>JAMJFZ010000199.1:64980000-65580000 GCA_026225945.1 Cricetomys ansorgei | reverse complement strand
TAACACTATTTGGGGGTGTTGTTTCTTGGAGTGATGCTATTTTGGAAACAAACAACAATCCCTCCTCTCTATTTCTACTTCTATATCTGGGTCACATTACACCAGGATCTGAATGAGCAGGGTTTTTTATATTTTAATTCAGTCAGGAATCTATGGAAATAGAGTGGGATATACCCCAGAAAGTGTTGTGATTTTGCATCTCTGCTTTTTAACAGAAATAATCAATTCTTTGATTGCCATAAGCAGATGCAATTTATCACAATTTCACTTGATACTTTTATTCACATGTTCAATTACCACCTACTTTATGCTAAATCTTCATCTAGTTCTTGGGGGTCTGATTACAGTTAAGATACAACTCCACTCTCAAAGTCCTTAAGTTAGAAGAGATGGGTATCAGATAAACATAATACAATTTTACAGATCAGCAAGTTTTTCTCAGACTAAAGAGTAAAGACATCCCACCACACTAAGTGTAGGTAAGAAATTTTCCAAAAGGTCTTGAAAGGATGTTGACACTAAATGGAGAATTATAGTTGTATGCCTACTGCTGGGGTGACTCAGAAAGATAGAAGGAGGCATTTTTCATAATTTCCAACCCTGCCAGACCTCAGCAGAGGAAACCACCATCATGGCCAGTGCCACATTCACAGTGAAACCTTAAGCATCTACGCTCAGATGTTTTATTGATTCAGAAATCCTTAGGTGTTTTGTACTGAAGGCACGTGCAGATCATTAGCAATTAAGCAACCCCCACAGAAATCTAACACCTGCAGACCATACAAAATGCAAGACCTAGGCAGAACCTTACCCAACAGTTCACAAAAACAATTCCTTTGAATGAAACTTGAGAATAAACTTCCACAACAATTCCTCTTTTCTGTATAAAAAAAAATACTTTACCTTCACAACACACAATTTAACACTATACCAGCAAAACCATTTATAAGAGGAGCAACTATGAGTCTTCCAATGCACACATCCAAATGAAACCAAACATCTACCAAGCTTTCACAATGTCTGGACAACAGAAAAACATTATCAAGATCCAATTATCTGGAATTCACTCACCATCTTCTGGAATCCTCCAAAGGGCTTGGGTAACTTCTCTAGCTCTGCCCTCTGTAGCAAACATAGCTTGTCTTCCAGGCTCTGGTTGCCTTCACTCCACTGCTGCTGCTGTTCTTGGTGGTAATCCCATGGTACTGGTATCTTCAGAAAGCAGCTGGGGTCCCTTGCTGCAGCCGGGCTGTGCTTTTACAAACAGCCTCTCCTGGGCTTTCTTCATTGTGCCACGCCTCAAATTTTTTACATGACCCCTTTGATCTGGACCTTCAACTTTTACTGAGACTAAACCTTCACCAATGGCCTCTCCTGGCCTCTCATAGTGCCAAGTTTCAGTAGCTCCCCATGACCCCTTCATGCCTTCAAGACTACACTAACTGGGTGACTCTTACAGTACCAAGTTCAGCTGCCAGCACAAGATACAACCTCACTGGAAGACAGTTTCTGTGTGCTGGCCCTTAGGAAACACTTTCCAGCTTTTAAGATAGAGTCTGGTTTACTGGAAAAATAACTAGTCCCTCATGAGTGGAGTTCTCTCCATCACCGGTGCCTAAACTGCTTGTCTTTCTCTTAATCAGGTTTATGGAAAAAACAAAACAAAACAAAACAAAAACAAAAAAAAAACACTTACAGTTTTCTTCTAAGCAGCTTTTTAGCTCCAAGCTGTGGCTTCCATAACATCTGGGGGTCCTGGGCCAGTGAAAAGAATATCTGGTTGAAACATTCGGGCAGTTCAGTGTTTTAGCTCATCACCCCTTTGGGGAAACATACACCCTTCATCATAGACCTCGAACACTAGACCCACTTGAGCCTCACACACACAAAAAGCCATCAACAAACTCAGTTTATGAAACATTTTGCTACCACCAGCAGCGGGAGGGAGCGTCAGCACCATGATCAGGAAGAGCAGTAAGAACCTTGCTTTTTCCTCCTTCCAGCTGAATTCTTTTTCTCTAAGGGCCTCCGTTCTGTGGCTTGTCACTTCAGACCCTTCTTCCTCATTTACTTACTAATTTCACAGCCTTTTCTCTTCATAGAGGCTTCTTTCCTTTTTCTCTTTCCTCTTCCTTTAGGAGGCTTCTGCTCATTATTTTTGCATATATATATAATCTCTGTCCTCTGGGAACTGCCCTGAGCATATTTTATTAAAGTCCACAAGGTCTGGAGTTTCTTTCTCTTCTTTCTCGTCTCCACATTGGATTATCTGGCATGATATAGGACCCCATGTTACAGGTGCCATATGTAGAAGTACACTGCTGTGGCTCACCAAGAGGGATAAGGAGGCATTCTCACATGTGGAAGCTCTGCCAGACCTCAGCAGAGGGAACCGCCATCATGGCCAGTGGCAGACTCACCTAAGCATCTGCACTCAGGTGTTTCATTGATTCAGAAATCCTTAGGTGCTCTACTGGTAGCACATGCAGATCATTAGCAATTAAACAACGCTCACAGAAATCTAACACCTGCAGACCATGCAAAATGCAAGACCTAGGAAGACCTTCGCCCAACAGTTCAAAAAACAATTATTTTAAACACAACTAAAAATAAACTTCCACAACAGAAGAATGTTGACTCTAAATGAAGAGTAAACACAATAATGAATGGAAATGGATTCTGGGTGGAAGTCTGCTGACAAAGAGTATCCAGAAAGCATTCTATAACCCAGAAGGTTGGGTAAATTATTCAAAAAATCAGTTCTGCACAAATCAACATGAAGTCTTAGAAAAAAATCTTAAATTTATAGTGAAGCAAAAGGATTGATTGACTTTTTCAACAGTTACTTTTAGCAACTCCTATAATGATGGTGTCTTTAATATTGGACAGAGTTGTTGCTATGCATCAAGCACTTGGCCAAGCCCTTCCCATGCATTATCTAATCGAATATTTATAACATATATAGAGCAAATATTCATTCAAATAATCATTTCTTATTTAAACCCTCCAGCAAAATCATCAGGTAATGGGAGTGTTGCTAATATTAGAAAATAGTCATTTGAGAACCAAAGACACAGAGATCACATGATTGCCAGAATAGGTGAGGCTTCTAAAGATAGGGTTGCTATGTAGCATACATGGCTGATCACATGACTATCAGGCACTGATGGTGACTGTATCAGGCACTTTCTAGGATGACATGTAGCAGCCTGGTAGCTTATTCTACATTGACGTTTTCATAGAGGAAGGTCAGCTCTTGAGAATTACTTTCATTATTATCTTGCAAATTAGAATCAGTTAATATTTCCTCCAAAGATTTATTTAGTCCCACTTGGTCTCTAGGCCTAAGCCTCTGGCTCATCAAAAAAAAATCCCACTACTACTATCTAACATAGCCAATCTTTTGACCCTCTTTTGGGGTGAGATATAACCACAGACCTCTGTCCAGATCTTCTACCACTGTAAACATCACAGTGACCCCACTCTGTGTCAGACCAAACCAGAACAATGGCTCCAACTTCTTTCATCACTGCATCTTGACAGGTAACCATCCATAAGGAAGATCATGTAAGGATACAATATGAAACAATGTTTGACTTGACATTGATGTTTTAGTTATCAAAAATACTCTATGGGAGTGCTGACATGGCTCAGAGAGTAAATAATTAAATAAAAGCCTATTGACATGAATTTAGTCCCAAATACCAACATTAAGGTGAAAGAGGAGAACTGACTCCATAAAGTTGTCTTCTGACCTCTACATGTACACTATGACACATGTACCAACATATACAAATGTCATACACATGCACACCTAAAAATAATAAAATGTTTGAAAATACTCTTTAGAGACTTTAATTACCATCATTAAGACATCAAATTGGCTCACCATATTAGTGATATCATACTGAATAGTCTGGATAAGTAGAAGGTAGCAAGTACTTTGGGCAGAATAGTAAGTTAAATGTGATTCATAGTCCCTGACGATTCATGTGCACTGTCTTAACAAGTCAAATGTTCCAGGATATGCCAGGGGATAATACCTAGCATAGCTGGATACCAGAACCATGTTAGCCCATGGCAGAACAGGACTGGTCCTTCCCCTATCATTCCAAGGGACCATTTGAATTATCTTTTATGATTCTTTTTGTATTTTCTAAAACCTAATACTGTGTCATATGTATAGCTGGCAAAGATTTTTCTCCCATTCTGTGAGATGTCTATTCACTTGGTTGACAGTTTTCTTCACTATAAAGAAGCCTTTTAATGTCGAGAGATTCCATTTGTCAATTGGTCTCAGATCCTGCCCTACAGGAATACTGCCCAAGAAGTCCTTAGCTGTGCCTATAAGTTGAAGCACATTCCCTAGATTTCTTTTAGAAGTTTCATAGTATCTAGTTATATGTTGAAGTCTTTGACCCATTCATTCTTGAGTTTTGTGCATGGAAGGAAACAAGAGTCCAGTTTAGGTTTTTTGTATGTTAAGAGACAAATTTTCTAAGCATTATTTGAAGATGCTGTCTTATTTCCAAAGTATAGTTTTGTCATCTTTATCAAAAATCAGATAGAAAATGGAAACCAAGTTCTGTAGAAGCTTCCTAAAATATATACATATATTAAAAAATATTTTATATAGAGTTACAGTATAAGGACAATATGTCTCTCAATCACCACAGACTATCAAACAAAAAAAGGCAATGGCAGGTATTAGTTACCTCTTTTTGAGTTGCTGGTCAGCAGTGTCCAATTGACTCCTGAAACATTACAGCTACTGCCATTTCTCTTGATAACCCTCAATAATTTGACGATAATACTATTGCTGAAGACCTACATATTTAAATCAGGACACGGAGAAATCATGTTGCTATGTACCTAGAAGCTTCATCCTTCTTTAATAGCTTTCATAGTTCTGGAAGGTGCTATGAAGAAAAGAAGAAAAGCAATCATCAGTTTTACACATCTATGAACCCTGAAAAGCACAATAATAACTGTTGTGGCAAATTGCACCACTATTGCAATAGTGGCACAAAGGTAATGGGAGTAACATCAACGCTTTTATTGGATTTAAGGCCCTTTTCAAAAGGTAGAACTTACAGCTGGTACCATTACCCAGGACAAGGACCCATGACTAGTTAGGCTGCAGAGCCTAAGGGAGAATATACTGCTATTACTCTGCTAAATAAGCTTAATATTAAATTGCCCTCCAGGTAATTAGCTTCTATATTCACAGTTTAGTGAATCTTTTAACCCTCATCAGAAAAGCTTTTATTTTTATTAGTTGGGGATTAAACAGAGACTCCAAATTGGTAAATACACAGAGAATAAAGGACTTGAGAATGCTCATCTTTAAATGGTAAATCTATGTTATATACAGTGACATCCTCACCCCCAAAGTTCAGCAATTACAAGGAAATAGTGTTCTCAGATATCATAGAGTGATTATACATATGATAGCAGCAGATGTGACAGCACAAGGCCTGCATAATATCAAGCCAGACAAAATTCCAGCATGAACTGTGGCGGGATTGCTTCAAAGAAAGACACTGAGTGGTTGGCTCAAAAAAAGGCTCACTACTTGCTGAGGGGTTATTGGTAATTAATGACTCTAGGAGGGGAGTCTGTTTACTTTAGGAATGTGATCTCTTCTCTAAGAGGCTACCTTTGTCCAGTAGATGGCTCTAACCATGCACATACAGGCAACAATAAGTGGAACTTTTTTGTTTTGTTTTGTTTTGTTTTGTTTTGTTTTAAGAGCACATGTAATTAGAAGGAAAAAGTGGTTGTGGAAAGATAAGTGAGAAATTGAAGAAATTGTAATGAGGAGTGGATTTGATCAAAACCCGATACATGCCTGTATGAAATTGACAAACAAATAAGAAGAATCTATGCTTTCTGAGATCCCAACATTGACTCTAAAGGTTTGCCATCCTTTAAGGAAGATAACTGGAGCAGGAATCCATGATACCATCTGACAACTGTGTGATCCTTCTACCAATAAACAAGCAGGTAAGAAAAGAAGACATTGAACTTTTCCATGAAATTGACTTGATTTTCCTGGCTTGCTTCAGTGTGAAAAAAGAAAATTTACCTGACTACCAGATGTTCACTGTGGTATCCTTTGACAGTTTTGGATGTTGTAAATGGTGAATTTGAATACCTCTGACTTCTTAAGAGCTAAGGATTCAGGACTCAGACACTTCTGATATGAACATCTAAGTCAATATGCAAGCAACTTACAGCATACAGAGGTATGTTCAAGGCAAAGTGAAATCTCCAATGGGCCATAGGGGAATTCTGGCTCTCTCGGTGGCTACCAGAAGGGGTCAGGCAATACCACCTGGAGGTGCAATTGGGCTGATTCAGTATAGACCAGGAAAAGACAAAATATGGAAAAGCACTGAGACTTGATGATACTTACACCTCCTCTGGACTGACAGCTAAGAAATAAAGTGCCCCTATTAAACCTGTCTAAAGAGGCTCTTTAGCTAATTGTGTACCTATGCTCCCGTGATAGGGTCTCAGTCACCTGCCTCCTTGTATTTGCTTTCCTGCCTCATTATCATTCCTGATTTGGGTCCCTTGAGATTGTGCATTTCAATAAAGCCTTCACATATTATTTCCAACCTCAAAGGTTTTTGTTTTTGTTGTTTTTGTTTGGTTATTGTTCGTTTGTTTTCTGGCAGAACAAAATTATGATAACAAGTTCAAATGTTAATCTTGAGAAAGCCTTACTCAGAGAGTATAATCATAGAGACAATTCAAATATCTCACCTCAAAGGCATCCAAGGTAGACTTCATTTTAAACTACTGAGATCAGAGTAACCAGAAATCTGTAAAATTATACAGAGATAATCTTAATATGTTATCCTATTATTTGTTTGGCTTAGCCATTTCATTTGTCAATTTTGAAACTATGTATCCTTGGTTCAAACTTGTGAACAATTATGGGTTTTTAATAAGACCATTTAAGAAAAAAATATGAAGAACCAGTACACCAGTTAGCAGATGGTAAGCACACAGTGAATATTATAAGCTTTCTTAGTTGGGAGTTCTGACTCCTAGGTCTGGTTAAGTTCTGTAAATATCTTCAATTTAGACATCCTTTTCTCCTCCTTTCTTCTCAAGCTTCAGACAGGGAAGCTACATCTTAAAGGCCCCAGTGGTGGCAACCAGGGACAACACATTTTAGCAGTGGCTTCTGAGTGGTTTACATTTCTGGCACCCACATGCTCCGTTTCCTCCCTTCACATGTCTTAGGGACCGTATGTCATTCTTCAGAACAGTCTTGCAGGGGACAGCTCCCATCTGCACCTTCTACTTCTGCTCTCCTTTTAGCAGAAGACACATAAATAAGTATAATTCATGACCATTTTCACTTAGAACAGGAAAACCAGCTTGGTATTTAATTTGGCAACGTTGCCCAGTAAACTTCTCCTGAATCTTAGGATCAAGCTCTATGAATAAATTGTCATTTCCAAACTTCTGTGTAGGATATTCTTTTCTATTGATTCCAGGAATATATCTACATAAATATGAATATCAACATGCAAATGAATGGAAATGAGGCTCAAATGGGGCTAAATATAGGGTTGTAAAAGAAAATTAACTTGTCTATGTGAGCATATAAATGTTCTATATGAGAAAGGCATTTAGTTATTGTTCTCAACATTCATGAAACCTACTCAAAAGGAAATTGCCTACAACAAGAAAGATCTTAATTAAACAAGAAGAACATAGTTTCCAAGAGCAGAGGCAAGTGGGAGGTAAATGAAAATCTAGGGTAGACTACTGAGGAAGATTGCACCATCTCTGTCCAGTGTATATTAGCTAGAACACGTCAGTAATATTCAGACACAAAGACTGGAAAGATGGCTTTATCCACAAGATATCAAGGCAGGCAATGATCTGAGCACACATGAATTCCAGTCTCTTTCCAGATTATATTTTATAAGTGAGGACACTGAGGCCTAGAAAAATTAGTAAGTTGCTTGAGGCATAGAGCTATGCCAAAATAGGTAGTAAAGGAACTGTGGGGAATTTACCCAAGGGAAGCCAATGGCCCATGGACCAGAATATCACAAGAATAAAGCATATGGTACTTACAGCCCAAGATAAACCAGGCTTTTCTTCCAGGGACTTTGACTATCCCTGCTGATGAGATGTTTCTAGAAACAAAACCTTGAGTAAAAGCCAGAAAAAAAGAAGCAGGTGGGACTTCATAGTAGGCAGGGATAATGAGTATATTGTGCTCCAAGGCTTATTGACAATTTTGTACCAGACACACTAAATATCTTCATTAGAGAAGTGATTATGTGCTCCCTCCAGCCTGTGGCTTATCCTCATCATGCAGACAGCAATACTAGACCCCAGAGCTTACCTTATCAAAACATAGCTATGGCTCCATCTCATCTTGAGCTACCACAACTCATGACAAAAGAACCAGAAAACCATTTAGAATGAATTAGCACAAAGGTGAACCTAACCATTCTGCTGGTGGTAATGAAACCTCTGTAGAGAGAATAAAGACCTGTGTCATATCTATGCAAGTAAGACACACAGAAAAGAAGTGTGTTGGCAGGGGATCTTTAGACAAAGGCTGTCTTACACCCCATCATGCCCTCACCTCTCTGTATAGGCTTCTTTATCTTGACTGCAAGCCAGACACCAGACACTGTCTCTTGATCATAAAACAGGATAGCATGACTTTGACAACTTCTGCCATGTTCTGCCTTCCCCATAACTGGGGTTATCAAATGCTACTTATTCAAGCAACAACTTCTTTCTTTCCCTTCCCTTCTTTGTCATTTGTCCCTCTGCTTGCCAATCAGCTAAATTTCTCCAGTACCACGGACTCTGTGGCTTTCCCTTTTAACAATCAAGAGATGAATACACTCATCTGAATCCCAGACAGCATGTTCTTTTTCTCTTCAGAGGGGGAGCCAGTCATTTAAAGACAAAAAGCAAGGGAGGAGATGTTTGAGTAAATGAGGTTAGCACACAACACCAAAAGGCTCTCACAAAGAGGACAGGCTCTGGCTATATAAAATTGTCTGAATGGATGCTAAATAGCAAGAAGAGTTTGGGGAGAAAATACTAAGCAGGAGAATGGAAGAAGGCAGGCAGAGATGGAGAGGAGTAAGTAACCATTGTATGAAAGAGTATCCCCTGGCTTCCTGCAGGATGTGCCTAAATATCCTATTTCAAGGGCTTCTGAGCACAGAGGTGTATGAGCAGGCAGCCAAAGACTGGAGGTTAAGTTCCAAGAGGTTTCTGCATCTTCCTCTCTCTCTCTCTCTCTCTCTCTCTCATTTACAAGGAATCAGGAGGAGAAGTGCAGAGCTGAAAACAGCCCAAAGAAACATGCCTGCCTTTGGCCACTTCCTTTTGAAGTGTGCTCAAGGTAGAAGAAAAACTGGAAAGAGAAAATATGGCCTCTTGTGTTTACAGCAGGGAAATGCAAGCCAGGTCAAAGGTCACCCAGGCTTTGTCTTGAATTCCAACCAATTGGATGAATTTTCCTCCCTTGTCACAGTGGTTGCCAGGAGGTAGGCGGGCTGAGGCCCTGGTAGGAGCAGATGGCCAAGATCCCACTTCTCCCACACTTAGCATTCAACATGAACAATTTTGTACACAGAAATATTAAAACAAAATAATAGGAATAATAACTAGTATTTATTGAAACAATGTGGAGGCATGGATTGAAAAGTGCCTCCAGCTCATGATACCTATGTTACAAGTACTTACTTTAATCGTCATGAAACTACGAAATCCACATTGTCAATACTATCTTTGTTTTATGGATGACAAAAGGGAGACATAGGGCATATTCAGCGATGTATAGAATGCTCTGGAAGACCTAAAAAGTTAGGGTGGGGAAAGAATATATATAGTCTCAATCTCAATTTGAAGGGAACATAAAAATGAAATTAGAATGGTGACCTTATAGTCATCCTTGATTCATCCTTCATTGTCCACTTTTAATATATAATAAAATTATGTTAGCTCTGGCTTCTACATGTCTCCACATTCTGAACAAGTCACTATCTTCACTTTACTCTGTCACTCCGCTGCTGAGAATCCTCTACCACTCTCATTGGGAAGACTTGATCAAGATCTTGAGTTAGTGATGCAGCTCAATATAAAGTGCTTGCCTGGTAAGCAGAGGGCCCCAAAGATTTGATCTTCAGCACAGAGGGAGATAGAGAGAGGTAGACAGAGAGAGGGAGAGGGAAAGAAAGAAGAGGGAGAAGAAGAAGGAAGAGAGGGAGAGGGAGAGAAGGGAGAGAGAAGGAGAGAATGAGAGAAAGAATATCTTCGAAGCAGCTAGAGGTTCTATATCCATAGATTCAAGATCTATTTGCTATTTTGACTTCTTTTGCTGTATTCAACACGCACAGAGACCTCCCTTTCATCCTCAGAATAGACAACACACCCTTCTTCTGAGTCTTTTGACAGTCTCTGGGTACCCACAAGTTTTTAAGCCCTCTGATCTTTCCTGAGAGTTGTTTGTTGCTGAGGCTCTTCTTATAAAGCTCTCTATAAATTTTTTTCTGAAAATTATTTTCCTTAGCAACCACTACTAATACTTATACAATATACTTCATGTTTACAGGATGCATTTTTCTCATATCTCCACTTCTTTGCACTCAAGGTATATCTTGCAGTTGGTCATGGCTTGATTTATAAGGAGCAGGCTAGTGTCTGGGGAACAAATAGCAGTACCAGTGCCCCAGGGTCAAAAGTTCTACCACAGTTCAGACTGTATGTATGCTCCCAGCTCAGCCACTTCTTGTGGTACCAGAACAATTAAGCAGAGAGGGAGATCATGATGGTTTACATGGGATGCAGGACTCTGACGGTGCAGATGGGACCCCTGCACTGAACCCAGTAGTTTCTACTACATGAACACGTTTGCTAGTTTGACATTTCATGTCATCTTTGTCAGCCCGGGTAGTAGTAGAAAGTCTTGCAACCCATGATGTCTCTGACAGAAGATAATTTTCTCACTGACTTTATATCTCTTTTACTAAACATCAAGCTATGTGATAGAATATACTTCTTTGAGATGGGTGAAAAGACATAATGCTCTTTCTGGTTTTCCGTGATATGTAGTAATATTTCAATAAATCACTGTTGAGTGGGTGGGTGAATGGATGGATGGATAGATTGGAGATGGATGGAGTAAATAAACCTTAATTGCAAATTCAACTATGTAAACAATTGTGACAATCTTCCCTGGAAACTCCAACTACAGAAAACTTTAATAACATTAAAACTGAGACTGGAGAGATGACTCAGAAGTTAAGAGCACATGTTGACTCTTTCAGAGGACTTAGGTTCAGTTCTCAGTACCCACATGGTGGCTAACAACCATCTGTAACTATGGTTCCAGAGGATCTCACACCATCTCTGGCTTCGGTGGTCATTGTACACATGTGGTGGATGCACAGATATATGCAGATTAAACACATTGTCAAAAGCACTGCAATAGATGTATTTGATCGTTTGCATCTTCTGTTATGGTTAAGGGATGCATAGTTTTTTTTCCTTGTGCACTGGGCCAAATGCAACTCATGTGTATTTCTTTTTTTACTCAAACCAGCTTCTCAGCTCTGGGAACATACACTAAATATCTTCCTGCATTTCATTTATGCAAACAGCTTTGTACAATCACATGTGCTGACAGCAGGTATCCATTAAACAAAGAGGTTGAAAAGCTGACTTCTGCAGCCTCATTATTGCTTTCCTTCTGTTCAGGTGTTCCATGTCCTACTGTAAGACCTTTCCTGTTTGTGAAGTCTCTTCCACAGCCCTTCAGTGCCTGTAGCCTCAAACCAGAGCTCATTAACTTGTGTTAAAGGTCCTACACCCTCTGGCTTCCACTTAACCTTATCATCCTTGCCTCACATTTCCACCCTCCATTTACTCGTCATTCTGGAAAGACTCCCTTTCGGAAAATAAACACAAGAAGAATAACTAGTTCTGCGGACACCCAAATATGAGAGGTGGGGGGAAGGGACAATCCAAATCAACTCCAGAAGAGGGAAGTTGAGTGAAATGTACAATCACTGGTGGGGCAGCACTCCTCACAGACAGACGTTTAAACCAAAATCTGTACACACTGCCCCTCAAAATGTGGTTATCAGACACTTTATAAGTTATTTATCTTATGTGAATCACATTAAAATCAAAATGCTATCTAAAATGTAACACACACAATTAACTGCCAGTATTAAATAACATTTTCATATATTCATCATATATGTCATGTTCTAAATATGCACTGTAAAATGTGCAGATCAACTTAATTGACACACACACACTACCTTATAGATTTTTTTTAAGGTGTGAGCCTGTAAGAACCTACTCTCTGAGATGAAGTGATTGCTCAGTAGTTAAGAGCACTTGCTAACTTCCAGAGAACCTGAGTCCAATGCCTAGCATCCACATGGTACCATGCAACCATCTGTAACTCTAGTTCTGGAGGGTCAGAAAACTTGAACTGTAGGTACTGCAAGCACATGGTGGAGAGACATGTACGCAGGCAAAATCCCCATACCCATAAAATAAAATAAATAAATCTTTTTTTTAATCTACTCTCCCAGTAATCTTCAATAATATAATAGATACATTTTTACTAAGTATAGTCACCATGTTATAAAATAGTTCTCTTGAACATTTTCTTCCTTTCATATTCTTTGTGTTATTTAAGTGAGTCTCATCTACCCCAAAGATTACAACATCAGTCCCATTTTACAAGCAGGCATCTTGAGGCATGGATAAAGGCATAAAAATACAACTTGTTGTGAAAACAGATGTGAATATAATCCTGATGTCCTTGGTCTTTTATGTATATGATCGAATCTCTACAAATATTGAGTGTCGTTCATACGAAATAGAATCGATAGCGGCATATGCACACAACCTTTGAACAAGAATTTAAAGTTCTAATTCCTAGTGTCTCAGCAGGTGATAGCGCCTTTTCCTCATTGTCATTGCTCAACATGTATCCTATTTTTCCCCATTTGACAGGTGAGCAAATCGGGAAAGGCATAGGATGATCATGACCAGCTCTCTTTGAATGTTCTGTGTATGTTTGTACCTGTGGCAAACAGCTGTAACCTAATTGGCTCCCTAAACACCCATTAGGGTGTTTTTGTCTGCAGGTGATTAAAAATAAAATAAAATAAAAACCCCACAACAACCTATTGCTCTTCATCTGAGCAAGAAGGAAAACATTCAATTATCTACTGGAACCAGAGTACCAGCTCTGTGTCCTGAGGTATAACTGGGTTAGAAAAGACTCAAAGTATTTCTCAGCTTCCTGGCTGGCTCTCCTCAGGGCTTGACCTCCTTTGATTTTGTTGCTGTCTTGCTTATTCTCCACATTACTTAGTTTACAACTGAACACTTAGGTCCCTTTTGATAACATTCCTCTTGTGCTAAATTCATTCTCTTTTTTTTATTTGGAAATGAAGCTTCTTGAACCCGCCCCCCACCCAGGTCTCATTAGGTAGAATTAAGACAGAAGTAAACAAAACACTAAAAATGATTAGAGATCAAAGGTTGTTTCTTAAGAGGCTGAGGAAGGCCTTCCTCCCTAAGAAACCACTGTCAGGCTGTGACTTACACCTGAGTCTCTTGAGTGTTCATGAGGAGCGATGTGAGTCAAGCTCTGAGACCATAATCCTAATTGTGAAGAGCCACAGCAGATCAGCAGTTCAGCTCTGAAGGCCGCATTCATGACCTATTAACAGTGTTTTAACACACAAACAGGAAAGAGACCAATCTGACTTCCAATGTCAAACACTGGAAGACAGATGGGAAAACAATTATCTGAAAAAGTGAGTGTTTACAAAGATGCCATCTCACAGACACTTGACTCAGTTGTGAGATTCTCATGTTCACTCACCATCTAAATCTAGTTCTAGACAGGCTCTATGCAGATGGGTCCAAACCAACACAGAGGTATCCCTAAACCATAGTCAGAATTTGGTGGAGTGCCAGGCTTGAGTTGTTCTACACTGAGACAGGGATCCCTTTCATGGCAGGGACTTTGCCATGACCACTCTTCCCAGCTTCACATGTTGCCAAACAATTGTTTCAGTGTTGACACTCAATAGAATCACCAATTCACTGAGCAGTAATGGATCCTATCTAGACAGCAGAGACATTATGATGAATGATCAAACATGATGTGTCTCTTCATGGAGTACAGTACAGCAAGAAAGAGATAGAAGGAAATAAGCCAATAATGCTGTAGTGTTAGGGGTTCCTACAGGGCACTGGTGTCCTGAAGGTGTGCTAAATTAGAATGATGGCTAGAGGTCATTAAAAGCTAACTTATGGGGTGTGATATGTAAGTTCAGCTCAGGGGTATGTGTAGAAATCAGTCAGGAAAAGAGGGGAGAAAGATGTGTACCCTAAGGGGACGGAGCAAGACTTGGGATAAGGATGGCTTTGCTGTGTATGAGAAAGTAAAAGCAATTCAAACTGGTGGACTGCGCGGTCCACATAAGTTTCCAGTGAAAATGAGGCAGGTAAGACTACTATTAGAGGTGGGGCCAAGAACAAGAATTTGGGCTGAGGAAGCACACAAAGATCATAAGGACTCTGGAATCCATCCAAAGTATTTGTTCAAAATCCAAGAATACACACACATACACACACACACACACACACACACACACACACACACTCAATGTTTTAGCAAGAGAATAAAGTTATCAAATTTATATTAGTACATGTTTATTTAGCTGCAATGCAAAAAGAAAAAAAACTATTAAAGGAGCTAAAGCTTGATGATATAGAAAGTAATTAAAGGACTACAGGACTGGCCAGACTAGACATGATGGGGAAAAGTCTGGATGGGAATGCTGCCAATTGAGAGTCTATTTCACTGACAACTTTGCTCATTCATCTTTTCCTTTGGTCACTGATAACTCACCAGGCCCCCATCCAGATGCACCTGATACTGTGCCTAAAGAGGGTCATCTCCATCACTGCCAACAAAGGCTGCAGTGGAATGGAAGAGTCAAATAGGAAAACCGACCATCAACTTGGTATTTTCAATATCTTAAGGATAACTTGGTAATATGAGTACTTTCTATTTATTTTTCACTCATTCAATTTGACTCTCCCACTTCTTTCTGATAAATGAAGACATTTACTATGCATGGAATAAAAATTATCCCTTGACAATAGAGACAGTTTAAATGTGTGCATATAAAATCACTAGGGACAGCCAACCATACCTGCCCAAGGTACTGAGTACGCTTATCCTGAAAGAGAAAAACCTTCTCACTTTGAAGATTCTAACTTATAAGCATAATAAAGATGATTTCATCAAGATCCCATTTGCCTATGTATTTAAACATTTCACTGAGATTGAAATTATAGTATATTGAACTGAGAGGAGGCAGCCAATGTCCTAATTATAACATATGAACCTTGAAATAATATCCACCATCTCCTTATAATATTGTGTAAGACAATCCTCCTTACTATTGTGGAAGTCAGAGTTTATTTTATGTCACTTTCATTTATAACAGTCTGAATATGAAAAGATTCATGGAAATTCAGAAGAGGAACATGATGCTAGTTGTAGGAAAGCAGCACATTTTTAATAAGTAGTGATGCTGGGATGAATCCTAAAATTGCTCCATGTAGGTTAAAGGTGGAGAAGCCAGAGGTAATCCAGACACAGGGAACAGAATGTTGGCTGGAAAACAGAGTGATGTGCTTGAGTCTTTCGGCACTATAGAAAATATGAATAAATTTGAGTAAGTGCATATGTCTGTGATGACTAGGACATGGTATCTTTGAGGAACCTATGTCTGGCTATTAAACTTGTCATAGAGTGATGAAAGTGTGACAATTAAATTTAATTGAATCTACGAGCTTACGGTTGAGTTCAACAGCAGCAGATGGGAGATTACTTATTTCAGGTTAGCAATTTCTGGCCTCAGTTGGGTGCAATAAAGGAATTTAAATAATGGAGAGATACACTCACAGGAGTTTTGGATCAAGAAAAGAAGTAAGGGTGTCTGAACTGGCTCACTTTCATGCTTCTGCACAATCCTTAAAGTGGCCAGTGGTCTGGTTGAAAGGGAGATCAATCCACTCATCTTGCTCCAAGTTTGTGAATAAAACAACATGGAGGCCATCATTTGAAAGACCAGGTGACTTTCATCTTCTGCACAGATGTTTAGGTCAAGCAGGGTCACCAGAGGGTTGTTTGCTGTTGCTCAAAGGAGAATGAACAGAAGCAGATGCCATACCATAAAGGAATATGGAAATACACATCATCAAGCTGGAAAGATGTGCTGTTGTCTTATGTCCTCTTTTCTTCGAGACAGAAAGTCATCAGATTCAGGCAAAAGCCTGAATAATGACCAGCCAGATATAAAGGACCATTGGACCTGAAGCATGAGATTAGCAGGACTCTCCCTCAAGGCATCTCCCAGAGCCAAACAGGATAGGCCAATACAACAAACTTTAGGCACTAGAAGCCCCACTTCAAGAATACTGCCATAACACTTATGTGTATAGGCTAAGCTTATGTTAAGATTAACACACTAGCTAAGTGTATATAGTGCAGGAGACAAACTGCACATGTGTAAATTTGCACACGTGTACATGTGTTTGGTTACATACTTTGTAGCCATAGGCTGAGAGATGTACTGCAATCCAGGTTCTGGGTCACAGCTTTGCAAACTCAGAGATGATGGTCAAATGCAAGTGCTAATAGCCTAACGCCAACTAAATTAGAGAAGAATTGCTGTGGATTAGCCCACAATCAATATTTAATTTTAGCAGCTAGAATCCTCATGTTTCTATCCAAGACATTCTGTTTCCCCAGTCTAACAATGATCAGAAGGCTAGAGAGTAGATCACTTAGGACTCTGTCAGCAGCAAACGGCAGAAATCCCGATCCAACATGTCATAAGCAATTGTCTCACATAACAGAGTATCTCAGGCACAGTTTGGGCAGAGTAAAGCCTGGCACTTTTTCTCCATTGTCAGCTCAGCCTCCTTCTATGCAGGTTCCTTCTTCAGACTAGACTCCCTAGAGACCTGAGCAGGTTGCAGAAGCTGCAGACTTTACATTCTCTCATATTCGATACTACAGATGAGCAGTGGCTCCTGATCCTAAAAAAAAAAAAAAAAAAAAAAAATTCTCTGTCTCTGATCCTGTATTGTGTTCATCCTTGATTCAGAGAAGGTGCCCAGGAAAAACAGAAGCCTAGTATGCCTGGTCCAAACCACTGGAGAATTAAGGACCACTCCAACTACTTGAATAAGGCTAGTAACTTTGTCTAGTATTTGTGTTGAGAATTCTGGATGATCAAGTGTATTAAATACTGAGGCCACTGCCACAGCATGGATGTACCCTAAAAGCAGGTGCAAGTCCAAGATCCTAGACTATCATCTAAAGCATTCATCAACACATTCCCAGCCTTGCACACACATTCATTGAGTATAGATCAGGGTCATAAAGTAGTTCAAATGAAACACATTCCTTCTGACTATAGATATAATCAGTCTCATTTAATTCTCATAAAAATTACAGGAGTGTTGCAGCCAAATTTCTCATTGTTCCTCAGTTCAGAAAAGAATGTTTCACTTGAATCAATAAGATATACAGAAAGCCAGAGTCTTCTAGACACAACAGAGAAGTTGCACCTATGAAATCTCAAAAACATGGTTCCTTAAACAAGACTGGCATGATGACCATAGAGTCGATATGCCAGTATAGATGGGAAAATTTTCTCAAGGCTCTACCCCCAGATGAAGAGCAACAGGCAATCATTGGCTGCTGAGAAACAGAGAATAAGGTTATCTGGGTATCCAATCACAAGTGGTAGCTCTAAACACATGGACATTGGAACACTAAATAGGGTCAGTAGGAGGTGTGTGTATTGTAACAATAATCATTAAAGAAGTGTTTGAATTTCCAATGAATTTGGGGGAGAATAGGAAGAGTTAGAGGGGGCAGAGGAAAGAACGGAAATTATGTAAATACCGTACCAGTATATGAAATTCTCAAAAACATAATTTTTTTAGAAAGATATCTAAGAGGAAGTCAGGAAAGAATCATTGAGCTTGGTGTGAGTGCACAAGTCTGAAACCTTTCATTCAGGGGCCCTGCTTCATCAAACCATGCTCACTTTCAGCCTACTCATATGATTATGCTTGTGAAAAAAAATAGTTTGTTGTCTCCATGAAGCACTGACTTCAGCATGCAAACTAGGCATTCTTCAAAACAGTAAAATAAAAAAGAGTACTCCAAAATCAAAAGTTATTTTTTATGTATTTGAATGAAGTAGAAGAATTAAATGGTGGTGCAGTTATTCAGATATGTGAATGCATTTATTTTTTTACAAAGCTATACCATACCAGGCATATTCTGTGCAAGCATTGAGAGAGACCATTGGTGGACAGGACCCTAATGGCCAACGGCACGTGTAGAAAGGATAGTTCCCATTAATGTCAGATACCTTGCTCTGTGAGGAAACCATTATCTCAGATATGTCCCATTTCAGAAGGAGAAGAATCAAGCTTCAGCATTTGGGAGCAAAAAGTTTGAGAAGTTTGTGTAGGGTACAGGGTTTCAGTTGAATGTTTAAGAATTACAAGTTTCACCTAGTGAAGGGATAGTGTTAGGGAAAGCAGCATGATGTGAACTGTGTGTCAGAGAGGAAGTTGAGGCACTTCCAGTGTCTGACATCCTGAATCCACAGGATGCACACAGGGAGGCTAGATTATGGACATTTACTGGATATCTGGGGCCAGAATCAGAGCTGAACCAGCTAGCCAGTGCCCATCATAACCCAGAGGGGGCAAGTATTACAAGAAACAAGAGAATGTGCTGTTTATCAAAATGCTATGGAATGTGTTATGAGAAAGCACTTAAGAGACCAACCAGGAGTGAACAATGCCCAAGATCAGAAAGATCTGATGGTCACTAAGTGACATCCCAAGAGAGCAAGTCGTGAGTCCTGGCAAAACTCATTCTGTAGTGTGGACAGTGAGTCTGGGTGTATCTGCATCTTCAGGGGCTTTGGTAGAGAAGCCCAAGGAACTTCATTGGTTGGCACCATTCTCTACCTTTCCTGGACTCAAGACTCAGCCTTTTTCTGATAATGCTTAATAATTTTTAGGCAAGCATTCAATAAATGTCAGCTTGAAGGGTGACAAGTCTGCACTGAGGCAGGCGGGGTATTTTTTGGCTCAGCTTTTTCCACTTAAGAAAAATGATTGATGCTTTTAGCTCATTGGTGGATTCATCATACAAGCAATTGCTGGAAAGTGCACATGAAGGGGCCAGTTTTCCAGAAGGAGAAATCTGAGATCTAGAGATGGGAAACATTAGATCTGACACATGACTTCTCTGTTGCCAGTGCACTTGGTTCATGCTTTCATTTTCTTCTCCCATATCCTTTCATTCAAAGCCACTCTTCCCTGCCCTACTCTTTATCAGTCTAAATATATCCATTATCTTGAACTTCTTCCCTCCTAAGGCATTGAGGAAAGATTCCATCAACATCAGAAAGACATTCTCTAAACTACAGTTCTAATAATTAGCCAACAGACACTCCAATCTATATTTATTAAATCACATGGAATCTATAGGCATCATTGTCCCACATAGTTGTCTTTCCTCAAGCTTCACAGTAATGTCTCTGGTTATGGTGATTAATGAGTTAATAACAAAGATGAAGGTTTCTGGGTGCTTGAGCAGAGAGGAACTGTCTACCAAAATGGATTAGCCTGGTCCACCAGGTAGGGCCCTGAGGGAAGCACTGTTTTATGTTCCTCCAGGGACCTTGCTTAGCACCAACCACCTTGTCATAAGGATGTATTATATATTATGGGGAAGCAATTTCAGTTGCCTGCTCAGACTGCCTGATGATCCAGAATTTGTGGAGCTGTTCCTGCCCTATGATCGGGGTAGAGGGTAACATCAAGGGGGTAAGGAGGACACTGAAGTACATTTTCTCAGCTTGTGATACAGTAAATTTAAATTTAATGTCATCTTGAAGAAGTCACTTCCCTCCGAGCCTCAATTTATTCACACATAAAAAGATGGTAAGACTAGGTGATCATGTCAACTCTTTAAAAGTCAACTAATGATCCTATTGACTGAGCTATTAAGTAAATGGTCAGACACACCAATTCAGCATCCCTTCTAGGGGTGTTTGCTTTTGAAATAGTGAAAACTGACTTTCCTAAACTGACACAGCAAGAGAATCACCTAAAATAAGTTTAAAATCCATGAGTCCCCAGAGCATATCTATGGGGACATCGCCTGTGATGAGTGATATTTCACAAACACCAAAGTAATTCTTGAAATCTTTCAAGTGATGGAAACAAAGAGATGAACTTGTTGCACATGTGGGATCTGCAGAGATTCCCAAGCTCTCAGATCTTAAGAATGAGGTAAATTTGGTGGGGGGGGGAGGGGAGGCAGAGGATCTGCTGAGACCCTAAGCTCACACAGATTACAAGTCTGAGTGAACACAGAATCAACTGGGGACTTAAGAAAGCCTGCAATCCCAATATTGTCTTGAGAAACTCAGACAGCATTGGTCTGTATTGCAACCTGTCTTTGGAGGTTTTAGACTCTCCAGGTACTCCTGCTATGCAGTCATGGTTGGGAATCTCTACCCTAAATTCAAACCATGAGGGATCCCTACACCTCTTGACTTTCTTCCTCTATGTTCATGGGACATGTGGCAGTCCAGGAGGTTCCTATGAAGACCGTGGAGGTGCTACAGCAATGACTCGGGTTCATACAATGGGAGGACCAATTCTTACTTGTCATACACTAAAATGGAAAAGAAAAACTGGATCCCCCTATGCAAAATGAGGTTATTGATGATTCCCTCTGTGTCACTGGAAGGACAGAACTTGTACCAGACCTTTGGCTCCTGAGTGTTCACTGAACACTCAGTGAACACTCAGGTGGAAATGACGGAAAGATAAAGTGGTGGTTAGAGAGAAGGTCATCAGAATCTTTCTGCAATCCCAAGTTACTTGGGAAGTAACTGTCCAACATGTACGCATCACTTCTTTTACATTTGCCAAAGCAAAAGCAGTGGTTGGTTGAGCTACGACATTATGAGGCTCAACAATGTTTCCCACACAGGCTAACATTCACACCCTCTGAAGACAGGTGGTGCTTTACCCCATGTGTTTCAAGAAAGGAACTCACGCACATAGATTTGAAGGTCACTCTGTCAGCTCAAACTAGAAGTCAAGGACCACCACAAAGTGCTGGCCATTCACAGCTGTCATGCTGCACCAGACCTGTAATTTCTTTAGTAGATTGTTTTATTTTTGAGTAATAAAGTCTCTTCCTTTCTCTCTGCCCATAATCTAATTACATATATTTTTATGAAAAGCTTGTCACTTGAGTATTGTCTCCATGGGAGATGTCAGTCACATCAGCCTCCTAAAATTCCAGAGCAGAAGCTGAACCTGTCTTCAGAAGGCATCATCCCATTTAGGCCGTCAGCCTGACTCTATTAGGCAAGGGCATCCAGGTTGAGTAACTTGTCATTTTTTTTAAATATCTGCTGTTGCCAGCAGCATCTTTTCAAACATTTCAAAACTCTTAGAAAACAAACCTCAGCCAGATTGCTCGGGGTTTCCAATACCAATTTCTTCATTATTAAATTTATAAATAAGGTGGAAATATAAGAGGGGAAATTAAAAATATTTAAGCCTCTTTGTTTTTAGGTAGAGATGACAGAACAATAGATGGGAAACTGAATTTGAATGGGGCTTTGTAGATTTCCCTGAGGAAAGGCCTGAGGAAAGGCTTCAACACAAACTTACATATCCCCATGAAGACCATCGCCTTTTAGATTAACAGGACTTGATTAACAAGCTTGACTAACAGGACTCAGAAGTTAAGAGTCCTGTCTGAAAGGGTCAGTGGCTCTTTGGAAGGAATGAAGACAACAACACAAATACAATGAGATTGGAAGGTGGGGAGAGACAGCAACAAGACCCCAAAGGGGAGCTATATGGAGATAAAGAGGGAATCCAAAGGATGGCATAGGTTGAAAATTAAAGCTTTGGTGTTCCTCACATAGCCAGTTCGTCTGAGACTCAGAGCACTTTACCACTCCACCAAGAGCACTGCATGATAAGACAACTGATTGTCATGTCAACATGAACTAAACAATACTCAACATGGATGCTCCTACTCTGAGTATTGTGGGCATCAAAAAACACGACCAAGTTGTCGCAAAAAGCATGTTCCCAGAAGGAACTTAGTTGACTGACTGTCTTTGTAAGGCAGCACCTAAATATTTAGACAATGGGATATATCTGATTTACCATTCTCTAACTACAGGTATTCAGCAAGCAGTATTCAGCTTGTTAGACTCAGAATATTCAGCAATTTAGATTACAAGGATGCCTCAAGAGGAAGATACTAGCTCGTCTGCAATCAAGAGAGATAGATGCTAGAGCACCACAAAAAAAATATTCATGATATGTCATTGTCAATGTGCTTGTGATCCAAGCTGGAGGAGGGATCCATAATATGAGAACAACAATAGTAGCCTAACCTGTAAGACAGTGTGAGATGAAAAAAGGTAAGAAATGTGAACAGCAGGCATGAATGCTGTTTTCTTATTTACAGTGTGGAGACTCCACCTGGTATACTAGTAAGCCTCGGGCACTTTATGTTCAGTAAGTGATATGAACATGAAGCTGAAGTTTGAGGAGGCAACTGATATCTTCTGCTTTCCTGGAGTCAAAGAAAGTTGAGTCTCAAAGAGACCTCAAGATAATGCCATATCCAGCATCCAGCACTTCTGATGGAGAAACAAAAGTTTAGAATGTCTGGGAGACTGGTCAGAACCAGGAATGGGCATCCTCATCCAGCCAGGTGGCCTCATGCATGTTAGTGATGCTGCGTTTTCTTACTCCTATCATGAACAGCACTCAGTTCTCAAATCAGTGTGCCAGGACTAAGTACCAGTACTTAGGTCTCTACCTGCTGATATGTGTGTATAAGAGGCAGTAAATTTTCAGCCCTGCTGGGTGAGGAACAATTCTGTGGGATGGTGAATACAGAGAGAAGTTGGGAGAGGTGTTTAAGAAATAAGGAAAAGTGGAAGATGCATTTTATAATTTATCAAAGCTACAACCACTGGCACCTCATTTTTTACAATAAAAATGCTGTTTGTGTAGACTACAGGAATAAATGCATGAAAAAGAAGAACATAAAACAGTAGCCAGAGTGATTGTCAGTATTACAGCTAAATATGGAATCCAACCTTAGATCATTCCAAATGTCCTTATCTACCCTTTTCACAGAATGTTGATATTGATGGAGAAACTTTTGTATATATCCAGATTCATCCCACTGTAAGCAGTACTTCGAATAAATGATACTTTGAATGTAGCCTCTAACATCTACGAGTTAGTGCCATAATCACTAATACTACAGTGGTAGGAGGGAGGCTAACAGGTTACCAGGACATGAGGACCCTAATAAATGCATTGAATCTGTTAACACAGGAGTAAGGTAGTTATTTCAAAAATGGATTTGCTGTGAAAGGCTGTTCATCCCCCTCTTGATATCTTGCATTTAGTTTTTCTTGCCCTTCACATTTCCAGGACATACATGAAAACTCTTCACATGCTACTGCCAAGCTCTTGAACTTCTCAGCTACCAGAACCATGAATGATATACTTTTTTCTTTGTAAATTTCCCAACTTGCTATTTTTTTTTAGTAGCAGAAAGCAGACTATAGCAATTCAAAATTACACTTTGTGCATACTCTGCAGCCTGAAATAGAGCAATGCAAACCACTGACATTGTGTCCAAGTGGCACTTGATAGGTATTCATCACTCCTATAGAACAATTCTGGGCAAAGGAACATATACCTAATGAGGGTTTCTTTGTTGTTGTTGTTGTTATTGTTGTTTTGTTTCTTTGTTTTACATATTTAAATAAAATATTGTGTTTATTTGTATTAGTCCTTTGAGAATCCCATACAGTGTATTTTGATCATATTCAATTCCTTCCCTCAAAATCCTCCCCGCTCCACTTCCCTTTCCCTACCCACACAACTTTCCATCTTTTCCAATTAGTGTTGCTCTAGGCCAAGTGGCAGTTCACTAGAGTCTGGTTGATCTACCAGAGGCCACACCCTTAAAGAAAACTGGCTCTCCCAATGCCCCAAACTATCAAGTGCCAACAGCTTTTTGGCTGGGAGTAGAGTTTTATACCCACTTTCCCAAACCATGCTGGGACTTTGAATGGCTTGAGCTTGTGTGGGTCCTGTGCCTGATGCCATAACGTCTGTGAGTTCATATGAGAACTGACCTGCAGTGAAGGGAAAACACTTTTTCCTTATCGTCGTCCTCTGCGTCTGCCTCTTATATTCTTTCAGTCCTGTCTTCTTCAGTTATCCCTGAGCTTTGGGAAGAGAGGATGTGATACAAGACTTCTTCCCACTAGGGACTGAGCATTCAATAGTCTATTGTTCTCTGTGCTTTGGCCACTGGTGATCTCTGATAATCACCATCTGTTACAAAAAGAAGCATTTCTGATGAGGTTCAGATTAATACCCAGTGGCTCTAGTAGTCATGTGTACACTGGGATGCCATGACACTATAAAAAGAGGAAAGTCATGGCTGAGGCAAATTGCATATCCAGAATGGCTGTTTTAGCACGAACAATGAGGGTAGTGGAAGTCAACATCAGTTTCAGCAATGGTGAATCCATATCATCTCCAGAACACAAGAAATACAGTGTTAACATACTCTTAAAGGACTAGTTGGTTTCCTCACAGGGCACTGAATGCCAATAGCTCAGCATTGACCTCTGTGGCCGACAGGTCATATTAATCAGCTACAAAATCAAGAAAGGCTGAGGTCGATGCCAGCCCCAGCTTCTGTTGTGCTAGTACTGCCAGCTGGGCCGGTAGAATAGCTGACATTCTTGGTCAAGCCTGGTCCATGCAGTAGTTGAGAGACTCTCCACTGAGTGCTCTCCACTGGACATAGAGCAAAACATAGAGATGAACGCCATCATTTGCCTCTTCCCAAAACTCATCTCCATACCTAGGAATCTGCATAGCTCTGAATTCAAGCCATGACTTCTTTCACAAGTGTGTTCATCTGCTTGGACTTCCAAAATATAACACTCTAAACTGACACCATCATGAGAGTGCAAAGTCAGCTTACAGAATTAAAAGTAAAAATTTTACCAGCTCTGCATATGACACAGGGTTGGTGCCTAGAATACGAAGAACTTCAAAAAACTAAATACCAAGAAAACATACAACCCGATTTAAAAATGAGGCGTGGAACTAAACATTGAGTACTCAAAAGAAAAGGAAAATACAGAGGGCTTGGAAATATGTTTGAAAAATGGATCTTATGGTAGACCTATTTTCGACTTTATGAGAAAACTCCACACTGATTTCCATAGTATCTGTAAAAGTTTGGACTCCCACCAACAGGGTAGATATGTAGCTCCTCTTTCACAACCATGTCATTTATTGTTTTTTTTATCTTAGCCATTCTGACTGGTGAGATGAAATCTCTTCATTTGTATTTCCTCAACGGCTAAGGCTTTTGAACACTCATAAATACACTGGCAGCACAAAGTGGACCTGTGGGCTTTAAAAAAATGAGCTTATGAAGCTGGGAGGGAGCAGTGGTAAGTGGGAGGGGGGAGGGGAGGGGAATGAGTGGTGGATTTAATCAAAACACCCATGAAATTCCCAATCAATAAAAAGTAACTTAAAAATAATTAAAACAGCAGGAACAGCACACACACACACACATATATACATGTATATATACACATACATATATATATATGTGTGTGTTGAGAGCGAGAAAGCGAGAGAGAGAGAGAGAGAGAGAGGAGAGAACGGCTGCTGCCAGTGCATTAATCAGTAAGTATTGATTAGGAATTGATTCACTCTTTAAAGATCAGCAAATGTGAATGGTTATTGATATGCCAGTTTAGCTAGAATGAACTAGGAGGCTCCAGGCTCTCCTTTCTAAGATGTTTTAATTACAATGGACTACATAAGGTCTTCCCTCTGGGTAGTGGGAGGTCAGCAGGGAGTGTGCAGTAGCGATGTGGCAGATAATCTCTCTCTCCCTGTGACTCTACTCTGGTCATTGCTGTTAAGTGACTTGCATACAAACACACACACACACACACATATATACATACACATACACACACACACACACACACACACACACACCTGTCTGCAAGAAAGCCCAGTTCTACCTGTGAGTTTTTATGCTTTTCCTTCCAAATTCCTGACTTCCTATCCTAGAACTTTAGAATTACTTAACCAGGCCTACTATTATGCAAGCCAAATTTTTTTAAAACTGGTCAGCTACTCTGGTTCAGGAATAAAACAGTGATGTCAATTTTAATAGATAATTAATTATAAATGTTCAGACAGACAGACAGACTGATACACACAGAGAGAGAGAGAGGGACAGAGAGAGAGAGAGAGAGAGAGAGAGAGAGAGAGAGAGAGAGAGAGAGAGAGACCTAGGAGACATTTTTTCTTATCTATTCAGACACCTAGAATTTACAATTTCTTCAATGATAGGTGCCCTTTCTTCAGCTTCTGTGTTCTCTACATCACTGTGACCTTTGTCAAAGGACTTTCCTTACATTGGTTTAGTCAGCTTATCTCAACAGGAAGGAAGGAATGACTGACAGCCATGCTCCCCTGAAGTGGTCTTTAAGCCATGGATGCCTGGTGATAGGTTACCAGCCCCAGCTCCGTTACTCTGAATTAAACTCTAACGCACAACTTACATTTATCTTAACTTTCCAGACTCCCCACCTTCTTCCCCTCCAGTGTCCTGGGTCCCTATTTTTGAGCAGTTCCTTAAAGCATTTCTTTAGAAACGCTTGTACTCAGGTTCCTGACTTGGGAGCAGCTTCATGAGGAACATGACCTAACATGTCCCGTCTCAGAACCCCTACAACACACATCTGGACATATTCGCCATTCACAGTAACATCTAGAAAGTTTGAAAGTTACTCTGTTTTGTGTGAAAGCAATTATTTCCAAGCCACCTTCAAAAACAGAAACTATTTTTAAGTGGAGCAAAACTTTGCTTAGATCTGTAGACTATAATACAGATAAAGTCACCTGTTCAGTAAACAGATGGCATGTCTTGACACCCCTTCTGTCTGTGTTCCCTCTCCCCAGGATTATTCTAACATATCTGTATAGATCCTAGACACTAGGGGAAGTATCACTGGCAAGCACACATATTGGGAGGTTTCTATTTCCCCAGGTTTCTGATGCTCTGTGATGCATAATCAGCTTCCACTGCAGTACCCTGTCTTCAGTCTGGACAGATGACTGCTGAATTTCTCCATGCCATGCCCTGGTCCCTGGCAGTCTCCATCCCACCACCTTGCCATGTTCCACTATTAACTTCTGGAGGCCAAGTGAGCTGCAATCTTCTTTCTGTTTATTGCAGTTTGGGGTCTCATGCATCACGCTGCCAAATGTGACCACAAGTTGTAGCAATCAAATGCCTTCTGGCATCTGGGGTCTGGAGATGGAAGTATCTGATGCCTCTTTCCTGCCACAAACTTGCCTTTCTGTGCACAAAAATTATCCACCCCTCATTTCATTGCTCATTCTACTCCCACAAGTATTTTGAAGCCTCCAAGAAAGGTAATTTAACCCACTGCTGAACTGTCCTGGAATGATTTGTGCAGAGAACTGAAAATGATCAGACAGTAGCCTCAAGAACAGTCAGAGCCTGGCCCCCACCACTTATAAAAACAGTTTCCCTCATTACCCCCTTTCCCTGTTTCTACTAGAAATATGCACTCCTGAAGGTTTTTTTTTTTTTTTTTTGAAAAACTCAAACCTCAAAACTCCAAAGCAACATTTAGGATATTTACCAGAATTAACCAGGAATGGATCTTATAGGGAACAAAAGATGCAGAACAGACATCAAGAAAGGGAACATTAGGGGATTGCACATGCTCTGCTAAAATTGTTCTCTTACCTCAGAAGGCAGGGCTATGGGAAATCCCTTCCCAGTCTACCAGCTCAGAAGAAGCAGCAGAGTTTGGGGTTAGCACAGCAAGCAGAAAGAGATGAACACTGCATCATCCCACTCATACATGGCATCTAAATGAGTTATTTTCTTAAGAATTAATTGTATCATTGCAGTTATAAGATACTGGCGGAGAGGGGATAGTGGAAGAGAATGGTCCATGGGTAGAGTGTTACATGTTGGTAGGAGGCATAGTTCTGGTGATGCGTGATGTAGTAAGATGACTGTAGATGTCAATAATGCATTGTGTGTTCCAGAATAGCCAGGACAAGGACCTTGAATGTTCCAAACATAAAGAAATTATAGAAATGTAAGACATTGGACATGCTTTTACATTTTTGTAACACAGCACACCGAACCTGTGCATCGAAACAGGACATTGTACCCAATAAACACACAAAGTTATTGGCTTGGGATATGTCTCCATGGGTAAAATGTTTGCTGCACCAGCATAAGGACCTGAGTTTGGGTCCCCAGTGCCCACATAAAAGCCAGACACAAAGACATGTATCTGTAAGTCCAATCTTTGGAGAGGCAGAGACAGAAGAAACATTATGACCTGCTGGCCAGTAGGTAGCTTAGGCAAGGACTTTAATGTATGAATTTTGGAAGGACACAACTCAAGCCATAAACCTGAAGAAGGGAATCTCACAGTAGCTGAGAGTAGGGTAGTAGTTGCCAAAAGACGGAGAAACTTCAGTGGTCATGGAATGGTGTGGAAACATTGATCAGCCAGTACCAAGTCACAGCTAAGAAGTCACATGGAGAAGACACATTTTTCTGCCCAAAGGGTGATCCTGTAAATTAGTTATATAGTGTGACTTTCAGAAAATTTGAAAAAAAAAGAACTTTAATCTGATTTTCCAATAAGTAAATTATAAATGTTTGAAGAGACATATATGCTTCCCTTGATTTGAACATATAATCTATACATTTGTCTAAGCATCACATGGTACTCATGAATACTTGTAAGACTGTTTGCTTCCTCTTTATTGGATGCTATGGAGATGGCACAGATGTAGCTTTTATTTATCAGTTTATAATGTATACATATGATCTCATGCATGTAATATGATTTACATAGATATGCGTACACTCATATATCTGCTCACTCAGATGAAGCTCTCATGTGACCCATTCTTTACATCCTTGTGGTATATAACACACAATCAAACTACATAAGTATTTAAGCCATTATTAAATCAGCTCAAAGAATTTTAACAATGTAAATTATGCAACAATTTAAAACAATGGATGGAATTTTAGCTTAACTGGACGCCATTTTCTTCTCTACTTACTAAAGTTGGTTAACTCAAATTTTGAACGACTAGGTCCACACTCATGTATTTTCAGTACCATTTCTCCTACTACTAGCAGACTTACAAGACTTTAAGCCAGTTAAAGAATCAAAGCCTCTGTTTGCTACTATGAAATTATAATGTAGTCAAGTGAATGTGCCTTTATCTTCTAAGCCCATTTCAAAACCTTTGTTATAGAGGAAATGCTCGATGGATGAATATGGGGTAATTACAGCAGAAGGTGAGTGTCCAAACCCCAAAACTGTTCCTTCTCCACAACACAAAACTTGACAGCTGCTGGAGGAGGGCAGGCATATCTCATAAGCAAAGTGAGGAAAGTCGCAGATTCGCTGTTCTTGGAGATTCACTAAAAAGGAAAGATCTCCACCCATTAAGAAAAAACAATTCTGGCTTGTCTAATCCATAAATTCCAATTATATCTGTCCCACATCGTTTTATCTCTGTCCTTTATCAGTGGTTACTATTAGCCCCGTGACATGACCTTTCAACATCCTTTAGAACAGAAATGCAGACTCATGTAGAACAGTTGACACAAATGTAGCCTCCTCTTCCTGAATGCTCCATTATAGTTACTCTCTTGAAAGCCAGCCCCACACTCCTCCATTTCCTCTCCCTAGTAAACCCTCCTACCAATGATACCTTTCCAAAAATACAACAAAATCCTTAGTAACTCACCATTGTCCACTGAATAAGAGATAAACTCATCTGCTGTCTCCTTTTCATAGTGCCTCCCTCCCCCTGCCCCTTGCTCCCCGCCCCTGCCCTTGTCCCTGCCGCTGCCCCCCCACCCCTGCTTCTGCCCCCTGCCCCCTGTGGTTCTCATGCACAATCCTATACCAGATATTAATTACACGGGACAAAAGGCAGCAGTGTCTGGTCTCTGTCCTTCAGAAGCAAAAACTCTTGAGTGAGGCTACAAAGAGCAAACTTTGAACAGAATGTTGCTTGCTGCAACCTGTTTCAGGAGCAATCCCTTACTTGAGGCAGTGCAGTGATAAGAAGATGACTGAATGACTTAGCTTGACACTGTCGTGGGGGTATGGCAGCTACGCCACAGTCATTTGGCTTTGAAGAGTACATCACCGTAACTCATGAGTGGGTTCTGAGTGTGCACTATGCTTTGCTGCCTTTTTCTGTTGTTATGATCCTTCCTTCTACCAGAGATTCATCTTCTCCTCTCTTTCCAGATAAAACTTCTTGAACCCAATTCTAAGAACATCATTCAGAAGCTGGCTTCTGTAAGGTACTCAGTCAGGGGCATTTTCCTCCTGAGAAATGTTGCCGAGCAGGCTGTATGTTGGTGCCTCTGGTTAGCTCTCATTTTACTTTCAGTTCTTTGATAGCCAGTTGTTTACATGTGTAAGCAGACTCCCTGCTCCCTTCATCTCTTCAGCTCCCACAGCCCTAATTACAATGAATTTCATCTTGTGGGTGATCCATAAACAGCTGCTGAATTGAACTGTATTCATAGTTAGAGCTTGTTTAAAACAGTGAGTGGGGTTTCTCTTAGACCATCACACACCTTCAGTGCCCTATGACCTCCAAGTCTTACAGCATGCCTCTGCAGCCTTTCTTTCTTTACTCCTTCACAGTTCAGTCCTGTCAATTCCATTATTGCACCGTCAGAATGTTCACCATCCAGACTCATGTTCCTCACACTAATCCTACTCCCCATTTAAATGTGCTCATTCTACACTATGACTTTCTCTTGTCTCTGTAAACATTACTAAGGTTAGTTTTTGCTTGGTTATCATTTCTTTCTTATTCTCTGCCTCTATTCATTTTAAACTACAACTGCCACTACTTCTGGTAATGTTTTACAAAATAACCACATATTTTAAATGGTTATGATGGGACACTAGGTCAGGAGGCTCAGGAGTTCGAAGTCAGCATGGGTTAATGAAAGATTTCCAGGGTAGACTGGGTTACACAGTGAGACCGTGTCTCATAAACCAATTAATTAACCAGATAATTAGCTAATTAAGATAGTACTTTCTCCCAAAACTGTACTTTCTCTCCCTCTCTCTCTGTCTCTCTCTCTTTCTCTCTCTCTCTCCCTCTCTCTCTCTCTCTCTCTTCCCTCTCTCTCCATTCCTCCCTTTCCCCTCTGTGTTTCTATATGTAAGCTAATCAGCAAAAGCAATATGACTCTTACCCTCATCATTGAGGTCAGTAGAGAGCAAGGGGTCCTCTAAATTATTCCCTCTTGATTCTAAACAGCCCTCTGATAGCAGTGAAACCTTCTCCTTCCTTCCCAGAATCTTCTGGTCCATGCATCTGAGACCATCTTCAAGATCCTTGCTGCTGATCCCGTTTGTGATCAGTTGACTCTCCTCCTCACCAGGCCCTTCTAATCTGAATCAAAGACCATGTTCCTTTAAGACATATGCAGTTACATATTCTTTCAGTTTTCTCTCATGAGTTTATCTCCTTATCACTCTTTGGAACTCCACAGCTCTCTTCATTCCCAATTGAATCCCCTTCCTATAGAATGCTAACAACAGGCCAGTTCCCTCAAGTCTTAACAGCTTTCTAGTCTGTTCACTACAACAGTGTTCTCCTAATTTAGTTAACTGCATTTAGTTGTTTGCTGTAACAGCTAAACAAGTTTAGCATGGTTTTCATCCTAATCTATCTGTCTTTTCATCTATCCCCCTATGTTCCTGCTTGTATATCCACATATCTTTGTGTCTGTCCCCATACCAAATTATTAGGCATAGATATATATTTGTCAACATTGATACAGGTTTTAATATTTTATAGCTTTAGGATTATCTGTATTTCTATGATGTACATTTTAAATCACCATCACTCTATCATAAAGAAAATGGCCATGTTAATCATGGATATAAATGTTTTCTTTACTGACGTTTTGTCAATGGAATTATGCATGTAATATTCCAGGATTTGGACAGAGAATTTCTCCATGATTCAGAGCTAACTAGATTCAATGATTAACTCACTGTTGATACAATAGAAGAGTGTATTCATAGCTTTCTTCCCTTCAGTCTTTCTCAATGGAGTTAAGAGTTTAGGTCAGCAGTTCTCAACTTGTGGGATGCAAACCTTTTGAGTGTCAAACAACCCTTTCACAGGCATTGCCTAAGACCATCTGTATATCAGATATTTATATTACAACGGTACCAGAATTACAGTTATAAAATAGCAACAAAAATAAATTTATGGTTGGAGGTCACCCCAACATGAGGAACTGTGTTAAAGATCACAGCATTAAGAAGGCTTAGGTTAGAACCACTGCTTTAGATTTTCTACACTCTTCTCCTCCTCCAATTCATTAGCATACCTCTGATTTCTACCATCATATATCCATCTTCCCTGTGGGTAAACTTCATGTAAATGATAACGTATAACATGTTCACTGTTCTATCTTATTTATTACCCATGTTTAAGACGTATTGTGAGTTGTTTAAGATATTAATGGCCCACACTTTATTATTTCTAAGTAATGCACGAGTATAATACCATTGGGTTTCAGCCCAATATTGAGAGGTATTAGTCGTCATATCTGCCAACAAAACAAGAAAAGATTGAATGGAGACAATTGGTGGCTTGTTTTGGATACATTAGAAAATCAGGTCATGAAGAAATGGCTATCCTGTCACATTCTTTTTCCTGAGGATTCTATGTCAACTCATCCCTAACAGAGGGATCAAAGATACAATCCTATCTCAGTACACATTGGTTCACCAATGACTTCACTGGGTTGGTGACAGTAGCATAAATCCTACATCTGTACAGTTCCTTCTATAACTTGTAGGTAGCTATATCATCCAGCAATTGTTTAGTATTTATAAAACTTAAGTTGAAGTCTCAAGATTCTTGGGAATTTCTCATGTGATGCATGTGCGCCTCCCTCTTTCCTCAATTCAATTTGTTCAGTGGTTCAATTTGAAGGAAATGGTTTCACAAAAACTTACAGATATAGAGAAACTTGTGATTCAGGAAAGGTACAGCGGACATCTGATTATGTGAGGCAGAATAAGATAAAGCCATGATCTTGTGGGAACACAGAGGTGGTAATGTCAACAAACTCATAGAGGCTGAATGGAACTAATGTAACAGTCTACAGGAGCCCATGCATTTTCTATGTGTTACTCATAGAAATCTTTTCAAGTTCTGTGGCAAAGAGTTAACAAAGAGTACCCTGTAGCCCTGAAGTGGCAAAGCGAGAGTAAATTCCTGACAACAGCAGTTGGGTAACATCCATAACAAAGTCTCATGCTTATCAAGAATTGGAAAGACATTTACTACAGTTTTATTTCACTGGACAGAAAAAGAAGAAAAAAAAACCTCTCTCACAGAAGCCCCTGTTCTAGTTACTCAAGCTACTCTACTAATCAAGCCCCTCTATTACTCACTCAGTCCCCCTGCTGGTCACCAAGCCCCTTTACTACTCATTTAAACACCTCCACTATTCACTCAAGCTATTTCACTATTCATCAAGGCCTCTATTATTCATTCAAGCCTTTTGAATATGTATCCAAGCCCCTCTGTATTCATCCAGTCCCTCTGCTAATCACTGAAGCTACTCTCTACTATTCATCAAGTCTCTCTACTATTCTCTTAAGCCCCTCCACTATGCATTAAATCCCCTTCAGAATTCATCCAAGCACCTATATTATTCATTACTCTCTTGTGAAGAGTGAAAAATGCTGAGATTCATTTGTGAATATCATATCCCAGAGACAAGACACAAAAAGTCTGACAATTTAGTTATAAGACATATAGAATACATCCTCTCCCTCCCAGTTCATCATATCAACAGGTCTCCAGTATAATAACAGCAGTGCACTACTGCATAACTTGACACATAAAGATCATCTCTGAGGAAGGTGGTGAAGAGAAGCCAATGTCACAGGAATATAAAAGGGACAACAGAGGATGAAGTAAACATTAAGCACAGCACAATTTCTAGCAAAGTTAGAGAAGAACTTTATACTACAGTACAGCTGTTGCTGTCTTCTGTTATCCAGGTTTCAAGGAAGCATTACAAGGCATCCTGAATAAAATGCAAGGGGAAAATAATATGAAGAAACAAAGAAAGTATCACAATCCGATATGACATTGATGTTAGGATTATAAGACAAGATCATTATATTTGAAACATTATGATTAATGTCACCTGATGAAATAAAAATTAGGCTGTATAAAGATAATGATGTAATTATGGAAATAGATAAATGAAAATTCTTAGAAACAATCAAAATAATATGTCAAATATTTTAAAAAATCAAAAATATTATTATGATTGTTAGCTTTGTCAACCTGACAGAATCTGGAATCACTGGCAAAAGAGTCTCAACAAGGAATTGTATAAATCAGGTTGGCCTGTGGGCATGACTGTGGGGGGTTGTCTTTATTGAATTAATTGTTGTAGGGTGATTCAGTCCACTGTGTGTGGAACCATTCCCTATGCTGTGGATCTTTTACTTTGTAAGTGTAAAGATGGGGATGAGTATGAGAACCTTGCATATATTCATTCTTTACTGCTTGCCAGCACACATATAACTAGCTACTTCAAGTTCCTGACTTGACTTCCCTGCAATGATATGACCATAAACTGGTATCATGATCAAAATGAATTCTTTTTCTTTTCTAACTTGCTTTTGTTGAGGCATTTTATCACAGCAATAGAAATGAAACCAGGACAAACATGAATTCATTTGATGAGCAAATTAATAGACTGGATATAAATAAAGAAAAATCTAGAGCAGAAATTGTGGTGTACCCCTTTAATACTAGAACTGAGGAGGCAGAGTCAGAAGGAAGAAGGATCCATATCCAGTTTTGGCTAAACAATAAGACTCTGTCACACAAACAAGATAGAACTCATTTATAAATAGACATTAACTGTTAAGTAAAGGACAATTATATATAACCCACAAAACGAGAGAGATTATGCAACAAAGAAGGCCCTAGTTTAGACACATGATCTCCCTAGGAAGGGGAAATAAAAAGGATGTTGCAAGTAGACAGTGGAGAATGGGAATGTGAACAGGAGGGATCAGGTAAGGGGAGAAGAATGGAGGGAAAGAACACAGGGAGAGACATAAAAAATTAGGGGAACAACTAGAAGATGATCAGGATATATAGTGCAATGGAACTCCCTAGAATCTAAGAGGGTGACCTTAGTGAGGACTCTTCATAATAGGGAATAAGGAGCCTGAACTGTCCATCTTCTGTAACCAGGCAAGACTTCCAGTGGTGGGACTGGGACATCAAACCAGCCACAAAACCTTCGACCTACGATTTATTCTACCTGAGGAGTCTGCTGGGGTAATGGAGGGACAGAACCCCTCACCAAGGGAGGGAGCCCATGCCTGACACTGCAGAACTGACCAGGAACCAGAGACTGTGGGTGAGGGGATGGATCAGGGGGAGAGAGAAGATGGGAGACCTGGGAGAAGGGGAGGGAGGAGAGGCTGGGGTTAGGATGAAATATATAAGAGAAGCAAAATAAATTTAAAAAATAGAAAAGGAAAGAAATGACAACAAAAGCTGAAAAAAAAAGGACTCCATCATAAAAAATTAAGAGGAGAAGGAGAAAGAAAAGGAGGAAAGGGGGGAGGGAAGAAAATATCAGCTATTTTAAAAATAGATGGGCAAAAATTTCCCAAGCTTAAATACAAAGGGAAAAACTGATGAGATTAAAAATACAATACAATACTACAAACTGTGGAATGGTTTAAAATAATATATTATATGTATGATTGAAATATCAGAAGGAAATAGTATAAAGAACAGCAAAAAAGTGTAGTTAAAGGAAAATCTATGAGCATCCAGGTCATGTACACAAAATGAAGTATTTGCATGTAACTTGTGTATATATTCCAATATACTTGAAATAATCTCTAAATTATATTCCTTGAGATAATTAAAACACTGTAAATAATATGTAAGCATTAGTTGTATTATACTTCTTAGTAAATAACTAAAAGAAAAAAAGCTACATCCATTCAGCACAGAAGTACAATGGTTTTCATTTTTTCCATATGGGGCTGGTGGAATCCATAGATATGGGACCCATGGATACAAAAGTGCAAAGGCATATGAAAACTTTATAGATGCACTAATTATGAAAATACATTGCTAAAACTATTAAAATACTACTTTCTCTAGCAGGTTATAAAATCTTTTAAACTCAGCGCTGCTGAGAATGAAACAATATTTCTGATAAACTAACTGTCAATGGGATACCAGTAGCCACAGAGAGACAGATGTGATCCTGTTTCCCATCAGAGAAGATGAAGTTCCAAGACGATAAAGCCTCAGGCTGTTTAAATTGTCCTACCCCTAATCTCAAATCCTCTTCATCCCTTAAGACTAGGTTCAGATATTATCTCTTTCAGGAAACTTTCTAAGCTATAGCTTCTTAAGCTGGGCTTGACACACTTCAAAATCTCCTGCACATCCTTCCATCTCTGAACTTGCACAGCTCTCAGAATGCATTTGCATATGGCTCTTCCCATCCCCCAGGGTATTGTGAATATGGTTGTAATTCCACAAACCTTAGCTCCTGTATACCTCTAACAAGGATGAGTTCAATGAACACATATCAAACTAAGACTTCAAGATGATGAGACAGATATAAATTCCAACCTTTCTTACCTCAAAACCAGGCTATTTTTTAAATATCTCAGCCCTGTGGACTGAATGGAAGTCTAGTTTCTGAAGGCTAAGAAGCAGAGCTTAAAGGGCAGACTGGCCAAGAGCACATCTTCTTTACTGTGTGTGTGATAAACCCTACATGAAAAGAACTTGCTTCATCTTCCTCAAGGAAGACAAGAGTGTATTGACAAGCATCATATTCCCTGGAAACAGGCATCTTCCATCAAACTTATATAGGTTTTAACAAAGAGGGAACTGGTGACTGTCAGGGCACACCTGAACATGATTTGCACCTTGCTTCTATTATCCAGATATCTTGAGCCCCAGAGTTCTGACATCTGTGATGAATGAACTCGAAAGTAGATGATTGCTTGATTGTTTCTGATGAATAGGCTTTTTTTTTTTATCACATTTAACTCCCTACCAATTCTGTATGATAGATTTTAGATTCTATTTCCTAGCTTTGGAAATTGAAACTTAGAAAAGTACAACACCTAGCTCAAGGTCATAAAGAGAGTAAGTGTCAGAGTTGGAACTTAAATCTGGTCAGTCTGACCACTGCCAGGCTCCTAACCACTGTGTATATTCCGGTGTCATTTCCCTTCATGCCCTAACACACTAGACCCTGCACAACAACATCTGGAGCCTGCCTCCCTGAGGGCAGCACCATCAGCAGCAATACTGCATATGCTTCACCTCCAAGTCAGTTTCCTCACACTGCCAGAGTTCTGCATGACAGTCACCTCTGCCTCACAACCAACTCTCTCCCTCCACTTTCCCCTACAGTGACAACTTCACAAGGTTTCTTCTTTCTCCAGATTCGGCACAATCACATTTTCTCATTATATTAGTCAGCTACAGGTCAGCACCTCTCTCAAATTGAAAATTATTATAGATAGCTCACACATAGTTTTATTTTCCTTTCTCGGTGTGTTCATTTCAGAAAATAGAGATGTGTTATTTCTTCATCTTCTCATCTTCTCAGGTAGCTGATGTGGACAAGTGGAACCTCCATGGTGATTTCAGCCTGCAGTTTCTTCAGATGCCAGTGTCCCTACAGGACTTTTACTCAGTTGAATCTAAACCCCTCCAGAAGGAAGAAAAAGCATTCCAGTCAGCAGGCAATTTGCAGGAAGATATAAGAAGCTCTCAGCCAGATGACATATTTATACTAAATTTAATTCAACCCAACAGGTCTTCACTGTACACCTTCAGGAACTTTGGGGAAGAAAAGACAATGGCTAGATGCTGAACATCTACAGTGGGTCAGTTCGCAGCAGTACTACAAAACTCACCTGGAAGATCGTCACCACATTTTTAAAAGGACAGATCTGAACAACATTACTATCAGTGTGGTATAAATGGGTTAACCAGAAACTAAGTTCATAGTAAATGATAAATACCAGTGAGACAAATTTGAGAGTCTCTCAACACCATGGAGACTCATTCAGCCATAGGCACTAATAGGCACTGCATGAAACTTAGGACCAAAACCTTGTGATAGCATCAGAAGAACAGAGACAACCCCAGTGCTCCAGAAGGGGTCTGAGAATCTAAACATTGGGCTGGACAACCATCACCATGCCACCTAAGCTTTGCCCCAGTCTCTGTGTGGTAACAGTTCTCCTCTGGATTCCTTGGGTTCCTTCTTTATAATGTGAGCTGCCACACATTTGCCTGCACACCTGCTCCCATGTAGTCAAGCCCCAGCTCTGCCTCCTAATGTCCTAAGTCCCTGCTCCACTCCTGATTCCCGAGCACTGGCATAGGTTTTAGAGGGAATGGATGGTCTACAGGAGCCCAGAACACAGGGGACACAGAGCACTGTGTGTTCTAGGACACTTGGGCACTTGAGGAGTATGCTTTCTCACTCTGCAGAAGCTAGTAATGACAATGCCTGAGTCCTCTTCACCTTGGAGGAAAACTGTAGGTCTTGTTGTATTGTCTCCTATGCCACATCAGTTTGTTTTCCTCTTGTCCATGCTTCTTGCCCTACACTGAATACCTACTGTGAGAATGAATGATCTTATAAGTCTGTATTGAGGCTATGTTCTGAGCTCCTGAAGACCACCCATTTCCTGTCAAATCTAGGCCAGTGCTGAAAAATCTGAAGTGGATTATGGACTCAGGGAACCAGAAAGAAGGGCTTGGATTTGGTACATGTGAGCAAGAGTCCTCAATTTCATGGGCTTTGTTGTGGGACAAAGACCGGGTAGAATGGTTTTAAGCTAGACTTGCTGCAAGCGTCTCAGTTGTAGGTCAGATTTTCCACAAAGCAGTATTACTCTACCACTATGAAATAAACAATACTGCCTATAGACAGTATATATGCATATGTGTGTATGTATGTGTATATATATATATGTTTGTGTGTGTGTGTGTGTGTGTGTGTGTGTGTACATATATAAAACCATTGTTATGTGACTTTCCCTAGAGAGGCAGTATCTGTTCATCCTCAATGGAAAAGGAGGAAACATATCGAAGCATATGTGTGTGTGTGTGTATATATACTCACACACATATATACGGAGATATATATATACACATACACACATATATACAAACATAAGAATTTTACTAATTATTTATATTATATAATGTATTTAACTTAATTAATATAATAAAAATAATTTAATTAATATATAATTGTGTAAAAATAAACATAAAAATGTTATATATTATTCATATTATATATTGTATAATATATTATAATACATTAATATATTAAACATAATATTATATTAAATATATTAATATATTGTGTAATGACTATATTATACTATATTGTTTATTAATATATTTATATAATATATAATACATTATATATTATATTGTTTATATTTATTACATATGAATATATCTACTTTGTTATAAATAATAATATGACCATTCATTCCTTCAAAAACCCATGTCAGTGCTAGGACATCAGGAATGGAGCAGGAAGTCAGAACATTAGGAGGCATAGGTAGGGGCTTGACTACATGAGAGCAGATATGAAGGTAAATATGTGGTAGCTCAAATTATAAAGATGGAACACAAAGAATCCAGAGGAGAGATTGTTATAATACTATAAATATATTCCTTTATAAATAAAAAGTATTTACCAACAGGGGTAACTGATAACCCTTATAGAAGTTAGAGGTAGATGACGGTTATTTTCTCCCCAGTCTTGTCATTAGGGGATATTAGAAACATGTTTTAGACCAAAAAATAAGAAAAGAAAATAGCATTAAAAAAAGTTGATATAAACAGTTCATATAACTGCTAAGAAAAGCATTTAAGAAAAACTTGCCTTTCCTTCCTGGGACCATAAACACTCTGATGGGAGATTTAGGAGAAGCAAGCACAAAGATTCCAGTATTTAGTTCACATAACAACCAAGAGACTCCAGCCTACCCCCAAACATGAGATTCTTGGGGACTGAAGGAGTCTGCAAGAGTGAAAGCTAGGGGTCTTATATTCATAGTCTTATTCATTAAATGCGGGATGGTGCTAAAAAAAATTTCATGTATTTTGTGAACGATTCCTTTCCTTTAATAGAGAGTATCTAAAAATCCATGCAAACCGTTAACAAGTCACCAGTATTCTACAAATAAGGATTCATATCTGACATGCAATATATTCATGCAGTGTTAATAAGCTACTCCTCGCTGGCCTGGGGAAGTAAAATGACATAAGTATTTTGTTAACTATGAGGTAGTTGTTTTCTCCAGGTTGAAACATTCCATGGTAGGAGGAGTAGAGGGGTACATGAAATTCACAGGGCTCATGGAACCCTTTCCCAAAGTTATGCAAGAAAAAAATATTTATAAGAAAAGGAGAAATTTCAGTAGTGTAACTGCCTACAAATTATGCAAAGAACTCTGATGCTGTAGCTTTTGTCAGTCATTCCTTGTACTTGGCCAGGCTTTTTGGTGATGTAGCTGCCCAGGTTATATAACTGTTCATCCATGCTCCTGTGAAAAGTTCCAGCAAATGTGCTGGATCATCATGGTTGTTATAGTCTACAAATGCTAGCAACAAGGACACAATGGAGTTATCTGAAGATGTAACCCAACTGAAGTGTGACTCGACAATGAGTCAACAACTTGACCTTATCTTCAGTCCTCCCAAGTCTTATAGGAGTTTCCTTTAACTAAAACTGGCAGAAGCCATTTAAATTAATCTATACAAGGATGCTGCCTGTGTCAACAAATAAATGCAAGAAAAGTACTGATGAGAACAAGAGGTATTCCCTACTATATTGAGAATCACTTAAATACTGTAAGCATGAACATCCAGTATTACAAGCAAACATTTTGTGGCCAGCTTGATGTAAATATAATGCCAGGCAGGAAACATCTAAAGATAATTAGGAACACTTGTTATCACCTGCTTGCTTCTGACAGCCCCCAAGGAGCAAACACTCTTTTGCTAACCTTTCTTTCCCTAACATCCAGGTACAAAACAGGAATATAACATGTGTCCTGTGAACTGCATATAAATGAAGAAATTAAAGTCCCAGTGTGATCTGTATCAGTTATCTGACCTTCAGGGATAAGTTTTTGTTGTTAGCCCACCTCTCAGTTTGATTGGAGAATGAAAGGATGATCTAAACAAACTCAATTTACACTGGTCACCCCTGCGTCACTGATCCTAAAACTATCTTATTCATCTTCATCAATTAATGTTGAAAACACTCTGTGCTGTAATCTAGAGACTAGGGTATTACAGTTGGCCTACAAAGACTGTAGTGGAAACTGGAGCCATTAGGAAGCTAACAAGTGAGCCCAGATACTCTACTATCTAAAGGCACTCACCACTGAATAGCTCATTCACATTTTTGTTCATTCATAACTTTCTCATCCCATCTGCCCTACTGTGGCTTCCTTTGGCCAAATTTTCGAGCTATTCAGAAAATCACAGCTGCCTCTATTGCATGGATACAATGGCTTCCTCAGAGGCCAGAGTCTAAGAGAAAGGCAAGTTCAGATTCAGCTCATCTGGTACTTTGTTTACACAAAAAATTTGATATACATACCTAGTTCAGAGGAATTACCTAACATTTATTAAGAACCTGTCTGGCTACTTCCTAAAGCTCCCTCATGGGCCCTACTGTTTAAGGAGGAAGGATATGCCCTTTCCAGATGAGACTATAAAGAAATAAGTCATAGTTAATGTCTTTCAGCAAATTAACAGCAGAAAAGCAGAGGAGAACAGTAGTTTTTACTGATCCCAATATAGCACTGTTTCTGGAAAAGTCTCTCGAATGGTTGAAGGTTTTAAATAACTGCCAGTCCAGTTTTATTGTGTTGAACATACCTATTCTAATCAACAGCAATACAAATCCTTCTGTTTGTTACTTGGCAGCAGACAAAGCCCATTGCAGTCTACATTCTATAATTGTGACATTTTAGTAATAATATTGGTATTTAATTTAAATGTAACACTAATTGTATTGAATAACAATAACAGCAACTAATATTTTGATCAAGTTAATCCACATTGTCACTGTACTAAGAAATTTCCTAAATTCAACACCTTTAAGTCTTACATAAATCTTCTACTATAAGTCTCATTGTTTCTTTTTTCTCAATGAGGAAGCAGAGATACAAAAAGTCATGTTATTTATTGAGACCACAGGTACTGAATGGGAAAGCTAAGCACCAACACAGTCTACTTGCAAAGACCATGCATTTTACCACTTCAGTGCATCATCTCTCTCAATATCCTTGAAGAAGGCATAGGACAGGATAACATTAGCAATACTTTGTAGTTAAAGAACCTGAGACTTGGAGAGAGGCAATGATTTCTGATGAACAGCATGCTGTTCATGTAGCTCATGATCACTCATAATATACAAAGAGAAATGGACAGTGGTAGCATATTCCTTTTCATTTCAGTACTTGGAAGGCAGCAGCAAGTGGATCTTTGTAAGTTCAAGGCCAGCCTGGTCTATAGAGCCAGTTCTAGGACAACCAGGGCTACACAGAGAAACCCTGTCGAAAGAAAGAAAGAAAGAGAGAGAGAGAGAGAGAGGGAGGGAGGGAGGCAGGAAGGAAGGAAGGAAGGAAGGAGAGAGGGAGGGAGGGAGGGAGGAAGGAAAGAAGGAAAAAGAACGAAAGAGAGGGAGAGAAAGGGAAAGAAAGAGAAAAGAAAAGAAAGGGAAAGAAAAAGAAAAGAAAAGAAAAGAAAAGAAAAGAAAAGAAAAGAAAAGAAAAGAAAAGAAAAAAGAAAAGAAAAGAAAAGAAAAAGAAAAGAAAAGAAAGAAAAGAAAAATAATCTGGGTTTCTCAGCCTTGTTCAATTCCCTGAATGCACGTCTCTTTCACTTATTTGGTTACTTTGGGGATTAAAGAAGACATTGGGTATAAGCATACTATATAGTTTCATGATAGCTACCCCTTTAAGAATATTCTCTCAATTCTGATGTTTTCAGTGAATAATATACCAAGGACAGAAGCACAATATTTCTACCTCAGACCCACTGTTTTATAGTGTACATGCCACCTTCCATCGAGGACTTGCCCACGGCTTTCATATTTATGTGTATGAGCTGTTCATCACTGCAGGCTGAAATCTAAAGCATGGAATTCAGGTCAAAAAAATAGAGCATCTTCTCCAAAGAACTTTTCATGGGGTCCTTGGGTTGATCAAGCTAGGTGAATACTCAGAAGCTATTGAGATACTGAGAGATGTGTTTGTCTATCAGATGATGGACAGAGGACTTTAAAAGAAATCTCAAAGACTTCAGTGTGAAATTTCCATGGTAACTTGATTGGGACATGAGAGAAGTAGACCCCTTTAATGCTCATCATTCTTTTAAGGAATATTTCCTGGATGCCTCTCTGCCAATGTTAATGAATCTAAGATAAGTATGGCATATGAATGCTACACTTAGGGAACTTGAGATCTCATAGAGATATGAATAAGTAAGAACTTGCAGATGGGTGAAATGTGCTGCATCTAAGCAGTTGATACAAATTTTAGAAGTCCTTAGAAATAGCAAACTATCCTCTAATTTTATGTATCTATACCTATAGAACAGCATGCAGCTCTCAGACCTCAACAGAGAAGATTCTTTACGTAGTAGACAGGGTTTCAGAGAAACTGTCAACTGGTCAAAGTATAGAGAATAAGTTTCTGTGCAGGACTCAGCTATAAATGGGACATTATATCACATTCTTTTCCACCAAAGCTTAGGGACCATTGAAAGGAGGAAAAGGAGGAGAAGAGGAGGAGGAGGAAGAGAGGAGGAGGAGCAGGAGGAGGAGAGGAAAGACTAACTTCTGTAAGAGGCAGGCAGAAGTCAGGAGGACATGATGGCAGGACTGCTACACTCATGAACTCACAGCATTTGTGGTTGCCTGCACAAAACCTGCACATTATGAAGCATGATAAGGAACTGAGGAGCTAGGACAGCTGATGGATGCTGAGAGAGTCATTTTTATGGGTGTGGTCCCTATGGGTGGACCATATCCAGTGAAAGACCCCACGCCCATGATGAGTACATGGGCAGCAAAAACTAGAGTTAGCATGTTATTTAAAAAAAGGACATGAAATTGGGAGGGAGAAAGGGTGGATCGGAGAGGAGTTAAGAGAAAGGGAAAATACATAATCAAAATACATTGCATGCATGTATTAAATTAATAAAAATATTATATTTTAAAAATTATTACTTAAGAGTTTTAAACTTGATGATACACAAGGCCTGTACCAGATCACTAGAACCAAAATTGATGAGGTTAGCACTTGGGACTAAGTGTCTATTTAACACTCCTAGTTAATTTTAGTGTGATACAAGTGTTATGACACACTCTTACAGCAGAAAGTATCAAGTGCTGTGCAGATCCTGGAAGTTATTCCCAAACCATCTTAAAGGATAGCAAAGGCTGCTGGGAGGATACAATTGGCAATATGAGAACTGAAGTATTGCCTGATACAGGAGATATGGAGAGAATGGAAATGAAAGCCTGGAATCATTTAAAGAAAACTTACAATACTGTTTTAACTTGAATAATTGTGGTGGTTCCTCTTACTACCCCTGCAATCCCCAGTGTCTCTGAATAATGAGACACAAGCTGAGGATTTAGAATAGAAATAGCTCTACAGTCAACCTGATATTCAAGGTCTTGCTGATTATCTCAGTCTATTGTCTGTTGAACAGGGCAATTCAGACATTGTTGGGCTCATGCTTCTGAAGAAGTCTAAGAACATTGCATTAGTGTCCTCACAGAATCTAGGAAGGACCTTCTTGCTACATTATAACATATAAGAAGGTGTGACATGGTAAGACAAAGACAGTACATGTCAGTTCAAATATTTTCAAAAGCCACTAGTTCCATTATGGGGGATGGGAGTACCATCTTGACGGGTGTATCTAATTCCCCTTGTTTTCCAAATTACTATATTCACATAGTATAAATATATGTGTTTGAGGATTAAATCCCAGTTTGAATTTTGCAAACATATTCAAGCATGCTGTGACAACCATGACCTATCTATAGTGCTGATGAGGTCCAAAGGGAGCCTACAAAACAGGAATCAGATAACTAAAGGGAGACTCCAAGGAAAATCCAGACCAGTCACAGACCAACAGCCATTGGTCTGTGTTTCACCATCATATCTCAAAATTAAGCATCTTCACTGAGACCTCTGACAAATCTACAAGAGAGGATTAGCTCTCACGAGCCTGCATTCATTGTAATTGTAGTTGATAACTGAGCAACTCTTTCCATTGAGAGAATCTAAAGATACAGAAGCAAAGATCCATCCATTCCATCAATATCTATATTCTAAGACTTTAACTGGGATGAGTGAACATAGTGCTCAATAAATATCATATTCATGAATAATTGGGTGGATGCAAGTTGAAGAAATCATGCAGTTAAATTGTAGAACTCCATAGAGTAACCTGAGTTCTACCATCAAACCCTCCAGGAGAATAACAGGCTATTTCCATTTTTACAATGGCTTTGTTCTTATTCTGAGATTAGCATACCAGCTTTAGCCAGGGAAGATTTAGAAAGCCATAGGTGGGCTTAGATGCCTTTGTACCTTCAGTAGATTGTATAAAACCTAGAAGCCTCAATTTCCCATTTTGTAAATTGAAAACAGTAGCACTGTCTTACAGGGATTTTTCTAAGAGAAAACAAACAAAGCACAATATATACTATTGGGGACTGAATTGAAATGCAAGCAAGGAACCATGGAATGTTCTGGTTTTTTATTCCTTCATTCTCATTCTCTACTTTTCTGATAAGTCAAAAGAAAATTCCTTCTGATTTGGTGAGATCAACATACAGCATTTTTGCTTCCTTCCTTGAGTTTAAAAATATGTTAAGAAATAGAAACATGTGGATCAAAACATAGCTATTGATCACTCTATCATTTAGAGGTGTGGTCTCATTGGCTAGCTAACCAGACAGATTCACTCTGCTTGCCTAATACAATACAGATATCACACCTTTGTTTAGCACAGTGCAAACAGCACAGTTTTTACAAAATTTTTGCGACTGCAAAAAAGATGAGAATCCCCTACCACTCTGATCTCAGTCCTGGCCAGGTGACTTGGGAAGTAAAGAGAACACAAGCAGAAGTGAGTGAGGATAACCACATAGCAGCAGCTTTGGTGTCAGAGGGTTTGCCTTATCTTTTATGCACTGCTATGTGTGTCATAGACCAATTCAGACTTCTATAATAAAATGACATGTTTGGATGACCTAATCAGAAGAAACTGTGAGTCTTGAAGTCCATGACTAAGATCTGGGGCTAGCAAAATGTAGTTCTGATAAATTCTCCTAAGTTCTTACTTGTGTCCCTCATATCCTCACATTGAAGGGCTGTGGGAAGTTTATTGAGTCTTAGAAAGATACAAATCCTATCACAGATGTTTCATACCTCAAACCTTATTCCAACTTAAATACCACCCAAAGGCTCCAACTCAAAATGCTCATATTGGGAACTAAAGTTTCAACAAATACATTTTGTGGGAGACATACTTCAGTCTATAGCATTCAAACAGTGTATCAAAAAGGGTCTAGCCCTACACCTGAGTTCTAGACTGAAGAATCTGTGCATCAGAGACACTGTACTTCCACTTAAGCTTTTGTTATCCCAACATGCTCTAGCCCATCCTGACTGAAATATGACCCTTTATCCTTATATTTACTCTGAACTCATTCCCTGAGTGAATGGAAAAATCTACCCAGTCCATTGACACATTTCAAAGAAGGAATAGAAGAGACAGACCAGGGCATGTTTGTTTTTCTTTCTCTAATTTATCACTTGGTTATTACATCTATTTCAGTCTTAGACTGATGGAGAGTAAAGTAGAAATACCATTTTTACTACGAAAACATATTTAATGTTGAACAGTTAACCTATGACCACACAAATCTGAAGTGTACAGGGTATCCATGATGCAAACAGGAGTGAATAAGTCTAAAAGCCACAAAACATTGTCATTTTGATATGAAAACATGAAGACTCAAGTTTGGAATAACTATATGTATCCATCCTGATATCCCTTTTTCACTTTACTTTTTGATACTATAGAGTCCTTTGAAGGTACCACTGGATCTAATTCAGATCATGTTCTTCATACAACTCTCCCACACAAGATCAAATTTAATGTCTTTGGTATTAGTACACTCCTATCAATAATTATACCTGTGCCTTGGCAACATGAGCTGTGACTCTCTACGCCTTTGCTCTTCCCTTTATGACTCTCTGGACTCAATTCCAGGAATCCTGGGTCCAGTGAGGTGGTACTGCCCAACCCCTTGCTGCTGCATCATGCATTTCTGACAGCCTTGGGTCTCTTACCCTCCTGGATAATGATTTTCTAGCTCACTGTCTCAGATGTTCCTGCCAAATCTCATCTCTGGAGAGTTCATTTGGCTCTTTGCGGCATCATCTCCATCCTTCCTGCCAAGAATAGAAGAAGGGAGATGATACTGTACACAGACAAAATGGAGCCCGACTACAGAGCTCATGCTGTATATTTTCAAATCCAGTTCCATAAAATACAGAAGTCAGGAACAATATTAAATCACATTTGGCTTGTCCTCTGATTCTTCACAGTAAGGAAAATAACAGTGAAAGAGTTTGTGAGATTTGGTTATTGTATCCAAGGAATCAAGTCTTGACTTCTAGCATTGCCCTGCAGAAAACAAATGAATTATATAATGTACATCCTACGAATAATCTTTATTATAAAGATAAAAGTAAATACTTCAATTTGTACTAAGACTCAGTGCAACAAACACCTCAGCAATGGATGCTTTCTCTATGTCAAGTCCTTCAACAGATCAGAGCAAATCTCTGCTGTACTCTGTATCAGTGAATACTTACACACTGTATTTCCTCAGTTGGCATAGTTGACTGTGTTACTCTTTCTCTGCTCCTTTTTATTCTTTTGGACCTATAGTCCAATATTTTCAAAATAAAATTTTTAGGGAATCATGAGCATGTAAGAGAACATGAAGTAGACAGGTTATTCAATTCAACTGTGTGAACTAACTGCACTCAGAACTCAAGCAGACCTTGGTATGATGGTCTAGGCTACATGGACATTGCCCCACTTCAAGACACACTAATTTACAATTGTGTTAACAGCTAAGAGAAACCATGATTGTAGGAAATTCAACACTTCTAGGAAATTAACATGACAAGATGGCAGTTGTTAGTATGTATCAAGAAGCATCATCTAACATCTACCAATGCACTGGGAGCATTGGCTGCAGATGTTATTCCTCGTATTAAAAACCTTAGCCCAGAGATGAACTAGAACACAGGTGTCCACACCTCCAGTTGTGGACCTCAACATTTTATTTTTAATATTTAATTAACCTCCAGTAAATTTTCCATTGTACCATGCCTAGGTTAGACAGATTAATGAATTTAGCACTAACATTTTGAACAGCCGGCAAAAACCCAAGTTTTTCATAGTTCACCTAGTTCATTCACTGTTCTGAACCTGTGATTCTCATTTTCAAAACACCACCTGACACATAGACTGAGACACAAGATACACAAGATAGAAGGCAATTTTTCCAGACCTAAATTCATTTTTTTGGGGGGGGGGTTTAAAAATTAGATGCAGAGATATGAACTGACTTGTACATAATAATACAATTTGGAAAAAAGACCTTTATTCTCTGTTACTAGTTTGACATTGAATGAATAGAGTCCCATTCACTCTTATCACTTATCACTGTGTGATGAATATCCCACACATCACTGGGTGATTGCTATCCTTGGTGGTTAACTTGACTACGCCTAGAATTAACTAAAATTCAAGCAAATGGGCACTTTTTCTTAATTAAATCATTTGAAATAGGAAGAATTTCTTTTAACCCTGATCTTTTTTTTTTAGATTTTTTTTTTAATTTATTTTTTCTTCTCTCATATTTCATCCCCACTACAGCCTCCCTCCCCTCCACTCTTCCCAGCTTCCCCCATCTCCTCTCTTCCTCAGATCTACCCCCATTACTCCCACTCCTCCATACCCTACCTGACTTCACCCCTCACTTTCCCCTCAGAAAAGAGCAAGTCTCTCAGGGCTACCAATGAAGCAGGGCATAAGAAGATGAACAAGGCCAGGCACAAGCCCATATGTCAAGGCTGGCTGAGGCAACCCAGCAGGAGGAAAAGGGTACCAAGGACAGTAAAAAGGGTCAGAGACCCCACAACTCCAACTTTTAGAAGTTCTACAAGAACACATACCCTAACAGCCTTAAGAAATATGTAAGGAACCTAGTGTAGACCCATGCAGGCTCCTTGTCTGCCTCTACAGTCCCTGTGAGCCCCTATGAGTCCTGATCCCGTGTCTCCATGAGGCGTGTTCTCCTGGTGTCTTCCACCCTTCTGATCCCCACAATCCCCCTTCCCCTTCTTCTGCAGGAGCTCCCATGCAGTGCTTGACTATGAGCCTCTTCATCTGCTCCCATCAGCTGCCAGAGGAAGCTCCTTGATGACTGGGAAGGGCACTGATCTATGAACATACCATTAGGAATTTTTTGATTCCTTTTGAGGGGTGGTAATCCACCTTTAGTCTAGGCAATACCTTCTTCTGGAAGGACATATATAAAGGACATAAAAGAAGAAGTTTGCTGCTTTGCCTATTTGCTCTTGCTCTCTCTGGCATGTCCATTCCCTCACTGGCATTAGAGACTACTTCTTCAAGATTCTGGCATATACTGAAGACTAGCTGAGACATCCGGTCTTGTAGACTGAAAAATGACTAGGTTATTGGACCTTTCATTGGTAGACAGCAATTGCTGTACTAGCTGAATCATAAACTGTCAGCCATTCTAATTAATCCTCTAATATATATACATATGTGTGTGTGTGAGTATGTGTGTGTGCATATTATATACACATATATATGAATATATATATATATATATATATATATATATATATATATATATACACACACACACACACATACATTTTATAATTTCTGTTCCTCTGGAGAACCCTAACTAATACACGCTGATTATACTAGACTAGGAGTAAAAAGAACACAGGATTTGGGTCACCAGAGATAGAGAGATACAGAGATAGAGGGATAGATAGATAGATAGATAATGACAGATAGATTATATAAATATAAATGAATAGGCATAGAGAGAGTAAAATAAAGAGATATAGAGATAGAGACATTGAGATGAGACAGATAGAAGTGTAGATCAGTGATAAACACAACGATGGAGAAAGAAATATAGAAAGATAATCTCTTGCTGCTTCTATTTCTCTAGAGAGTCTAGAGATCAATACAATGCCCACATTAATGAAGTGGGCTGACACTCCAGTTCATGAGAGAGGTACTAGCTGTCCTCACTCCTTCTATATCACCTCTATAACCCTTCAGAACCTCATTTTATCTCCCAGAAATTAACACGACCGATTTTTATTTATTATATATATTTTTATATATTTAATTATATATTTTACATATAAATTTATATATAAATATATATTAAATATAAACATATATGTATTATATATTATAGCATATGATATTATAATATATGCATGATATAAATATTATCTACTCACATATATAAAAGATTTATTTTTATTATATGTGTATGAATGTTTTGCCTATATACATGCATGTGTACCACATAAAGGCTTAGAACCAATGAAAGCCAGAAAAGGATATTAGATCCCCAGTAACAGGAGTTACAAATAGTTGTAATATGTGTGTTGTTTCTGGAAACTCGATCCTGGTTCTCTGAAAGAGCAGCAGCGTTCTTAACTGCTGTGCTATCTCTCCAACCCAATGGAACTTATTATTAACGGTCTCCCTGCTTTCTTCCCATGCTTTCCTAATCCATCTTTCTCATCATTAGAAAATTCATTATCTAGGAACCATCTGCCTGACCTTTCCTTGTGGTAAATATATTCAAATAATAATGATGATGATGATGAGGTAACAATAGCAAAGGAGCCACATGAGGTTAAAATCATTGTTTCATGTGTTTTAAATAGCTCAATTAAACAATTTCTCTAACAAACCCTATAAATTGGATATTTCCATTATTCCCACATTACTGATAAGAAAAATCAAGACATAGAGTAGTTGAGTCATTTTCCCCACAAAGCTGTAAGCCCAATTAGTCTATCCCTTGCGGCTTGTTCTTAACATCTATACTGTCATGTATCTCACATCTGTCTGTCGTTTAAACATAAACAGATGCTCTTATGTATAGGGAAATGTCATGTTTCCCTCAGTTATCAAGATAAACAACTCCGAAGACATCATTTTCAACCTACTATACCTGTCTGTCTCTTGAATTCTCATGACTCAGTATGTACTCTCTCCTATCAATACATCCTCCAATTTAATGAAACTCTGAAATGCACAGTGCTGTAAGTTACCGATTTGATATCTCTATACAGGCACTTTATAACTGAAGTGCCTTGCCCATAAGCCACTTGGGAACCCATCTCTGGTGTCCATGCCCTTCGTACCTCTCTGCTATTGCTCTTCTAAGATCCTTAGAGGTCAGAAACAGTCATACATGCCATAGTTGCCAGAGCTAACTCTTTCACAACACAAACAAACTCAGCTAATATTTACGTCTATAGCTATACATAGAACCTCAATATATGCTAACTCAGTAAACTGAGTAAATGATCAAATGAATGAATTCTTAGATCTGATTAATGCTAAAAAGGAATTCTAGACTCTGGAAGCTCATCAGGAATGAGCAAAGCAATTAATGATTAGATATAGAGATACCTCAATGTTCTCAGATATTTTAATTTAGCAAATGGTTAAAACTATAAAACACTATTATAGTCTTTTAGCTTAAAATCAGGGCCAAGTTAAGAAGCCCTTGACTCTCCACTCACTACTCCCAACTCCCTCAGAGGGGTTATTGTTGTTGTTTTTCCAGACATGGTTTCTCTGTTGTAACTCTGGCTGTCCTGGAACTCACTCTGTAGACCAGGCTGGCCTCTAACTCACAGAGATCTGCCTGCCTATGCCTCCTCACAGTCTGATTGAAGCTATATAATTGACCAAGCACCACAAAAAAAAAAAAAAAAACAAATGTCAGTTTTTCCCTTACCAGCAACCTGGTATAAGAAGATATGGGGTCATTTTTCTTAACATTTTGATGAGAGGTTAGAATAAACAACCCAGTACCCCTTCCTGGAACAAGCCTTAACAATATGATTTTCTTACACCCCCCCCTTTCTCTCCAGGATACCCAAGCCATGCCAGTGAGTCACAGTATATACATCTATTTTTATTTATGAGGTAAAGAAACACTAAGATAAGAACACTAATTTGGAATCAGTCTCTAACACAAACTCTGCCTCTGCCATTTCCCAGCTATGTGTCACTGGGCGTGTTGCTCCCACCATGATATATGGGTCCCATATATATATATATCATGGGTCCCCATGTTGATCTCCTATCATGGGTCCCTGTGCCAGATGGCCTGCTCAGGATTTTATATCCAGAGGCCAATGCTTCTGAGTTCTGAGAAGGTGGTAGTGCTATAATCATATTACTCATGAGCAAATTAGGTTGCAGGGCCACAGAGGGATAAGTCACATGACCAGCAAATGAACAGATAGAAATCCCAACTTAAGACACTTTACTATACAGCTCCTGCTCTTCCTATACTCCCATGTGTCTGGTTCATCTATAAAATGAAGGGGTTGGAATGGTTGCTCTTCCAGCACTCTCATTTTATGACTTCATACTCGCTTGTGATTGGGGCAGGATCAAAATTACTTTGGAGTCTTGGTGCCTGCCAAATCATAATCAAATTGCTGCCTGATCCAACGCCTAGTGCACAATACTTTGCTGGTGATGGTGGTGACATATTTCCTGTCTTTTCTGAAGCTCTGGGGGTGAAGCATAAGGAGGGGTTTGTGTCCTTTGTGCTCCCCACAATAAGACACCAGTCTGTCACAACATACTGGCATGTTCCTTTCTGCTGCCACCAAGATCTCAGTTCCTAGGATGTCTCAATCACTATGATTTATTTTGATAGAGAAGCCTTCCAGCCACTCTTTGCCAATGCATCTGGCCATCTCTTGTTTGGTTCCCTACAAGAATATTCCCCAGCAGCCACAGTGATTCAGCAGGCCAGCACAGAGAAAGGCCACTTGGCCTCAGCCCAACATCCAAAGATCAACAAACTTAGTTTTTAACTATTTCTCCAAAATAATAACATAAAAACAGTTCATATTTTTGCCTGTTTCCAAAGCAGAAATTTATAAGTAGATATATAGTTTTTAAATTCTAAGTCATATTTTTCTCTTTTTAATTTAGGGAAAAGAAGTCAAATAAAAACAGCACTTGGCCCTTGAAACATGGAGTTGACCCAGATTTATTTCTTCCTGTCGCCATCAGAGAAAGTTCACAATTCCTCTATGTCTCAGCTTCCAGACATTTATGTTTCAACCATATACCTTCCTGGAGTAATATTTGTTTAAATATTTGCGGCTTTTTTTCTTTTGAAATTGTAATTGAGCCTGGAAGTGGTGCCACATACCTTTAATCCCAGCACTTGGGAGACAGAGGTAAGCAGACCTCTATGAGTTCTAGGCCAGTCTGGTCTGCAGAGTGAGTTCCACGACAGCCAGAATTACAGCAGAGAAACCCCGTCTCAAAAGCCAGAGAGAGAGAGAGAGAGAGAGAGAGAGAGAGAGAGAGAGAGAGAAGAGAGAGAGAGAGAGAAGAGAGAGAGAGAGAGAAGACTAAATCTTTTTGAGAATTTCACATGTGAATTCTTCATCTATGACTCTCCCATCCCTCTCCCTCTTCTCTAATTCCTTAAGGGTCACCACTCTCCCTCCCAAATCCATGATCTCCTCCAAGTCCATTTATCATTGCTCATATGTATATGTGTCCAAGGCTGAGAAAAAAAATGGAACTATGAAGTTTACCAGTAAATAAATGGAACTTGAAAATATTATACTAAGTGAGGTAACCCAGACCCAGAAAGACAAAGATGGCATGTTCTCTCTAGTTTGTGGATCTTACATTTGAACCTGTAGATTTGAGACTTTAACCTGAAGTATCTGAAGCAGCCAGGAGTTTAGAAAGAAATGGACCATGATGGATTCTGTAGAGATGGGGCTCTAGAGAGGGGCACAAGAAGAAACAGAGCCTTTTATTTCTCCTTCTTTCAATCCTGTACTCTTCACAAACTTGCTTTGGGTTTGGGTAAGGTCTGAGAAAGTGTAAGGACATTTACAAAATTTAAAATAGGCAGTTATTAAAACAAAATATTTTTTCTTTCAAGAAAATGGAATAAATTAGTAACACTTTTTGGAAGAACATGGGGAAGACTATTGTAGAAGGCATGAAGAATAATGAGAACATGGACCCTGCAAAGAAAACAATCGCTGATGTGTATGACAGACATGTTTCTTAGTTGCTCTCCATTTCATTCTCCTACCAAGGCCACAGTGGGCAATCCCTCCTTCCTATTTACAGATGACACAACACATTGAAAGAGTTTGTAAAGTTCTCTAGAGAAACTGTCCTCTGAGACACATGGTCAAGTGTTATTGTGAAGCTTCCCACTGTGAAGCCCAGGCTTTCTTTCTATTCTCATTAAGACTTCTTGGGAACCGTTCCAGGTACAAAGTGCTGCATTTCAGTCTACTGAGGCCCTATGAGGTCATCATGCCTCTGTGGGTGGGCCTGGGAAAGGATGAGGGGTACAAAACTAAGCATCTAATTTGGGAAGGAACAGTTGTATTTGTGGCAGTTCCTACTGGGGTGAAGGGGGAAACAAACCTTTCTGTGTCTCATGGACTCATAGCCTAGGAGGTTAGAAGGGATTAGGACAACCTTTACCCCATGCAGGAAATCTTCTACAAGCTGATATAGAGGTGAGCTCCAACCCACAGATAAGATGACCTTAAGTCAGCTAGGAGAGCATCACTATCCACGACAGCACTTTTCCATGAACAGGTCCGATAGTCCACACAACAGTGAAGTTCTGCCCTCTAATTCTATTTTCTCTGTGACATGAGAACTTTCTTATTTATGCACAAGTCTCTTCTGAATTCCTTATCAAGAAAAATGAGACTTTTTGCAACAATTCATTCTGCCATGGCCATTGCTTTGTTGTTAAGCTAACATTTATTAGCCAATGGTGGAGCAGACACGCAGTAGTGGCATTTGATGTCTGGCTTGACAAAGAGACAGCCTGCCCACTCCCTACCCCCTTTCTTTTTGTAATAGTGATTGGATTTCTTCTGATTAATGAAGTAATACATATTAATTATAGACACATTAGAATATAATGTAGATAAACAGATCATTATTAATTTCTAATTCTGGACCAGGTACTGCTTGCTACATACACTTTAATATACATTGCTTCATTTAAAATTCACAATGACTCTGCAAGGTCACCATTGTTTCTATTTCATACAGAAGAAGACTTGGGTGAATCATTTTCTCAAGATCACACCCTGAAAATAGGATCAAAACCAAAGCACCTACCATAGTCCAAGAAGGTCAACAAAACTTTCTAATAACTTGGAGGTGATATGTCTTAATAAAGCCTTGTTTTCTAAATTTATCTATAGAACTCCATCATTTCCTTAAATTTCCATTGTATGTATGATGTACATATGGTGTGTGTGTGTGTGTGTGTGTGTGTGTGTGTGTGTGTGTGTGATAATGCAACTCTGAATACATGGCAGAAGCTATAGGAAAATATTGGGTGTCCTGGTCTATCACTCTCTACTTTATTCTATTATGGGAGAGTCTTAATTGAATCTGAATCTGGGATGGGACTGCAAGCCCCAGCACTCTGCTTGTCACTGCCCATCCCATTGCCACCATGCTTGGCTTGCAGACTCAGGCAGCCACGTTGGGCTTCGTACATGGATACTGGGAGGGGGTGATTTTAAATCTACGTCTTGGTGAAACAAGCACTCTTTTCTACTTAACCATCTCCCCAGCCCCAGAGCAACAACATTTTGTTTCATGAGACTGGGATGATAATGCGATATGGTAAGCATAATACCCCAGAAAAAGAATGTGCTATGAATTAGTTTAAATTTTTCTGTTAATTTTCTTGTTAATATATTAGTTGGTTCTCTACTTTCTTATTAATATAAATAGCATGAAAAGCATTCTTAGAAATGAAATTTGTGCAAGTTGCATGTTTTTAATTAATTAATTAATTTTCTTCTTTTGTATAATACATACCTCCTCCTCTCCTCCCTCAACTCTTCCCAGCTCCCCCAGCTCTCCTCCCTCCCCAGATCTATCTCCCCTGCTCCCTACCCCTCACTCCCATTCTGATTCCCCTCAGAAAAGAGCTGTCCTCCCAGGGTTACCTCTCAAACAGGGCATAACAAGATGGAACAAGGAGTCTGGGCACTAACACCTCCATCAAGGGTAGACAAGGCAACCCAGCAGTAGAAAGGGGTCCCAAGGGCAGGTAAAATGAACAAAGACCCCACCACCACACCAATTTTTAGAAGTTTTGCAAGAATACAAAGCCAGATATATATAATAAGATATATTTAGGGGACCCTGCAAAGTCCAGGTCTGCCACTGCTGTCTCTGTGAGTCACTAAGAGTGGCAGTCAGTTGACTCCAGGGGTTTAGTTGTATTGGTGTCCTCGACCCTCTGGTCCCCACAATCTCCCCCCTTCTGCGGGGTTCCCGAAGCTCCACGTGTTCCATGCTCCTTGGTCTCTGTATCTGCTCCCATTAGTTGCTGAAGGAAGCCTCTCTGATGAAGATTGGACTAGGCAACTTGTCTATGAGCAGAACAGGATATTATCAGAAACCCTTTCCTGGCTATCTAGTCTCTAGTTCCTTGTTTGCTCTGCAGAGTCAGGAAAAGGAAGCCCTCCTTTGGTGCGGGATTCTGCCCTTCCATTGTCCCAGCTGATCCCATAGGGAGGATAGGTTATAGGTCGAAGGTTTTGTGGCTGAGATGGTGCCCTAGTCTCACACCTGCATGATTTTTAGAAGACATTTCTTAGAATTATGGAAGCTCACAAGAGTAAGTGGAAAAGAAAAGGTGGTGGTACATTAGATACATTTACAAAATTGTCAGAGAAAAAAGTTAATACAGTTATTATTGTTTAAAAAGTTTTAAAGTCATTAGTGCTGAGTATAATCCTCCCAATAAGCGTTCTATTTCATGTAACATATATACAATTATGTGGAGACATTTTTCTAATATTTCTATACAAATGCAACAATCTTAACTTGCTCATACTAGCTCCTCATGTCCCAGTAGTAAAACATTAACTAACAGATACTAGATAATGCCTTTCAAATAATTGACTGAATGAATTGAATTGAATTAAATGTGACTACAGAGCACTTCTTATGTTGCCTAAGTCTCCTGGGAAGAGAATAACTTCAGTGGAACACTGCAGTATAGCTTACCCTAACACTGAACACAAGGATGCTTGACTTTCTCTGTCTGCACCTAAATTCCTACCCAGCATGCATCTTGGTGCAGATGGGGAAAGCCACACTCTTTAGATTCCAAACAACCTGGAAGACAACCCCCTTCTTCCTCAGAACAGCTGCATGTGTCCAGGCACTGTTCTAGTTGAACACACAGCACCTGGAGTAAATAAGTCAGGTGACATCTGTAGATGGAAGTTTATCACCACCCTCAGCTAGACAAGAGATGACCTCTAGTTAAACCTCTCTATTCTGTCTGAGTCAAGGAGTGAAGAACGATTTGCCTTTGAAAGTAAATTAGATTAAACAGGGAACGTGGCCCTTAAACAAGAAGGAAGGAGATCAGTTAGTGGGCAATATAGTTTCCACTTCTCTAGTGATTCATGGTTCTTATGTGACTAGCATCCTTGAGGCTCAGTATTACCAGTGAAAACATTATTATTTCTGTTTTAAAAGATTATGAAAACAATGTCTGGAATTTCGTATCTTAACTAGCCCAGGAATCTGTTACCATTCAGAAACAATGCAAATGTACGAAGCCATGAAGCCTAACCTGGTATCCACTCCTCTTTAGAGCATCCTTCTGTTGCTGCTGCCTGCCTCCCACTCTGGCTTCCTTGTTTTCTTAAGATCTCTGTCTTGTGTGGACATTCTTAAAATCCACCATATATTTGTCTCAGACCACCTCTCAAAATGGCTGACTCCTTCTACCTGTCTCAGAGATCACGAAAAAGAAAGGGGAGGCCAGTGTGAGTCTTTTCCCACATAACAACAAGGAGCAATCTTTTACTAGACCCTGTCCCGAAAACACATCATTTGTCAGATGTGCAATAGCCCATCTGTCAAACAGAAGCACTTTTTATCATCAGGAATCTGGGCTATTTGAAAACCAGTGACCTCAAGGTAAAAAGATTCAGCCAAGTAGCTTGTTAATAAGCCAGAAAGTTTCTGAAGCCAGCAACTCTCCCCCAACTGGCTGCCCAAATGACAACCATTTAGGAAGATGTGGTGATGAGAGCCATCTGTGGCAATGACTCGAATGCATGCCATCTTGATTTCCCAGGGGAAGTTCTGTGTTTTCCAGGGCAAGAAGTAGAGGCTTCCTTGCCCAGCCTTACAATAAATCAGACAAGGCTAAGAACTGGGCTTCCACCAAAATGATTTTTTAGAATAAGCAATACTTCCCTAATCACTCAGAAATTAGGAATGGCCAATGGTATTTTGAAACTATAAGGAGACACTAGTCCTTGTTATGTCTTAAAGAGTGGTATAGCAAGAGACTAATATCTAGGGCATCCAGCAAGGTAGCTGATGGGTAAATAATATTGTGATAGGAATATTTGACTGAAATGAATCAACATGGGAACGAGCACCAATGCATGAACTAAAATCAAATCTATATTCACCTCATAACAGAAAGTTCATTTATTCATTTGCTAAATATTTACTGAGAATTTATCAAGTGTCAGATACCACTCTGAATAACTGAAATACAAATTTATCAATTAATAAAATTGATAAGAATCCTTGTGCTGATACTGCTTATATTCTGGTGGCAAAGACTGTTAAAAGACAACAAACTTTGATAAACAGATAAATAAATTACTTAAATCACTTGTTTTAACATCACAGATACAAGAGATAAATTCCCAGGATGGTTTAGACTAAGACAGGATAAACACGGAATGTGAATACAGCTGTTGTAAAATTGGGAGCTATGACCAGATCTGGGCTGAGAGTTTAAGAGACCACATTGAATATAGAGGGGGAAGTCAGACAATCTTCCTGGTACCCCCTTGGAGTATTGTCTTTTATTTTTATCCAGTTGATAGTCAGACATTGTCTATCTACAAAATGAAAGTCACTCAACAAAGCTCATGATGATTAGGAAAGATTCTCTTTGGGACTGGGACATCTTCCCAGCTACAAATTCTCTGACCTATGGCCTATCCTCCCTGTAGGATCCTCTGGGACAATGGAAGGGCAGAACCCATGTCAAAGGATGGACAGAATAACCATCTCCTGGATAACCAGGAGACGATGTCTGATGATGTAATGTTCTGCTCATAGGTCAGTGCCTAGCCCAATCCTCATCATAAAGGCCCCTTCCAGCAGCTGAGATGAGCTGAGATGAAGAAGTCCAGGGGCAAACATTGTGCAGAGCTCAGGGAACCCCACAGAAGAGGGGAAGGAAGGATTGTGGGGAGCAGAGGGGTTGAGGACACCAGGAGAACAAGCTTCAGAGTTTCAACTGACTAGCACTCTTAGGGGTTCACAAAAACTGGAGGGAAAGACATGAAACCTTCAGGGTCCCCTAAATTTATCTTATGGCTGTTTGGATTGGTATTCTTGCCAAACCCCTACAGGCTTGTGTTGGAGAGTCTCTGGCCCTTTTTTTAACCTGCTCTTGGAATCCTTTTGTTCCTGCTCTGTTGCCTAGCCCACCCTTGATGTAGGGTCTAGTGCCCTGCCTTGTTCCATATTGCTATGCCATGCCCCGTTTGGCTGTTCTTTTCTGGGGAAAAGAGGAGAGGGAGATGGTTTGTGGTTGGGAGTGGGGGATACATCTGAGGAAGAGAGGAGATGGGGAAACTGAGAGCAGCAGATGGAGGTGAGAGGGTGGTTGGAAAGCATTGTATGGGAGAAGAAAAATATTTTAAAAGAAGTAAAACTTTTTAAAAAAAAGAATCCAGAGAAATGATTTTTCAGTATATATGACATTATCTGGGGAAGTTAGCAAACCTCAAATTCCCACTCCAGCCAAAACTTCACTCTTAAAGTCTGTGGTTCTATATAGCATGGGCATTTTCAGTAAAATTCTTACCTGGCTTTCAGATAAAGGGGGAATTTGACTTATAGATAAATAGTTGCAAATGGTAAGAGCAGTGATAGGCATGTAGATAAGGCGAAGTGTCATCAGCATAGCTTCCTAGGAGACCCCTCAGCTAATTCTTTAACATCAGGTAGATATTGCCCCAGCAGGTGCAGAGGAGAGGCTCACAGCAGCCAGAGAGGTGGAGTACCAACCATGCAGAGGTCAGAGAGAGAATGGGCCACACAGGGAACACACAGCAGTTGCTGTTGTTGGAGCCCAGAGAAATCACAGGGAGGAACGAGGACTGGGTAGTCCTTGTTGAATGAAATAGTTATCTTTTAGATCTATTGATCCTCTACCCCACAAGCTCACCCTTTCTTCTTGTGAAATGCCATAGGCAGGCTTTCTGAGACAGACTCGACTGCCCTCAGGCTACTGTACTGTGCCCTTCTTCCTTTGTTCCAGACTCATGTCCTCCCACCTAAGAGCACTGTTCCTGCACCATTGTGCTCTTCCTGGAAAGGAATAGTCGATCCATAAGTGTTTGTTATTAAAGTCTTTCCCTAGCAGTTGCTTGGCTTGGGGAGGGCATCCTAGAGTTAACAGTAGAGATGTGTCTTAAAGGTTTACCTTTACCACCCTCAGGGAGAGTGCAGAGAATAAGAGCCCATCTCTGCACTGGACATTATGATGACTTCAATACGGTTGCTAGGTGATTGTCAGGAAACAGGAGGAAATAAAGAGAGTACAAAAGGTTAAAGTCGGGTTTTGAAGTCCCTTGAATGTTGTGCAGAAGAGCCTAGACTTCACTCTGAAGATAAAAGGGTCAATTGTTATTTTGGCAAATGTCTTTTGAACAATTTCTATGTATGAGCTTGTCCTTGTACCAGGAGCTAAAGCTGCAACATTGGCTTCTGGCTTCTTAGAACATGAAGTCAAGAAGGAAAGAGAGGCAGCAGACCAGTGAACTGGACTAACAGATACTGGCTGACAGAGGTTTCATAGCTGTCCACCTTGGTGATAGACAGAAAAGTCCTCTTTGCATCACTCTCCTTCCTCTAGATGTTCTCATCCTGTGCTCAGTTCATGAGGAAATTAAAATGCCCAGATAACTGAGCAAGACAACTATAAAATCAGCTCAGAGTGAGGGGTACACACAATATGGATATAGACAAAATGTATTTCCATATGATCATTAATGCACTGGCTGCTGCAAGAAGAGGTGTTTATCACTTAGTACTAAGGAAAAACTCATCAGTGACTGGGCTTTGGTTTGCTCTGGGATTACTCATTGTGGACATGCAGACTGTCCAGCTCCCGGACTAGAAGTACTCTACAAGGGATTGGATGTTTGTTGCTGGGGCCCTTTAGAAGGATTTTTCTGCCTTATACTTGAAATAGTGACTTCACATCTTAATAGAAAAGTACACCAAAACAAATGCAAGCAACGTGCCAAAAAGCAAACCCACAAAAAAAAAATGATCATTTTCCTGCTCATTGCCTTCTGAAAGCTCATTATATCTGAACCCACTAAGCAGGACTTCACAGACTGTATTTGTCTAGTTTGTAATTAAAGTACTAGTTTTTCCTAGTCTGAGTCAGGGAGGGGAGTGCAAATTGTTCTTGAGATGGCATTCTTTTAAATTAGTTATAAAATTTGCATTGCAAGCTAGTCCCCATTAATAGAGTGTATATTTTAAATTTGTGTTATTCCAACTTAATTAGGTCTCTGTACTTAAAAAAAATAATCAGGAAAGGAAAGCAAGAAAAACTGTACAATGTCTATGTTCAGTAACTGCCTAATGATCCCAGTGCAACCTTCACACTGAAATAACGCCAGCACTCTGAATCTGAAGCCCTGGCTCTGAGAATTTAACAGTGGAGAACACATTTACAGGAAAAAAAAACTGTCTTTCTCAGATGGAGAGTTTGTGAACTGTGTCTTCTTATCTTCCATTTTTGTTTAAGACATTTGAATGGTATCTGTTAGTGAGAGTCAATGTAAGGATAGAATACACAGAAGTTAGCATTTGAAAACCTCCCCACAATCATACTCTACTTATGCAGCACTTATGAGCACATAATGCTTTGTTATGTCAGGCTTTATGGAAGTATAGTAAAGTTTTATTTAGAATACATGTGCATTCAACTAAATGTTCTGGTCAAATGTGGTTGTCAATTTCATACAAGAATATAGAGTCTAGGCCAAATATCAGAGCCCCTGAGAAGAAAGAATGAGCTGCAACTTGTCATCCCCAAGTCACCTATTTTGGGGCCTCTAGGGCAAATAGCTTGAGCATCTCCTTGGTACACAAAACCTTTGTGCATGAATAATGTATCAACTAGGTTTCTTAGGAGTTCTGGTACTCACTTCCCTTGTTCCCATTCTGTTCCTCTTTGTAAAAGGATGACATTGTTTGAGAATTGTTTTCACATTTTGGAGAGAGGGCATTATAAACCCCTTCTTCTCCAGATGAACCAGTTCAAGATTCCCTTTTCTACAGAAAAACAATTTTAATCATTTGATATTAATTTCTGATATGTTATGATTGGATTAAGGAGAATGCCTTGTTCATTCCTAGCCTTTCAAATGGCACTGATGAACTGTGGGCAGGTAAGGAGAGGGTAGAAGGAACTACTGTCCATAGAGAGACCCCAATGCATGTGTCAAGAGTAAAGTCAATCATAGCTGAAGCCAAGATTCTAATTCACCCAGCAATGGCTGCCCATTGACCCTCAGAGGGAAACCACCACAGAGAAAAACACAACTGCATCCTTACAAATCCATCTTCAAAATCAAATTCTTGCCTGAGAGAGGGGACAGACAAATGTGAGATCTTATATGTGTCAGGAATGGAGACAAGGGAAAAGCTGGGATCGAACACTGTTTTGTTCACACCCAACGCTTCAGGAGTGCTATGGGAATGTAGCATGAAGGACAGACATACTGCAATCCTCACTCACCAAGTGCAGGGTGTTTCTGTGTATAAGACTAAATCTGATTTTCTTACTCCCCCAAAATCTCACTAACATGGAAAAGAAAGTAATGCAAAATGAAAATGAAAATTTCTAGTTTTAGGAGGTCATCATTTAACTCCCTTTATGAGGCATGACCGCTAAGTGGTGAGTTCCATTAATGTTCATGAGGTTGGCAAGACATGCCTAGATCCCAATGCTGTTCATCAGATAGTCCATGGAGAAATTCTGGAAAGTCACTAACCAGAAAGGGTCCTGGCTGTTTAAACTGATATAAGTAAGTCTCCTTTCTAATTTGAGACATACATATATGTGCAGAAAATATATTAAATTATTTGACAGAGAAGAAAATTCAGAAGGAAGATAATTCCCCCTCCTAAAAAAGAAACATTCAGACCTTAAGTATTTCAAACTGAAGGATGTGTGAAATGGACTGAGAACAAAGGTTTTGGGAGATGTAAGAAATTCAGTGTTAGGTCTATGACAGCTAAGCCTTTTCATGAATGCCACATTCCTGAACAGATGGGTCCTTCCTGAATCTCTCACTAGAATGGGAAGCTTAGCTTCACCAAAGGTGTAGGACATGCATATGAGCACCACTGAGAAGCTAAAGTTAAAAACTGAGCTATTAAGAATATACATCCATGTGAAAACTAGCCTACTATCATTTAAAAACCTTGGGGTCTCCTAAAGACAATTAGGAAACTCAGCTTCCATGGGGCGAAATGATAAAATTTATTGTTAAGGGAAAGCTTAAAATTGTATTTGAAAATTAAGATTATTACAACCACATAAAGAAACAAACTATGATAGAGAGGTCATAAGAAACAAAGAATAGGAGAATGAATGACAACAACAAACCCAAACCAACCTTAGAAACCTAAAAATGTTAAATAGATATATTTAAAGGATAAAGGAGGTTTAAGTGGAAACATAAAGATAATAATATTATCTAGGAAGCACTGATAAAATTGAAAAATGTCCAAAATTAGAATTTTACTAAGAAACAAATAATTACTTAAGTTTAAATGGAACAAACTGAATCAAAATTAGACATGGTTTAAAGATATTACAACATGAAAGGTCTTCATATTGAACTTAAGACACTACCATGGATGAGAGAGGGAAGTGAATAGCAATGTACATCCAGGAGTAATTCAAGGAAGAGAAGGGAGTGAATTCAGGAGCTTAAATTTGAAGAAACTGGAGTGTCAGGGATTTTAGCATTGAAGAAAGATAGGCATTCCCTACATGATGGGTACAGATTCTTAGGAACACAAGTACAAAGAAATTCCAATATAGTCATGAAAAAAGTCTTGTAGCAAATCAAAGAAAAATGAGAGAAAGCACTCAGATTAATTCCATGAAGAACAAATGGATTGCCAGTGAACATTATACCGCCAGCTGTAAATGCCAGAAAACAACAAGATATTATCTTTGAAGAATTGAGGAAAGTAACTGTCAACTTGAAATTCCAGAGCCAGATAAATTACCATTCAAAAGTAAGAGCAACATTAAGATATTTTTGGATCAGTTATCAAAGGTTCTCTCACTCAAAAAAATTCTACATTAAAAAAATACCTTACAGAATAAAAGATGTCAAAGCCAAAAGAAAGAATAATCACAAATAAACAAATAAAAACTATTAATTCTTTGAGTAAGAATGATTCTTGTAATACATACCACATATGTTCTGCCTGTAGTGCTATGAAATAAAATTATTCAGCTATGCCATGAGCCATGAAATCTTCCAGTATGATGATCTTTCATGTTGAAATGTCTTTTAATCATTTGTATTAAACATATTCTATTTAAACTTAACTATTTGTACATTAATGACAATTTTATTTTAGACATTTTCAATTTTCCTATTTTCAGGAAGAGAGTTGAATCTTGACTTGGATTTCTTGACCTAGAAGTTTTTCTTTTTTTCTTTGTTTTTAAAAATACTCTCAGAACTTCTGTTTTCCATATCAAACAATGAAAATTTTAGTATTAATTGTAATAATAAAAATTGTGGCCGAGTAATGGTGGCACATGCCTTTAATCCCAGCACTGAGGAGGCAGAGGCAGGTGGAACTCTGTGAGTTTGAGGCCACCCTGCTCTGCAGAGAGAGTTCCAGGACAGCCAGAGTTACAACAGAGCAACCTTATCTTCAAAAACTAATAAATAAATAAATAAATAAATAAATAAATAAATAAATAAATAAATAAATAAACAATGAAGATATCAGTTTCAACTGGTTTAAATACAATGCAAAACATATATAGCAGATTGTGTCATAAGGAAAGAGAAGAGTCATTGCTCAACATTGGAGTACAAGCAAGTCTATTTTAGGCTAAAAGCAGCCATTAAATAACCATTATAAGTGGTGTTTCACTTCAAAACTAGGAAAAAGAAACAGACTTGGAGAAAATTAAGTCTTCCTAGTAGAAGATGTGAGGAGAATGAGGATCAAGGAATAAAAACATTGAACAGAGGCTACAGGGAGGGATCAGCTCTTAAGAAATCTTGCTGCTTTCAAAGAGGACCTGTTTGGTTACCAGCATCCACATCAGGTGGCTCACATCTGCTTATAACTCTGGTTCTAAGATATCTGATGCCATCTTCTGGTTCCCACAGACATTGCACACATATGGTGCCTACACACACACACACACACACACACATAAATAAATAAATAGATAGGTTAATAAACAAATAATATTTTAGAGTGTTATAAAAACATTAAATAGAAAAAGCAAAATAAAGTATAGAAATATCTCTAAAAATCTTCTTAATCATGAAAAAATTATATGTGCAGAATTATGTTAAATATGTTGTTTATACTTTTCATCCTTAAAATTAAAAAAAACTAATAATGTATAAAGCAGTGTGCATACACCACATGTCAAAAGAGATCAGTCTGCACAAGTACAGAATAAATTTTAGTAGAGTTAAGCAATATCAGAGAAGCACACAAATACATAATAACCAGTACAAATAAGGTTTTATTGGGTTGAGTAGTATTCCCACATAATATGCCTGTACCCAGAAACTCAGAGTGGGTTTATTTTGAAAGAGAGTCTCTACACGATGCAGCTAAGGTAAGATACCAAGGAACATAAATGACTTCCAGTAACCTCATGAAGCTGAAGATAAAGGTGTACATTCTTGCTCAGAGCTTTTCTAGGGAAATCATGTCTGACAACAATTAGATTTTGGACTTAGAACCTAGAGAACCATGAGAAAATAAATTGTTTTGTTTAACATAACTCAGTTATAACATGGAAACAAATGAAATGTCCTTTTGAAAAACAGCTTCACAGAGGTATATTGAGATATTGTGGACTAGAGCCCTTACGGTGTATGCAAACCGACATAATGGCTTGTTACATAGGCAGAGAACATTACACAAGAGTTGGAAACCTGGACAGTGAATAGAAAGATGGCCAAGTGAAAGACCTATGTACAAATGTTCCTGGCAATGTTTAGGCCACCATGAGTGACTGCACACAGCAGGAAAGAGATCCATGGGGTATAGCATCTAAGAGGTAGCTAGGGGATGTACACAGAACTTGTAATCTCTAAGAATTTTGCATCTTGTATGTGTGGTTGGGAGCTCCGGACAGGATTTTAAATGGACTGTGCATTGAGCACATTTAATGAAATACATATGAAGGCTTTAAGTAAAAGAATAAATACACAGCAAGAAGATATAAATAAAATGTCAGCTTAGATGCATTAATACCTATCAAAAATACACAAAATAAAAAATAACTGGGGAAATTATGATAAAAGACCAATTCATCAAGATCAGAAAGCAATTGCAAATCTCTATGCATCAAACTATTTAGCCACAAAATAAATTTGAAAGAGAAAAAAGGAGTAATAACAATAAATGATAAATGCAGAGAGCAGATGATTTTGGAATTTTTCTCATAAAACCAATATATCAAAAATATAAAAATTAAATACTAATTTTAATAAACCAATTAACTACCTGAATCTTGAGTGCATCCATTAAGTCAGTCAATCAACCATATATCCAACACACTGAGACTTTCTGTATTCCCATATATTTTATTAGCATATATTAACTGTAGCCAACAATGTGTTTCACCGTGGTGTTTTCTTACATGATGACAAGCTACTTTGATAATATTCACACTGCTTATTATCTTTCCTAACTCCCTGATCCCCATTCTCTTCCATGACAGTCCTGTTTCTAGTTTCATGTATTTTTTTTCTTTATAGATTCAACATAAGAGAAAAAGCCCTAGTATTTGTCTTTCTGAGTCTGGTTTTATTCTGCTTAACATCTATTTTCTTCCAAGTTAAATGATTTCATTTCCCTTCATAGATGAATAACACCATATTTTCTTTATCCATCCATTGATTGAGAGGTGCCTAGGCTGATCATATAGCTGTCATGTATAACTGCATAAAAACCACAGTTATGTATATATCTCTCTGATGTACAAATTTTAACTCCTTTGAGTGTGTGCCCAAAACAACATAGCTGGATCATAGGGCACTTTTTGTTTCAGTTTTCTAAGATATCACCATTATGTATTTTCATAGCACTGGGATTAATTTACATTCTGACCAAGAAAGTATAAGGATTCCTCTCCCTACTGGCCAACACAACCTCACCTACATTTACTGTGTTTTTGGTTTCTTGTTGATATTTCTGACTAAGATGTGATGGGATCTCAGAGTAGTTTTGATTCACATTTCCATTATAACTATATAATAACTTTATATAATATATATATAAAGGAGGTTGGGCATTTTTGTGTATTTATTATCTATTGGTATTTATGATAGCCATGTAGTAATCAGAGACATATGCCATAGTTAGGTTGGTTTCCTGTTGAATTATTGATTAGTAGCTTAACCATAAGTGAGTATAAACATTCTCCTGTTTATATGAGAATATACATAGGTATATGTATATGTGGAATAATTATAAGCAAAACTTGCCCAGTATGAAATGATGTTTTCTTTTAATAAGCATACATGTTCCCAGGACTCCATGGTCCAATTTGTTTCACTGAACTTTGGCCTGTTTCCAAATTACATTTATCTCAATACCTGTTCATACACTGCTAATCCTCATCTTCTATAAGTTTCCCTTGTTAAAGTTGTTAGCATTCTGCCAAAGCTTCACCATGCACATTGGTTGGATTATCATTCCTGCCCATTTTATTTCCTTAAACTATCACTCTAGCCAAAGTCATTTTAATTATTTGGGGGTCACATACTCCACATTAAGGGCATCTGCTGACTAGTTCTCCCTGTTTTTGGCTTCACCAACACTAGACACTTTGAGTTATTTACCATGCATACCAGCTATCTAAACATCTTTGTAACAAATTTCCTGTGCCTTCAGTTTGTCCCTTTTCAATCAATCTTAGTTCAAATTAATTTTGAGTTATTTCTACATTCTTCATAATATTAGTTTATTTAAAAATTTATTATAATTTATTTTAACACATATCTGAAATATATATACAATGGTTCTAGAAAAATCATCTTAGTAGAATATAAACTAATGCTATCACTTTCCTGTTTGCAAATATGTCAGCCATTCTCAATTGTTACCAGGTAAGACTGAGGTCTTTAGAATGGGGTTTGAGATTCCCCAGCAGAATGATAGGACTCAAACAGAATCCCTTGGGGATTTTTAAAACACATTTTTAGTTATTCTTTGAGAATTGTATACATATGTATGGGACCCCCGGGGCTGGAGAGCAGTAGAAGTTGAGGCCGGAAAGTGCCCTCACTCCCTGGAAAGGTGAAGCGAGGTAAGACGCTTGGCAACCTTCTCCTCTCCTAGTCCAGGAAGGTCCCGAGCCAAAAATATTAGTTATAACTTGCTTGCTTCACAGAAGCTAAAGGGACATGTTTGCCTATATTATAGCAGTATCCAGTCATTGAGTAAATGCTTTACTCTCCCTCCTCTGGTGTTCCCGCCCTGCCTATGCTAATTAGGTTTCCCCCACTCGGAATACCAGGACCCCGCCTTCTCTGGGAAAGTTACTTATATAGGGAAAAGGCTGATAATAAACGAGTTTTGTGTTCATCAAACACGGCTCCCGAGGCGTTCTTTGCGCCCCGTCATTTCTCAGGTCCGTAAGTGGACGGCTTCACGAGAAGTCACCGAACCCCCCTACTTCGGGCAGCGCCTTCTCGCCACTTAGGTCTGAACCCCTTTCCCCTGGCCAGGGAACGGGTGGGTGGGGGGAACCTGCGGACGGGACATCCTCCAGCAGCTGACCGGCGGGTTCACGGGAACCCGGAGACAGAGACCAATACATATGTACAGTGTAGTCAGACCATATCTACCCTTTACCCTCCCTCTAACTCCTTCTGGCCTCAAAATTCCCTTTGCAACTTCATGCCCTCTTCTTTTTTTTTTTTTCTTTTTTTTTTTAATGCACTGAATCTGACTAAGCCTGTGCACATAGCAGTGTGTGGGGCCATCCATTGGGTCATGGTCCATCTACCAGGGACCACTTCCCTAAAAGAAACTGACTCTCTCACCTACCAGCCTTCAGCTGTCCATATTTCCTCAGTTAGAACATGTATCATTGTGCTAAATATGGATAGCATCAAGCTGTCTTCTAAATATCTCTTTGCTCACTTTACCCATAGATTAATACAGCTCTCAGTCCTCGTCAGAGAAGCTTCTTATTGCAGTGGATACCACTTCATATGGACATGGTACCTAGTCAAGGTGAAGAGAGAAATTATCTGTAGGGTGCTCGGCTCTTAGAGTTCTTTAAGGGGTGCGTTCTCTTTGTTTCCATGACTTTGGAGGAATTTTTCCTCTGCTTGAAATAGTTATCCCTTCTCTTCACACACTACCCTACAGACAAAGTAAGACAAATGCTGAGTCTGGGTGTCAAGGAACAACCTACTTGACATACTGATTTGTGCCTTTCTTTTGTATAATATTCAGTTAACAAAGAATACAAAAGGCATAATATCTATTGTATTTATATTTTTAAGATTTTTTTATAAAGATCTTTAAACAAGAAAATAAGTTGTCAGACTACCAATGTCCTCATGGGGAAATAACTACTTAGCCTGTAGAGGTCTAACCAGTGAATTATGCATTGTTGTTTCAAGTCCAAATGCCACTGACTCTGATTTTGATGTTTGAGTTTACCTATGGTACATAACATCTTAGCTCACAGAAGAAAATTACACAAGCAGGATTTTATTGCACTGTAATTGGAGACTCAGTCATTGAGAAAATCAAAATTGTGGGTTAGCTTTTCTTTTCTCCCAATTAAAAACATATTTATTAGCCAGGTGGTGGTGGCGCATGCCTTTGATCCCAGCACTTGGGAGGCAGACGTAAGTGAATCTCTGTGAGTTTGAGGCCAGTGAGTTCTACGGAGTGAATTCCAGGAAAGTCACAGTTACAACAGAGAAACCTTATCTCGAAAAATATGTGTGTGTGTGTGTGTGTGTGTGTGTGTGTGTGTGTGTGTATACACACATATATACATATACATACATGTGTATACATATATATAAAATTTTAACAGAGAACAGATTATTCTCTCATTCTCTCATTATTCTGTCATAAATCTCAATCACAGTTTCCCCTCCCTCCACTTCTCCCAGCCACCCTACCTATCCCCTCTCCCAGATGCACTCCCATATATTTCCTGTAAGAAAAAAGTAGCCTCCAAGAGAAAACACTAAAACACTGTTTAAAAAAAAAAAGATACAATAAAACAAAGTAAAAGCCCTCAAATCAAGGCTGGACAAGGCAACCTAATAGGAGGAAAATAATCCCAAGAGCAGGAAAGGGTCAGTGACATACCCATTCCCACTATTAGGAGTCCTACAAAAGAACCAAGCTAACAGCCATAACATTTACAAAGGACCTGGTTCAGACCCATGCATGCTCAGTGCTTGCTGCTTCAGTGTCTGTGAGCCCATATAAGCCCTGCTTAGTTGATTCAATGGACCATGTTCTTCTCATGTCCTCCATCCCCTCTGACTCTTACAATCTTTCCTCCCCCTCTTCCACTGTGTTCCTCAAGCTCTGAGGGAAGGGACTTGATGGAGACTTCCAATTTTAGACTCTCTCCACATAATGCCTGACCATGGGTCTCAGTATCTGCTTTCATCTGCTGTCAGAGGAAGCCTCACTGATGATAATTGGACAAGGCAAGGCACTGATCTATGAGTATAGCAGAGTATCATTAGGAATTATTTAACTGGCTTTTTTCCAGTCCTGTTTCATTCTACCCTATGTCTTTGGGCTATCTAGTCTCCCGTTCCTTGCTATCTAGGCAATATCAGGCATGGGTTCCCTCTCCTGGCCTGGGCCTCAAGTTAAATCAGACATTGCTTGACCATGCCCACAAGCTCTGTACTACCATTCCCCCAGACAATCTTGGAGACAGGACAGATTGTAGATTGAAAGTTTTGTGGATAGGTTGGTGTCCCAGGCTGGAAGTCTTGCGTGGCTACAAAAGTTGGCCAGTTCAGATTCCATATCCTGCATTACGAGAAGTGCGTTTTCTAGAGTCACCCTCATAGATTCCAGGAGGTTTCCACAGCACTAGGCTTCCACATCACTCTCCAGATACCCCTCAATTCCAGCCGTCTCTCCTATACTCTCTCCCTCCATCTCCCCCTCTGATCCTTCTTGCTCCTGTCCCCACTCAAGCCTCAATCCACTTCCAAAATATATTCTATTTTCCCTTCCCAGGGAGATACATGCATGCCCCTCTAGAGCTCCCAACCCCTGCTTTACCTAACTTCTCTGGGTCTGTGGATTGTAGCTTAATCACCGTTTACTTAACAGTTAATACCCACTTATAAGTGAATAAATACCATATTTGTCTTTCTGGGTCTTCGTTGCTTCACTCAGGATTTTTTTTCCTAGCTCCATCATACCTGCGAATTTCATGATGTCACTTTTTAACAGCTGAGTAATATTCCATTGTACAAATGTACCATATTTTCTTTTTCCACTCTTCAGTTGAGGGACATCTAGGTTGCTTCCAGTTTCTGACTATTATGAATATCACTGCAATGAATATAGTTGAGTAAGCATCCTTGTGGTATGCTGGAGTATTCTTTGGGTATGTGCCCAAGAGTAGTATAGCTGGGTCTTGATATAAACTGATTCCCAGTTTTCTGAAGAACTGTCATATTGAATTCCATAGTGGCTATACAAGTTTGCACTCCCACCAGCAATGGAGGTATGTTTCCCTTGCTCCACATCCTTGCTAGCATGATCTGTCTCTGTGTTATTGATCTTAGCCATTCTGACAGGTATAAGATGGAATCTCAAGGTAGTTTTGAGTTAGCTTTTCTTATTTGTGACTATAGGTATGAAAATAATACAGGGATTTTTTTAAACCAAAACAATAAAATTGTAAAAATAAAATATAAGATCTCCACTTGGTGTTTGGAGTGGTAATGAACTTGAATAGCTGCATGTTTATGAAACACAAGTTAATTATATTCATTTAATACACACCAAGCTAATTTTTCCAGAATAAATAAACCTTCAGGTTCAAAAATCCAAAGAATTTTGAATCCATATGATACAAGATAAGGAGATCAGAATTAGGACTGACTGGTGTGTCATTAGGATAGTGACAAGATATTGAAAGATGGTTTCATTGTTTCTAGGCCACTAATAGGTATCCAGCATCACACAAAACATGGTGGGTAGGTCAGTTCCGCTGAAATGTCATATATGATGTCACAAAGAACGTAAAGAAGTTTAATAAACCAGTTGATGTGTGAAACTTTAAATGAGATTACAAAGTAGTCTGGAAAATGAAGAGTACATATCAATCAATTGATCGTATGGAGCATTGCTTCTGTGATGTACTTTGATGGTCAAGGATGTTTATAACATGTGTGATGACATCAATTAAATCAATTATTTAAGTAAAGTAAGATTTTATTACTTTTATTACAGAGAAGGAAATTACAGAGAAGGAAAAAACTATTAACTGCTAATTATTAACTGCTAACTATTAACTATTGGATTATTACAGGTTTGGTGATAAAGACAGATAATTTAATTGTCTATCATTTTGATAGTTTGAATTTTTGTAACAGTATGTGATATGTTTTTATTTTAAAAATAGTTATGTTCTTTACCTATTATAAATGAAGATCAGAATATAGATTCAAGTTTTTGCTCTAATGAAAAGGATTGACACTCAGAAAAAAAATGTTGCCTTGGATTAGAATTCAGCCTCAGGGAGGTTTTGGTCTGAAAGGAAACTTACACCATGATTATTATTGAAATGATTAATTATCTGCCTCTGGCTACTTCTCCAACCCCCATTCCACACTCAGATATCAAGCAGGCAAGGCTCCTGTCTCTCAAGCTCTTAGTCTTGAAATCAATTTGCCCATGGATTCATTCAACTTAAAAATGGTTACACAGACCTTCTTTGCAAATGTTCATTAAATCCAGTTCCCATGAATATGGAGGCCTATTGAATTCTTTTCATAGTTGGCTTTAAGTGTCAACTATCCCATACCACTCAGTAAGTTTTTGTTGGATAACAGAGGTTGGCATCTTCTATTAGGCTAAGCTCTATGTGGAGGTTAAATGTGTGCATTTGCTTGACTGACTTAAGGGATGCTGTGTATGCTAGACAGCAGTATTCTGGGGGTGCCTGTGGAAATATTTTTTTAAGAGATCAGCATTTGAGTCAATACACCAAGGAAAACATCATCTTAAACAATGAAGGTAAGCATTCTTTCTTCCACTGAGGTCCTAAGTAGAACAAAATGGAAGAAAAAAAAAGAAAATGTTTTCTCTTTGAATAGAGGCATCTATTTTTTTCTGTCCACAGATGCCAGTGACCTTGCTTTTTAGGCCTTTGGACTCTGCCTAAATTCTACCCTTTGCTATGCTAGGTCTTCAATTTACAGATGGCAGATTTTGGAACTTCTAATTGGTTTTAGTTCTCTAGAGAGCCCTGACTAATATACTCGATTATTGCTCTCAATTAATAATATGAAATGGAAGTTTAGGGAATTTACAGATGGAGTCAAGATCTCATAGTGATCACAGGAGGCATGACCCAGACCCAATCTGTCAGATTTCCAAGGCCAGTTCTGCCAATACCACATAATGTTGCCACAATAAATTAAAGCTATTCCTCTCCTTAGCTATTATCATTTTAGAGTCATTGAATTGTGATAGTCGAAAATGGTACAAGTAGCCACATAATCACTGCTTTTTTTTTATTACACCTAAAGTGTTTGATTGTTGTCTATAGGCATAGTGGAGCCTTACCCTTCACTCACCCAATCCAGTTCCTTGTAACATTCCAGGGTTGAATATTCAGACTGCCTTAGGACAGGTCTCCTCCCTACCTCCTCTGAGCTTTCATATTTTACATTCTTTGAGTTCAAATGATGAAGAGAACAATTCTGAGAACAAGGATAATACATATATTTCCTCCTCTGTCTGCTGTGTCCCTGAAATTCAGAGCTCTAGCCTTGAGTCTGTCTTAGTCTTCAGCCAGATAAGGTGCTTAATGGTTGGCTCTGGGCCAAAGCTGTGTCATATTCCCCTTAGACTGGAGGTTTGCTTACTTTTTCTCTTTTGTTGTTAGAGAGACTCCCTCCCATAGCTTCAGTTCTTGGGTGTCACATTAATTAAATTTTAATATGTATTATTATGATCACAATTATTATCATTACTGTTTTTAATAATGTTCTTTTTGGCAGTTTTTGGAAGACTCTCCACAGTGGCATTTGGCTCTGGGGATAATGGATCCTTTTGTACACAGGTTTGTAGACTTTAAGCCTGCTGTTTTCTTTGCAGAAAGAACAATTTTCTGATATTGGGAAGCCATAGGAGCTGGGAAACTCTGTGAGCCTTGGTTGTACTTTCCAAAGTGAATCAAATCCTTTGGATGGCCAAGATGCAAAGATTATGCCATGGTCATTGGTGAAAACTGTGAACTCTCACAGCTATTGTTTCATTCATTATTTTAGTATGTTTGCTGTTCACTGGCACATAGTTTTTTTAAATAAATTGTCTAAGAGCTATGACAAATGAGGACAATATATTGAACTGCATTGGTTTCTTCCTGTCATCACACACTTTAAGGGGCAAGTGATATAAAAGGCAGTACATGACTGGTGGGTATGGGATTTTCAGGCATTAGAGACAGTGTCCAAAAGCAGAGAGCTTCAAAAGAAAGACAATTCAGCATACACATGAGCCCAGAGTGTGAAAATGAGAAGAGATTCTAGCCCTGATTCCATGGGAGGGAGCTGTGCCTGTGGGTATCTGATGAGAGCTGCCGTGGTGAAATGGCAGTGAGAATATACAAAGCAAATCATAACAGGAATACTACAAGTTATTGATCTCATGTCATTCACAGTGTAACAGAGACAGCAAAGCTAAATGCATGTGAAGTAATTTGGAGATTTGAGATATCATTAACAACTACAGACTTTGGGGAATATTTCTTGAAGTAGACAGAAATGGATCAGAAAGATGATATTCTAGCTCTGGACCAAGAGTTAGATCTAAGAAAGATTGAATTGGAACACACCACTATGAACCCTTGGAAACTGATGCAGATTATCACACATTGGGAGGCTGCAGAGCATCAAGCCAGAAACAGCAATTAGAGTACAGCAGTGAGGTACTCTCCCAACCAAGTTGTTGTCTAGACCAGTGGTTCTCAACCTTCCTAATGCTGTGACCCTTCAATACAGGTCCTCATGCTGTACTGGCCCCCAACCATAAAATTATTTTCACTGTTACTTCATGACTGTAATTTTGCTACTGTTATTAATAATAATGTGAATATCTGATATGCAGATGGTCCTAGGCTACCTCTGTGAAAAGGTTATTCCACCCCCAAAAAGGTTGTGACCCACAGGTTGTGAACCACGGGTCTAGACAGAGGAAACCCAGGCAGGTTGGTGGGTAGACTCCTGGAGGGAAAGGAGAACATGTTCAAAGGGGAAGTAGCTAAACTAGGAAACTCTTCAGTGAGTGAAAAGCACCTCCTTTCTTTCCATCAGGTGTGGTTAAGGATGAAGCCAAGGCCACAGGGTTTTTGGTGGACACCATCAAGGCAGGAATCTATCTCAGTTGATTTTATTGCTTTGACTTTTTATACATTTTCTTGTTTTTAACAAATACAATTTGCTTGGCCCAAAATAACCTGGCTTTTCCAACCCTGAGGGTCTAAGGAAAGCAGCAGCTAAACAAGAATTCTCTGAAGTCCAATATTCAAACAGCTACATTTTTCATGAGCCTGAGGGTTCTTGGAATAAACTCCCAATAGTTAAATATACCTCCAGAAAGTAACAGAATAGAAACTGCTTTTTCTCTTTGCATGTTGAGCCTAATTTGTAGAGAATGAGTAAGAGTAAACATCTTTTGTCTCAGCTCACTGCTAAGTTATTGTGGAATTTAAATTCAGCATTGTTCTCTGTGGTTTTCTGTTAACTGAAAATCTTGAGAAGACCATCTGGTGTACCCCAAATGCTGCTGTATTTGCATTCATTCTGTACATGCTTCTGTGTCCAGTACACAAACTATTCTAAAGCATTTTGATGTTTATATCAGTCTGGACCATTTCATGGCTAGGGAGAGGTCTCTACTCATATTCTATAGTGGTAAAACTGAACTTCTGGGTGCTAAATTGCACAAAGCATAGTACAGACTGGGATTTAAACATGGGTTGGTCTATTCCCAAGTCCTATGCTTTGCTTTATCAAGAAGGAAACCTTCTTCTCAAAGGTAAACATCTGAAGACCATCTTTCCTGGGTAGTCATGTTTTCTTGGGGTGTAAGGACTGTGTGCAGATATACACTCAGAGATCTATCAGATGCATTGTGTCAAATTCACTTGCAACTTCAAGCAGTAGAACTGAGGAAACCACTATTAGTCACAAAGCTTTTAAAGACTGCAATATGAAGTTTAGTTTTAGTCACTATTACAATTTGCCTGCAGCAATTCAATCATTCCTGAAACAAAATGTTGCCTGTCTTACCATAGGTAGGCCTTTCTACATCATTAATTTCTGTCAAATCCCAACCTAAACTAATCAGATCAGTCTTCATCCAATGGGACCACCAGTGATACACCAATGTACATTCCCACTGGTGATACCTTTTGTACATTCTGACTGATTTCTGCATACATTTTCCACAACAAAATGAGCATTTGGAAAATATAAACATGAATCTAGTACTCTACCAAATGAATAAGTCAGCTCAGTGAAGCAGCAGTCCACTCTATATGCACTTAACTTGCTCCCAATAAGGCAGATCTGATAACTGTTCCTTCCATTCACATTCCTCCTGCTGTGGTGGCTCCATATTCACTCTGACTGATAAAAATATGTTTCTTCACATCTCTTTTGTTTGAAGTACATCAAGTTAATTAAATATCAAAAATACAATCTTGAATATCAGTAGCTACAGTTGCAAGATCTGATGTAAACTGAGATCATGCATCATGTGAACTTCCATCCTATGAACAAGCAGGTAAATATGGAAGGCAGAAGCCAGTCTGTTGTTGGCATGTCTGCTGACTACACATACATATTAAGCCAGCACTGGTAGGAATCTGAGTGCAAGCTATTTACAAGACAGCTAGGGATCAAGCTCAAAGTGGAAAGATAAAGTGATAGACTCCAGAAGTGAGTTAGGACTACTAAGGGGTATGCAATGGTCTCAAATGGTCATAACCTAGATGCAAGCGACATTTTCCGGGAAGGTTCTCTGTGTGAGCTTGATATACTGATAAATGAAAACCTCTAATAATTTTAGCATGAAAAAAAAATCAACACCAAAAAATGGAATAATCAAAAACAAGGGTCAGCAGGGATTAGAAATAATGTATTTAATTCACCAAGACTTGCAATTAATGAAATTATGAGATACTAAATCACTACTATAAAATATTTAAGGAAAAAATGGTAAGAAAAAAATAAGACAATGCCAGGAATAGGGAGCCAAAATGAGTATGTCTAGAACAAAATAACTGTAGAAAATAGACACTCTGTGGATGATCACACCACCATGGCATTATGAAGTAAATTGTTTATCAACTCTCCTCCTCTGCTTAATAAAGTGAGCACTAAAAGGGGCAGAAGGCAAAGATTACCTCACTGAGAAAGTTATACTTGAGTAAAGACGTGAAAGATGTAAAGAAGAAAGCCTTAAGGACATGAGGGTAAGATGGCCCAGCTAGAGGTGGGTTGCTCTTGTTTAATTGGTTCAATCATGCACATTCCATCACCCTTTTGAATTTGGGGAAAAGCTTGCAGGAAACCCTTCAAGGCATTTTATGAATTTTGATTCTATTGTTTATTGAATAACTGCACAATCCTTAGATGCAAACTTCGGGTCCTCCCTTTTTCATGAACCTTTAATGTGACCTCCTTTCTCTCTAGTGCAACTTCTCAGTTAATCAAATACAGTTATGCTTTAACATGCACCAGGGATTTGTGCCAGGTCATCATTTGGAAACCAACATCTAGTTACACTCAAACTCCTTAAATAAATGGTCGTGATACTCTCCTGAAAAACTTCCATTCGGCATTGAATGTGTGCTATTCACATTCCCCTTCTCCCTCTTCCTCTCCTTCTCTCTCTTCTTCCATCTCTCCCTCCCTTTCTCCGTCTCCACCTTCTCCTCCTGCTTGGCTTAAAACTATAATAAAAAGTATATATTGGGGCTGGGGAATGACTCAGCTGTTAGGAGCACTTGCTGCCTTTGCTTTTTATTCAGTTCCCAGCACCTACATGGTAGCTCACAACCCATAACTCCAGTTTCAAGGGATCTGATGCCCTCTTATGACCCATGGGTTCTTGCATATATGTGGTATACATACACACACTCAGGCACACACACACTAAATAGATAAACTAATTAATGAATTAATACATATTAATGTTGGGTGGATGTAGTGGCCCACCTGTAATTCCAGTGCTCAGGAGGCATAAACAGGAGATGCCTAGAAGAGACTAGTCAGCTAGACCAGACAACTTAGAGGGCTCTGCATTCAGTGAGAGACTCACTATAGTATGTGGAGAGTGATCAAAGAAGACATCTCAGATCAGCTTCTGGTCTCTATGCACATGTGCATACACACAAATATGCTTACACACCAGCAAGCATAAACATTCAGATACACATTATACACACACACACACACACACACACACACACGCGCGCGCGCGCGCGCGTGCGTGCACACACATACATTCAAAAACCTGTAATAAAAGTCTTTTCTTGGCAAATTCCAAGGCATAGTATTTATATGTGACCTACCTACGTCATCCTGTACTGTAAGTCATCTCTAAATTACTGATAATTCCTGCTAGGATATAAATGCTATGGAATTAAATATTATGCTATACTGTTCAGGTAATGATAGCAAAAAAAAAAAAAAAAAAAACATTGTATCTGTTTACTAACTGCTTAATACTTTTGAGAAAGTATTACTACATTGCCAAAGCTAGCCCAAAACTCACAATCCTCCTGCATCAGTACCCATAGTATTAGGACTATAGGTATGTGCTCCCATGCCTAGCCAGTTGCAATTTTTCTCTGAATGTTTTAAGTCCACAGTTACTTGAATCCACATATACAGAACCCACTGACACAAGAGTCAACTGCACAAAGTGCTCTAGGCAAGGAGCAAGAACATGCTGATTTTTATCAAAATTATTTCCCTAGTCCCAAAATAGTCCAAGTTTGTTCAGCTTTCTTTGGCAGGCAGAGGGATGGATATATGAGAAAAAGTGGCTTGTGGGAGGGGAAGGGGTCATTAGGAGGCATCCCACTTAGGAATTTAAGGGAAAAATAACTCATTTATCACAAGAGAAGACAATTGTGCTTCTGCATGGCCTTAAGCTTTGCTTTTCTTCTGGGTTCCTATTAGCTTCAGATTTACTGTGGGGAGATGTACCAGCCCCAAATCAGCCAAGATAAGAGGATCCCTGGCGAGAAATGAGCAAGAGAGACAGGAAGCAACAAAGAGGGCCACAGAAAGATTAGGGGAAAATGCTGTCCTAGCAGCCGTAAATAAATCATTTGCTAAAAAGGATATTTGGCTAAATTGCCTCCAACTATATATTCCCAGTGGGCATTTTTTGATCAGAAAATGCAGAGCATCATAAAAAGGTTCAGCAATGGCGACTGTGCTGCCTGGGAATGGAGGAGTTGCAAATGAGGAGGTGTGCTGCCAAAGTATGGCTGGGACTCCAATCATACTCTGCGAATTACTAAAAGTGGTCTTTATGACAAACATAAATCTAAAGGTCTCTCCTTTGCATTTTTGCCTGTATCTTGGCATACCACATAGAGGTATTAGGGGGTTAAGCCAAGTGAGCCTGACTCTTGGCAGGTGAAAAAAAAAATGCCATTGTTTTCCCCACACGTTCTGCTGACATGATGTCATAGTGGACACTGCTTCTCAGCAAGGACTACAACATTTTTTATAAAAAAATTTTTTTACCAGTTGTCAAGGCTATCTAGGTGACTGTGAAATGCAGTTGAAACCTTGAAACTTGGGGCCCAGATCCTGAATTCCCAAGACCAGTATCATCTTCCTGCCTCCTGGGAAACTGTCCATTTGTTTCAAATGTTTCTGTCCTCACAGCTCAGTTCCTTTCTCTAAAGTGCAGGAAGGAATAGTCACTCCAAAGATCCTGGTAGCTGCTACATATTGGATCTAAGTTTAATAGGCCATTAAGCTCCACACCAGAGACATTTGTGCTTGTAGCACTATATAATCCTATGAAAGACATTGACAATAGTTGCAATGTCCTTTGTGAACTAAGTAAAAGTAAGTCTTCATTTTGAAGAGGAGAATCAGAGTAAATAAGCAATTGTGGAGAAAGAGCAAAGCAGCAGATCCAGATCAACTCACATGGATTATGACAGTCACTAAACAAAATACACACCATTTGTGACATGCCACTTAAAAACAAAGAACAAAAAACAAAAACAAAACAAAAAAACAAACAGTTCTGAGAGTGGTGTCTTCTGGACTTCCAAACACCTCTGGCTCTGTGGATCACCACTACTCCTCCATTTCCTCCATGCATTCACTCTTCCCTCAAAGAGAACAATGAAGCCAGGGCTGGACTGCATCATAGCTCATTGCCACCCAGAACTCCCGTTCATCCTCAGGGCCTGTTCTATACCTGGTCCATACAAGTCATTCAGTAAATATGGGTTGAATGAATGAGGCTATCCGAACCTTAAAATAATTCTAATAATAGGCCAACTCCAGTCATTAGCTAACCAAATATCCATTCTGGAATATTAGACTAAGACTAGAAAGAGATAAAATACTCAAATTAGCCCGACTGACCGAAACTGCCAAAAAAATTAATGGCACCTGGATATTCAGACAAAGCATAAATGCATTTTACTGTCTTGCTTAAAACCTAACTCTGTAAGCCTGCTTCTTTCTCTTCCATGTTCAGGTTTTAGAATCCTTGCTTTCAAAGGTAAAGTACACAGAGAAGTGAAATAAAAGTCTACTTGCTGCAGCCTGCCATGTGTCTCCTCTGGACATTTTCATTTTACTTTGCTTTTTCTCACACTCCCTTGCCCAATCCTCTCACAGACCTCTTTCTGCTTCTCTGTCCTTATTCTGTCTTGCTCACATCTATAAATTGGGAATCATAGAGATTCAACTTATTATTGGTTACTAGGATTTTTATTTATGTGTTAGGCTTGTCATGATGACTGACATGCAATCAATACTGCAGGTAAAAAGAAGAATTACATTTAATCTTTTGTTACATTCTCAGCAGATGAACAGTGACCAATTCAATGGCAAGTGCATTGTCTAGATTTGGATGGAGAGCTTCTGAGTATATAGTCCACGCTGATCCATTTTCCTGAGCTGAGAAAGAAGTCAGATAAAGTTTGGAATTATACTCATCCACCTAATCAGAAAAGTAAGTGAGAGGAACCAATGTTCTCTTATAAAATACACACTTATGAGGTTGAAGACCTCATAAGGCAAAGACAACTATCATATGCCTTTACAATTAAAGTAGGAAATGGACTATTGAGATCCAGGATCAGAAAACCATCCAACCTCTGGGTTTCATGTGCCCAGGTGTCACACTCAGAGACAGGTAGGCATGTCAGGTAGAAGTTCACAGACTAAAAAGTTCAGAAATACAACTCTATAAACAGGGAAAGGCAAAGAGGAATCTAGACTTATCTGACTAGCAGGAGTCAGGCCCAATAATATTGAACAGGATGAAGGTTCAGCAGAGCAGAGGCTATGCAAGGATATGCATCTGGGGGAAGTGACTATGGTGGCTTAATAATAAAGGGCACACTTTACTTACCATCTGTTACTTCCCAGGTGTTTTATATTGTGATCCAATTTATTCCTGACAGCAACTCTTTACAGTAGGTATGATTATATCTATATAATAGTCAAAGGTACTCAGGCTCAGAGAAGTTAAATAATTTCTCCTAAGCTGTAGCAAGTAAATAGGAGAGCCATATTTTCAAAGTCACTTCCATTCTTTGCCAAACAAAGTAAGTGCTTTTCCCACTGTGTCTCTGATTTTCTAAATATTCGACACACTGTTCAGAGCCCCACTTCTTAGTCTAGAGGGTTCATAGGATAGATCTGTGCTCTAATGTGGGTGCTGAATGGCTACATCCTCTAAAAGGAGTTTTGAGTGACTGACCATTCAGATGAACATTTTGGTTTCTAGACTGGCTGTTTCTGTTAAATAAGCTTCCATTAATATCAATATCAATGTCATTACAAATGCATGAACTTACCTTGCTTCTCAGAAGGCAAAATGTCTATCCTTCCATAATCTCCCTTTTGCCTTGTTCTCCTGCACCCAATTCTGGTGATCAAAGCCCTGATTCTCTCTTTGTGCTTATCTCTGCAATCACATACTTTGTTTCACCAAGCAAACCATCAAGCAGAGTAACAGAGTGATATGTTTATCTGGGAAATGATCCCATGGTGTCCATTACCAATGGAGATACAGAAATGTATTACCAAGTTTTAAGACAAAGGAAACACCTTTTATGCATGACTGATACTGAAATTGCCACAAGCACCACTTATACCTAGTGTTCCTACTTAGTAAAACTCCTCTCCATACTTAGGTGGATTTTCTCTAGTGCAATAAATGTGATCTGATATTTGCCTATATGTTGACTATGTAATGTGATGACTATGATAGAAACGAACATTTGTCTCATCTCAGCAGAGGACAGTCCCCAGAGTAATCACGACAAGCACCCATGGACTGAAACCACGAGCCAAAACAAACCTTTACTTCTCTAAAGTACTTCTCTTGGGTGTTGGTCATGCTGATTAAAAATGACTAATAAAAATCTTCACTTAATATCCTTTTAAAAATTAAAGGAAATGAGATGGTAAAGCAAAATCATTTTCATTTAAAATCCCAGTACTCTCAGTAGGTCAATACTAACATTCCCATTTTATAGACAGATACATTGACTAGAACATAGAACAGACCTTTAGTTAAACCCCTAATGTTCTCCCTTAAATTTGTATACATATAGACAATATTATAATTACATTAACACTGTTATTCATCAACTATCTTTGTACTTTTCTGACAAATGCTCCTATCACAACAATTGTTTCCACCTCTACCTCAACTCATGGCCAAATGTCTTGACTGGCACGTCTTCTGCCTAATACACATTTTTGTAATGCAGCCTTCTATCACCAGCCAGACTGTAGTGAGTTGCCATCCCTTCCCAGGAGGATGGTGCCTCTCTCACAGTGCATTCTTTATCTCTTTGGTAAGTGCCTTCCATTGGAACAGAGAATTAGCCAGTGGCATTTAGTCATGGTGTGGTATATAAATTCTACCACGCCCACACCATTGACATTTGTTCCCTCCCTTCACTACCTGCCACAGAAGTTCCAACAACTCCACTTTATACTAACCATTTATTTCCAGATTTCATGTTATGGGGGCTGTTTAAGGAATAAGATAATGTTATAACCATAAGATACTGATGAAGTGAGTAACAGCTTCTACTAACAACATGAATAAGTTCCACAGAAGATTCCCTCAAGTACAGTCTGACAGATATCTTTTTGCCTTATAATACCTTATGAGAAAATCCTACTGAGTGCACCAAGACTTCTGACTCACAATCATGGAAAAGTAGATGCTATTTAAGGCACAACTTCTTATACAGTGAGTAATTAAATTTGGAGTTTATAAAAATGTTGGTAAACTTTTCTTAGATTTCTCAACACCAGGACCAAGATGTAATTGAAAACTAAAACATGACGAATGCAAGGTATTTGTGGCCATACACACCTGTGTTGCAATATCCCTTCATTGCAGCCCTGGACTGAGCACACAGCGTGCTTACTTTGTATCGCATTCTGTCACACAATGCAAAGCCAATGAACACTGGCTGAAACATCTCAGCTCAGATTCAAGACTTTTGTATATGATGGATTAACAGCATTTTCATCTGATATACAAACTTTCTGTTCTTACAGAAATATCACAGTTCACCTATGGAAAATAGAGATTTCCAATATTTTCCTACCATCACCCTTCGGTGTGTAAGTATCAAATTAATATATTATTATTGAATTGGATTGGAACATTTGCCTTTAAAAAATCTTGTTTGCATTGCTGACTTGAGTTTCATTTTTAAAAGATCATTACATGAATTTTGGCTTTGGATTAGGAAAGAATTTCCAGCAACTTCTGAAATGAGCTTAAGCATATTTCTACCATTTTGTACTTATAGAAAACAGCATTCTCAGCATTGACAACTATAAAATCAAAATATTGATCATCTCTGGAAAATGTTGCAAAAGCTCTACATCCAATAGTATAAAATATTGCAGTCTAGACTTAATTCTTTATGTTAAAATAAACAAGATCACCCATCTCCCCAGTATGCAAATTGAACCTTTTAATTATAAATTAAGTATATGTTTACTAAAGAATTGTTTTAAATTTCTTGATTATTCATTAACTGTTAATGTTTGATCTGCATATTTATTACATATATATGTATATCAAACATGTGTTGCACATATGTATTTGTGCGTGCGCACATGCACACAATAGATAAGAAGTCCCCTTTGATTACATAAAAATACCTTGAGTGAAAGACATTAAAAGTGAAAAAAGTTTATGAATCATGGCTCAGACTCCAGAAGTATGATAATTTGGTAGGTAGCAAAAGAAAATCAAAACAGCCTTTATATGTGGCAGCGTTCCTAACCTGTACAATACATCCATCCAGAAAACAAGGGGTTGAGCTCTCTTCCTATCGCTAGCAATACCAATGTTTTCTGAACCCAGAAAAAGCCATGCTAAGTTATTCTAAATGGTCTGATTGCCACAGAGGAAATGCTTGCATTATGATTACCAGATTCCTAATCAATTTTAAGCTACAGCTGTAGCCCAATGACTTCAAGGTCCTGATGCCAGGAGTCAACAGGCAAAGAGAACAGTCAACATCTTGGCAGCAGTACTTGGCTCTGATTCCCAGAATTAAAAGGGCATATCTTATATATAGAAGTAGGATTTGAAAAATGTTAGGAATCTAAGTGATACATTAAGGAGCCTCTAGGTATCCACAGTACCCAGTGTTGACAGTAAACACAGTGTTGACAAGTATGACAGCCACATCACCAGAAATTCATGGTCACTGGGAGTTGCAGGGTTGAGGGACTGGGTATTTACAGGGCAGGTCACTATACTATCAGATGGGCTTTTGGAGGTGAGGAAACCAACTTATCAAAAGAGTTCGGAGATGAGGTCAACTCAAAAGCAGCTAGAATAGATCCCTCCTCTATTTTCATGGAAAAGAGGCCAACAAGAATCCATAGGCATCCTTCCTCAGCAACATACACACACTACTCAGAGCATAGGGATCAGAGTGTCACACGGTGTATTCCAAATCTCATATGCTTCTCCACTCCCGGTAGTTCCAAAACACTCATTCCCCTAGGTGTGGATCTTACTTCCTGGGTTCTCATAGCTGAATGTCTGTTTAGAAATCATTGCTTCATCTTCCCAAAGGTTACTTGCAGCCAGAAACTGGCCTTTGATTCTGGACAAGTTTCCAGATGCTGCTACTTCCAGGACTTTCAGTTGATTAGTTGTTCAAATGTTCAAACTGTCTCGCTGTTCACTCTCTGATCAGTCCTACATTCCTGTCCTCCTTTAGAAAAGCTGTTCTAAGAGCATCCCATTTAAACTAACCACACTCAAAGCCCACCGTACCAAGAAGTCAAACCATGATATTTCATATGTATTTGTTGGGGTTACTATTGCTATGATGAGACACCATGACCAAAAGCAACTTGAGGAGTAAGGAAGTTTATTTGGCTTACACTTCCACATCATAGTCTATAATTGAAGGAAGTTGGGAAAGGAATTCAAACAAACAGGGCAGGAAGCTGGAGGCAAGAACTCAAGCAGAGACCACAGAGGGGTGCTGCTTACTGGCTTGCTCCCCATGGTTTGCTCAACCTGATTTTTCATAGAACCTAAGATCACCAGACCAGGGATGTTACCCTCCCCTATCAATCACTAATTAAGAAAATGCCTTATAGCCAAACCTTATAGAGGTTTTTCTCAACTGAGGTTACCTCCTTTCAAATAATTCTAACTTGTATCAGATTGATAAAAAAAAAAAAAAGCCAACATACCATATTTTAAAGAAAGGAATCAGACTTTGGAGATTTTAAGTCTAAATTCACACTAGCTTTAAGCTCTGTGACTTTGGGAAAATCCTTATCTTACTCCCAAATAAAACTGATGGGAACAAGCTATTCATAGAGTGTGTGGTGATAAAGGGTACTATTATGCTTGTCCCACCTTATTGTGGAAGGCAGAAGCTCTTGCAGAGATATATGTTTTAGATTCAGAGTTTCAGATTTGGGGATCTTTGCATAGGCTTCACGTATGCAAAGGATTTTAAATTAAGGATTTAATTTTAAATTAAGGATTCTTAATTCAAAAATCCAAAATGCTTCAAAATCTAGAACTCCTTGAACATGACTTGGGAGCTATAAAAGTTTCTAATTTTATATATTCAAATTAAGAATGCATAACTTAGGGGCTGGAGAGAAGGCACAGCTCTTAAGAATGCACAAACTGCACTGAATTTCTGAAATACTCTCATATCATTAACAAAGAACATAAAAGTCTGACATTGTCTCAAACTAACCATTTCATTTCAAAGGCATAGTTGTGGGAGAGCAGAGGCAAGAGGGACACACGAGAGTTTCTTCATTCAGACTGAAGGTAAATTAGGATTTTTTTTTTTTAATCTTTCTGATGCTACTGACAGGTTCTAGCCAGCATCACTGGCTTCAAAGTAGGCCTCGAAGTAGTTCATGTCATCATTGTGAAAATGACTCTGCAGTTTTCCAAAAGACTATCATGGACCATCTGCAGGTTAGTGTGGGAACCAGGTACCCCATGTTTTGGAAAGAACCAAGGCTGGGAAGTAACTAGCAAATGCCAGATCTCCCCAAATACTCACTCCCTTCTTAACCACTATTACCCAGCACACTAGGCTGCTTCAGCTTGCTTGTTCTGTATCCCTCTGCCTTCCCCACCTACCATAGCATATTTTTGGAGACAGATCAAGTTGTTTCAACACTGCAATAATTAAAGAGCAATCACTGAGAAAAAGCAAACAAATTAAATCCGAATGCATGTGGGATGTGGCACATTAGGAGACTGTTTCTAGCTGGCAGACACAAAATTATTTTTGAAGTTACAGGGTTGTGTTTTCCTTGGTTCCCTTACTACCCAAAAGGTCTGAGAGTCTTGCTACAAAGGTTGCATTTGCCCTGAAGATGGAAAGCCCTCTTGACTGATGCTAGCTGCAAACACCAAATGAACTCACCAGCCCAGTCAGGACACACAGCCATGAGATAAGCACAAGTGCAAAAATGTTGTGTTTGCAGAAAGTCAGACTTAGCCAAAATGCACAAGATGAAGCCGTGCGATCTATTAAAGACGACTCTTAAGGAAATCAGAAGAGCTGGAGACAGCATGCAGGAATACAAAATGCCAGATCCAGACTCAGGAAGTAGCTGACCTTGAAGCTTGACTTCACTCATGTAAAGCTTTTTTTTCATTAAGCACTTACTGCTTTTGACATTCCTGACACTGACCTAATGAGAGACTGGTTTATGAGCTATGAGCTTCCAATTATGACAGAGAATTAGCCAAACTTACTATCATATGCTAATAAAATTAGTTTTCTATTTATGTTGCTTTTAATTCACTAAATATGTGTCTCATTATCTTTAAAATATGAATAGGAAAAGCAAATTCATTTGATAGAAGAGAAATAGAGGCATAGAAGGTAACCTTTTAATGTATGGCATTCGAGTCTTCATGGCTTGAATGAATTTAAAGAGAAGCAAGAACACCAAGCCAATGTTGGTTGAAATTCTAATGAACCCTATATTTTTTATTCCTTCCTTTAATTAAAACGGAAATGGATTTTCTAATATTGAGGAAAAAATCATTACCAGTTATAAGTAACCAGAGACCAATAGTTAAATTTGCAGCCCTGATTTTTGAAAGCTACCACCACTGACGTCCACGTGAGATCAAGAGACTCATGCAAGAATCTGAAAAGGTAGCCAGGACAATCTTTCTTGTACACCTGCTTTCTTGAGTGGAAAATAAAGTTCTCTGTTACTCTCCATATCTCTCCTTCCCTCCCTTCCTTGCTCACTCAGACTACCACTAGTAGCATGAACAAATAGTAATTATAACAGTGATAGAGGTAATCTTGGTTAAAAAGATTAAATATAATTGTTATAACTGTGCAAACAGTGGAAAGTACCTCATTTATGTTAATAAATCAATAGAAAGAAGAATTGCCTACTCCTTTTCAAAGGAGATTCTAAAGCATAATTGTATGTAGTGGTTTATAATTCTTCAGTGACATCAACAAAGACAACACTGTGCCTTCAAAGGCTCTCACAAACTTAGACAGTAAACCTTTAGTAACAACAAATGAAAGTACTACAGTTTTCAGTGTGCATGCTTAATTGTAATAGTAATAATTTATGACTAATATTAATAAGCAGATCTCTGCTAGGTTTCTGATAAAGAGTTTTATATGATTTGAACTTTATAGAAAAGCTAAATGTAGTAGGCTAAAAGAAATGATCTTCCTTCTTCTATAAATTAGGTAACAGGAGGCAAAATGATGATGTAATCTTCACGTTTATATCTTGTAAATAATAGAGAGGTATCCAGACAGTGTAGGTTGAGGGGTATTAGATGTCTCTGTTTGTATGGCCTTGCTGTCAAGCTGCTGCTGTACCTCAAACTGCATTCTCCTCTTCCTCCTATTGCATAAAGCATCTCTAGTCTTAAGTGGGTCCATAACCACCTGGAGAAAAGATATAATTTCCCAACTTTCTTCTCAGACAGATGTGGCTCTATGATCAAGTTCTCCACACAGAAAACAGTGCTGCTGAGCCATTGTTGTAGGTTAGGCCATGCCTTTAGGAAGGAAGAAGTTGTCTCCTAAGTCCTCCCCCAATGTTTCTGTCCATCTATCCTCCCATCCTATGGGCAGAGTAGTAGGTTTAGTAAGCCTCAGTCTGAGCAGAGCAACGTAGTCCATTCCTGACCCATAGCCTGCTACTGAAAATAACTTTCATTTAGCCTACAGATATTCCTGTTTCCTAAGTCCTATCCCCAGCCTTCTAGACAGTAGAGACTGTGAGCTATATATTCTTTCCTAAATCCTTTCCACTCTTGGCTTCAGGAAGATGCTCTTTCCTGCGAATCTCTTTACAGCCCCCAGTGGCTCCCTCTTGGTCCTTACCTATCTACCTCAGGAGTTGGTATTTGCCTGTCACCTAAACCTTATTTTGTACTTTATATTGAATTTCATAATCATTCCACATTGGTAGTTGACTTGAGAACCATCTTAATACCTGTAGGTTTCAATTTACTCCCTTTATTCCTTCCCTGTCCACCAATTCCTAACCTATATGCATAATGATTGTTGAAAGGCTTATTGCAGGGTTTCTCAGCCTCTGCGTGGCAACCCCTTCAGGGGTTGAATAATCTTTTCATGGGGTTACCTAAGAAAATCTGCATATTGGATATTTCCATTAAAACTCATAACAGTGACAAAATCACAGTTATGAAATAGCAACAAAAAATAGTTTTATGGTTGGAGTCACCACAACATGAGGAACTGAATTAAAGAGTTGCAGCATTAGGAAGATTGGGAACCACCACTCTATCAGTGGTGGTTATCACCCATGAACAACTCACCTATCTCTCCTCTGATAGCCTCCCACCTAGGAGCTTCCTTTTTTTTCCTTTTCTTTTTTTTTAGTCACTTGGGTCCTTGGTCCCTTGGACAGGAGAGCAAGACAGGAAGCAAGAATGTCACCTAGGCAGGTCCTGTGGCAAACACCTGGGAGATAATGACTGAAAATGTGGAAGAAACAAGACAATGGTGTGAAACACAAACTTCAGATACAAAGTTAGTCCTTGAACCCTGGGTGGTAAGCGAACTATACTCAGTGGAAGAGAAAGTGGACTGTCTGGCTAAGCATAGGATCAGCTCCCATTGGTTTACTGGCTTTCTCTGTCACAGAGGGTTCCCTGGTTATCTGAGTCTTCATTTTCCTTGAACAGCTTGACTCTCCTTAACTGTCACTAACTGCAGCCGCTGACCTCCACACACAATTGAGGCCTATCAGATTCACACAGTGCTTTAAGTGACAATACTTGCAGACAGCTTATAGGTTTATCAGTTGTCTTAAATCCTGGATCTGTTTCAGGCCCATCGGCAGTATGCCTGGGGCAGCATGAATTTTCTAATCATCAGACATAAGTGAATCCCTGTCCACTTAGCATTTTACTTTCTTTACAAGAGGAAAAGCACTCTAGTCCAGATCAATGGCTCCCTTTCCAGGGTTGACATTTTCCTTCGTTCTCTATCGGATAAGTGAAGAACAGTGGCAAACAGCACTCATAGAAGCATCTCGCCAATGCACAAGACCTGAGACCTCAGAGAACTCTTCAAAGTTATCTGCTTCTTGCCCCTATTCCTTTTTCTCAGCTGTCTCTCAGAACACTTACACTCTTGACGGAAAATGACTTCCCCTTATTGATAATTCACCTTGTACTGACCTCAAACCTAGTGCCAACCTGGTAGCTCCTCCCTACTGTGAGTTATCCCTGTTTCAATTGCTTGAGGGGTGACAAGGTGGCCGAAGTGAGAGCTAACCATCCTCGAGGAACGTGCAACAGGATCAGAGGAATGTCATGACACTTGACTGTGTCTAGATCTCAAATGTCTGATTCCACGCTAATTTGGGTACAGTCAAGTGGTTTATATTATTGCTGTGGAAAACTAACAACAAAAGACATGCATGCATGAAATACTCCAGGAGCTCTAAGTGGGGCGCTGAGTGCTGTCTACCAGCTTTGTCAGGCGACCTGCAGCACAAAGTAAGAATGCACATGGTGCCCTTCTACTCCAGACTCTCTCATAAGGACAATCTCACCCTTCTGCTTTGAGGTCCACATGTGTAACAGCCTCAATTCCCACCTCCCAGTCATACAGTAGTGGTGAGAACAAAGACATGGGCTTGCTAAGGACTGGATAAGTGTATCCTTAGAAAGCAATTGGCACAGTGCTTGGCTAATAGATGATAGCTGTGAATACTAGGTAATCAGCATAAACATTAGAATTCCTTCATACTCTCTTTAGAGTTTCCAGACGGAATTCTGGTGAGGATACTTACACACACACACACACACACACACAACCATATGTGCATATACATATATGTATATATTTATAAGTAGTCAGTACACCATTTCAATTTCCCAATTATGAGGCTTCATTGGTCCTCATGGTAAGTTTAAGGTAAAAGAAATATACTGTTTTTCTTGACTGACACTCAAGAAACCAAGAGTCAGCAAATTGAATTTCCAGTCATTTTCATAGCTGGTTGACAGTAAGACGCTGGGAAACTTTCAGATTTCCTAACATACATCAAGAGATTTTCATCCCCCCAGACAAAAGAGCCCAGATAAATGCTCAGGAGCAAAGGAGCAAATGTTCATTCATTCAAGCTTGTCACCTGAGAAAGGAATTGGGGGAAGGAGGGAAGGAGGGAGGAAAAATAGAAGGAAATAGGAGATGAAGGAAGGGGGGGCACATAGGGAGGTGAATGGGAAAGAAGAGAGAGTAGGAAGGAACCCCTCTTTTTCTGAAAAGAGAGACTTGTGTACACAGCCCTCTCCATGGTTAGGTGCACTGGAAATTAAAGAAGCAACCATCCTTCATAATTCAGACTCAGGCATGTTGAAAAATAATATGTTATTATCTAGAGCAAAGAAAGAAAGTAATTTATAGCCATCCATGAATACTTAGTCATTAGGCATTGTGACTTTGCTCATAGTAACTCATCCAAAATAAATCATCTGGAAGTCCAACGCAGGCCTCCACATGGCATCAGGACAATGAGTCAACAGAGCCAGCATGAGGATGTCTGTGTAATAGGATTATTAATAAGCACTAATTCTTTCTCTGCTCTTCCCCAGTACCCGGACCACACCCACAGTAGCCCAGTAACAACTTAGCAAGACTATATTTTATAACCAGCAATTAGATCCCAATACAATTCCAAACACATTCATTTTTCCTAAAAAGCCCCAGGTTGTCGGTCTGCTAATTTTCCAATGGATACATTCACGAGTATGTGACAAGTCGGGTAAAACTTCATTAGTAGAGCGTGCCCTGGGGATAAGAGCCAAAGTTAGTGAAGTTACGTTTAGAATCCAGGAAATATCCCCTGCACTTCTGAGAACACAAGAAAACAGACACTTTGGGAAATACTTTATGTGAGTCACTGTGCATTTTCCAAGGAAGGGTCAGGGGAAATATTGCTTTTACCTGAAGATCGTTTTTACATTGAATTTCCTACCTCTGATATATTAAAAATAAGTTTTGTTTATAACCAGCATAGTAAATGCTTACAAATGTCATTTCACATATCTTGGAAGCTTGTTTTTTTTTTCAATTATGTTTCTCTTTTATATTAACCTCTATTTTTTTAATGTTTTATATTCTGTTAAACAAACCCTGGAGCCTTGGGTAACCCTTTAGACCAATCTAAATTAGTTCTTACTTGACAAATTATACTACAAATTATTATGACCACAGTTCAGAATTCTCCTTTCAGTTTTTTTTTCTCTCTCTCATCTCTGCTAACTCATCACCATGTCATTAAATCACATGGACTCTATTATTTTTATCTTATACTTTTAAAATTTTATTGAGGGGCTGGAGAGAGGACTCAGCAGTTAAGTTCACTGACTGCTCTCTCAGAGGTCCTGGTGGTTCCCAACCATCTTTAGGATAGGATGTCCTCTTCTGGTATGCAGGTGTACATGCAGAGAGAGTACTCATGTAAAAATAAATAAATAAAAATATTTTTAATTTCATTGAGATGCGTTTATGGTGCATTATCAGAAAAGACCCCATTCTCACCTATTTATGGAGCATTATGTGGTGAATTTGGTGAATGTGGAGAGAAGTCCTTACTGTGTCCTTATAATGTTCTTCCTCCAGATGGAAGCACCTTGTTGATGGTAGAGACAAGTCTTCACATGTTTCCATTTATCATCTACTTCTGCACACACTGGCGGTAGTGTCTGAACTCGGGACATAAGACTTTTGAGAGGCTATTTGCTTTCTTCCTTAAAGAATATGCAGTGGTCATCCAGGACATCTCAGTAAGTCATGGCTCTAGATGGTGGGCATGGGGGAGGGAACCGTCAGGTCAGAGCACTGATGTCTCATCAGAATCCTCTGGCCAGGCATTTCCACCAGATGAAGAATCTCAATAATTGCCTGCTACTCAAGATGTCATGGGTAATGCATGATGAAGATGGGATTCTGGTGCAAGACCATCTCTCTGACTCTCCTTTGGGGAGTGATTTTCCTCAATGGCTATTCTTCCGGAATCCAGATGAATTTCATTCCTCACTTGGAATCTTTCAGAATCATGTTAACAAGACTGACTACTTCAGGAAGTAAAGACTGGACATTGTGGCTCAACTACCTGCAAGGTGAAAGGCAGCTAGTGTTCCAGATGAAGGACAGATGCCTTAGGAGGAAAAGGTACAGGACACTGAGTGGACACAAGCCCAAGGAAAAGCAAAGAAAATGATTGTGTAAGATAAAGCTTTGCAATCAGCTTCTACTTTTCAAATTTTATGTCCAAGCTTAATCCAAATGGATGGGAACTGTGGAGAGTGCTCTTCAGTAGGAAGCAGCATCTTTAAGTAAGAAGGAATGAGGAGGAGACAGTGTGGCATGTATGAAAGAACATGCACTTGGAAGTAAAATAATTCATTATCAGCCTCTTTCCACAAAGACCTTCTTATCATTGGACTCCTTGGTTAAACAAAGATTATAAGCTTTATCTGGGTGAGGTAGCTGGGTGTATTACACAAAAAATGACCACTCTCTGTCTAACACAGTGGTTCTCAACCTTCCTAATGCTGCAAGCCTTTAATACAGTTCCTCATGCCATGGTGACCCCCAACCATAAAATTATTTTTGTTGCTACTTCATAACTGCAATTTTGCTACTATAATGAATCGTAATGTAAATATCTGATACGGAGATGGTCACAGGTGACCTGTGTGAAAGGGGTCACCACCCACAGGTTGAGAACTGCACTCTATCTCATGGCTTTTGCTAAGCATAGATGAATGAATTCTTCTCCCTTCCTCCATTTTGTTTCCTTGCATATGAAAGGCATATAAAGTCAATAGACAGTCAGAGTGGCAGTAACACATGCCTTTAATCTCAGTACTTGGGAGGCAGAGGCAGGCAGATCTCTATGAGTTCAGGGCCAGCCTGATCTACAGAGTGAGTTCCAGGACAGCCAGAGTTACGATATAGAAACCCTATCTTGAAAAAATAAATAAAAAATAAAAATAAAGCCAATAGATACAAAGTCAGTTTCAGCTCTGGCAGGAGTGTTCTATGAGACATTTCCTGGCAAGACACAATACACATGTTTACTTACCACAGGAAGGGAGCCTGTGACATAGGAAGGTAATAGGTAGCACCAAAATCCAACATAGTGAACCAGAGATTTTTTTATTTTAATTATTTTTTTCATTTTTTGAATTTATTTCTCATCTTTCATATAATACATATCAACATGCCTCTTACCCTCCCTTCATTCCTCCCAGATCCCCCAATCCTCCCACTCCTCCTATTGTATATCCTCTCCATTCCCCACACCCACCCCTGACCCACTTCTCCCCATAGAAGAGAGCAGTCTTCTCAGGGTCACCACTCAAAAATGGCACAACAAATGGGACAAGATCAGGCATCAGTCCCCACATTGAGAGTGGACCTGGCAAACTAGTTGGAGGAAATGGGTCCCAAGGGCAGGCAAAATCATCAGAGAACCCCCATATATACTCTAGCCTGAGAGCTCTCTACAAGAATCCCAAGCCAGTCAGTCACATAACATATCTAGGATATGCTTCAGATTCCCAGTCTTCTGCCTCAGACTCTGGGGGACCCCAAGATCACTGGTCCTTTGACTCTGTGGGGCCTGCTCTTCTGATGACCCTGACTCTTCCGGTCCCCAAAATGCCTCCTCCACATCTTCTGTGAGTTTTCCAGATCTCTGCATAATGTTTGACTCTGGGCCTGTATCCATTCCCTTCAGCTGTTGGCAAAAGCTTCTCAGATGGAGACTGGACTAGGTACCAATCTACCAGTAGGACAGGATATCATTAGAAATCATCTTCTGGCTATCTAGTGTCTAGTTTCTGGCCTACCCTGCAGAATCAGGCATGGGTTCTGTCCTCTGCCATGGGGTTCTGTCCTTCCATTGCCCCAGTGGGTCCTGTAGGAGGACAGGATATAGGTTGAAGGTTTTGTGGCTGGAGTGGTGTCCCAGTCCCTCCACTGGGACCCTTGCTGGCTACATGAGAAGGCCTGTTCAGATTCCCCATCCCCCATTTCTAGAGTTCCTCTCCAAGATCTCCATCGTGGGCTCCAGTGAATTTCCACTGCTCTTGGTCTCCAGATCCTCACCCCATGTTCCTCAGATCAGGCTGGCCCTCCATACACTCCTTCTATCCATCCCTCTCTCCATACCTGGCCTCCCCTTCTCCCATTCCCATCGTACCCCAGCCCACCTTGGCCATCTGTTCCACCTCCCCTCAACCAGGGAGATCCCCACATCACAACTGAGCCTCTCCTTGTTTGTTTAGTTTCTCTGGGTCTGTGGATTATGGTGCCTTAACAGTTAATAACCATATTTATCTTTATGGGACTGGGTTACCTCTCTCAAAATGATTTTTTCTAGTTCCATCCATTTGCCTGAGAAATTCATGTAGTCATTTTTTTTAATAGCTGTGTAGTACTCCATTGTATAAATGTAACACAATTTCTTTATCCATTCTTCAGCTGAGGGGCACCTAGGCTGTTTGCAATTTATGCCAATTATGAAAAAAGCTGTTACAAACACAGTTGAGTAAGCATCCTTGTGGTAGGATGGAGTATACTTGGGATATATGCCCAGGAGTGGTATATCTGGGTCTTGAGGTAGATCATCTTCCAATTTTCTGAAGGATTCCCATATTGCTTTCCATAGTGTCTTTCCAAGTTTTCACTCCCACCAGCAATGAAGGAGTCTTTCCCTTGTTCTACAACCTTGCCAGCATGAGCTGTCATTTATGTTACTGATCATAGCCATTCTGACAGGTGTAAAATGGAATCTCAGAGTAGTTTTGATTTGCATGTCCCTGATGGTTAAGGATGTTGATCATTTCTTTATGTGTTTCTTAGCCATTAAGATTCCTCTTTTGAGAATTCTTTGTTTAGATCTGCACCCCATTTTTTGATAGGATTGTTTGGTTTGTTGATATCTAGTTTCTTGAGTTCTTTATATATTTTGTATATTGCCCCTCTATCAGAAGTGGAGTTGGTGAAAATTTTTTCCCATTCTGTAGGCTTATGTTTTATCTTAGTGACAGTGTCTTTTGCTGTACAAAAGATTTCAATTTCATTAAGTCCCATTTGTTAATTGTTGGTCTTTGTGCCAGAACTATTAGTGTTCTCTTCAGGAAGTTGTCTCCTGTGCCAATGCATTCAAGGCTATTTTCTCTTCTATTAGATTCAGGGTATCTGATTTTATGTTGAGGTCTTTAATCCACTTGTACTTGATTTTTGGGCAGGCTGAAAAATATGGGTCTATTTGCATTCTTCTACACATAGACATCCAGTTTGAACAGCACCATTTGTTGAAGATGCTGTTCATTCTATGAGGCTACAGTCATGCTGATACCCAAACCAAAGATTCAACAAAGAAAGAATTACAGACCTATTTCCCTCATGAAGATAGATGCAAGAGTATTTAATAAAATACTGAAAAACTGAATTCAAGAACACATCAAAAAAAAAATCATCCACCATAATCAAGTAGGCTTCATCCCAGAGACGCAGAGATGGTTCAACATATAAAAATCAGTCAGTGTAATCTACCACATAAACAAACAGAGAAAAAAAAAATCTCACTAGATGCTGAGAAAGCTTTTGACAAAATCCAACATGATAAAAGTCTTGGAGAGATTGGGGATACAAGGGACATACCTAAACATAATAAAGACAATTTACAGGAAGCCTACTGCCAACATCAAATTAAATGAAGAGGAACTCAAAGCAATTCCACTAAAATATGAAACAAGGCAAGGTTGTCCTCTTTCTCCATGCATATTTAATATAGTACTTGAAGTTTTAGCTAGAGCAATAAGACAACAGAAGGAGAGCAAGGGGATACAGATTGGAAAGGAAGAAGTCAAAGTATCCTTATTCACATGTGATATGATAGTGTACATAAACAACCCGGAAAAAATCAGCCATGGAACTCTTACAGCTAATAAACAATTTCAGTGAAGTGGCTGGCTACAAGATCAACTCAAAAAAATACATAGCACTCCTATATACAAAAGACAAATGGACTGAGAAAGAAATCAGGAACACAACATCCTTCACAATAGCCACAAACAATATAAAATACATTGGAGTGACTCTAACCAAGAAAGTGAAAGACTTGTTTGACAAAAACTTTAAGTCTTTGAAGAAAAAAGTTGAAGAAGACCTCAGAAGATGGAATGATCTCCCATGCTCCAGTAAGATTATCGTAGTAAAAAATGGCCATCTTACCAAAAGCAAGCTACAAATTCAATGGAATCCCTATCAAAATCTCAACACAATTCTTTTCAGACCTTGAAATGTCAATACTCAACTTCATATGGAAAAACAAACAAACAAACAAACAAAAACCAGGATAGCTAAAATAATCCGGGGGGGGGGGGGTGGAGAGAATTTCCAGAGATATCACCGTTCCTGATCTCAACTTGTATTACAGAGCTATAGTAATAAAAGCCATAAAAACAGACATATTGATCAATGGAACTGAATGAAAGATCCAGACATAAATCCACACACTTATGGACAGCTTATCTTTGATAAAGAAGCAGATATTTTTATTGCAGTTAGCAAGAATATGGGTGGAATTACTGAGGGAAGTAGGGATGACCCAAAAGACAGCTGCAAAACTGAAAAGCCCACCCCACAATCCTTCCTCTCCGTCTTTTGCAGAGTTCCCTGAGCTCCTCGAGATGTTTAGCCCTGTACCCCTGTAACTGGTCCCATCAGCTGCCAGAGGAAGCCTCTCTGATGTAGATTGACCTAGGCACCTATGAGCAGAGTAAGACATCATTAGGAACCTCTCCAGGCTAGGCTATCCAGTCTCTGGTTCCTAGCCAGCCCTGCAATGTCAGGCATGGGCTCTCTCCCTTGGAATGGGATTGTGCCCTTCCATTGCCCCAGGGGATCCTGCAAGGAGGATAGGTCATAGGTCGAATGTTTTGTGGCTGTGTTGGTCTCCAAATCCTACCACTGGAAGACTTGCCTGGCCACAGGGGATGGCCTGTTCAGGCTCCTTATCCCCCATTACTAGAGGTCCTTGTAGGGTCTCCCTCGTAGATTCAAGGACACCAGGAGAACAAGCCCCACAGTGTCAACTGCTCAGTACTCTTAAGAGCACACAGAAACAGAAAAAGCAGACACAAAACCATGCAGGATCCCCTAAATATATGTTATCGTTATCTGTCTTGGTGTTCTTGCAAAACTCCTACAGGCTAGAGTCGGGGGCGGGGGGCATTGCGGGGAGGTTCCTCTGGTCCTTTTACCTGCCCTTGGGACACTTTTGCTCCTTCTGGGTTTTCCTAGTTCATCCGTGATGTAGGGAGTAGTGCCCAGGCATGTTCCATCTTGTTATACCCTGTTTGAGCTGTAACCTGGAAAGACTGTGCTTTTCTGAGGCAAAGCAGGGGATGCGGGTGGGAGTCCTGGGAGCGGGAACAGATATAGGAGAGAGGGAAGATGGGGGGTACCGGGAGGAGTGGAGGGAGGGGAGGAGGGGAGCCTGGATGTCTTGTACAAGAGAAGAAAAATAAAACAATAAAAATATTAGTTAGTCAACTGTAACAAACTACTATGGTAATGATGAAGATAATAGTAAGGAAAACTGAGAGGAAAGGATCTATGGAAAGGGAATTATCTGCATTATATAGTCAATGTCCTATGTCTAAACATTCTCTTTAAGTATTTTTTTAAATTCCTTTACTTTTAAAATAAATATATAAAATATTTTCAAAAAAAAAAAAAAAAAGGAAAGAAAGAAAAGCCCACCCAACACGGTTGGAACTCCGGAGTTACAACCCTGAAGCTCTGCACAATCTGCAGGCAGCTCCACAGAGCTGAGAAACTCTCCTGGCATCTGAGTCCCTCAGGGTCCCCTCCTTGGAAGTTGTTTGCTATGGCTTTGGAGAGGGGCCTCTTTGAGTCTTGCAAGTATCTGCTTCCACTAATGTACCACATTTACCTCTTGAGACTCATGACCCTCCCCACTGGTACTGGAGGGAATGTTTCAGTTCAGAGAAACCTGTGACACAACACAGAGATGATACTATGTAACTGTGAAAAGATCTTGGGCTCTTGCCTCTTCCCCATGGAGAACCCATCCCTTCAAGAAAAACAGGAATAATTATCCCTACCACAAGGGATTGCACATGTAGAGAGACTAGGGGGGCCATGTTTGGCAGACAACGCCCCCACTTCTGTGACTTAAGCAAAAAATACTAGTAGATTATATTTATTTTCGGAACTTCAATTTCCTTACATGGATATGTTCTACCAATGACAATGAAGTGAGTTCTATGTGGTGATACTAGTGGCAAGCAGATGGTAAAGGTTCACAGTCTTTGGAAATCAGAGTCTAATAGAAGCAGCCATGAGAAAGAAGTAAATAGCCAAATAGTGTGAGACAGTGATTCATGCCGGTAATAAAATAAACAACCTGGATGCTGCAAAGCCGTGGAATCAGAAGGGAACAATGTTATTTAAGAATCTTTTAACATCCTGTTCCATTAGAACTTGTGCTGCAGGCTCCAGATGTCATGAAGATGTTCCCTGTCTGCTCGAGCTGTACAAATGCCCTAGAGTACACAGCTTAGTACCAGTTTCTAGCCTGAGAAGTGAGGGGTAGCAAGCCGTAACAAACAGAACTCACGCTTAGGTGACAGATGTCCAAAATCTCATTATTCAGTGTCACCTCTCATACAGCAGGATATGAAACACACGCATGCCCCTCTGCTCCTTAATTGTCTGTCTGGCAATTTTTCTCTAAGTCCTAGGATAATTTAAGGCTTTTTCATTGTAGTTCTTTTCTCACCTATTCCCTCATCCCATCACACACCTAGAAGAGTGATTCCCAAACACTGTGTGAAGGCATCATGTTAAAGTACAGATTCTGTACCAGAAGATCTGTGGTAGGGCGCTGGCTTCGGTCTCATAAGCCACCAGATGATGCTGATCTGCAGGTCTAAAGACCCATCTTGTACAGCAAGGAGACAGGCTACTCTATACATGTTTGATTTCAAGAAAGGGATGGTATACCAACAGCAGAAAGAGAGAGAAGAGTAATTTTTTCTGTTGAGTGGAGTTTAAATATCTGAAATAGTCAAATGCTCCTTCCTCCCTGCCCATGCTAAAAACATGGTTCTGCAGCAGAGTTGGGGAATGAGACAGAGGCAGAAGACATATGAGCAGTTAAGGTGGAAATAGAAAATAGAACAGAGGAGGAGACAGAAAAATAAAGACTATGGGATACAGAGTTGAGTCTAACTATGTATACAGCTCAGCTTCCACTCCCCATATGCGTACCCAGGGGTTCACACAGACTTTGTTTCCTGTCTCAGCTGAGTACACAGCATTGCACAAGGAGTTGAGAAACTTCTATGTATTAGTATTAATCTGTTACTAGAGGAACAGGTAAGTAGCATATAAATATACACTGATATAGGTCCATTTCAATTCCAAGTCCCAAAGCAGGAAAAATCTTAAGTCCCAACTCAAAGAAACAGAGAGCAAGTGTTCTCCCTTACAGAGACTTTTTTGCTCTATTTAAGTCTCCATCAGCTTGGATGAGGCTCACTCATATCAAGGAGTATAATCTGCGTTTCTCGGTCTATCAAGTTAATTGTGATTAGAGTTCTGTACAGAAGCATTCTCAGAAAACACCCAGAAATAATGTTTAATCAGGGACCTGGATGTCTTGTGGTCAGACAAGGAAACACAAAATTAACCATTCCTTCTGTAGGTTGTCGGATGCACACTTCCTCTGTACAGTACAGCTCTTCTCCATTTCAGTGGTAAACTCCAGATATAACACTATTCCATCCTCAAGTGCCCTATCTCATTTCCAAGAATCACCATCGCTGCTACCGCATCCATTGTCAACATCAGAAACCCCAGGAAGACACAACAGAGATCTAGTTACCTAGTTTGGTGGTAATTTTGATGGCAGGTTATTAGTGTTAGGAAAAGGTGATTGTGATGTGGTGATGGTGATGGTGACAATGTGGTAGCAGTCATGATATGGTAAGAAGTACAGATTGTTGCTTGAAGTCATCACAGTGGCAATGTTGTGGTGATGGTAGACTCAACAATAAGTTTTATTGATTGTGGTGATTATAGTGACAGTAGTTGGTAGTGACAGTGGTACTCATGAGAGTCATGTTTGGTGAGGTGCTAATAGTGACTGTCTGCTAGCAGTAGTGACAGTTATAGTGGTGGGGATGATGATAGTTATAGTGATTTGCAGCATTTTTATGGTGATGGTTCAAGAGGCAAAACCTTAGGATGGTTCTTGGATAGCCCTCAGTAGGACCAGCTTAGATCCTCATTCAATAAGAACATGAGGAGTCAACTTCACATCCATAAGATAATGAGCTAGAATTCCTAAGGTTTTGTTTTGGTTTTTGTTCTTTTGTTTTTATATAATATGAGGTCGTATCATAGAAAGTCTGGAAGGATGAAATCTTCATGTATCTTACACATTTACACGTCTGTGTGCTGTAAAGGCATAGAAACTACAATGTCCACTTCATGTTCTCCTAGAAGTCAGCAAGCAGCCCCTACATAGAACTTATCAAAATAGAATTCTATGGGCACACATTCTCTTATGCTTGTTTTTCCCAGAAATCTCTGTCAGCTAAGTTTCATGCATAACTCCCTCGGATCACAAGCCTTTGGGCTTAGCCTTCTCTGCCCACTTTCATGGTCAAGCCTGCTTAGATGTCAGATATGATATGCTTCCCAGGAGACAATGAAATTATTCTCCTCAAAGCTCCTCCATATTGTTTAGTGAACAAGAGTTGCAAAATTGGTTGTAGTTACACCCCCCACCAGAATAAGAAAAGGATAAAAGAACTTTTGATAGGTTTATTTCAAAAAGACCCTTCTTCAGCTCTCCTGAATTAGTTACCCAAGGGACATAAAGTTTTCGGATCAAAGCAATGAAGAGTGGTATTGTCTGGAGGCAGTTCCCACTGGAACAGGGGAACTATGAGCTGCTTCTTCAGAGCCAGTGGTTGACAATCAAACATGGGCTCTTAACACCTAAAATAAAGCTCCTTCCTAGATGCTGCTGCCACTAAAGTCATAAAGAAATAAAAATATCTAAAATAATGTAGTTTTCACTCAGACAAGCTCCTGGCTCCCATCATAACCCCAAATATTTTTTACAGTGCTTACTTACCACCCATCATTCCATGGACCAATACATCTTATTGCTTTATTTTTCATTTGATGCATGTGTTAAGATCCAGATACTTTCTTTGGTGAAGGGGCCATAAAAAATAAGTAAGACATGGGTAGGACTCTGTGTGATATACAATGATTGTAGACGCCTATTTTTTGTATCCCTCTCATTTAAAATTGTTAGCAAAATATTCCAGATGTCTTTGGCATTCGTTTCCAGATACAAATGGCTAAATATCTTCATTATAAAATAAAGGCAAAAAAAAGAAGAAGAAGAAATATAGTCAGACAGAAAGAAGGAAAGAATATTGATAAATATATGAGAACAAATAGGTGATAGATGATGATATATAGATATAGATGGATGGATAGATAGATAGATAGATAGATAGATAGATAGATAGATAGATACAGATAGATAGACATGAAATACTGTAAGTGAATGCTGAAGCAACACCTATAAGAACTTGTCAGGCAATTCTTAGTGATGTGTCATCCAGAGTCACAGGCTACTTCTGTGTTGTGCCTAGAACACTCAGCTTCTACGGAGACCATAAGAGAAAACAAAGAGCTACAGAGTCCCATAGGATGCTTCTCAGGAATAAGCTATGAACATGCTCGTATCACATTTGCCTGTACATAACCATCCAGAACTAGTTTTATTGACAAATATATCCATAGGGTACAAGGAAAAACAGAAGCACACCTGATATTCAATGAAGACTAACATCTTGCTGTGCTTGTATCCTGGGTATGTGAGCCACAACCTCCCTTTCTCTCTAGAAGTTTATAATCAGAGTCCCACCAAGCACTCTCTGCATGACTTCAAAGTTAAGTATCCAGCGCTTTGATGAGGACATACAGGAGCATCCCGTATCACTCATGCTTGATATCAATCCCATTTAGAAAAAAGAAAAAAGAGGCATTGGTTGCACCCCATTTCCCCATTTGTCTTACACGAAATGATGCTACTCACACTTCCTCATTAGACTGTTTTAATCAATGAGAAAAAGGAAAGTAGACAGCTAACAAGGAGTTTAGATGCAGAATGCTAACAAATTTCACTGCTACCTAGGATGTGTTTCCCTCCCTCACATTTATCTCAACCTCTTTGCCCCAACATGCCCATTGTGAACTATCAAGAAAGAGATGCTTAGCTATTACTTCTTGTGCTGAACAAATAGCATGGAGTGTGTCAGGCTACAGTTCAGCAAGTGAGCTTTAATTCTCAGGCTTCAGGTCAGTAGGAAGTATTGCGAGATTATGTTGTGCATATGTTTGTTCCTAGATTCAGGACTGACAAGAGCAGCTATAGCCAACACCATATCCTTACTCTATGCATATGTACATATCTCAAGGCAATGGATTCAGGCACACTCTGAAGGAGAGCTTGCACTGAGCCACGGGAAACATACAGTCAGATAGACTCTATGGCAGACATACTCAACAAAAGGCGTGTTTATAGTGTCTTTATCCCTAATAACTCTAAGTAAAATACCACTTAAGACATGTAAATAAGTCATGGCATATTAATCCACTGGACCACTCCACAGCAGTAAGTGTAGGTGTGGTCACAAGGGAGACTTCAAACACAGAAGCCTCTTATAATCTAGGCATAGGACCAGTCTCTTCCACAAACCTTTCCAAAGCCATGAGACATCACAGGCTATATCTGGTGTGGGTAGAGTAGGGCAGTACCTTCCATCGCTAGTGATGGAAGTGCTAGATATTCAGGCAACTGACACAGATATGGAATCAAGGACAATACTATATAATCAATCACATTCTGTCGACTGTCTCACCCTTCAGTTCCATTTTAAATTATTCCAAAGATTTGGTAATAGTGCAAAAGCAAAAAATAACTTTGCCAAAAAGCTTCATTTTGCAAGTAAGGAGTCACAGCTCCAGAGAAGGAATTGAATCACTCAGCTATGTACAACCAGTACAGAGTGGTAAAATGTCAGTTTTAATGAAAAAAAAAAAGGGGAGACTGGCCTCAAATGTGACATTATGGTTGAAATCTACTCCACAGTGTCCCTGAATCCATCTTGAAGTGTATGTTTTATGATCTAACTCACAGGACAACCTTACCATGCAAGCCCTATTTTCCTAATATATGAAACAAGATGGGAGAATCAAATATATGAGCACATAATTCAAACTGTAGTCAATTTCTTAAAATGAGAAACTGTGGAAATCACATTTTCTAGGTAGGATTCTTTGAATTCAAGTTTATCTTAAACACGTAGAAGAATGTATTTAGTCCACACCTAAAAATTAAAGTGAAATGGGAAAATGCCAATATAGACTCCTGTTGGGCAGAGGAAGGGGTAGGAAAGCAATGACTTGACCAGATGAAATAGATAATGCTTCTTTTTCCACTAACAACAATTTGCAAGCATTTAATTATGGCTTGATTTTGCTGATTGCAATTAGAATGTTTTTATCTGTTAAGGGGATACCATGTCAGCATTCCAATGTAGGTTAAGTAGACTCTGTCTTTGATAAGATCTCTAATGAAAAACAAGAATCAACTTCACCCACATCATAGAAGGGTGGAGGGGAGGATAAAATACTAATGATAATTCCTTTGAGAAAAAAGCTAAATTCCTAAACTCCCTTCGTCAGCAGTCTTGGTTAACAATCCCTTCCATTATTTAGACGAGAAGACAGAGACTCGGGAGAGCTCCATCACTCAGATCTGGGACATCTGAACATGTGCTACTAAGCCCTTTGTTTAAAGTATATAGAGAGACTTCTCTGTCAGTGGCATTTGCATTCATCCTGGTACAACATAAGCTAGCCTTTGAATTCATTGAGTTGGTGGCTCGAAGGAAAATGAAAAAGATTATACACATATACATGTATATGTATATGTATATATATATATGTACATATTTAGTATATATATTTATTTGTGTGTGTATGTATATATGTATGTATAGTTAGTTATTTAGTAGAGCATGTGCCTAACATGCACAAAGCCCTGAGATGAAACATCATTACCAAGTAAACTGGGTATGGTAGTATACTCCTGTTATCCCAGCACCTGGGAAGTAGACAGAATAATCCAAAATTCAAGGTCATCCTCGGGTATACAGTAAGTCTGAGAACAGCCTAAGTTTAATGAAGCCTTGTCCCCTCAAATATGTTGATATTTCTTCATATGTTCATATCCCAAGGCAATGGATTCAGGTACCCTCTGAATAAGTGATTGCATTAAGCGTTGGCAATCTTGCAATGAGACAGACTCTGTGACAAACGTACTCAACAAAAGGCATATTCATCCTGCCATTATCCCTAACAAGTCTAAGCAAAATACCACTTCAGTGTAAACCCAAAAACACATATATAGGTCATGGCATATTCATCCCCTGGACCACTCCACAGCAAAAGTGTGAATGGAGTCCACACAACACAGGCACATCTCACAAGGTGAAAAGTGAAAGAAGCCAGGCACAGGGAATGCACAGTGAAAAGCTGGCATTCACAGAAAGCATAGGAGCAAGGAAAGCCAGCTTCTGCTGAGAGAAGTCAGCCAAGCAGGTGACACAGGCCCAAGAAGAAGAATATGAAGGGAGCTTGACCTATTAAAGACACTTGGTTCTTGAATTGGTGGTGCTGGTTATGGGGTGATTTTCATATAGTAAGATTCATCCCACTGTACTTTTCTGTGTAAAATCTGAGCATCAGCTAGAGGATTCCTCAGAGTGCAATAGTAAATGCTTGCTTCATGTTCTCTATTTGCACTGTGTCCTGGGTGTGGTCCCTGCAGACCCACTACAATATCCCACAATATCCATGGCTAGTGGTGCAAGTGGGTATTTTTATTCCTTTAACAAATCTCCACAACTCTGGTAATAAGTGTACTATTGAACGTGTGCATATCGCTATATTGATAAATAAGTGTAGCATTGGATGTGGATGTATCTCTTTCCCTGCTTGCTTTATTTTCCAACATGCCCTGTCTTAAGATAATACTCCAAAGAAGGCCCATCAAGTTCTGATTAGCTGTGATCCAAAATGAATCTTTTCAATGAATGAAAATGAGACAGGCTTTTATAGGCCTATTACCGGAGGGCATCCAGTAGTATTTTTATTCTCCATATTTGACCTTAAAAATGTTTTGTAGTTTGTCAAGGATATAATTTTCACCCAGTCAGGCTGCAGGGGCAGCTAATTAAGTGGTGTTTAATGACATTTGTTCCTTAAAGGAGGCCTGATTAAATGTACCATGTAATTTTTTACCAAATCAAGCAATTCACCCAATTTTCAAATGTGCTTAATAAGCCAGGCCCAAGTCATTACAGCCTGCCAGCTGTGTGACTGATGTGCCAGGCTGCAAGGTTTCAAAGCTTGCTCATAGTTGTCTACCTCTGTGTCTGCCTAGAGGCCAGAATAATCTCCAGTCCCTCTTGATGATAAGATCTTACTGATCCCAAATTAGTGATATAAAATCACACCTGCTTTTTCTCAACCTAGACTTCTCTTTCCATTTATTTAAGATGATCACTTTTTACTCCACAGTCCTGTATCTCCTGGCATATGTCCCTTGTCTGTGGTTTAGCACCTGAAAAAAAATCGTTTATGTGGTTAAACGTTTCTAAAATGTTATGTGTATGGGTGTTTTGTCTGTATGCCTATCTATGCAACACATGTGTGTAGTCCCTGCAGAAGGTTTTGCATCCTTTGAGAGTGGAGTTAGAGACAGTTGAGAGATGCCATATGGGTTCTGAGGTTCTAATCTGGGTCCTCTGGAAGAGCAGCCAGTGGTTCTTAACTGAGCCGTCTCTCAGGTTTACATCTGAGAACTTTGCAACTGACTTAAGACTAAAACCATAAAACTATTTAGTGCTCCCTTTTTGGGTCAGGCTGCATTCCTAGCTAACCTTGGTCACGTGGTTTCAGATTGGACACAACTGCCAGTGTGCCTAGGGGATGTGCAGGTGTTTTGTTAGGTCAGTTTAGTCAGAACCCTCTCACTCTATTTCCTCATGGTCATCTCTCAGCCCCTCACCTGTTGACTGTAAATGTTGCTGTTGACTGTAAATTTTCATTTACTTACAATCTACTTGACCTTGATCTGTGTCCTCCACCCTGTGAGATGCCATTGTGATGGCTCCTGTATCACTCCCAGTGGTTCCTTACTGAACTTTAGGAAATGGCAGGATTTTTTTTTTTTCACATCCAAATTCTTTTCTCCTTTTCCATGTATTTGGTTCTACGGTCCCCAATTACATTATATCCAATGTGAATTCAGAAGCCATTTTTGTATGTCTAAGCCTCAGAAGCATTTCACAGTCTAAAGTCATTGAAATAGTTTAAGTGTGGGAAGGTCAGGACACATGCTAAGGAAGCTATGCAGGTGCCGTGATTCCACTGAATACAGGCTGTGTGGCCTTGAGCACCTAATTATTAATATTCTTCTTTAAACCTGAAACTCTTTACATTTAAAATGGGGGAAAGGTGACTTAAGTGGGAGTTCAACTGAAAATGCAATGACTTCCAAACTCTGCTTTCCTTAAGAACCTCTTGAGTGACTGTCAAAGATGAGAATTTCTGATCTTCCTCCAGTTTGCCTCAAAAATGCTAAAGCTAGAAAGATGCCCAAGAATATGCACTTTAGTGAGCAGACTGTAACCCCATGTGTGACCCAGATGGAGATATTTCAAGGTGTCAATCTTTAAGAAAAACGGGGTGTAGAATAATAATTATTTGTGTTATAAAGCCAAATTAAAACCGAGTGCCCTGATAAATAGCTTTTCTATTTGCCACTCAATTCCTGAAAAAAAAATCTTAAATTAAAAAGCAATAAAATGGATATTGGCCACAGTGTTACCTTCACTTTCTCCATTAAAGCTAATAGGAGACAGTGTTCCTAGAATTATCTGCAAGGGGTGAAATTCCTAAGGATGGACTCGGGGATTACAAAGTACTTAGAAGATCCCCTGTTCAAGTACAGGTCATGCAGGCCAGAACAACAGGGGCTGATCCCAGTTGGCATCAGAGAGCCTTCTTCTGCTGCTGATGGGAGCAGATGCAGAGACCCACAGCCAGACATTGTGTGGAGAGACACTCTAAATTGGTGGTCTCCATTTGGTTCCTATCCTTTGAGCTTGGAGAACCCCAAGGAAGGAAAGATCGTAGGAGCCAGAGGAAAGCGAGGAAACCAGGAGAACATGGCCCACTGAATCAACTAAGCAGTACGCAAATGGGCTCTTAGACACTGGAAGCAGCAAGCACAGAGTCTACGTGGGTCTGTGTCAGGTCCTCTATGTTTATGTCAGGACTGTTAGCTTGGTGCTTTTGTGGGACTCCTAACAACTTGAGTGGATGTATCTCTAACTCTTTTGCCTGATCCTGGGACTCTTTTCTTCTACTGGGTTGTCTCATCCTGCCTCCATATGAGGGTTTGTGCCTAGTCTTATTGTATCTTGTGTTGGGTTTTGCTGATATCTTTTGGAGGCCTGTTCTTTTCTGAAGGAGAATTGAGGGAAAATGGATCTGGGGGAGAAGGGAGGTGGAGAAATCTGGGAGGAGTGAAGGGAAGGGAAACTGTGATTGGGATGTATTCGATGGGAGAAGAATTCATTTTCAATTAAAAAAAAGGAAAGAGAAAATAAATAAATAGTTTTTAAAAACAAAGAATTTTGAAGCACTCAGTCCCAAATGGGATGTCTTTTTGTATTGTATGAGAGAATTTATTTTCAATAAAAAAGAGACAGAAAGTAAATAAATAGATATTTTAAAAAGAAAGAACTTTGAAGCACTCAGTCCTGAATGGGATGTCTTTATCACACTCCTTCCCTCAAGGCTTAAGGATCAATGTGGAAGAGAAAGTGGAAAGATTAAAAGAGGCAAAAGTTGTGGATGACTCCAAGGAAATAGTGTCTTCCATAGACAGTAGGACCCACACACATATGAACGCACAGAGGCTGTGACAGTATGCGCAAGCCATGCACAGGTTCAAAGCAGACAAAAGCCCAGCACCAAGAAGGGGAAGTAGATATGGAGTCTTGCACCAAAGATGATTTGTAATTAATATCTGCTGGGAAAGGGAAAATCAGTTTTCCCTAATTGACTGTCACTGAATATATCACACTCCAGGGTAAGTCTCATTCCCAGGAAAGGTTGGCTAACACAAAACAGACTTTGTGGTGGTTTTTTATGGGCTTTTTTTCATTTTAGTACTTTTATTGTGATTGCCTTTAAATTTTTTTAATTGTTTGTGTTGATTTTTGTATTTTTATTTTTGTTGAGAGAGAGAGAGAGACAGAGAAAGCACATGGAGTTCGGTGGGAAGGAAGTATGGAGGACCTAGGAGGAGGCCAAGGAGAGGATCAGATATGATCAAAATGTATTGTATGAAAAAAAAATTGTTTCGGTATTTTGAGACAGGGTTTTTCTGTTGTAATGTTGGCTGTCCTGGAATTCACTCTGTAGATCAGGCTGGCCTCGAACTCACAGAGATCTACCTGCCTCTGCCTCCTGAGTGCTGGGATTAAAGGCATGCACCACCACCGCCCAGCATATGAAAAAAATTTTAATAAGAAATTAAAAAATAATAATAAAAAGAGAAAGACTCATTCATCAGTCTTCTTTCTATACAAGTATCCTGTTGCTATAAAATTTTTGGCATGAATCACAAAGCTCCTCTCCTTACTACCATGATACCTCCTTTACAAAACACAAATGAAGGCATAAGGGCCAGTAGAGAGCTCAGTCACAAGTGGCACGTCTCACTAACTGCCACTCACAGCTCAGGGAACATCACAGAAGAGATGGAAAGATATCAAGAGTTAGACGTCAGAGGAGGACTAGAATGAGACAGTGTCTTCTACACATACCAGGACCACTGCACTCAAGGACTCACAAGACCTCCACAATAATCAATCCAGACAATCAATATTCTAGCACAAAGATGGAAGAGCTTCAAGAGCCCCCTACTCCTAACTGGGGAGCTACGAGCAGAAAGTGACTTCTGGAGGAGGGAGCAGTTTTCTTTAAAGGTTTAATCATGTTCCAGTGGATGGTTCCACACCCATGAGTATATAGGCAGCACAAATTGGACTCAGACAGATTTTATTTTTAAAAGACACAAAATTAGGAATGGTTAGGGGGATAAGGATAGTCTGGGAGTTGCTGGGTGAGGACCAGGAGCTAATAAGAACAAATACATTATATGAAATTCTCAAATTAAAGGCCAGCAATTCTTGTTCTAACCCTAACAATCTGATGGGTAGAAGGCCAGAAGTGTTACAGTAATGAATGATGTCCCTCTCCAGGGAGGAAACACCAGGAATAAAAAATGAGTGTTCCTCCAATATTTACCATGTGTTCTGTGCTCTGAATGTTTGCAATGCCCCACAAATCAAAGTGAAATCTAACCATCAGTGTAATGATAAGAGGTGAAGCCTTTGAAAGGTAAGTAGCATGGAGGTGGGTCCTCATGATCAGGACAGGTGTCTACACAAGTTGCTGAAAAGACCAGAACTCTCTTCTATCCGATGAGGAAACAGCTAGAATATGCTGTCTGTGATCTAGAACTAACTCTCGCTAATACTGGATCTGCTGGCACCATAATCTTGAACTTAAGAGCCTCCAGAACATTGAGAAATAAAATTCCATTGTATATATGCTGCCCAGACAGTGGAATTTTACAGAAGTCCAAGTAGCCAAGTAGATCTGTGCCCCAGATATGCTTATAGTTAATACATCTTTTAACATTCAAATTAATCTTCCACAGGTGAGGAAAAGAACCTACAGCAGAATTAACATGCAGCTAGTGATTAATAGTCTTATTCCTTTACAGAAATTCCACATACAGAGGCACACTGGTCTTTCCAAGGTAATTCCCAGGGAACCTTCCAGTAGAATGTCATACTGTTTTTGTGGTGTGTGGCTGCAACCCTTTAACCTCAGAGATAGGCCTAGGCAATCAAATTATACCCTCTGAGTTGCAGATACACTATGAATGCTTTAAAAGATAGACACATGATCCAATTAATCAAAGCCCTCCTAGTACCTCCCCCTTCACATGGCAATTGAGTAATATGCTTATTCTATCTCTCCCCAGGGTCTGACCCTAGAAACAAAGCAATATGAAGCCCTTGGTGTTACATTTTTCCCATCTCACAAAGTCTTCATAGAAGAGCTGAGGGACAGAATACTAGGGGCATTTTTGAGAACATGGATCAAGCTGTGCCCAGAGCATCCAATACTGTAACTTTTCTTCATGTGACTCCCACAAAACTTTTTTCTACTTTGCCATCTGGACTGACGGGTTTTTTTTAAGTTGCAATGGAAACAGCCCTCGGTAGATACCACATTTCCTTGTGTTCCTACTTGGCATGTCTCATACACAAGCAGGAGCCCATCTATCCCAGTCCTGTTACGGCCAAGAGTGAACTGCTGTGCAAGTTAACCCAAACTCGAATGTGTGCTCTTTTTTCCATGTGTGGTATGAAGTCTCAGAAACACAGACTCAAGAAAAGTCCAGATTCTGCCTTGAGGTCAGGAGCCACAGGGCTTTTAAGACATGAAGTGGTTCATTAGGACAGCATTCTGGGGCTGGGAACCAGAGTATCCAAGATTCACTCGTACTCCATTCTGCCAGCCTGGTGTTTGCAACTTTGATCAGAGCTCAGACACACAATATTGCTGTGGCCAGTCCTCAGACTGCCTGTTCTTTGGCAAACATCATTGTATCCATCCAAAGTCTAGACACCTTCTCCAAGTGCTCCCGCTCTCTCTCTTTCTCTCTCTCTGTTTTCTTTCACAGATCACAGGAACAAGCAGCTAAAGTCTCAAACAAAAATCCTTTAATTTTTCTCTGATCAATCCAAACTGAGGAAGATGCCCCTTAGCTCAACCACCTTGATCTTCAAGTCCTGCATCTTCCTCAACAAAGCCCAGGCTTGGATCTGCTCAAAGTCCCTCCCCTTTCATGGTCAGATGGGGACAAGAGTGGAAAATTGCTTAGTTTTGACCTGCAATGAGGAGATAAGATATGGGAATATAGTTAAACCAGAATCCATCAGAACCTTGAATTCTCACATAAAAGTTGGAAAAAGAAAACTTTACTTAGTTCTCCATTAATTATTTATATTATTTTTATTCATGTGTTTATCTATCTATGTACATACTCATGTGTGTGCACATGTTTCCTGACCAGAGGCCAGAAGAGGGCATCCCAGGGAGCTGGTGTCACAGCTGGGGACCAAACTCTTAACAGCTAAGCCACTTCTCCAACCCTTCAAAGCCCAAGTTTATTCATTTGTGAAACATGAACAATACTGCATTCTCCCTGGTGGAAATAATTGCTTAAGGCACAAACATGGAGGTAAAAAAAAACTGTTAAGCAGGCCCCGGAGTGCATCTGGGGCTATCATATGTCAGTTCTCTGACCCAAGATTGCTACCTTACAGTTCCTTCAGAATGGAGGAGAGGAAGTGGCTAAGGGGCATGAAATTAGACAATACATGGGCTCATCAAGGAATCAAAGACATTTAAGGCAGTGTTGCAGATCCAGCAGGAGAAAGGTCAGAAAGCAAGAAACATATACAGTTCACAGTAGAACTTTGCTTTTTAAACCTGGGGGCCAGGGGACAAGCAAATATTTTCTTTTCATTTCATTCATTTTATCTCTGGGTGCCCATCTGCCACAAATCTCTTTCCTACAAGGTCAGAAGCTGTGATCAGCTTCTCATTTATAACAAAGAAGTGTGTCTCAGAGTTCACTAGGACCACTGAGGTGACACAGTGAGACCCTGCTGCCAGAGCATTCCAGGTCTCAGTTCCAATTCTGCCCCTACAAGCCAAGTAGGCTGGTCACTGTTCCCCCATTTCACAAGGTCATCCCTTGCCAGAAGGCTTCCCCTCCCACCTGTCTTTCCATTCCTGTGTATCATCATAGCTGTGTTTCCATGGGAACCTCCAACCCTCCTGACTTCACACAGACTCCTGGACTTCAAGGCAGAAGTAACATCCCCTCCTGGACTCACTTCCCAATAGTCAAATGATTTCCACCTCACAAACTCTCCAGCACTAGCTCCAGAGTTGGTTATATCTATCAAAGGCTCCATAGAGTGACATGAAGTGACAGTAATACCTGATGACCTCTGTTGTTGATTTAAAGAGTCCTGCACAATATTAGGCCCTTAACATGCACTGTCCATTCTAATCCTTGGTAAAAAGTAGAAGGTAAGAACCATGGCTATTTCTGTGTATCAGATGAGACACATATCTCTGCTTTAACACCCAAGAACCAAGGAAGCTGCAGGCCAGACTGATCTTAAAACTTTCCACCCAGCCTTTTCTTCAAGGTCAAGGTCAAGGTCAGATGTGCTGTGTACTGATCCTCTGAACATCTGAGGATGCTGAGGAAAGGGGGCATTTTCCCTGCCCTGTGGGCTATGGAACATCCTATCGTTCCACCCTCTAAAGCCAGACCAGCCAGGTCTTGGCTCTCTTGTGGAAATGACTTCCAGTATCTGTCCTTGCCCCAGCATTGCTAAACTACATTTTGAATCTGAAACACACCCAAAAATTCATTTTGAACTCTTAGTCCCCAGCTTGTCGTACTTTGTTTTGAGCTGCGGAGCCCTTGGGAAATGGGGTCTGGCTAAAGTGAGTCATCGAGGGCTAGCCTTTGACAGCTATAGTGGACTCGGGGCTCCCTTTCAAATTTCTTTGTGAACAAATGGCTGATTCACAATCCCACCACGTATGAAACTGTTCTGCTCTATCATCACCACAATGATGACCTGGAACTACGAGCCAAAACAAATCTTACCTACCTTACATTGTTGCTGTGAAGACATGGTGCCACAGTGATGAAAAGGCGATGTGTAATACCGGCCCCTGAAGTTTGGGGGGGGGCGGTATTGGCTACAGTGTGACTGGGCAGAAAGTACAGAGCTTTGTTCAACATAGAGAAAAAGAAGGGAAGGAGGCCTGGTGGGTTGCTCAGTGCACACAGGTAGCTGGGAGATGGGGACCAAAAGGAGACATGAGAGAGGTGAGTAGAGAAAAGATTCAAACATAAGAGTATTATGAGAAGAGGTGGGAGGCTACTTTCTGCCTGTGCCTCCCTCACTCTCCTTAGCACTAGATTATGAAACAGTAGAGCCGCCTCCTGACAGGGTAGGCAGGCCAGAAATAAAACACCCAGTTAGCACACAAAAAGAAATCAGAACACAGCCCCTTTTAATTGTTTGAGATTTTTACACATCTATGCATACATACAATGTTCTGATCGAACCCATGCCCCATTCATTTCCCTCCAACTCCTCTTCTCTTAAAATCAGAATATGTGAAAGAAAACACAGGAAAAGATGATTTCTCATGTAAATATGAGAAATCTCTTAGTTTTTTTCCCCATGCTTCCAGAAACAGACAGATTTACTTGTAAATTATCTTGCTGCGTTGGCCTTTATTGCCTGCCTTAGGAATCTGCATCTGGGCCAGCTGGGATGCAGACTGCCTTCAGGATTGCAGCAGCTTCTCAGCTCAGGCAGCACGAAGGCCAGCGGAAGCTTGATTTCCCCACAGAGCCCAGCAGAAGCCCCATTGCCTTGATTGCTTCTGATCAAGGCAAACTGAGATAAGCAAAGCAGAGACATCTGTTCTCTTCTGTCACTTAAAGTCAGCAAAAGCCTGCAGTTAGTGTGGTCACTCGAAACCAGTGCAAAAATAAATTCCAAATACAGGAAGGCAGACAGCAGAAGTGTGCATGCTAACTTCACTTTATCCTCTGTTTGAGGGGAAACCACATGCTGATTAGTTCCAGTGAGATGCCCATGTGCCTTAGCTAACAAATGCCCATAAACAGCAGTGATGGGCAGCTACGTTGAAGTCTGCCTTCAAGCTCCTTCTTCACCACTTGTTATGTATCACACCTTTGATGAATACTTTGGCTCAAATCAATAAACTTTTAATTAGAAGCTGCTGGGAACCATCATCTCTCACCTCAGTTGGTACAAAGCTCTCCTGGGCTCCCTAGGTACTTTCTGACCCTCTCCATCTGTTCTTCACAAAATCACCAGAATCTTATAAATCTCTTTCCTCCCCTGTGCAGGCCCCATTTTCCAAAACCACATCAGGCTTCAGGGATATGTCCATTTTACCCAAGAAGCCAGGTTTCCTTTTAACTCTGTGCCCCTTGCATGATTGTTCCTTTCCCTTGAATATCCTATGCCCTCAGCTATCCCCTCAGTGCCCCGTGAGCCAACTCCCCTTCCTCCATTACTGCCCATGGGCTGCCCATCCTGTCTGAATTAGGTAACACTTCTCCAAAGTCTTAGGAACCCACACATCAACATTAAATTTTCTGTCGGGCTGTTTAGCCAAGATTCCACAGACGCATAAGAGGTAGTCACAGATAGACATATCACCAGAGTAGAAATTCAGGTGAGAAGACAAAGGTTATCCAATCCCTACAGACATTTATGAAGGTATCTGTGAGGTAGCAGCACTTTAGCCAAGTCTGGTAGGATGATGAACAAGCGTTAGCCAGAAAGGGAAAGGCAGTCCAGGGAAAGGGGAAAATGGAAAGTACAGGTCTCAGCATTCTGGGGCTTGTGGGAACACATTTAAAACCAAGGTGCACATCTATGAAATGCATCAAGCAATGAGGTCAAAGTGGCAGGTCCACAGAGATCCAGAGACACAGATCTGATGAGCATGAGGAAGCCGAGTTCAGGGAAAGAGAATATGCACACAGCACGTGTGATGGGAAGGATGGACTCTGAGGAGCATGAACATGAATTAAGGAACAGAGTAAATAAGTGAAAACCTAGACAGATGAAAGAGAACTACATCAAGAGATAGAGAACAATCCAGGAAAAGAAGGACAGAGGCTGATTGGAAGCCAGGCAAAGATATATGCAGAGGAAAATGGGAATGGTTAACTGCCACATCCCTGAATGGCCAGACGCTATGAGTGAATCACAGAGGGCTGTGAGGAAATGGACTCAGGTTCAGGGAACTTGCCACTCACCCAAGATCTTCTGTTGAGCAGAGTAAATAGAGAGATAAAAGCAAAAGCGGAGCCTGGAAAAAGTGGATGCAAGAGAGAACAGTGTTGTCAAATTAGCGATGTTGAGTCACGTCATTTTTGTAGGGTTCCAAGAAATCCTTGGGGAGAACGCAGAAGGTCATGGATCTTTTGTCAAGTCACTTTCTTGTAAAGGAGTAACCAGAGTGAACTACAAACAGACCTGGGTCACACACAGAAGAGGGGTCGGCCTTGTTGCAGAAGGAAGACTTGCCCTAGGGTGAGGTGAGCACACAAGGACATTTGTAGTTGAGGCAATGGGAGCTGACAGAATCCTCACCTGGTTCTGGAAAATGTGAATTTCTCTAGGATACTGTATTCTCCTTTACCAAATGTGAAGGACACATTTCCAACTTGAAATGAACTGAAGATGTGAGTGTGTTGTAATCCTAGAGCCCTCTTTCACCATGACAATGTGAAGTGTAAGTTTATGGATCTCACATATGCCTGGAGAAATTCTAACATTTTCATTTAATTCGAGGAAATGAGGAGAATTTCACGAAGACAGGCCATAGTAATTTCTTTTTTAAGTTAAAAGTTTCATTAGATGAGTCAAAGTGCATGGCTAACAAGTTTCTTTCCTCCCAAAATTTAAGGTCCAGGAGAATTAATCTGCGTAGAATAGGTCAGCCCTGATAAAAATAGGCATTTTTGCAAATCAAACAGGTTTAATATCAGCACTTTCATGGGGTTCCACCTGCACACCCTTATCACCCACTGCTTTCCTTACCCTAGATCTACAGCCAGGCTGTGCTCCTGTTTTAAAGGCAAACACAGAAATGACACCCCCTCTGCCACACCTTGTCCTTCCCTAATGTCCTTGACCAACTACTGCCCTCTCCCTATAGCAGAGGAGGACATCATTTCAACCTGGAAAGTTTCTCCAGCCATGCACCTACAGCTATGAAACTATAGTACAGCAGACTTAGTTTTAATCAGTTCGTGTTTATTATCTCACTGTCCCACTATTTCTGTTGGTCAGGAGCCCAGGAAATACTTAACATGGGTTCACAAAGTTGCATTCTAAGCAACTCTTAGCTCTTTTACCTCATGACTAACCAGGATTGAGTCTTGTTCTACATTTGCTGGCAGAATTCTTTTCCCTCTCCCTATTGAACAAAATGCCTTCAGCTTCCTGGCTGATGGCTGGAGACCACCTCTGTTCCTTACTATGTGGCCTCTCCAAAGAGCAGCTCATAGGACAGACACTTGCTTTAGCAAAAGGATCACATAGCAAGGTACACATTACATCTTCTGTAAACACAGAACTGACACCACTCAAACTCAAGTTGTCCTTATGGGGTGACTGTATAAGGGGATGTGTGCAGAAGACAAGGTAACTCAGGGCCATCTGTGTTGATCATTTTTGTCACTATGACAAAATACTTGATATAAATTCAAAGGAGGAAAGATTTGTTTTGGCTCATGGTTTCATTAGTTTTGGCCCATGACTGGCTGGCTCCCTTGATTTTGAGCCTGTGTTGAGGCAGATCACTGTGATTAATCAAAGTTACTCACATCAGCCAAGAAGGAGGGAGGAGAAGAAAAGAGAAAGAGGGAGAGATGAAGGACATGAAGAAGAGGGAGAGGGAATAGAAGGAGAAAGAAAAGCAGAGGAAGAGAGAAGAGAAGTAGAAGGGGAAGAAAGAAAAGGAAGGAGAGAGAGAGCTCTATGACAAATGCCGGGTTTGCTTTTGTTGCTATGATAAACACCATGACCAAAATCAAGTTGGGAAGAAAGAGTTTATTTCCACATATAACTCTCAGGACACAGCGGGGAGTCAAGGCAAGAACTCCGCTCAAGAACCTGAAGCAGAGGCCCTGAGAGAACACTGCTTACTGGCTTGCTTCCCATCCCTTGTTCAGCCTGCTTTCTTTCACAACTCAGAACCACCTGCCCAGAGGGAGCAGCACCCCCAGTGGGCCGGGTCCTCCCACAACAATCATTAGTCAAGAAAATGCCCCTAGATTTGTTCATAGACCAATCTGATGGAGCTATTTTCTCAATTGAGGTTCTTCCTTCCAGACGACTATAGCTTGTGTCAAGAAAAAAAAAAAAAAGAACTAAGCAAAACAACAAGATGCCCTTCTAACCTTCTAACAGCCCATTGATGCAGCCCTTATAATTTTAATCCCTCACCAGCACCACATGGGGTCCAAGTCTTTCACACATGAGCTTTTTGGAGAACAGTTCACATTTTAACTCTAATATTATCTCAGAATTTATCTTCTACATTCACGAAGATTAAATTTCAAGTCCTGCTTTGCATTCCCACTGTCCTCAGGAACAGGTCCAACTTCCTTTTTGACACCTAAGCATGGTGATTTTATGTTTACATATCTTTCTGCCATACTAATCTGCAAGTTTTTTTTTCTGGAAGACATCATGTCCTGCTCATTACATTACCATAACTAGCCAAATGCTTGCTACAGAGGAGACTCAGTACACAACTCAGTACACACTTGACAAATTTACTAATTAATGGTATTGCTGCTTCATTGGCAAGTCACAGGCAACCCAGATCAAAAAGCACATTATGGGCTATATCAATTTTTAGTAAGGTCTGAATATGGGAAATCCAATTATTATATTGCAAAGTGAAATTACAAAATTAAAATTGGATGAATGAAATAACTAAAGGAAATTTCAGTTCCCTAATGAGTTGAAATGGTAAATGAGATTTCATGACACCATGTCAAAGACTGGGCTCAGCTCTACATCTGAGGTGTGCATGCTCATTTCAGAATTAAAGTCACACTACAGATAGGAGTTTTGGAGTAGGCATGTCTATACCTTTATCATCAAAACAGACAAAGGCAAAAATCTGAAGAGAGGAAAAGGAGAGAGAGCAACCATAAAGGCCAGAACAAAGGAGATGTATAAACTATGAAATTAAAGCATTTTGTGAATGAAGTTAAAGATATTCCACACAAATGGAGGGGAGGAGATGATAGGTGATCAAAACCCATTTTCCAAAGTGAAGTGACCATTCTAGTCCATTTTCCATTGTTGTGATAAAAATCATAACTAAATAAGAGGGTTTATTTGACTTACAGTTTATAGTCGATTACTGAGGGAAGCCAGGAAGCCAGGAGAGGTGCTTAACAGGAACCCAGAGGAAGAAATTGAAGGAACACTATTTAATGGCTCACTCTCAGATTGTCTTTCCCGTTCAAAACTACCTAGGGATGGTACCACTCACAGTGGGCTGGACCTGTTACATCTGTTAACGACCAAGAAAATGTCCCTACAGATGTGTCCATAGTCCAGCCTGGTGGAGGTACTTTTTCTGTTGAAGCTTCTTCTTCCAAAGTGTGTCAAATTGACAACCAAGATTGGCCATCACAGTGGCTAATCTAATGTGAAAGTTGACATCTGAAAGCTACACTATCCAGATCTACAATGACTTTCTATTTTTTCTATCTATTTCTATTAATCCTCTATCTATGATATGGCAGAAACAGTGGTAAGGGTATGGTTGTGATGGTGATTTAACAGACTCGATCCCTAAACTCACAGGTCATACCCATCATTACCATGGAAGATTGACCAAAACATATAAGCCAATAATAGCTGCCATAAAAGTCTCTATCCAAGGAATAAGTATGATGATAAAGATAAAATAAATATTCCTTATTTCCTAGCTTTACCATTTTAGGTTTTTGTTGATGTTGTTGTTAGTCCCTGTAACCATCAATATTTTTGTCTATGTCCTGTAGCCCCATATTCTATTCCAAAAATTAGCAAGAAAGCTGCAGGATAGTGTTGGAGCATACCTTTAATGCCAGCACACAGGGGCAGAGGCAGGCAGATCTCTGTGAGTTCAAGGCCAGCTTGGTCTACAGAGTGAGTTCCAGAACAGCCAGTTACAACAGAGAAAGTCAGTCTCAAAAAACCAAAAGGAGTTGGTGAGGGGAGACGGGGGGAGAAAGATTCCCAAAGCCATTGCTATCTGTCAAAATTAATCATCCCACCACGTTTCTAGATTAAATGCCTAACTCTCCACTGGATGATGACTGGTCAGCTCACATGGCACAAACTATCAGGCGGGCATTTAGCTAAGAATACAGAAAGCATCCATATTTGACTCAGATGCTATTTAAGGAAAAGAAAAGAAATGCTCCTCTTTTTCATTGTATAAGTCCCAGGAATAGTTAAATTAAATAGTTCTCTTGTTGACAGTCAACCACAATTTAACTACCTCTTAGCTATTCATGCTAAAATCACTAACAACTTTATTGATTCAGAAACCCAGATAAATACACAGATAAATCAAGTGAAGCACTCGATCTGTATGACATCGTGGGCCAAAAGAGTGAAAGAGGAAGAAAAAAATATGTTAGGAGACCTGGTTTCTTGTGAAAGTGTGATACTGACTCCCTGTGTGATCTTGAGCAAACCATTTTCCCTCATTAGGTCAAAGTTTTCTCTTTTTAAATAGAGTAAATTAAAATACATGCTTGGGTAGTCTTCTCATTTTAACGGATGGCTTATAGAATGATTTTGGCCTCTTTGGAAAGAAAAAGAGAGCTGGGGAGATAAAAAAAAAATATCCAGTTCTGTTGCCAGATCATTCTTGCCTTGCTGGCAGATACATGGTGGTCTAGCTGTTTCTGCTGCTGATGGGGTTAGATTTGTCCCAGTGACTCATCTTGGCCCATGAAATGTGAGAACTGGCAAGTTGGCTTCCAGTGCTAGGGTTTAAGGAATTCTGCATAATTGTCCTTGTTCCCTATTTCCTTCTAACATGGAAATAAGCATCTCAGAAACACTTCAGGGGGTACTTATCATCACCCCGGTCCCAAGTGCCTACAGTGAGCGGAGCCCTCCCACCCCTGCTGACTCATGTTAAAGCCATGAAGTTTGTAAGGCCGCCATTATTATAGCACCGCACCATTAATCCTGAATGACATTGTAGGGAGAATCCAATCAAGAAGAAACAAGTCTGATCATAAGGGGAATGAATGAACGAAAGTAAAGACTGAAACTGAGCTAAACTGAGAACACTTATCTCATAAATAGTCTCCAGATTATCCCCATAATATCTCCATATATGAAGATATTTTATCTCCAGCAACATCCAAAAAGGCACATGCACTGGTGTGGTTGATAGCATGGTTAGATCTAGAAAACTTAATCCATCTGCAACAGGGCATAGGCCTAAGTTGCAAAGCTTGTGTCTGCCCCTGGCCGAGTCAGACAACGGAACCAGGAAAACCAGTCACTGACTTCTTAAAATGCTCAGTGCTCAGAGTGAAGCTTAGAATGTCTGAGGTGAGAGGCCTGGCACACAGTTCAAATTCTGGAAAACTGTGAGTTTGAGATTCAGTCACACTTGGAAAGCACAACCCAAGAAAAGTCACATTGTAAGAGAGCTCTTGAAATGACAAACAGTAGCAGGCAGAGGGGTGACTTTGTGTAAAAGGAGGGGCTGGTTATGAGTGGGGTATTCATCTTTCCTTGAATAAGGCTGGTGCCACATGCCTGCAGGGAATGGCCATAATAAATGGTGGTGGCAGAATGTAGGTTAGCTCCGTAAGGAGAGCATGTCAAGGAGGGTTATGAAATGCTGAAGTAAGTGACGGATGAGGTCATGTCGTCTGCTCCCCCTGAAGCTCACCAGGGAAGAGATGGAAAGTCTTTCTCAAAGTCAGATGCTGGGGAGCAAGTCAAGACCTAGTAGACTGGGAGCTCAGGCTGCAGGCTACTGAGACGGGCAGTAAATTGCTCTCCCTGTTTCTATCCAAGGTCTCGACAAACAGAAATCAGATGAATAAACAGCATCTTTTTATTCGCATGAAGGTCTAAACTGATAGGCATAGCTTAGAGTAGCAGCCAAATGAGTCTGTCAAGTGATCTATCTATAGAACAAAACCAACTTGTCCCTGGTTCCAGCCAACTGTGGCCTAGGGCAGGCTTCCTACTCCCAAAACCTTCCATTCTCATGCTTTCTCTAAGTAAATGTTTATGAAAGGAAAATAATTACAAGCTGATCTGATCATGCCTCATGGGAAAGTCTCTCCCTTGATAGCGACAGACAGAAAAAGTTATCAAGTAATGTCACATCCAGTGGTCTCTTTCCATAAAACGTGGAAGGAAGAATGAGTTTGGGGGAGCAAGGGACCAGATACTTCCTGCATGTTCCCTGTTGAGTGACATCACCATCCTAAGTCTGCATGTTCATTATTTGATTTAGTGTTTTATAGCCTTGGGTAGAAGGAATCCATCCTAAATGGATGCAGATGAAGAAGCAGTGCTGAGAGGGTACCAGCTAGTGAAGATGGAACCAGGAGTGGTCCCCAGTTTCTGATTCCATTTTCGTTGTTATCTGTTCCTTTGTTTTTAATGCAAGAGTCCAGTCAAAAATTAGGCCCTGGCCCAGAAGAAATCTTACTAAGAACCTCCCACAATGTAACCATACATATTCATATCAAATTATTTTTCAACTCTGAAAGTGACATTGACCATAAGACCATAGTGGGTTTGGAGAATGGCATACAAAGTGTCAGGCACACAAAAATCCCACAGCACAAATAAACAGCTCATGACAGAGACATTCTCCCCAGAATTTTTCCCTATCCTTGATGATAATGCCCAGGAAAGAGAAAGTAATCCCAGATGCCCACACCTCTTATGTCTTCATTTTATAGACCAAAGAAACGCCAACAAATGGAAAGATTTGCTCAAGAATGGGAGTCGAATCTTACCATAATGATTCTCAGTTCCTATTCCACACTGCTCTGCTTTGCCAGGACACTGGTACTTGAGGACCAAAAATGCAGTATCAATGCTCATGTTACTCGCAGCACCAGAACTGATATGGGAGCAGAGCCCAGTTTATACACCTACTACTCAGCTGACTGTAGATGGGTTACCTAGACATTCTCAGTCTTGACTATTTTATCTCTAGGCAAATAACCATCATAGTATAGAAACAACATTGCTAATGAATCTTTGTAGGTTATAAAACAGAAAGGATAAACAGTGAGTTTTATAAGTAACTCAATACCTAGAAAAGAAATACTTAAGAGTTCAGGATGCTTATGCACGGTGGGTGTGCCCAGAAAAGGGGATGTTATTGGCTTCTGTGCAGTTACATCTGCTGCACTGAATGCCAGATCTGGACCACTGCCGTCATTACTTATAGCCTTAGATTAGATTATAGCTTATAGATATAGCCTACTTACAGTCTATAGATTAGAGGCTTGACATTTTTCTTTCAGTCTCTTATATTTTTATGCCTTTCTAATCTGTGACCAAGATGCCTCAAGCTTTTAATCCAGGCCCAAGACTCTAGAGAGTACCAAGTTTGTGAGCCTGAGGGAAAGGCTTCAGGCCAAGCAAAAGAGAGAAGAGATGGGTCCTGGTTCTGGCTGACCTGCATGCTGAGGTCCAGCGTGTTTTGAAAGTGCATTAAATTCTTTCCAAAGAGAGAGTTTCCATTTTAGTTAATAAACCCCCTTAAGGAAGGAAATGGTGCAGAGCATATAAACAGCTCATGACTGAAACATTTTTGTTCAGAGTTTTCCCTTGCACTTGCTGATAATGGAACAGAAAGCCAAAGAAATGTTTTTGGGGGATGTGTTGCTTCTGTGAGAGAAAGAATCTAGATGCTGACCATGTTCTGACATCCTCTTGCGGTATATGAAAATGAAGCTCCACTCTCAGCCTAAATGATGAGACAGAGGTCTCATCTTATCTCTGTTTCTGACCCATGAGAGGTGTGGCCCTCACCCTGAGCTAGCCTGCCATGCAGAGCAAAAAAACCTTACCCTAGAAGAACACCAGTTCTTGTACAATGAAGTAGACCAACATCAAGTACATCAGTGATTTTACTGAGCAACTGGTTTTATTGAGGCGGGAGGGGGAGTGAGAGTAGTTGGAGGTGAAGGAAGAGAGAACAAAGGGTAAATAAAGGAGGAAATTTGAGCTGATAACTAGATAGTAGAAGGAGTTGCCATCCTACTGCCAAAGGGAAGAATCTTCCAGCCAAAGGAGAGAGCAGCCACCAGACTCCTGAAATGAGAAAGACTCAGTGTGCTAGAGAATAATGGGAAATATGGTAGAACTGAAGCAGAGAGAGTTAGCAGACAACCATGAAGTTGAAGTCAAGAGGGTGGGCTACATGGCACTGGATTAGAGCAATGCAAACTCTTTTTTGGCATGATGGGCAAGCCTCCTTGATCATTACCCTGCCATTACATGTGGCTTGTGTTCATGACAGCAGGTGTCTACAATGGAAGCAGAAGCTGGTGGGAATACCAGGCCTTAGTCCTTAGCTCTAGATGCCCACGGGCCTCCGTCTCATCACTTACACTGAGAGTAAAGCCATTGTCTTTGATTAATTTCCTTCTTGGTCCACTATGTATCTCTTTGTCCTCTTCAGTATCCCCCATTGTCTCCCTCCATCCACAGTTTTATGTGCCTAGTAGGCACATTGTAATGTATGGAAACATTACATACACTGATAACTGAGCCTCACTCTAAAGAACTAACCTTGAGGATCAGGAACACACCTGGAGGTTTTAAAATTCTCTGATTGGAGAGTGCCATCAAGATTGTGGATCTACAGTGAGAGAAAAGGGAGAGAAAAGATTGGAGAAGAAAGACTCCTTCTGATCAACCAGCCCTCAACTGCAGAACTCAGTCTCCCACTGGAGCCCAACCAAGTACTACACACAGACCTTACATGTTGAACAATTCCCTCATTCCTAAGATGCTAAGCAAGGATTTTGGGTAAGATGCCACCGCTAAGATGGGGACAAAGGTCCACACCTCTTTTTCCTGTTAAACAGAGCCTAAATGAAAATGCCACCAAGAAAGAAATCGAATATTGGATCTGTAACCCCACCCCACCCCCTGCACCTGTAAATAACAAAAACTTCTATTGAAGAAGGTAACCAACTTGTCTGAAGTCTTCAGCCAGTAAAAAACAGACCCTGGGCCCAACTAAGAGTCCATCAAAAAGCCTGCTGCATTCACTACTCAAAGATCCCTGGACTTTGGCTATAACCCCAGGGTAAGTCTTGTCATTTTTAAAAGTTTGATTTTTTTTTTTCACAATCTGTAGGCCAGGTCACTTCCCTTAACAAGACAAGCTAAGCTAGGTTTCTCAGCTTCTAAAAACCAGGTCAGTCCCTTATCACATAGCCTTTTCTTAGGGTGATTTCAAGTGAATACATAGAATTGAAAGCAAATAAACAAAGCTTGGAGAATTGCATGGGGGAAAAGCAAATGAACTCAAGGGTTTGTAGGTTGTGCTTCCCTTCTGTGTCAGCAGTCCTCCTCTCCCTGAACTGTGTGTAGGTGGGGCTCCTTAACTCCAGGCTCTCCTGATATAGTGCAGAGTTTATCTCAGTTCAGATTCACAGCTCCCACAGATCAAAGCTTTCTTTACATATTATGTTTTGCATAAAAAAACAATAATGTGTTCTGTGAGGTCCGGTTTTTTTTTCTCCCACTGTGCTAATGTTGTAAAAAACCAATCTGACTCCTTGCCCCAATCCTCCATGGCTATAAAGTCACAAATCAGGTGTAATGATGGTGCTCTCCTTAAGGATTCACCGAGGCATTTCAGCCAGCCTGGTGTACCAGTAATGAAATTTGCATTGTGCTTACAGGACTGTTTTATTGATATAAATGGACTTTTGTACCCAAATGACTGAAGAGCTATTCTCCAACATAAGCATGGTGAGTGGGCACTTGATTTCTGCCCGGAGCTCCCCTCTGTCACCTTGACCACAACCATGACAGTGGGAAAGGATGGAAGGAGTTGGTACTGCTACTCTTTCCAGGAGACCTCTGTGTGTCTGAACCTAAGCTATTTCTTCAGACCCTCTTCTCCTATGTGCTCCCGTCCATCTTGCACGCATCAGGCCATGCATTCTATGGAGCTCCCTACAGGATTTCAAATATGTTCCTGTAATAGGTAGCAACTGCAAAGGTGAGACCCCCACCCCTCAAAAAAACACTAATTGGCCATAGGAGACCTAGGAATGCATGGATTTAGTCTCATCCCCTGTGGTCAAATATTTAAAGGCTTTGATTGAAAAGCAGCCAGACACAAGAAGACCCCAGGTAGCGGGAAGGACGTGCGCAGAAGTCTCTGAGAAATAAATGACAGCATCAGTCATTCGCAGTCCTGCCTGGGTGTCAGGGTCCAAAGGCAATCTTAAAACCTTAGAGCCCCAGCTCTTCCCCCAGAACAACTGAAATGGACTCCCTGAGATGAGAAAAGTGAGGCCAGAGCAAGAATCAGGGACCAATAAGTGAAGGTCCTGAGGCAAGAACTCTGACTACCAGAGCCACTACTTCCTTTACCACAGGAACGAGTGACTGGGATATCGGCCTTGGTGCGGTACAGAAGAACCCAAAGCCATACTCCGAGCGTACTCGGCACCACGAACCTCCTCTTCCACAGGTCTCCTGAGATATGTGCCTAAGCTAATTTTGTAGAATGGGTACATGAACCAACAAAAAGGTTAAGAGATACAGAGCTTACTCTCTAAACTGTCTTGCCTTTTGGCCTCCTAAGACCTCAGTCAAGCACTTATCTGGAGCACATTTCACATTTCATCTTGTCTGTATTTGGGTCAGCAAGTTTGATGATTGCTGTTGGTTACACGGCTGTCACAGAACTGTCAGGGCCTAAGAAATATCTTGATCCACTTATTTCACTATTGTGTTCTCTCTAGCTCGCCTTTCTTCCTCTCCCCTTCATCTTCCTCCTTTACTGCCTTTCATTCCTCCTCCTCCTCCTCCCCCTCCTCTTCCCCCTCCTCCCCTTCCCCTTCTTCCTCCTCCTCCTCCTTTTGCCCTTCTTCTTCTTCCTCCTCCCTCCTCCTCTTCCACCTCCTCATAAGACAGGGTCTAGGCCTGTATCTAAAGATTTTCCTATCTTAGCTTTCATATGCTGAGATTGCAGGACTGTGTTTCTACACTCAGCTATAGTTGTTTTTAGGAGTATGTGTGAGAGAGAGTGTGAGTGTGAGTGTGTGAGTGTGAGTGTGTGTGTGTGTGTGTGTGTGTGTGTGGTGTGTCAGACATTACTATACATTTTCTGATATTTCAGCCAATGGACGCACAAAATGCGGCTACGCTCCTATATGATAAGACCTCAAGTTTCATCTGCTTCTAATTTGACAGCCTCAAAGGTCCAGAGATTCCCACAGTTATGGGACAGTTATGATTTTCATTCATCTGTTCAAAGTGTGTTCACAGTCCATGTCATGCCTAACACTGTCTGTTTATGCAGAGCTACCCACATAATGAGCCGTGTTCAGAACATTGTGATATATTGCTTAGCTGGGCAAGAAGGGATGACTAGACTCCTAAACTCAATGACAAGATGGTTGGAAGGAAGCAGCTTGTTGAGCAGGACATGGGGGAACATTGTACTTTTAGGGGTTATAGTACAGATTTATGGTAGTCTACTAGCATCTCTTGCCCTATCTCAGAATCTATTGTCCAAAGAACTCAATCTGAATATCTATTTAAAAAAAGGTTCCGTTTCCCACGTGCAAACTCAGCCAAACTGTGATATCCTTGCAGCAACATGTTACCAACTGGTATGACAGGAACCACTTTACTTCAACGTAGGAAATACTGACCGTTCAATTTAACTTCAGAGCTCTCGGGTCCAGCGCAGCTCAGGAATTCAACTCAAGATGTACAGGTGTTACTAGCCCTGCTTCTATGTGGGGTTCTCTGAAAGCATACCCTTCACATTCGGTGTTACTAAAATTTCATTGCAGAGGACCATGAAGACCTGAGGTAGCTCATCATCTAAGACTTTGAATGGAGAAATAAAAACTCCATCCAAATCTCAGACAAACATTGTCCTCGTTTCATTCTCTATGACTCTGATAAAACACTAGTGAAAAACAACCTGGGAGAGGAAAGGGTTTATTTGCCTTTCGTGTCCCAGTCATAGTCCATCATTGAGGGAAGCCAGGGCAGAACTCAAGCAAGTCAGGAATATGGAGCAGGAATTCAAGAAGAGACCATGAAAGAGCACTTTTATGGGCTCTCTCTCTCTCTTTCTCTCTCCTGCTTTCTTATACAATTCAGGACAACCTGCTCAACGGTGCTACCTCTCATAGTGTTCTTAGCTCTCCTGCATTAGTTCCTAATCAAAAATATGCCCCAAAGGCTTACAGGCCAATATGATAGGGGAATTTTCTCAATAATAATAATAATTTTCTCATTTCTTATAATGATCTAGATGACCCTAGTTTATATAAGGTTGACTAAAAGAAATCTGGCCAGCATAATTATTAATGGACAAGGAAACAGAAACCAGGCAGGCAGAAAGGAAACAAGACCATGGCACATAGATTTATAACCAAGAATTCATAATCTGTGAAGCTAATGAATTGTCATATGGAGTTTTGCAGAGTCTCGAAGAAAAAGCTAGGAAATAGGACATGCTGAAAAAAGACCAGCAAAGTGGAAAAAGAACTGACTTAGATTCATTCAAACATATTCCCCATAACACAAGATGATTGCCCTTAGAAAAGTAAAGAATCATGGTAACTGAAGTCTAGTGCTCAAATAACATCCATCTGGAAGAAGTTAAAAATGTCCTTTGGGATCTCATAGAAGTAAAGGAGTCAATATATGGAATTAAATGAGATGAATTCTATTTGGTTTAAGAAAGAGCACTCTAAGAGTAGTACCATTCAAAGATGGCATGTCCTTGCTCTGGTTTGCTGTTATTTGATGAGATAAACACCATGACCAAAAACAACTTAAGAGAGGAAACAGTCTATTTCATTTTGCACTTGTGGGTCAAAACCCATCAATTTGAGAAGTCAGGGCAGGAACCTGAAGCAGAAATCATAGAAGAATGATGTTGCTGGCTTGCTCTCTGGTTAGCTCATAGACTCAAACCAAGGACTGCCTGCCTAGGGTCTGTGCCTCCCACAGTGAGTTGAGTTCTACCCACCCCCCATCAAACATCATTCAAGACAATCCCTCATAGACAAGGTCACAGGCCAATCTGATCTGGGCAATGAGATCAGATTCCTTTAATCCCTCAATAAAACTCCTTTAAATGACTCTAGGTTTTATCAAGGTAATGGCTCATGCTAACTAGGACAGTCCTCCCTGAAGTTGCTGAATATTTGGTCCATGCTAATAGACCACAGATTTTAGAAGCATTATCAAGGACAGGCAAGTGTTTTTTAGGGAAGATATGGAATTATATAACTCAGAAAGTCCATCTTAGCAAAGTTTAATAAATCATAGTTTCTTACTCTGCTTCCAGCCTCACAGAGTTCTAGAGCAAATAATCCAATGCTTCTACCCCAAGTTATTTCCCTTGAGTTTCTTTATTCCTTACAAAAAAATCAACAGGCAAAAAGTAATCTGAAACTGAAGACTATACGAAAAGAGTGTGTACTAACTTTGTGTAATACATTTTAGACTTGTTAAATGAATGATCAAAGCATGAGAACTTATTTTGCTAAGCCAGGTAATTTTAAAATTCTACCATTAATTTAGAAAGTAATATTGTCTCCTCAAAACAGCTAAAGTGGTGATGTTACACTGAGTGTTGCTATGAGCACATTAAGACTATCACATACCAGTGTTGGTCCACATATGAGTTCTTTGGAAATTATATTCTTTAAAGATGATATATTCACTGGAGTCTCGCCATGTTTCTGTTTTTGTTTCATGATTTCAAGGATACATTTAGGCACTAGAGGGAGGTCTTTCCAATGTTCATAGCTGAACATAATCTTCCAGCACTAAGATTCAAGGCTGCTAGGATTCTATTCATACAACACTCATAAATCACTAGAACATTTTCACATATTAAGTCCTTTGGATGCTCATGGCAACCAGGTACTGGAAGGTGGAGCTGCATCACTACTGCTAGTGTCCAGCTAATGCTCATCACCAAACGCATGTTTGCATACAGTGTCTTGATTAGGTATGAGAGGGGTAATATGTTGAGTTGGACGGACCTCCTCTCATCTGACTAGGTCAGTTTGTTTCCATGTGGTGTGCTCACCTTTGAGAAATGTCTTAGGAGAAGATAGTTATTGCCTAAGGATGGGTGGAGAGCTTGGAGAAGCTTTTTTAAAGGAGGATATATTAAAGAGGTAATGGATTCATAGTGCTCCAGGTTGAAAAAGGAGAGAACAGCTTCCTAGAGCAAGCTTTGTAAGAACCACAGCATGCTCCACAAGCTGGATTAGGTATGAAAAGCTGGGGGGAATGTCTTGAGATGTTGACAAGCTCACATTAACATCTACTCTCCTCTGTTTGTACCTGTCCATCCTACTATCTTCTCTGAATCCTTAAATGGGGATACCAATCCCACTTTGCAGTTGGAAGTCTACAGAATCTCCCTGGGTATCTCTTTCCACATCCCTCACTCATCACAAGCTTCTAGAGGCTCCCTGTTTCATTTCCAGAGCCCTACTCTGGGCCGAGCTCCCTCATCTCACATGATTTCAACCTTCCATACAATTGCATGTCCCAAAGCCTGCTCCAGTGTTTTCCAGACTAATTCCACAAACCAGTCTAAGTAATAATAATTTAAAGACAAATCTCAATACACCCATGATTCATCCCCAAAACTACAACCACTTACTTCTTATTGAGAATCAGACCCACAAGCCTCATCATAGCTGAAATGACCCTTATGGTCCTCCCTACCTTCCCATTTAACTTACTCCCTCACTATCCTAAACTTCCAATTGCAGCCATGTTCACCGGCCTCTGGGATCTCAGGCACAGCACACTGTACCCATATTTTGTGTTCCTAGTCCAGAACTCTACCTGTTTCTCCTGTTAGGCTCTCTCCCAGTGGTCGGTTAAGGTGTTACCTGCCAAGGGGAAGATTTTTCTCTCCATAAACTAGGTTAGCAATTTAGTAATCATAGTCCCCATGTCCCCATGAGGACATGTGCCACTAGATTTAGGCTCACCCATAATCTAGGATAGTCTTATTATGAGATTCTGAATTTAATAATATATGTAACATCCTCATTTCTTACTGAAGTCACAGTGACAGGTGCTCAGAGTTAGGTCGTGGACATACTGTGTATGAGGAGACACAGTTTGTTGAGATCAGCCCGTGTCTTGCTCTGAATTTCTCCATATTGTGTAAAATGGTCGTTCTTCAGGATTTTTCTTGTCCTAAGAGATTCCACTTTGAGAGCAAATACAGGGACAGGATGATTGTGCACCTTGATAGTGGATGGCCAGCATCATTCACAAGGTGCAGATTGATAAACAACTCCTTCCTAAACGTAGTAAGAGTGCCACGCTATAAATTTATCAATGTTAATTTGGGCCATATGAGCATATGAACATGTTCAAATCCTATGAGGAAAACCAGGCCAGGGAAGTTTTCAAGTGCACAAGACAGAGGGAGGGATGCAACACCCTTATCTGGACACCATAAAGAAGAGGACACCTGATATGTAATAGTGATATTACATCCTCACTATCTGTAATTGGACCATGTGATGTGTGCATCAAGCACTGGAGGACAGAAACCCCTGACAACCTCAGGGCATTCAGCTCAATACAGTGCCCAATATGGGTGTCACCTACTAGCACTGCCACCCACCCATCCATCCATCCACCTGGACATGCCCTCTATCCTTCCACCTATTCATCAATCTTTACTCAGTCTTCATGTTTCTCTTTGCAGCCTTCACTGTCCTGTATCTCAGTTCTGCAGCTCAACTTGACCTGGAGGTTCCACTCAACCCTGACCCTGAAAACTGAGTCTGCAAGGATGCCTCCAGCAGATCTCCAGCAGGGTTCATTCTGTCTATCCCATAGACATCCCCTTTTGTTCTCTTTTGCTTGCCTTCCAGTTAAGCCTCTGGGACATATTGAACTCTGCTTCAGCCTCTTTAACCCTTCGTAGTCATTCTTTAGCTCATTTGCATACATATATATAGATATGGTTCCTATGTGATGTGTAAAGTGTGATACAAGAGTTGATTTAGTAATTAAGACGAATAAAGGAATTTCTGTTTATCTCAGCTTGTTATCAAGGGAAATCAGGACTACTTTGCAAATTTGATTCAACAAAGCCAACGTAGCTTGTGAATTTATTGTTATTCAATAGGTATGACACTGTGTAAGGGCTATAATGTGTCATTCTGTTTCTGGCATAGAACATTCATGATACAATTCAATTGACTGCTGGAGACATGTGGACATTTTGACTCATGGGGTGTTGTGTTCATCCTGAAGGCATGGCATAAGGAACCACCTGTCTGTGGATCAGTTATCATCAGAGTGAGTAGCAGGTTGGACAAGGAGGCCAGTGTGAACCAGATGGCCTTCCTAAGAGATGCAAAAAGAAGTATGCTGGCAGCAGCATACTGTAGATCAGCTGAAGAACTATGCCTGAGAAACTAGATCAGACTCTTCTTGCTAGTCAATTCACGCAGCATAATACATTCCATATAGTCATCTCACTACTACACTTGATTCCCAGTGGATATCCAGAACAAATCTGGCATGAGATGACATGCTGATATAATATGGCTTTCTCCCCCAGGCATAGTGTGCCCAGCCATGATCTTGGCAGGTAGTCCTTACAAAACAAGAAAACAATGCAATGATCACTAATATGGTAATGGAGCTATTAACACTGCAGGTAAAGGAAGGGTGGAAGTCACAGGACCCTCTCCCAGGACTCTGGTCATTCATTAATCTTGTCTCCCAGTTTCATGTAATCAGGAAAGGGTTGGAGTATGTAGAAGGTTAACTGAAGGATGGACTCTATAAAGTCAGTGCCCATGCCAGAATAGAATCTTTCAGTGAATCCCTCATCCATGCCCCTAGAAGTAAACTCAGCAATTTCATTAGTTCACCATGCCATTCTTGTGTAGAGCTTTGGTCTGTCACCACCTGCCATATCTTGGGTAAATGGACACCGCCTTCGATAAAAATATGAACATATATCAACTGAACTATTGGCGGAGTGTTTGATTTTAATAACTACAAAAGGAAATATTGTCTCAAAAGTTCGGCACATTTATGTTTTTTGTTCAGACATTTACTCAGTAAAGAATTATCTGCTGCCCAACAGAGGTACAAAGGTAACTTGGTGGGTTCTCTCCCTCAGTCACACACTACAAAATGGGATTCACACTCTCAAAGCTGTTGACAGTTGAGGCTGAGTCATACCCTTGCTGTAAAGGTATGCACTGGGCACATCATAATGCTTGGCAGCAATTCTGGCCTTGACTTTCTGGGTCCCAGCAACACCCTCACCTCAGCTGTGGAAACCAAAGATACTGTGAATATTTACAATGCCCCTTAGGGACAAAATTTCCTCAAGTTGAGAGCTACTGGCAAAGATATGTATCCGTGGATAAATTCTATAAGCAAGGCATATAAGCAAGTGTTGAGCATATAGAAGAGCTGAATAGGGCAGAACCCTTGGACTGTGATGGAGGCAGAGAGGTTGGAGACTGAAGCAGACACAGTCTCTAGGCTGTGATGAGGGTAGGGAGGGTGGATAAGATTACAGTATAGCAATCCTGGATGTTTTGGACTGTTGGGCTGAGGTTGAAACTATCTATCAATTCATTCAGAACTGTTCCAAATTTGAACAAATGGTGCTTCCATTCCTGCATCCAAATATGAAACTCCACCAAGCTGAGACTCAAATGAAGCATCGCCGCTTACATATCCTGCAGGGATCCAGAGTCTGCATCAATTAAGCAGCATGAATACTCTCACACGTACTCTTGGGGTTAGGCTGACACCGTGGACACCCATAGCAACAGATGGAGTGAAACAAAACACAGCCCCACACTGTTTAAAACACAAAGATCTATACCAAGCCCAGCTCTTTTTGCCTTCTCATTCCCTGCAGCATTTGATTTAAATGCCCCGTTCTTGTACTAACTCACTAGAATAATTGACATCTCAATATCTTCCTCTCTTTGTCACTTGCTACTAAATATATGTTCTCTTCTGTAAAGTTTTCAGATTGACTGCTGCTGACAGACAACACAGATTTCAACATTTACACAGAAGTTGTCTGTCAAAAAAAAAAAAAGGTTGTTGGGTTGGGGAGGAGACAAAGGGGGGAAATACCCTATTTTAGGATGTCTCTTTGCTTAAAACGCAGGAAAGAGGGGAGAGAGAAATCTCTCTCATGCATAACAGAAATTTATGCCAGGATGCACAGTCTTGCTGGAGAAGTTGCTAAGCAACTGCCTGGCAGCAAGTCAGGGGCAAACGTAGATGGAAGAGAAAAAAAGAGACACTAAGGCCCAGGCACCGCAGGACATAGAAACATGCTATAGACACCATCCTCTTCACTCTTTCCTGACAGCGAGGGCAAATTGAGAGGTGACTTTGTATCTCCATGGCCTGGAAGCCAATAAGAGAGAGCCAATGACCAAAACACAGGTCGGAACATAGCCATTGCTACTGGCATTTTTGTCTGCCATCTTGTGCAGCAGAACCAGCTCAAGTTTGCAAGTGAGAGTAAGGCCTGGTTTCTCCAACTGCAAAGGAGTGATTGTGTCTCTAGCTGCATCACAGATCCATGGGCTGACCACTATCATGCTATCCAGTTCTCCAAACTTTCCTGTCTCATGATGTTCAATAAATTACCCCATCCTTCCTATTCCTCGTCTACCTGTCCCCAATAGGATTGCCTGCTACAAGCACAGGGGCCATGTCTTCTTCATTTTTCATTACCCCAATGGGGTGTTAACGTGGACCATCAAGCTGATTGGGTTGAGAAAAACCTAAGTTCTTAGTGAGCCACACTTTTGGGTGTGTCTCTGAGAATATTTACAGAGAGGATTAAATGAGAAGGGGAGACCTTCTCTGAACGTGGGGAGCACCATCACATGGATTGGAGTCTTGGGCTGAATCAAAAGGCAACAAAGTTAAAACAACAAAACACCCCTTTCTCTGCTTCCTGTTCTTTCAGGGTGTGAGCAAGCATCCTCACTTCCCCCATCATCACAGCCACAATCTGCTCTCACCACGATGCCATCCTACCATGGACGGAACCATCAAACAAAACAAATGCATTCTCTCTTAAGTTGCTTATTTGCAGGTATCTGGTCACAGCATCAAATAACTAAGATGTTCAGGGATGATGATCCTGTCTAGCAGGCAATAGCATCTTGGTAGTTGATTTCATCATACCCAGCCTGAACCAAGACCCTTAGCATGTCTGACAAGACCTTTTAACCCCACATGTTTTCTCTGATTCCCAACAGCCCCTGGCCTTCTTCCCACTCATCCAACACAAACACAATCTTCTTAATTTTATCAGCAAACCTGATCCTTCTCACTGAGTAAGCCAAGGTCTCCAAACCATTGATTGTTGCCTCTCTACTGAAGATTCTAACCAACTCCTACCTATACTCTGAAACTTAAATCTGTCCCAGTCTCTACTACGAAAGCCCTATTTGGTTTCATGTATGCAACCAAAATTCAATCAGGAAGTGTAGGAAGAGATTGTGTAAGAAGCATTGTAGCTCAACAAATATTTACCAAAACCATTCAGAGAACTGTTTATCATGACTTCTCCTATTCCAAGTTTGGGGTACATACCAAGATTTTCTCTTCTAAAGAGAATAAGATATCTCTAACACAAATCCAACTCTAGTTGACCACTGTAGTACATGCCTATAATCCTAACAATCTGAAAGGTGAAGGAGAAGAATCATGGGTTCAAAGTCTGAGTTATATAAGGAGTTTGAGACCAATATAGAGAGATCATGACTCAGAAATACACAGAAATAAACTAAACTAAACTAAAAACCACTCAGTTCTAACAGAAGAAAAAAATCTCCTACATATAAGTAATAAATTATCTATATCATAGAATGCAAACCATTTCCTAACTATTCAAGTAGCCAATTATCTTTCATCAAACAGACTTTGCACTAGTTGTTTTGGACAGTACCTAATTATTGTGTGAGAGGAGGAAGAGTGCTTACAGGAGGTGAAACAAGAAGGGTTTGTTGTGATGTTCAGTTTTTGTTTTTCAGGGATTTTGTTTCATAAGAAAACAAGACAGTGTACAAGAGGGGGAATGAAAGTAAAGAGAAATGAAGGAAGAACATGAAATTGGTGAGGGAAAAGAATATGGTCAAAATATATTGCATAGAATTTTTTAACTAAAAAATGGAAGGTAGTGAATGCTATTTATGTGACTTGAATTCAGAGTGAGGTATACATGGGCGATGGGAAGGGACTAGCAGAAAGGTCGGGGAACACAGGAGTGGACAACTGGGAAGATGAATAAGAAAGCGCAAAGTATGGCACATATGCATTTGCATGTCAACTTGAAAACTGTAGTTCAGGGCTGGTAAAATGGATCAACAAAGGAAAATACTTACTGACTGCCAAGACAACCTGAGTTCAATCCCAGTCCTCAAACGGTGGAAGGAGAAAACTGATCCCTACAAGTTCTCTGATCCACACATGCACATACATGCATGCATGTGTGAACACACACACATGTACACACATGTACACACTAAAGAAATAAATGTAATTTTTAAAACTTATACATAAATAATTTTTAAAAGAGTTGTAAAATACTCAGTTTTGTGGTTCCATTCTCCTTGAAGGTATTCAACAAAAGTAATTTCTCTTCTGAATGCCAGACCCAGCTTTCTAGAGGTGAACCTAGGAAAGTCTACACACTTTGAAGTGCTCTCTTAAGATACCTATAACTCCCACCCACTCACCACTGACCCCACTACTGGGGCTACATAGGTCTTACTGCATTATTGCTCTGATCACTAAATATCTACCCCTCTCTATTTACCGTGAATGACTTGAGTGTGGCCTGAGTGTTGGATCAACTCTGTAGAGCCCCTTCTTGGTATGATGCTCCATCCATGTCAGATGCTCACACTACTCTAATAGCAAGCGAGGTGCTGAATCTGTGGCATGATTAAAACAAGCCATTTCTCATTTCCATCCAAATACTTATTCAGAGGGCTTTGAGACAGCTGCCTTATCACTTGGCTATAAACTCTCTTCAGAAATACATGGCAAGGCACATGGCAGATAAAGTTTTACTGAGCCCAAAATGATTTGGAGTGCATGTCTGAATTTGACTTTTCTGGGAATGACATCCCACTGGAAGCAAAAGGGAGGCACTAGTGCCAGACTGGGGAATCAAACAAATCTGAGTTCCTGCCACTAATTGAGCTGTTCTAAATTATAGTCGTCCTTCATGCTAGAGAAAGGGAGGGGAGAAGAAAGAGTGAGGGCTTTATTTTTAACAACTACACTTTCCCTGAGAAGCGTGGCCCCTATTTACAGCCACAAATGGAATTTGTTCCAGGGAGATGGGGCTGAATTATTAAACTCAAATAATTGGGTCCTTAGTTCCTGGAGTTGGGAAAAGGAGTGCTCTGTGCAGCACAGGGGTGGAGAACGTACCATTCATTCTGAGGTTTTCATCATTTAAGATGATAATTAGTGAGAGATAATGTGCCTGGGTAGCCAATTTCTACTCTGATTATTTGCTTGAATGTGGTAATTGTGTGGTTTTGTTTTGCTCTCCCTTCAACATGCTTCCTAAAGTCCTTGTGATGTTTTAGGGGGCTGGGGGACTCATTATTATCTCTCAAAGTAACTATGGAAATATATAATTAGACATTATTCAGGGAAGAACGACTTAGGTTGCAGGAAGTCTCTCTGTAGTACAATACATTTCACTATGCAAGGACTTGCTCTTATTGTCCGTGGAGCATTATTTTCCCATAGACTTTATAGTCCTATCTTGGGGCACAGCATACCACCTGCTTTCTGGCTCTAGCGCTGCCCTTCACATCAACTGGTCTCATTTCACTGAAGACTGGGGGCAGGGAACCAATTTGTGCTTGTATTCTGTGGATTTGTACTTCATTTCTTTATTGCTGGTCCCTGCAAAGTTTCTTTCTTCTCTATGTTGCAATGCTTAAGGATACCAAGAATAGAGGTAGGGGAATACTATTTGTGTTAAAATATCATATTTCTTCTATATGACTGGTATATAGTACCTAAAGGCAGAATCTGTGCTCCTGTCATCAGATAAAATCTCAAAGACCCAGGTGACTCTGTGCTTCCACTAATGGGTCTTGTGATATCATCTGCTTGGCCACTAGGAAAGAACTGATCCAGATATTGGGAATTAAGAACTTCTTAAAGATGAATGGGAAGAAAATCAGAGGAATCATACCACAAGTGGGGGGACTACAGTCCCTGTCCCAAATATAGACAAGAATGCTAATATTCTCATCAAAGCTTAGTGCCATCTGTGAAAATGAGACGGGGCAAGGCTGCAGATCAGCTCCTTCATATGAGTCTTAAGATGGACACGGCAGAGGATACTGTTAGTGACCTTCCCATCTCCCATCCAGTCATGGTGCTAGCAACCCCTTCTTCCCTTAACTGTATCCCACATTTCTTCCACTTCCAACATTTTAAAAGCCCAGTATGCATCATTCTCCTTCTATTTATTTACTTTAAGATTTTATTTCTTTTTAAAAATTATATGTGTACATACTGGAAGAGGTGTGGGTGCACAAGTGTGCAACCGTCCACGAAGGCTAGTAACATTGGATCCCCTGGAGTTGGAGTTACAGATGGTTGTGAGATGCCTGGCATGGGTGCTGGGACTGAACTCAGTTCCTCTGCAAGACAATACATGCTCTTAAGCACTGAGCCATCTCTCCAGCTCCTGTACACACCCCATTTTCTGTGGCTTCTGAGATTTTCTGTATCCAGAATGTCATTTTATTTCCTCTCTGCCTATAAAACTAGGAATGGTCTTTAAAATAAAGTTCAAATGTCACTTCCTCTGGGAACTGTCCCAGTGTAGTTCAAATGCCCTTCCTTGGTATCTCCATTCTGCACTTGCTCCAATATTGTGTTGACCTAGCACATAATACGTACTCATGGATCAGGGTGGGAGATCTTTCAGCTATCTGAGAACATGAAGGTTCCTGAAGGATAGAGACATGAGGGGGATGAGTCCATGAAAACTCCATATCCCTTCCATACCCACTCTATGCATGTCTTCATCTGAATTTTCACCTGTGTAATGTCATTATAACTGGATAAGTCCAAATAAGGTCTGTCTCAAGCTTTGCTAACTGTGCTAGCAAGCTACATAAACCTGAGGTGGTTAACATGGAGACTGAGCTATAGATGGCTGACTGGTCAGAAGTATGGTATTGGAAGGTTTTCAATTATTCTCTGAAATGAGGGACTAGTTTGTGTGAGTAAACCTCTCCCCTACGGTATCTGATGTCATCTTCATGTACAGAGTATCAGCATTGAGTTGAATGTTGGGATACCCAACTGTGTCCCAGGAAGAACTGGCTATGTGTGTAGACAAATTCCTCACACTCATGCTGGTGAGCATAAGTGAAGTGAGATGTGTTCTGTGTTGTGTGGGCTGTGTAACAGAAGAAAAATCAATTTGGTTTCTTCTTGCTACTAAAATAAACACTAAGTTCCAACACAATGGGAGTGATGGTGCACACTTGACTTACCCACTGTATTGATGCCCTTCAAGAACAATACAAGGTGTTCATCAAGGACAACAAGATGGGGCTTAGATATTAATTTAACCAAGACCAGGACTACAGCAGCATGACTCTTCTGGGAAGGGGGTGTCAATCACAGAGAATGATTGTGTGCCTGTAAATATCTTATTTTGTTGTTTCAAAGTCTATGCTGCTAATGGTTATTCTATACCACAGGAAGTCAAGGACAACTTCAGCAGTCACTCAGGGCTGGATTCAAGACTCTTGATTAGATGCCCTCTACCATTGGCTGGTTTTTTAACTACTTTTATCTGTTTATTTTATATATTTTTGTTATATTTTGTTATACACAGTCCAGGCTCATCATGATGTCATGACAGTCCTCCTGCCTTACCCTCCCAAATGCTGGGATTATAGACATGCACCACTACAGCCAAACTGCTGCTTATATTGTGGAAAAATTATGAATTTTCACTCCACTACTGAAGAAGGACTATCCCTGGAAAAACAGCTCTACTCTCTTTCTAACGTTTCTATTTGTGAGGGAGGATCGGGAAGTTACTCGTGATAATTTGATTCGTGTCATTAGCACACAAGTGTTAATCCATTCTGGCCCTGGAGTCAGTCTCCTCATCCTTCTCCTATCAGCTACCTATAGGTGTAGACATCCATGGACAGAAGACCAAATTAAATTCTTGTATCTTTGGATACCAACAGTAGACAGCTCAGCTACAATCTGTAACCAGGATTAGGTTTATTTTTATGGAATTTTAAACATCATCTCCTAGTTCTTATTTCTCAATAGTTTTGAATGCTAAAGTAAGGAGGAGATTGTCTCCTCCTTCCCAACAAATTTTCCACCGAACCAGCCACTGTGGAATTTGTTTTTCTTGGTTATGAATTGGGAACTACACTCCATGGAATCAGACTGTCTATAAAAACATAAAACAGCATTAAAAATAAGTCTGGCACCAAATAGGATATTCTTTCCTCTCTACTCGGAAAATAATTGTGTAATCTGACCCAGTGATGCTGTGGCTCTGTTATCCATCTTAACCTATTGTCATTTAGTTCTCGTCTCGCATTCTCCACTTGAGCTAAATCAATCACCTGCTACCCAGGGGCCAAGAATGAAAATATGTGCTGCTGATGCTTACAGCCAAATCCCCGTGGCAGATCTTTTCTTCAAGACCCCAACTTGAGAGTATTTCAAGAGAACCTTTAATGTAGTGTGTGATAGCATCTCCATATAGGCTTACCTCCTCTCAATCACAGTGCAATGGCCACACCCATCTGGGGCACACACGTGAGGAAAAGCTGTTGACACCAGCTCTAGATCATAATCCTTACCTGTTCTTTCCATTCCCATCACATACCTTCAGCAGTTCCTACCTAGTCTCATCTGAAATTCCCCCCTCCCTTCTTCAACCCTATGCACTGTACAAAACTCTATTATTAGAACTACGTGTCATCGTCCATACTGGGCAGTCAGTTTCTAGAGGCACAAACAGTGATACCTGCTTCTCTGTATCAGCATCTTTTTCTGCACAGACTTTGGCACAGAGATGCACCTGTAATGTTAGCAATGTTGAAAGTGGGCTAATCTAACCTGTGCTCCCTCTTCTATCCAGGAATAAGCTTGTTTTATTGGTGTCAGTGAGGAGCCTTCACAAGTGGCATCAGACAGTATTAACATTATGAGGTAACAAAGAATTTTGTACTCCTCATCATCTTACCAGCTTCCCCTCTTCTAATCCAGCTATCGAGGTGATCTGGGGCTACCAATTGGCAAGTTCCTTCCATTAAGACCCAAAGATATCTGCACAGGTGGATATAAAGATAATGATGGCCAGTGTTAGAAAATATATTTACAGTGAAGCCCAACAACTGGTTACCCTGACTCTACGAAAGAGAATTTGGAAGACCTGACTCTCCAACTCCAACTTTACTTAGAGTTTACTTTGGGGTTGATCTATGATCCAGTTTGCAAAAGAAAGAAAAAGATGATCAAATTCCTACATCTGAATAGGCTGTAAAATGCCTTTCCTGCTCAATGCTCATGCCAAGTGTCCTTCATGATTGACTTTCCCATCATCATTTCCTCAAAGAAACTGTTGCCCAAGAATTGATAAATGCTCATTTCTGCCTACTGTTAAGGGTGATGTATTGTTCTCCTAGGATACTAGTATGTTCAGGTTTGTATCAAAACAGCCCTGAAAGACATTCATGACTGCTTCTTCTCTTTACTCAGCACCCTTCTGTAGAGAGAAAGAACTGACTATAGCCATCCCTCAACAGGGAGAAAGGGGAAGCTGAGGGCAGCACACTCAACCCTCAGGAAAGATCAGTTGGATGGATATTCTGTTCTAGATCCCAGACTTCTCAGCAGGGTAGGTCCTGGGTCTACAGCAGTGACTTTCATGACTACATACACTTGAAAGGCCCCCTTACTTCCCAATTTTCTTCAAATTACCCCTCTTAGAATTTCTGGGAATCACCTTTTCAGCAAATCATCAGCACTCAGTGGTCTCAGAGCATGCTTTTAGCCAAACCCTGACGTTCATTGTGATGGCAAGATTGCTTCAGGCTTTTGTCCTATGAAGCAGGGACTCCAACTTCTAGGGTCTTGGTGGCAAGGATGCCCTGAAGGCATCATCTATGTTTCTGGGAGAACTGATTTTCCAGGTAGGCACAGATTTTCAGAGAGGGTTATAGAGCAATATTGAGTTGCAGGGATGCCAAATTAAGAACAGAAAACAGCAAACGCCCCTGAAAGTGAAGAGAAGGTAAGTCAGAGATACCTTAGACCCAGGCTCTCCACGTGCACTTCATTGCTGTGTATCCTTCAGGCATCTGCATTTTTCTGGCTACAATCTGTCTCCTCCTTTATTATTTTAAACACTCTTAAGTACATTTATTTACTTAATGAATATTCAATGAGGGGTAGGAGTGTGCATGTGCTATAGTGTACATGTGGAGCTCAGAGGACAACTTACTGGAGTTAGTTCTTTTCTTCTGACTTGTGAGTCTCGGGGATCTTACTCAAATTCTCAGACTTGATGACAAGTTCCTTTAGCTACTGAGCCATATCAATAGCCCCCAGTCTGCCTTTACAGTGAGTGTCCTCACTATTGTCTTTTTTGGAAAGACAATACTGTCATTCTTAAACAACGAAAGGAAGAAAACAGCACCTCTCCCTCTTCCAATGAAATGTAGGTGAGAATCTAAAAACCTCACATGGAACAAGGTCTGCACATAGCAAAATATATACCAGGCTTCCCAAGGAAACCTATCATACTTGTGTCATCACCTGGGGTTATTGGAATAGAAAATACCTTTCTAAAGTTCTACAAGGCCTTCAGGAAAGCAAAAGTAGGATATTACCCAACAGTCTAGTGGAATGATTTAGAATAAGCACACTCTAAACATCTTTAAGTCTCCAGAAGTAACCTGAGGGGTAGAAGCAAAGGAGATTCTCAACCTGATTAATTTCAATATCATGTGCCTTCTCTACCATGTGTGTGTCCTGTAGACTGTGCTCACCACCTATGGTCATCTACAGCTCTCAACCAAAGCTTAAACCTACTCAACTTAAGAAAGTTCTCTTCAGCTGTTCAGGTGCAACCCAGGTGCCCTCCGTAAGAGTCTCCAGTTCTCTCTCTGGTTATTTTGTAGTTTTGACTATAGCTGATAACTATGCATTTATTTGACCTTGTTATCTTATCTTTTCTGTACATTCTTGGAAAGCAGTAATGCACTTGTTTCTGCACCACACTGGAACAGGGACATAACACTCAACCCAGCCGATAGCTTGGAGATCCAAAACAATCCTGAATAATTAATACCAACTCTACTCAGCATTCCTGCCAACACCAGGATGGAGCCATACTAGATGACTTCTTCACTCCGTGTTCCTCAAGGTCTGTTCCTCAGAGCACCAGCTCCAAGACACGCTGATGGGTTTTATACCAAAAGGGGAAGCTATGCAACTAGCATCTGGATTCAATAAATCTAGAAATGTAGGCTTTACCAATCCTGACTCACTGCCTTTACTTTTACAGAAGAACAAAATTGTGTGAAGAGATTCTCAGGATGGGACAGCACTAAGCAAAACATCCCACATTGGTTCCTTCGCCAGTTTGGGTCTACATCCTCCAAGGTACCATTCGTTACATGTGTCAAGTTAGCAAGCACTGAGCACAAAGAGAATCAGGAAGCAGTTTCAGTAAGCTCTGAGGGAGTTAAGGTGGAAACATAGTGGTCACAGGTCTGGAACACGAAGCCAAAAGCTTATGTACTTTGGGAGGAAGAAGCTGAGGGACAGAGGAAGGGAGTGGGGAAAGGAAGGAACAAAAGGAAGAAGTGAGAAGAGAGGGAGAACAGGTGGGAGGAAAGGATAGAGAGAGACAAACCTGAATCAATTCCACAGTACCACCAATTTTAGAATTTCCTCATCCCTAGAAGTTCACATGGCTGAATCATGGAAGATTTATAAAGATTCTCTATTTTCAAATTAACCAGAAGAGAGCATAAAGGTCAGAAGTAAGTTACATTCTTCAAAATGCATCATGTGTGGAAGACTCCAGGCCCTCTTCCCACATCTGTCAAATCCAACCCTTTACCCCTTGTGGTTCTTGTGTAGCCTGTGATACTAGGGAAGTTCCATAGTGTGGAACTCACATCAGAGCGTGAAATAACCTATCCTGGCATTACAATGAATCTGTGGGTCCTCCAGCCCATGAGAGTTTAGAAGGAGCAGCTTGGCTTAAAAAGTATAAATGAGCATTCAAGCCTCCTGGGACTGAATTCAAAACATCCATCTACTAATTCAATTGTAATAAAGGCTAGACACAAGTATGACGTTAAGACTACTTAAGAGCGCATCATGCAGCCAGGGTAGGGAACCACTGGGATAGAGAATGGCTACTGACACCAAGCTCTTCCCTTAACTCACTACATGAGTATAATCAGGCTCATTAAGTCACTGAGCCTGTATTTTCTAATGCTTAAAATGAACTACAATGTACCACTGTTAGACATGATCATTTTCCATTCGTTTTATAACAATGGTAGCATCCTACTGTGGGAATAACTAGAGTGCATGCTCTTACTGTTTAATAAGCCTCTGGGGTTATTTGTAATTGTGAAATATTGAAAAGGTGTTGCTAGTAACATCCTTGAATATGATACTAGGGAAGGTGTGCAAAAGTTTCATTTCAATGTTCAACTAGAAGTGCAGTTATTGAATGGCAGACACGGAAGTGTTTGAACTCACAAGTTAACCACTGATTGTTCTCCAAGGTAGATAAAATACACCCCAAATATTTAAGACATGTTAAAATGAAGCAATTACTCTTTCACAAACATTTATAGTGAGCATATTAGATACTGTGTGTAATGTGGGAATAAACACATTCACCCACAGTAGAGGCTGAAGAAGAAGGTCTTGGATGAAACAAGGAGCGTCAGATTGGTAAACACAGATACAGCCTCGGTAGAGAAGAAAGGGCTCTGATCCTGCCATGAAATACAGGAATGAGAAAGAAGAGACAATGAGAGACATCAAGTCCAAGCCCTTCACCTCCAAGAGCATCAGTGTCCTGAGTACAACTTTCCATAAATATGTATTTCCATAAATACAACAACAGTTGGTTGAAAGGTATCATCCACAATATAAAAGCCACGTCTGTTCTACCACTCTGGGCGGCTATGCAGACAGACACATGCTCATCCATTTTCATTATCACTTTGAATACAGTAGCCAGGATGCGGAAACAGCAAAGATGTCTGTCAAATGATGAAGGGGTAATGACGATATGGTAACTATGCACAATGTAATTTTGCTACTTGTGAAGACAAATGAGATTATGGACATTTTGGGTAAATGGAACTGAACTATATCATACTGACTGAGGTAACAAGAGCAAAAAGACAAACATCCATGTTCTCACTTATAGAGAGATCCTAGTGTTGAATCTTTAGAGCGGTGTGTTTAAGTTGGAGTATCTGTAGACGTCAATAAACCAGAAATGGGCCATTATAGGAATGAGATAAGATCTTAAGGATCCTGGATAGTAGCACACAGGTGATATGAAGGGGGCAACAGGAATAATGGAAAAGAGGTTTAAGTGGAAAGAAGGATGGGAAGACAGGGAGGATGAGAATGTGAGAGAGGACACTAAGGATGTTTGAAAAAGTAATACAGAGACATATTTTATAGGCTCAGAAAATAGCACCCCTCAGAGGAGACCTGAGAAGTGCACACAGCCTGTTGATAGGCAGAATAGAGGACAGGGTTAGAGCATTGCAAAGAAGAAATAATCCCACCAACACAAGGAAGACATCGGAGAGGGCCTTGCTAGAATGTACAACCGAGACAATGTTACAAAACTCCCTTACACTGCAGCAGTATGGTTGAGCCTCTCATAAAATCCCAGGGTTCATGTGTCTTCATGTCAAAGAAAGAAAAGAATAGCTTATAAAGAGAAATGAGAGAAAGAGCCAACCAGAAGAAGCATGGGTTTGAATTACGCCAACTTAAGATATGGAAAACCATGCATATTAATTGAATAAAGAGACAAAGTGAGTGGAAAGAGGAGGTAGAAGCATGAACCAAGAAGAGTAGAGACCAGATCCTTTTAGAGGGAGGCTTGAGCAGCCCTCAAGCCTGTTCAAACAGGCCATCCAGACCTGAAAGTATCCTTGAGTCTGCCCAATTCAATGTCTGTAGCTTTTCCTAATACAGTATTATATATTGTGTCATGGCATCTGAGAATGAGGGGAAAAATTATCTGAGCACTAACTACTTCATTTTACTGATGAGAAAATTGTAACTCTTGAGATATTTTTTTATACTTAATAAAAGTAAGATAATATGTATCCTAGTAAATTAGTGACAGAGATAGCAATGTCATTCAAAGCTTCTAAAGCCTGGTTTTAAATGTCTGTTCAGTGCTGCTAAGCATGCAAAACAGAAGTAAGCTCTGTCTTTGTGGCTAACACAAGATTATATCTATAAGAACAAACTATCTTTCACATATTTCCATCTTTAAAAAACAAAAATTTCCTGGGCTTCTTCAATAATGACTAGAGTCATTATTATTCCCTCTTATGACCTGAGATATTTCAATCAGCATTTGCTTAAAGTTGGGTCAGCTTGGCCAGTCTCCTATCACTGGACAATGAGCAGGACAAAGAAGGCACTGCCACTTCAGAAGTATATGGAACTTCTGAACTCTTACTTTCTCATCATTCTGTTCCATCCCTGCTGTGTTGCCTTGAGTCTCAGCTTTCTTTCCTTTAACTAGAGTATTTTTATTCTATGTAAAGATCAAAATGGTAATGTATTGCATTTCTCTTGTATATACTAGACATCTGGTAGATTGTGATATAAGATGAGGTTAAGATTTCTAGACATAAAGAATATTCAAACAAACACAAAGTATCTGAAGAAAGCATAGAAATCTTTTTTTCTATGTCCAGCAAAATCATTTTGGGAAGCTTCTGATGCTCCAGGAGGCATAGAAAGTGATGCATGATCTTATGACCAGTCATCAGCTTCAATAGACCTTGAACTCAAAGACCTCAATCCCTAGCCAAGAGCTTCCAGTTAATGCCAGTGCCACAGCATGTGGGGCTGCTCAAAAGACAGTGGAGATCCACCCAGTGTCTCCAAGGAGTGACACTCTCAACATCACTAGGGTTTAACAATAAGAGTGACCAATAACTGATGAATACTGAGGCTGAAGGCAGAGTCGCTGCCATGTGGGTTGAAAGCTACTTTTATTAGGTGAGCTCTGTCAATATCTAAATTTAATAAACCATGAAAACTTTGACTTCCAACATATATCTTAAAATAATCACAAAGTCATAAAAAAAAAAAAAAGCTAACAGATGCACAAACTCTGTTTCCACTGGCCTGCCCCAGCTCCAGCAGGATTCCAAATCCCTCAAAGCCTTTGGTATGTGCTGGGCTGATCAAAAACATTACAGAAAATACATTTCATCTCTGATCATAAATTTTTGGTACAGTGTACATTCACTCTTGACCAAAAAATTGTGTGTGTGTGTGTGTGTGTGTATTCATATTCAAAGCCAAGCAAAATCTTTATATCAAAGTCTTGTTGATTTTTTCATTTATAAAAACTTAACCATGCCTGCCTATTAAAAATAGAACATCTAAGGGCCTGAACTTATGTCCCTCCAAGAACCCAAACTTTTGCTGACTTCAAAGAGCCCTTCTCAGTAAGAGGCCAGCAAAGGTGAAATGTCCTCCAAACATTGCTTTCGTACCCTGTCCTGATATCCCACAAGGTTTCAAAGTTGAAATACCACAGACAAAGCATCAAAGAGCTTTGTAAGAAACACCACCTTGTGAGGAACCTGGGCCAATCAAATGAAATGACTGCTTTGTCACTGGCTCTACTTGGCAACAGCACAATATGAGTCTTAAAACATCCATTTAGACTCCTTTCCAGATCTCTCTACCATATGCCCCTTATACTCCAACCAATCCACCTGAGTTCAAAGGCAATCAAGATAGTAATACCATCACCAAATCTTGGCCTAAGGTTTTACCCTATCTTCCTTCACCACAAAGGTAGAGATGTGCAATCATTTAGTCCCCTGTAGAATTATGTTTACATACCTGAATCTTCCATAGTAAAGAGAGTTAACTCCAACAACGAACCTCCTGAACCTATCATGTTCTTTGTAAGAACAGGTGAATCATAGGCACTTCATGAATGCAAGGTGGTTTGTGCTAGTGGCCCTAAGTTGTCCAAGTGTTTAAATTTAGTCCCTAGACCACAGTGCTAGGAACCTAGATGTTGGATCTAGTTAGGCATTGACTAGTCATTTGGGACATGGCCTGGATGGACATATTGATTCCCTGCTCCTTTCTCTCCTGACTTCTTTGCTTCTGCTCCTTCTGATCTCCTCTCTTCTCAGTTCATCTTTTCTTTCCCTTTATTTTGTCTCTCTACATCTCATGGCCCATACTCCTCTTGTGAGACACTGTACTACCACAGGCTTGGAATAAAATAGTGCTAAGTGGACATGAGCAAAATGTTCTAAAACCTTGAGCCCAAAATAAACTTTTGCTCCTTTTTAATTTATCTCAGGTATCTGTTACAGTGATAAAAAGCTAGCACATTTAGTATCAAGGGATCATGATGTTATGATATTTTTGTCCAATCCTCAAAGCACTTTACTCCTATCTCCAAAGAAAGCCATCTGTCTTTCATGTTGAAGGATGCCTATCTCTCACTAATTGGCAGATATAAGGACATCATACACTTTGAGAGATTTTTCTATATTATAAACAGTATTTTTGAAACTGTTCATACGTCATGGGGCACATACCTTCCAAAAGGATACATTTTGAAAGACTTAATGCCAGAACTTTCTCAAAATTATGGATAAAAGTCTATGAGTCATAAAAAAGGAGCCACTTCACTTTCTTAAAGCCTATTCTGCTTTAGAAGCAAAGCATAAGACATCAATATCAAGGAACAATTCCATCGGTGATCACAGGAGGCAGAATAGACAACGAAGGAAGAAAAATAAATAAATTATACATCCCTGAGTCAGCTACCATAACAGTCACCTCAGAAATGATCTCCTGGAAGTCCTTATAATGTGGTTCTGAAATATCCCTCAGACACCTGATTCATGATTGATTGAAGGGTAATCCCAAGGCATTTATTCTCTCATACTTCCACACATCTTTATGCAGCCCAGGGGCCTGCTGAAGCTTATCCAGCATCAAAAAAGTACACAAAACAAAGGAAAGCAAAAAAAAAAAAAGAGTAGCAGGGCAACAGAGGTACATGCCTTTAATTCTAGCACTTGGGAGGCAGAGACAGGTGGAGCTCTGAGTTTGAGGCCAGCCTGATCTACAGAGTGAGTTCCAGGACAGTCAGAAACCCTGTCTTGAAAAACCAAAAAAAAAAAAAAAAAAGAAAAAAGAAAAGTAGAGAATCATAAGATAGTACGAAAAATGCAGGATGAAACCCTCAGCAGCCAGGAATCTCCGCTGTTTGAGGTCCCATGGTGAGAAAGGACATCACAGCTGTGGGAGGATGTAGTGAAAGAAACAAATGGAGAATACGTGCTATCTTTGTTTTCTTTCTACTGCTATGATAAAGACCATGACCAAAACCAAGTTGGAGAAGAAAGTGGTTTTGGCTGATATCTCCTGATCACCATGCATCACTGGGGGAAGTCAAGGCATGAACTCAAGCAGGACATGAATCTACAAGCAAGAACTGAAGCAGAAACCGTGGAGAAATGTTGCTTACTGGATATCTCTCCAGGGTCATGGTCAACTGCCTTTCTTTTTCCTTCTAGGATCACCAGCCTAGGGATGTCACTGCCCATAGTGGACTGGACTCTCCTACATCAGTCATTAACCAAGAAAATACATGTGCCACAGACTGTCTACAGGCCAATGTGATGGGCTCATTTTCTCAACTGAGGTTCCCTTTTCCCAGATATTTCTAGGTTTTTGTTAAGTTGACAAAAACTAACCAGCACATTTGTCTTATACAAAAGACTCCCTTCCCAATCCCAGGTATATCAACCATTGAATGTGGCAGAGAACTTTCAATCTAAGAAACTCCAAAGACCCATCTTATTAGCACTCCTGCACTGGGGACCAAGCTTTCATCAGGGAGTTTTGGTGTTTAAGATCCAAACCAAAATATGGCCCTTCACAATTATGTCTTCTTATCTGACTCTCCTCAGCTTTTCCAATCCTAGCAGTCTTTCTATTTATCTTCATGCTGTTTTATAACCATATAATATCATGCTTTGGATATCTTTTTCTCTTCCTGTCAAGTAAACTACATTCAACAAGAATTGTGACTTCATTATGTCATTACCACATCCTCACCACATAGACTAGTGCCGGACCTAGATGGCATTCAGCATTAGGTGTTGAACTAAGACATCAAAATTAGGGTGTCATCAAGGACTCTATTAATGGATGAATAGACTTGAACATTTTAAAATCAGAAGAGGTTGCAAATAAGAATATATGAAAGAAATACAAAGAAACCTTGAGCAAAGACAGCTATTCCACAGCTGAAACTAGGCTGTGAGGAGCCCTCTATGAGGGATGGAAGACCTTGACAGCTACAGTGCATATCTGGGAGGCAAAAGCAACAGGCTTAAAAAAGCAACTCACATTTGTAAAGTGGCATAGAGGAAGTGATCCATGCGGGATCTGTTTCTGTACTGTTCAAGGGTAAGAAGTGAGGGATTTCACCATCATAATTAATATGACCCATTAAATTTGAGGCTGTTGATGACTGGGACTGTCCAATGTTAAGTTTCAAAGCTTATTCAGGAAACAGGTGTGGGCTAAAGAAACAATCCATGTTTTGTAGGTGTGTGTGTGTGTGTGTGTGTGTAAATTAGTACTATGCTTCAGGAGACAACTTGTCTCCAGATGTAGAAACACCTGATTAAAAAGTTGGTTCAGGAGCTCTGAATGTAGACTGGTTCTGTAGGAATCAGTGGCCAAATTTACAATGATGTTTGTGGACAATATTTGTCTCAGAACTGCCTACAGTGTAAGAATCAGAAACAATCAAAAGTTATAGAACATGAGAAGAAAGTCATAGTATATGATGGAATAAAAAAAGCAATCAATGACACAAATTCAGACAGACATCTTCTGCACCAGACTGAGACTACCCAGTTACTAGAAGAGAAGGTAGGCAGATTTCTTGCCTAACCCTTGCACCAGAATACCCCATGCCCGCAAACCCCAATCCACCATCATCTCCCCCCACATCTGCTCCCTCCCACCCCTTCATGGCTCTGCTCACCAGAGTCTCACACACCAACTTGGGCAGACAGCCTCCCAACACTAGAGTGCAACAGGGCAACCAGCAGAATAATAGGTAGGAAACCTGCTTGTTCAACCTTCCCACTAGAACAGCCTATGCCCCAAAATTCAACCCACCACTATCTTCCCACTACTCACATCAACCCTCTCCACCACTGCCACCCACCGGAGTCCCAGATACCAACTAGGCTAGATACTGACATACCAGGAAACAAGACAGTGAGCCAGAGGAACAAGTAGGAAGCTTGCAAGTGCTCCATCTCAGTTCTCAACCTGGGCAGAGACTTCCTTCTTGACAAGGGGCCATGAAGAACAGAAGAACAGAGAGAAAAAGGAAACTGAAGAACAAGATACTTATCCAATAAAGGAAAAACTTAGAAATTTAGCATCTAAACTTAGAATAAATCAAAGCCCAAATGTGGAAACACCAGCATAAGAATAAAATCAACAACCATGGCAATATGGTACCATAAGAGCCCAACTGTCCTTCTGCAGAAAATCCTGAACACTATGACATAGGCAAAGCAGAAGAAAAAGACCTTAGAACCAACTTTATGAAGATAATGGAGGCCCTTAAAGAGGAAATGAATAAGTCCCTCAAAGAAAGCCAAGGAAAAGCAAACAAACAATGGAAGGAAATGAACAAAACTGTCCAAGAACTGAAGATGGAAATAGAAGCCATAAAGAAAACACACTTTTTCACTTGGAAGTGAAAAATCTAGAAAAGGAATCAAGGCAAGATACAGTAACAAAATACAAGAGATGGAAGAGAGAATCTCAGTAGTTGAAGATACCATAGATGACATAGATACATCGTGAAAGGAAATATCAAATCCAAAAAACCGGAGACACAAAACATCCAGGAAATTTGGGACACCATGAAAAGACCAAACCTAAGAATAATAGGAATAGAGGAAGAAGATTCCCAGCTCAAAAGCCCAGAAAATATTTTCAACAAATCATTGAAAAAAATTTCCAAATCTAAAGAAAGAGATGCCTATAAAAATATAAGAAACTTATAGAACATCAAGTAGACAGGACAAGAAAAGAAAATCCCCTTGCCACATAATAATCAAAAGACTAAACATACAGAACAAAGAAAGAACACTAAAAGCTTCAAGAGAAAAACAACAAGCTACATACAAAGCAAACCTATTAGAATACACTTGACTTCTCAATGGAGAATCTAAAAGCCAGAAGGGCCTGGACACAAGTACTGCAGACTTTAAGCAAACACATATGCCAGCCCAGACTACTATACCCAGCAAAACTCTCAATCTTCATAGAGAGAGAAAACAAAATGTTTCATGATAAATTCAAATTCAAACAATACCTATCAACAAATCCTGCCCTACAGAAGGTACTAGAAGAAGAAGTCCAACCTAAGGAGGTTAACTACAATCAGTAAAACGCAGGAAATAAATAATCTCACACCATCATAATCATTAGAAGGGACACACACACACACACACACACACACACACCACACTACCAACAACAACTACTACAAAATAACAGGACCTAACAATCATTGGTCATTGATATCCCTCAACAAGAATGGTTTCAATTCCCCAATAAAAAGACACAGACTAACAGAATGGATTCAAAAACAGAATCCAGCCTTCTGCTGATCAACACACCTCGACTTCAAAGATAAACATTACCTCTGAGTAAAGGATTTGGAAAAGATTTACCAAGCAAATGGACCTAAAAACAAGCCAGTGTAGCCATTCTAATATCCAACAAAATAGACTTCAAACCAAAATTAATCAAAAGAAATGGGATGGTCACTTCATACTCATTAATGGGAAATCCGCCAAGATGACATTGTAATTCTTAATATCAATGTCCCTAACGCAAGGACTCCCACATTTGTACAAGAAATACTGAAGCTAAAAATACACATTAACTCTCACACACTGATAGTAGGAGATTTCAATATCCCACTCATACCATCTGGAAGGTCATCCAGACAAAAACTAAACAGAGAAATACTGACACTACCAGATGTTATAAACCAAATGGACCTAATAGATTTTTACAGAATATTGCAACCACACACAAAAGAATATACCTTTTTCTCACCACCGTGCAGAACCTCCTTCAAGATTGACTACATTCTTGGGCACAAAGCAAGCCTCAATAAATACAAGAAAACTGAAATAACCCATTGCATCCTAATACATCACCATGGATTAAAACTGGATTTCAACAACATCAGAAACAGCAGAAGTCCTACAAATTCAAGGAAACTGGACAACTCTATACTAAATGATGACTAGATCAAGACAGAAATAAAGAAATTAAAGACTTTCTCAAATTCAAGGAAAATGACTCCACAACATACCCAAACCAATGTGACACAGTAAAAGCAGTGCTAAGAGGAAAATTCATAGCACAAGGTGCCTACCAGGAAAAAAGTGGAGACATCACATAATAGCAAATTAAGAGCACATCTGAAAGTCTTAGAACAAAAAGAAAGCACACCCAAGAGAAGCAAATGGCAAGAAATAATCAAACTGAGGACTGAAATCAATTAAATAGAAACAAAGAGAATAATTCAAAGAATCAATGAAACAAAGAGCTGGTTCTTTGAGAAAATCAGAAATATAGACAAATCCCTAGACAAATTAATTAAAAGACAGAGAGAGAATATCTAAGTCAACAAAATCAGAAAAGGAAAAGGGGGACATAACTACAGACACCAAGGAAATCCAAAGAATCATTAGATCATAATTTTAAAAACTTGTACTCCACAATATTGGAAAATCTAAAAGAAATGAATAATTTCTAGATAGATACCATCTACTAAAATTGAATGAAGATGAGATAAACAAGTTAAACAGACCTATAGAAGAGGTCATTAAAAGCCTCCCAACCAAAAACAGCTCAAGGCCAGATGGTTTTAGCTCAGAATTCTATCAGACATTCAACAAAGTATTAACACCAATACTTCTCAAGTTATTCCACAAATCAGAAACAGAAGGAACATTGCCAAACTCATTCTACCAGGCTACAGTCATACTGATACATAAACCACACAAAGATTTAACAAAGAAAACTACAGGCCAATTTTCTGCATGAATATAGATGCAAAAATACTTAATAAAATACTCACAAACTGCATCCAAGAACATAATAAAAAGATCACCCATCATGACCAAGTATGCTTCATCCCAGAGATGCAGGAATGGTTCAACATAAAACTATCAGTAAATGTTATCCACCACAAAAACAAACTGAAAGAAAAGAACCACATAATCATCTCACTGGACGCTGAGAAAGCTTTTGACAAAATCCTACACCCCTTCATGATAAAAATATTGGAGAGATTTGGAATACAAGGGACATACCTAAGCATATTAAAGGCAATTTACAGCAAGCCCACAGCCAACATCAAATTAAATGGAAAGAAACTCAAAGCAATTGGACAAAAATCAGGAATAAGACAAGGTTGTCCCCTCTCTCCATACCTATTCCATATAGTACTTGAAATTCTAGCTACAACAATAAGACAACAGAAGGAGATCAAGAGGATATGAATTGGAAAGGAAGAAGTCAAAGTATCCTTATTTGCAGATGATATGATAGCATATATAAGAGACCAGAAACACCCAACAAAGGAACTTCTACAGCTGAAAAACAACTTTAGTGAAGTGGCTGTCTACAAGATCAAATCAAAAAAATCTGTAACCCTCCTTTATATAAATGACAAATAGAGAAATAAATTGGAGAAATAAACCCTTCACAATAGCTACAAACAACATATTTTGGGGTGACTTTAACCAAGCAAGTGAAAGACTTATATGAGAAAAACGGTAAGATCTTGAGAGAAATTGAAGAAGATCTCAGAAGATGGAAAGCTATCCCATGCTCCTAGGTTGATAGGATTAACATAGTACAAATGGCCATTTTACCAAAAGCAATCTACAGATTCAATACAATCCCTACAAAAATACCAATATAATTCTTTGCAGACCTTGAAAGGGCAATACTCAACTTCATATGGAAAAAAAAAAGCAGGACAGCTAAAATAATCCTGAAAAATAAAAGAACCTCTGCAGGTATCAACATCACTGATCTTAAGCTGTACTACAGAACCATAGTAACAAAAACCACATTGTATTGACACAAAAACAGACACAAGGATCATTGGAACAGAATTGAGGATGCAGAGGTAAATCCACACACCTATGGTAGGCTGATCTTTGATAAAGAAGTCAGAAAAAAATACAATGGAAAAAAGAAAGCATTCTTAACAAATAGTGCTGGTCAAATTGAATGTTTATTTGTAGAAGAATGCAGATAGACCCATATCTATCACAGTGCACAAAACTCAAGTCCAAATGAATCAATGACCTCAACATAAAACCAGATACACTGAATCTGATAGAAGAGAAAGTGGGGAATAGCCTTGAGCACATTGGCACAGGAAACAATCTCTTGAACAGAACACCGATGGCTCAGGCACTAAAATCAACAATTAATAAATGGGACCTCATGAACCTGAAAAGCTTCTATAAGGCAAAGGATTCTATCAATAAGAGAAAATGTCAGCCTACAGAATAGGAAAAGATGTTCAACTCCACTTCCAATACTGGGCTAATATCCAAAATATATAAAGAACTCAAGAAACTAGATGTTAACAAAACAAAAAACCTAATTAAAAAATGGGGTGCAGATATAAGCAAAGAATTCTCAGAAAAGGAATCCCAAATAGCTTTAAAACACTTAAAGAAATGTTCAACATCCTTAGCAATCTGGAAAACGCAAATCAAAACTGCTCTGAGAGTCTATCTTACACCTGTCAGAATGGCTAAGGTCAATAATACAAGTGACAGCTCATGCTGGTGAGGATGTGCAGCAAGGGAAACACTCCTACACTGCCGGTGGGAGTGCAAGCTTGTACAGCCACTGTGGAAATCAATATAGCAATTCCTCAGGGAATTGGAAACTGACCTACCTTACGACCCAGCTATACTACTCCTGGGCATATACCCAAAGGACATTTCATCCTACCACAAGGAAGGAAGCTTGCTCAACTATGTTTATAGCAGCTTTATTCATAATAACCAGAAATTGGAAACAATCTAGATGCCCCTCAACTGAAGAATGGATAAAGTATATGAGGTACATTTACACAATGGAGTACTACTCAGCTATTTAAAAAAAACAATAACTACATGAATTTTTCATGCAAATGGGTGGAACTAGAAAAAATCATCCTGAGTGAAGTAACTCAGTCCCAGAGAGACAAACATAATATGTACTCCCTTATATGTGGACATTAACTGTTAAGCAAAGGACAAAGGTGCTGCAATCCACAAACCCAGAGAGACTATGCAACAAGGAGGCTCCAGTGGGGACACAGAGATCTCCCTGGTAAATGGAAAATAGAACAGATGATACAAGAGGGATGGGGAAAGATGGGAATGGGAGGAGAAGGGACCGGGATGGGGAAGAGGGATGCGGAGAGCAAATATATGGAGAAAGGACAAGAATTGGAGGACATGTAGGGGAGAATCATGAGAACTAGTGAAGTGGAACTTACTGGAATCAACAAAGGAGACCCTAGCAAAGACCTTTGTAATGGGGGATAGGGACCCTAAACAGGACACCTCCTGTAACCAGGCAACTGAAACCAGGTTTCCAAATGTGGCCCTGGGATACCATGCAAGCCACAAAAACTTCAACCTATGGCCTATTCTCCCTGCAGGATCTACTGGGACAATGGAAAGGCAGAATACAATGCTAGAGAAGGGAAACCATGACTGATATTCCAGGGCAGGGCAGGGACTAGAGAAGTTTTCTAATGTTATTCTGCACTCCTCATTAGTCCCTAGTCCAACCCTTAACAGAGAGGTTCCCTACGGCAGCTGAAGGAAGCAGCTGCAGAGTCCCAGGTCCAAAATATGCAGAACTTGGTGAGCCCCACAAAAGAAGTGGAGTAGGGATTTCTGGAGCTTGGGAGGTCAAGGACACAAGGAGAACAAACCACATGGAGTCAACTGACCAACACTCTTAGGGGCTCACAGAGCCTGGAAAGGCAGGCATTGAACTGCTGGGTCCCTCCAAATATGTCTTAAGGATGCCTAGCCTGATGATCCTGTAGCACTCATACAGACTGGAATAGGGGTGTGTGTCCCTGAACCTCTTGCTCTCCCTCAGGGGCATACTTTGTACCCCTTCTAGTCCAACCTTGAGGAAGCAGGGATTTTGCCTAACCCTGTTCCATCTTGTGCCATGTTTGAGCAGTAACTCTAGGAAGACTGTTCTCTCTTTGGGAAATGCAAGGGTGGGAATGGGAGGATAGGAGGTAGATCTAGGGGAGAGGAAAGGTAGGTAGGGGGGTAGGTATGAGGAGTGAAGGGAGGGTGGGATGGTGAAAATGGTGGAATGATGAAAAATTTAAAAAAATAAAAAATAAATATTTTTAAAAATCAATGAAATGATTCCTAATGATATTCCACTATACTCACAGATCAGTGTCTTGACCAATCATCATCAGAAAGGCTTCCCCCAACGACAGATGGGAGCAAAGACCCACAGCCAAATATTATTTGGGGAAAGAGTCTAAATTAGAGGTCCCCATCAGGTCTTTCCCCTCCAAGCTTGTGAAACTCCATGAATGAGGGGAAGAAAAGATTGTAGCAGCCAGAGGGGAAAGATAATATAACTCATTGAATCAACTGAGCAGGGTTCAAATGGATGCACAGAGACTGAAGCAGCAATCATGGAGCCTGCATGGGTCTGCACCAGATCCTCTGTATATACGCTATGGCTGTTAGCATGGTGTGTTGTGGACGTTTATTTTTAGTTATGTATAAAACGTTTTCTGCACCGTTGGGTGAGAGGTTGCCTAGGTCTTGGAATTTTGTATTGGCTACATTTGTTGGATTTATGTGGGGGATGTTTGATTGCTTATGATCTGCACATGGTATCAGTAGAACACCTCAGGAATTCTGTATCAATGAAAACACCTGAGCTAGTACGTTCAAGGTTCCACTGTCAAGTATGGTCCTGTCTGTGAGAGTGATTCCCTCTGCTGAGGTCTGGCAGGGATTGTACCTATGAAAAATGCCTCCTTGTCAAGGTGCCCAAGCAACAGCTATCAGCTACAAATGGTGCCCAATGTGGGGCATGACATCATGCCAGCTAACATGCAACAAGAGACAAGGAAGAAAAAGAAACTCCAGACCTTGAAGAGTATGTTTTATTTTGTTTTGTTTTGTTTTATTTTGTTTTCTGCAAACCTTTCCAGATACTGGTGAGGTGAGGAGGTCCTAACAAGACACATCTGCTATGGTGATGAGAACTCTATCCCATGAGGGTACTCTACCTATAAACAAGGACCAGTTGTTTCCCAGCAGACCAGACTCTATCTTAAAACCTGGAAAGTGTTTCCTCAGGGTCAGCACACAGAAGCTGTCTTCCAGAATTGGCCCAAGGTTGTATCTCATGCTGGTAGCCAAAGTTAGTATTATAAGAGTCACCCAGGTGGTACTGGCTTTGAAGCCATGAAGGAGTCTTTGGAGTGTAGCTGAGGCTTGGCACTCTGAAAGGCTAGGAGAGGCCATTGGTGAAGGTGCAGCCTCAGTAGAAGTTAAGGGCCCAGATGAAAGGGGTCATACAGAGAAGTTGAAGCTTGGCACCATAAAGATAGCCTAGGAGAGGCTGTTATTTAAAGTGCAGCCCAGTTGCAGCAGAAGACCCCAGCATTTTTGAGAAGCCAGTACCATGAGATGACTCAAGAACAGCAGCAGCAGTGGAGTGAAGCTAACCAGAGCCTAGAGGACAAGCTATATGTGCTGCAGAGGGCAGAGCCAGAGAAGTGACACAAGCCCTTTGGGGGATCCCTGAAGATCATGAATAAATTCCAGATAATTGGACATTAATAATGTTTTTCTGATATCCAAAGACATTGTGAAAAACTTGATAAATGTTTGGTTTCATTTGGTCCTGTGTACTAGCAACCCTCATGATTGTTCCTCTTGTAAGTCATTTACTGGTATAGTATTAAATTGTGTTGTAGAGATAAAGCAATCTTTTGAATGGCTTATAAAAAAGGGGGAAATGTTGTGGAAGTTTATTTTTAGTTATGTATAAAATGTTTTGTGCACTGTAGGGTGAGGGGCTGCCTAGGTCTTGGCGTTTTGGATTGTCTGCAGGTGTTGGATTTATATGGGGGATATTTGATTGCTTATGACCTGCATGTGATATCAGTAGAACACCTGAGTAGTTCTGTATCAATAAAAACACTTGAGCTGGGAAACTCAAGGTTCCACTGTCAATTATGGCCCTGTCCATGACAGTAGTTCCCTCTGAGTTCTGGCAGGAATTGTACCTATGAAAAGTACCCCTTGTCATGGTTGGTGAGCTGCCCCAGCAGCAGCTAACAACTACAATGGTGTTTTTGTAGGACTCTTAACAGTGAGAGTGTGTTTCTGACTCTTTTGCCTGCTCTTAGGACCCTTTTCTTCCTACTGGGTTGCTTAGATATGAGGGTTTTGCCTTGTCTTATTATATCTTGTTTTGATATGTTTTGTCTTGTCTCTTGAAGGTCTACTCTTTTCTGAAGGGAAATGTAGAGGGAATGGATCTGGGTGAGAGGGGAGGGGAGATGGAGAGTGCTGGGAGACGTGGAGGGAGAGGAAACTGTGATTGGGATATATTGTATGAGAGAAGAATCTATTTTCAATTTTAAAAAAGCAATGCAAAGAAAAAAGCATTCCTCAACTAACAGTGTGTGGTTTCATTTTTGTTTCCAGAATTCTACATTTTCTTAATATAGTCCTTTTTTATTTAGTTTTTCTTCTCCCTTACCATACATCCAGACTGCAGCCTTCCCTCCCTCCACTGCCCAACTTCCCGCCTCTGCTCTCCCCCACATCCACCTCCCTCTGCTTCCTTCACGCACATACGTAAATGCACACACTTGTAAAAATATTCAAAGAAAGAAAGGCTTATGTTCTAGAATATTACATAAATTTTAAGGCTATAGGTTTTTTGGCAATTCATAAGAAACTTTTAAACCATTATTCTTGTTTCTAAAATTATCTTAACTACATTTTTAGACTTTTAGAATCTAACAACTGTATATATGTTATAAAATATTGCTTTCAAATGGAAACAAAAATCACATTTAAAGTTCTTAGTACAGTACTTAGAATCTAACACATCCTCATTAAACATCTGCTAATGTTATAAATAATTAGAGTGGGAATATAGAAGAAAACCAATTGGTTTCATCTTCAGATTGGAGCTATCCACTCAGTTCTCTCCATTCTGGTTTTGGCATGAATCTAAGATAATTTGCATTGTAATGATCACTGAATCCTCAAACATAACCTAGCCCATACTTAGCATTGGTCAAAAGAAACATCTTCACACAGAAAGTGTTCTTCCCAGGAGGGTAGAAAGGAAAAGAGAGAAAGTTGTAGTTGACTCTGTTGCCATGCCCAGATCTATTCTAAACACTGTCTCGAGATCTCATTTGGTCTCCCAATCTTGATGATATTATCTCCCTCTTACTGATGAGGAAATGAGGCTCAAAATCAGAAAACAGTTTAAAGAAATTCACAGTCAGTGACAAGGGACAGAGAAGAGCTAACACCAGCTTGCTTTCCTTCTTTCTTCCTTTTCATTTTTCATTCTTTGTTCTTTCTCTTATTTATTGTTTATTTAATTTAGGTATGCACATTGCCTAGGCTGACCTCACACTTGCTATGTACCAAGTTGCTAAAGTTGACTCTGAACTCCAGTCCCTTTGCTTCTCCCTCCCAAATGCTGAGATTACAGGCATGGCCATCATGTACCCAGTTTATGCAGCACTGGTAACAGAACCCAGCACTTGGAGCACGCTAGGCAAGCACTAAATTCAGTAAGCTGTGTTTCCAGCCTGACACTAGCTCTTTCCAATTTTCTACATCTGTTCTTACTTGCCACTTCTCCAGTGCAGTCTGTGATATCCTAAAAGTAAATGAATACACTGGATAGGATTGAAACGCAGACAGGTTACCTAGACCCTGTAATCCTTATGATCTCAAGCCAGAGAAAGGTGTGTCCTGGTAGGTCAGCAGCTCCCTGATTAGGAAAACAGGAATCAGCCCCTAGGTAACAGAATGGAGCAACTTTGCTTTGCCAGAGAAACTGAGCTAATCTTCATCCACACTCCCAAACTTCATTCTCACATCTCAGAAGACAGACATTCATCCTTTCGTCTCTTTAGACCATGCAAAGTAGGGCTGTGGGTTTCAAAAGGTCAGTGGTACCAAACATACAGAATCTTCCTCCATTAATGCCCTAATTATTTTTATTACCCAGTTTTCACTCAAACATCAAACTTTTCCTCTACTTTTTCCCCATTCTGGACATAGATGCTTAATATTCCAGACTAAGGCATAATGACACTGTTTATGTCACTGTGATATTTAGTTTCTTTAAAGCTTGATTACCTTCAACTACTGTTTTCCTGAGACAATCAGAAACTCTGGAGACAGGATTCTGTTAGGCAGATATATTATCACTAGGTCAAGCTGAATGGGAAATTCAGCCAGGTGGCAGAGTTCAATGGTGATAAACAGAACAAGCCTGAGGTTGATTATAAAATTTTAGTCCCCAAAAGTAAATGTTTAGGTCTTAAGGACTTTGTAAAGCTACTTCTCTAAGGAACATTTTAAAATGTGATAGCTTATGACCACTGTTTAAGGTATAAATTTAGCTTATGTTCTTCTGAATTTAGGATTCCATCTTGACTGGCTCATTTGGCAAAAAACAAACCTATATGTCAATGGGTAGGTGACTGCTAGAAAATATCACTGAAAGTGTAAGTGCATTCTTGCATATTTTTACAAACAAGCCTGGGGAAGCACCTGTCATTGCTTTTGCTTTCTTATTTCTCAAAGTAACTTATGTTTCCCATGCTCACAAAACACTTTCCTTAAAGCATCAAGACACTGTAAAAACAAGGCTGAAGACCAGAGCTGAGTCTATGCATGAGGCACTCGTGCAAAATCCTGGGCATTCTAATCCCAATTTTATTCTGTCAGTCTCTACCTAGGATCCCATTCTACAGGGTTTTAGTTCCCTCAACAAATTTTGAAGCATCATACCAAAACATATTTAAAATTTAATGTGAATTATAGGTAATTAATGACCATGAGAGGAGTAAGTGAAACTTTTTTTAAAAAAATCAAGATATAAATACCGACAAGCTCTCTGTCATTTTTCAAATTAATAGTAGCTAAAAGGATAATAATATGGTAAGAGGGTTACATATTAAGTACATGACACCAGTTAGATTTAGCCTCCAACCATGGGCCAAATAAACTATTACCCAAAAATCTATCCTGTTGCATGTTCATAATATTTGCTTTTACATTGTTTTAGATGTATTAAGTTTATTTTATATGCATGAATGTTCTGTCTGGATGTGTGTGTGTATGTGTGTACCATGTATATGCCTGGTGCCTGTGGAGGTCAGAAGAGGACATCATGATCCCCTAGAATTGGAGTCACAGATGATTGTGAGCTACCATATGGTTGCTAGGAACCAAACCCAATTTCTCTGCATTGAGTAGAAAGTGCTCTAAACCACTGGACAGTCTCTCCAGGCACCCTATCTTTAATATTCCTGATTCCTGGTGATTTTGACGGCTGTAACAGATATCAGAATGAAGTACCTCATCATTTCTCCACTGTTCTATAAACAGTGCTCCTAAGCTGAGGTCCCTGCCTTTCTACTAACACATGACTCTCTCAATATCTTATTATCTTCAATGCAGAGTTCCTTACAACCATTAGCATACCCCCCAATCCTGGTATGGTCACTCTTAGCCTTTGAAACTTTGCTTCTCCTACCAAGTGTAAAGTTTTCTTCCCAGCTCTGGAATTTCTAGCATCATATGGGCATATATCAACATTCCAGACTGGAAGGGTATGGTCCTTGTTTTTATCAAGGGATTCTGGATTCCTGTAAAGAGAGAACCCTATGGTCCCATGATGGCATGTTATTAGAAACCAAGAGAAGGGTTCAAAACAAAGATATGCAATGATCTGAACTAGACCGTCATGTTTCCCTTCCAGATTATATAACTGACTATCTTCAATGTAATAGATGTATGTCTATATACATATACTTAATTTGTTAGTTTTTATGTACTAAGTTTAAGCCATTGCAAGTTAGTTTACTATTTTATTCATGTTTAATAAAGTTACAGTTTCATTTTAATTAGTAATTTTATTTTTTTCATTAAGATTTTTAAACATAATTGTATTATCCCTGATCACAACCAGCATTATAATAAAACATAGTAGCGTTGAGTGTGCATCCTTTCTTTCTCTGAATTTTGGAAGGCAATTCTAGCTCCTCCTCATGTATGCCCAAACTTCCTTTGGAAAAAGAAAATAATATCATTTTCTGAGTTAAAAAACATTTTTGTGAATTCCTGTTTTATTGAGCCTTTTTGACTCAAGAATGGATTTGCAATTTTGTCTAGTGGCTCTTCAGGTCTGAGGATTATCATGAGTTTTCCTTAAGATACATAAATGTGATGATTTAAACAGGTTACATTATAATGGAGTATTTCTGAATTATTAAAATAAATACCATATAATCATGCTGAACCTTTTAAAATATACTTTTGAATTTTTGTTAATATTTTATTCAGGATTCTGTATTATTTGCACAAATAAGTTTTTAAATACTTTTATTTTTACTAATAATTGTAGTTTCATATAATATATCTTGATAACATCTTCTTTGTATTCCTATTCTTCCCTGTTCCACCATCTTACCCCTGTGCCCTCAAAAAGAAAAGAAAAGAAAAAAGAAAATTAAGTTGAGCTTATGTGGCAAGATCATGGATCATGGACATCACCATGGTCTCTGGAGGCAGAAGGTTCCTCTGATCATGGATATTCACCTGGTCCATGCTAGCCAGAGACAAAGCATGACAGAGTTTGACCCAAAGTTGGGCCTCACTGCTCAAACCCAGATGCCAAGCAGGCTCCCTGGTTTCCTGCAAGCACCAGCGCATCCTGCAGGCCCCCTGACATCCCACAGGGACCAGGGCCTCCTACAAGCATCACACAGGCAGAGTCATCTGGCAGTAACCAGGGCCTCCTGCGGACATTCCATAGGGACCCAGATATCCCACAAGTACCCAGATATCCTGCAGGTACCAGAGCTCCCACACAGACACCGGGAACTCCCACGGGTACCAGGAAATCCTGCAGATGTCCAGGCATCAGTCAGGCACCCAGCCAACCAACAGACACCCAGACATCATGTAGGCACCCAGTCTTCCCACAGCCACCTGCAACCATCTGGTTATCCCTCAGGCACCCATACATCCCACAGGCATCAGGAACACACATAAGCACCAGGGAATCCTGTAGGCACCCAGACATCCTTCAGGTACCTGGATATCTGGCAGGCACACAGACATCACACAGATACCCAGATATCATACAGGCACCCAGTCATCACACAGGCATGCAGACATTGAAAGTTACCAGGACCTCCCACAGGCACCCAGTCATCTGGCAGTGAGCAGGATCTCTCATAGGCACCAGGGCCTCCTACAGGCCCCTGAACATTTCACAGAGACCCAGACATCCCACAAGCACCCAGATATCCCGCAGGCACCAGGACACCCAATAGGCAGCAGGATCTCCCATGGGCACCAAAGAATCCTGATGATGCACAGGCATCCCAGGAACCCAGTCTTCCCACAGGCATCTGGTCATCCTGCTCTGGTTCAGGGAGATCCTGTGGTTTGGCAGTGTTCCAATGGGCAGGACTCATTCAGGCTCCAGGTTAATGGGCCCTGCCCTGCCCTCAGCACTCTTTATCTAGCAGATAACTCTGCAGCCTATGCTTTACCCATCCCATCAGGAAGGGCACGATGAGTTGCAGCTGTAGCAATGGGATCAATGGTTCCGATCTGGTGGTTACTGGAGGACCAGTCCCTGTCCATCCTAGGTACACTACCATTCATGCCACTGCCTCCAGCCATTTGTTCTTAGCAGTGCTCATCATTGTTCCCTTGCCTGCAGATTCCCAATTTCTCGTCACTTCACCCTGAGTTCCTTTTTTTTACCATCTTGGTTGTACCAATGCCGTGACTGTGTTCATATTCTCTCTGCATGGAGTGAGGGGTTGGCAGTGGCCCGTGCCTCCCAGGGGAACCCCCACATCAGATCCCTCAAAGACTCTAGCTCCACATCTCTGTTGCACACCCTGTTGCATTCCTTCATCTTTCCTCTCTCCCCTCATAGGCACTAGTCTTCCAAGTCTGTTGTCCTTCCAACCAGACTTTATTCTCAAAATCTCTGATGAACTCGGTGGGTAGGCAGTAGTGACCCCTACCTCCCCAGAGGGACCCCCACACCTGATTCCACCAAGACTCTAGCTCCACATCTCCACTGTGTACCCTACTGTATTTCATCATCTTTCTTCTTTCCCCTCATGAGCAGTAGTTTTCCAGGTATGTTGTCTTTCCAATCACATTTAACTCTCAAAATTTTCTCCACTGAATGTGGCTACAGAATAGCTCTTCTGTGTCCATGAAGCGAGGGGCCAGAGGTGACCATGTTGGTGGGACAGCAGGGCAGGTGGCCAGAACACCATCAGACTCCACTGTCTGCCCCACCACCATCCGGGAATTTCCCACAAATAAGTATTTTGTGTTTTTTTGTTGTTGTTGTTGACAATACCATTTCTGTATAATATTTGTTTATGTTTTTAATTGGATGCTATTTTCATGACAAAAATGATACTGTGGAGAATTTTGAAGAGCATTGGAAAGGTCCGTGCTTTAATGGTTAGAAAGCCCCTGGGAAATCATCTGGATTTGATGCTTATTATGGTTTGAATGTGAAATGCACTCCTTCCCAAAGTTTATGGGTTAGGGACTCAGTTCTCATGCAATGGTCCTATTGTGGGAGGAAACTTTCCATGGGACCTGGCTAGAAGAAATAGGTCCCTGGAGGAGGGGTCTTTAGGGCATATTGTGCCTAGGTTCTTCCTATCTCTATATTTCTTATCTGTTGTGTTCCTGCAGCCATAATGTTCTTCTGCCTAAGTGCATGAGGCCAAGCAACAATGGACTGACCCTCAAAACCATGAGCCAAAAGAAACCGTTACCCCACAAACACTTTTAGCAGCTATTTGGTTGCAGTGACACAAACCTAACATACACAGTGCTTTATTGATGGCAAAGTTGTAACAATTTTCTCAATTTTACTCTACAAATTTTCCTACTTAGACTCCTTTTAATCTCTTCTAATCATCTCAGGATTATGTGTTTCTCTAGAAAAAAAAATAAGCCTGCTTACCATTTTCATTTTATTTATACAGATTTAAGCAATATTTTTATGATTTAAATTTCTTCTCTTTCCACTGGTATTCTGTTCTCTCGTTTTCAAATGTTTATTTGTGCCTAACTTCCCTACTTATGTTCTTTAATTAGATTAATATGCAGGCTGTTTATTCCTAAGAATAATCCTTTAGGTTTTGTTGGTCAGTTTTCTTCTTTGCATTTTGCAAAATCATCAAATTTCTCCTTGATTTGAGAGGTAGAATTTGAACATTGAATATTCTCCTGAATGATGCTTTCCCCATCCATGCCCTTCCAGGTCTGATGAGTAGTTTCCATAGCAATAGATCCTGATGCCACATGCTTTTAGTTTGTCAGCACTCTGCAACACTACAGCTACTTAAGACATTATAGCTGCTTAAGAGAACTAAATGTTTCTCATATTTTGCTCATTTCTGGCTTCATTTATTATCAAGGCACTTACGTTGTTTCTTTTTTGCTATTTTCTGTAGTTCACTGAAGGAACAGCATTTGGTCAAGCTTAGTGACTATTCCTGAACCAGTTTTTAATATTCAGTATATAAAGTTCAGTATATACATTACATGAAGCTTAGTATATAAGGTCTGTATCAGCTAGAACTGCCTTAACATTTTATTTGACTTTCCTATAATCGTGTGTGTGTGTGTGTGTGTGTGTGTGTGTGTGTGTGTGTGTGCTTCTCAATTTATTTAACTGAGGCATGTTCACATACATTTTAGCTTTTCTAGAGAAACACATAGCCCCAACAACGATCTAGATGTTATAAAAGAAATCTAAATAGTGAAAGTTCAGCGTAGGTACGTGTTCACATATTAGAGGACAATCTAAGGTATTGGTTATCATTAGACTGTCATCTTTTGTTTGAGACAGAATCCATCATTATCCTAAACCAGGCTAGCTGCAAAGGATCTATCAGTCTCTAGTTACCATCTTGCCATTGCTCAATTATGCTACTGTACAGGTATTTTACGTATGTCTGGAGATCTGAACTCAGGTCCTCATTCTTGAGAGGCAAGCATTTTAACCTAATTTAACCACCTTCTCATGTCTCATCTTCCTCATGACTCATTTTAGCCAGCTAACTCACTATTATTACTTAATTATTACTTAACTAACGTTTGGGTGTTGTGCCTGCTTTTCAGTTAGAAAATATATTGCAGACAAAGAAGTTAGTGTTTCCCAAGGAACCATAGAAGAGCCTGTCCTTGAAATTAGATAAATCACAATTTGAGTCCCAGCTCTAACTTCAGGTATCAATATATAACATCCAAATGATGAACAAGGCCCTGGTGCAGCACAGATAGAAGAAATGTGTTGCAATATATTTGAACACATCCCAGATATAATTATACCTACTAAAGTTCATTGTACTGGCTGCCTGAAGCAAACAGGATGGGATTTCAATAGCTGAGCTAGCCTGTGTAATCATGTCAATAGAGTTACTCTCTCTTAGCTTAATGTAAACAGAGTTGCTGACAAAGAGGTCAATTGGATGCTCTACCAGAGTGGAGACAATGTTAGGTGTGGCCTGGTTTCCCTATTGATCTGCAATTCCCCACTGTAAAAAGTGGACATAGTTTAGACAGGTGGGGCCTATCCCCTTTTGTGTTGGTGGTACCCCACTATAAATGTGGACACATGACCAAAGGTTTGGGAGGAGTAAACCATTGCTTCTTTGATCATGTAAATAGACTGCTAAGAGAGAGCTAGGGAGAGGTTTTTAAGATAATAAACTGCCTGGACACAAGGGGAGTTGTTGGAACTAGCAGTTGGAACTGGAACATGGCATGGTGTGAGCTCTCCTAAGGTCTGTCTGGCTTGTATTATTAACCATGTTGTGTGTGTGTGTGTGTATAAGAGCGAAAGTCATGTTTTAAATTTTACTCTGCTTAAGATATCTAGGGAACAAGGACATAACTTACTGGAGTGCTAAGTGGGGCTGTTCAGGTGAGAAAGTCTTGAATCTCCCCTGCTCAAGAACATAACCTCTTGGATTGTTGGGTAGGGAGTGTCTAGATCTCTTTTAGTTGATCCACACTGCACCAGATGTGCTCCAAATGCATTGCCTGTGCTTGGTAGCTTGTAGGCAGGAGATAACCTAGACAGGAAATACATCAGGATAGATGCTTGCCACTGATTGGCCCTAGTGGGAAGTACATACATAGCCTTATGGGCTCTGCCTTTTTAAGCACCTGTGCCACATAATTCGGTGCCATTCTGTGGGAGCTCTGGAGGTGACAGGTTCATTCCATGGGTACTTCAGAATGGACCTGGTCAGAATCCATCTTCCTGGACAGTATTTTATTAATTTAATTAAAGCTTGCTTGCTTCAAATTTGGATAACTGTGGTGGTCTTATTCTGGACCAGATTTTGGATTTATATGTGTTTAGTAATAAATTGCTGGGCACCATATTAATTCATTAACAGAAATGTCTTCGATAGGAAATGAGTTGAGAGTGGTCACCAGAACTTCCCCTGGGCCACTCAGGGGAGTCCTGTCCCTCTTCATGGCTTTTGGACTTTCCAGTTATTCTAAGATAACTCCTGGGTGGTCTGCAAGGCACTGAGGATCAGGCATGTTAGATTCTTTTGAACTCTCCACTGGGATTCATCACTGTGTCCACCAAAATATCATGAAATAATGTGCTGTGCACCCAAAACAATGGGTATTCATGTCATCAGAAATTCCCAACTCTGAACATGAATGAACAAAGTAAGAGGTCTCCTTTCAGGGTCCCAGTATTGATGAAGAGAGTCACTGCCACACATGCGCTTACTCAGAAAATAAACGTGAGCACTTATTGAGCTTTTGCTCAGTGAAGACATTTAATACGAATTATTTCAGTCTTTGAAATATTATCATGAAGTATTATACCTTCCTGCTTTATATAATGCCTCCTCTCCCTTTCTCTACTCCCTGTTTCAAGCTTCCTGTCTTTTGCAGTTGATTATGTCTCACTCTGTTTTATGCTGCTGTGACAGGAACCCACAGACACAGTCATTATAATTATTAGGAATGTGTTAGCTTACATTTCCTGAGACTGAAAACCTGATCTCAAGATGCTGGCATCTGGGAGCATGAGAAACAACTCACTTGGTAAAGTATTTGCTTCATAAGCAGGAGGCTCTGAGTTTGGTCCCCAGAACCTATATTGAACTATATGTTAAAACAATGTTGGGCACAATGGTGAATACTTATAATTTCAGCTCTGATGGAGACAGGTGGGTCTCTGTGCTTCAGTGGCTAGTTAGCCTAGCCAATTTGGCAAGTACCAGGCTAATGAGTATCCTTGTCTTAAAATAAAAATGGTAGACAGTGCCTGAGGAACAACTCAAGGTTGTACTCTATTAATCTACAGAGAGAGAGAGAGAGAGAGAGAGAGAGAACTCCAGCTTCCATCAAAAGCCTTTTAACTATGTCATAATTTTATAATAAGGCAGAAGTCACCACATGGTGGAAGGGAGGAAATGACAGAAAGGGTGAGGGGAAGAGGAAGAAGGAGAAGAAGCAAGGTAAAGGAGAAAAGGAGGAAAAGGGAGAGAAAGAGAGAAAGAGACAGAGAGAAAGAGAGAGAGAGAATGCTCATGATATAATGGTGACAGCATTTTTGCCTCCACCAGAGAAAAATCTGTCATAGCCTACAGACCTCTCTTCGAGCTCACATTTCCAAACGCTGTGACTGCCAATGCACGTGGCGATTAGACATCAGCATGAGCTTCTGAGGACACCGGATTCATATCAAGCTGTGGCTGCTATTCCTCGATTACAGATGATGAAGCTGAAGCAGGAGAGTAAAGTGCTGTCGTATCTCATGCTTCAGGTACAGCAATGTCTATGTGATCCTCATATGTGCTTGTGGACTTGTGACCTCTCTGTAGCTTTCTTGCATCATAGACTCTGAGTCCCAGTTTCATCAACCTCTGCAGAAAGCCTTTCCTAACCCCAGTCATGGCATGTTGGGATGAGGCCACTCTGGTAGAGTTATCTGTCACTCAAGCCGTAGTAATCACTTTTCCATAGTCAAGTTTCCAGTGGTCCTCACCTCCTGACAGCCCCTCTCTGGTGTAGCTTTGTCCCACACTAACATAGTCTGAGAATTGCAATGGCTTCCAGGGCTAGCTGATAAAGGGCACTGGGCTCCTGTCTTGCTTGTACACTTTTTTCACTTCTCAACTATCTTCTCAACATCATGATTACAATAATATTTACTAAAAGCAAACAAACAGAATATACAACAAACAGAAATGGTGCTTTTGACAAAAAACTCTTTTTAAAAAATGAATAGCTAAATTCCAGTGCTGGTGACTACCCTTTCTGAATACAACTGGTTTGTAATGCTTGGTTGTAGTGTGTGCCGTCATGTGGTTCACAATGAAAGAGACACCACATGCTGCTCCAGTATTACAGATTCTTCATTGGATGAAACTAATTTTGATCCATGGTAAATATCCTTAGTTGGTATCTTAACAGAAAAGCCTGCAAGAAAATTTTAGTATTTGCTGAATGACAGCTGTCTGTCAATGTAAAACTGTTTTGAGTATTACTAATTGCCTATCCTGTGAAAACGTTGATATTATAGAAAATAAAGGACTTTGTGTATACTTCAAAACATGTCAGTATGACAAACAGCAAACTTGAGGCTAGAGTTGTGGCTAGGCTTGATTGTTAGAGTACCTACCTATCATGCATGAAGTTCTTGGTTTGATATCCAGCACTGAAGACCCAGGATAACCAAAATAATCTTTTTAAAAAATCTAACAGACCATCACCAACCAAGATTTCAAGTTATATTACAGATCTATAGTAATTAAAGCAGTATTCTACTGACTTAAAAACATACACATTGATCAACAGAATAGAACTGAGAACCAGCATATAAACCCCCAGTTCTGCATCTACTACCTATTTTCGACAAAAAGACCAACAAATAAATATTGGAGAGAAGACATCATCCTCAATAAATGATGTTGGTCAAACTTGTTAGCTATATTTAGATGAAAGAAACTAAATCCTTATCTATCTTCTTGTACAAAACTTAATCCAAATAGATCAATAATCTTATCATGAGACCTGATACTTTGAATCTAAAGGATGAGAAAGTACGTAATAATTTTGAACTCATTGACACAGATAAAGAATTTCTGAACAGGACCCCATTAGCACAGTCATTGTAACCAACAATTAATGAACAGAAACTCATGAAACTAAAAGTCTTCTCTATAGCAAAAGGCACCATCATTTGAGTGAAGATTCAGCCTACAAAATGGTAAAAATTCCTAACCAGATATACATCTGACAGAAGAACAGTATCTAGACAATACAAAGAACTAAAAAACTAAACACCAAGAAAACAACCCAGTTAAAAAATGGATCATAGAGGTAAACTTTCAAGGCTTTCAAGGATGAAATGAAGAAGTATGAGAAAGTTTTGTTTTTTAATGCTTGACATCATTAGGCATCAAAAACTGCTAATTTAAACAATTTTGAAATTTCAACTTGCCCCACTTTGATTGGCTAAGATTAAAAAATAAAAATAAGGCAACAAATGCTGGCATAGATGTGGAGAAAGGGGAACATTTGTTCACTGTTAGTGAGAGTAAGCTGGTACAGCCACTGTGGAAATCAGAGTGGATACTCCTCAAAAAGCTCAAAATAGATCTACCATATGATCCATCAATACCACCCTTGGGAAATACCCAAAGGACCCTGTATCCTACCACAGAGATACCTACTCATCCATTTTCACAATAGCTGTAAAAAATAGAAAAAGCCTAACAGCCTGAGGAATGAATAGAGAAAATGTGGTACATTTGTTCAGGGGAATATAGGAAAAATAAAATTAAGAAGATGTGGTCTTGTTGGAGAAAGTGTGTCACTGGGTATGGGCTTTGAGGTTTCAAAAGTTTTAAAAGTCCATGTCATTTCTAGCTTCCTCCCCCCTCCCTCTCCCTCTTTCTCTCTCTCTTCCTCTCTCTGCCTTATGCATGTGAATGAGCTGTCAGATCTCAACTACTGCTCCAGCTAATGCCCCAGCATGATTCTTGCCTTCTGCCATGTTCACAGCAATGATGGTTATAGATTTACTCTCTAAAACCTTAAGCCCAGGAAACTCTTTCTTCTGTAAGTTGCCTTTGTCATTGTGTATCTCCATAGCCTTAGTAACTAAAACAGATTGAAAGAGCAAGGGGTGGTAAGTAACTACAAAGAAACCGTGTTGTCTAGACACAGCAATGCTGGTACACAAATGAACTGACACAGTTGAAACAGCATACACAAGACCTGTACAAACTCAAGCCGGACAAAATCCTAGTGTGAAGACAGAGTGTGGGCATGAGTCTCACCCCTAGATAAGAGTCTATTGGCAACTGATATCTTGTAGAAGAGTCAGTTTTCTTAAGGGTGGAGCCCCCGAGTTGACCACACTCTAGTAAAAGGCCAGGTGCATATGAACAGCACAAACTGTTGATTATGGCTTAAAGTAAAAAAAAGAGAGAGAGCGATCACCATGTTTAATGGATAATGAAGGATAGTTGACCTTAGAAGAGTAAGGAAAGGGTGTGTATATACATTACACAAAATTCTCAAAACTAAAGAGTGAGAAAAATACTGAAGGAAATCAATATCAGAAAAGGAAAAATCTACCCTGAGAACGATTATCATTAAAAATTAAAGCAATACCAAATTATAGTGAGGATATGGAGCAAAGGAAACTTTTAAATTTTGAAGTGGGAATGTGTAGTACAGGTACTATTAAGTTAGTATGGAAATGCATCAGAAATATGAATAAAGAGCTACCATATCATCCATCCTTACCACTCCTGGAAATATGTCCAAAGGAATATAAATTGGCTCACTATAGGGACAGACACCTGCTCATCTGTGTTTTTGTGGTTTTGTGTGTGTGTGGTTTTTTTGTGGCAGCTATGGAACTAGCCTAGATGTTCATCAACACATGAATGAATAAGGAAAGCATGATGCATATACACAGTATTATTTTATTCTGATATAGAGAAGAATGAAACTATGAAATTGTAGGAAAATTGATGGAAGAGAAAAGTATTATGTTAAGCAAAATAAGTCACACTTAGACAAATACTTGGTTTTCTCTCAGATATATAGTAGATATATAAATAGGTAGATGATACATCCATACATAGAGACAGATATATGCACATGTATAGTCATGTATATACTTACATACATATGAGAGCGAAAGTACACTGAGACGTGAGATAAAGAGGTTAAAAGGGAGGTAGGAGGTGACAAGAGAGGACCAGTTCACATGTGACTGGAAAGTAGAATGGGGAAGTATTTGAGAGGAAGACAGAGGCCAGAAAGAAGCAGAGAGGGATGAAAAAAGGCAGTAAGGGAGAGAGTGAATAAGAACAAAATATGTTATGTATATTTGAAGATGTCATAATGAAACCCATTGTTTTGCATGCATGAATAAATTAGTTGAGAAGAAATGTTAAAAAAAAGACACAGCTTGTATACTGGGCATCTCCTTCCCTTCCCCTGTAGCAGAATAAAGTCTCCAAAGCATTAGGGCTGTTGATGACTCTGGTATTCTGGTATACATGGAGTGTCTTCAAGTTCAAATTGTTTCGTTTTATACACACAGACCTATTTGGGATTTCCTTTACAGAACATAAGGTGGTAAAATGTTCTGGCCATTATAAAGCTATTCAAAACTTGTTTGTGAGCACAAGAACATCCTTAAAACACTGACAACTATATTTGAAAACACAAAAGAGAGACTTGACCACAAATTATTTTTCATATATTCAAAATTGATAAATTACATTTGAACTGTAATTTGAAAGAGCATTCTACAATGTTTTTGAAAAACAAGAGATAATTTAAAGGTTCTTAAATTGTATGTTTATAAACAATACCATTCTTAGATCACTTTTAAATCTATATATCAAAAAGATGAGAAGAATTCAATTAAAAATTAATGGAAAGAAAATTAAAATGTATAGGTGAAAAGCAATCAAATTCATCTTGACATTTAGAATCAAATTATAACAGAAATTATTCTCAGATCACAAAAATGTGATCAGCTTCTACAAGGCAGAGTAAGCTTGCTCATTGAAGCAACACAAGCCTCTTGAGTGTTCCATTTCTCAACTGGTTTAGACCAATGAATCACTGGTATACATTAAATTATATTCAAATTATGGCTGGTTTGAAATAAAATTCAGCCTTCAGCAGTTGTTATGAAGACTCAAAGTACACAAATATAAGACGACACCATTGGCAAGATGGTTAATGAGAGACAGTAACTTAAAGATGATGTGATATTATGTCCTCTCACATTAAAAAAACCTGAATGTCCTGAATTTTTACAGATTATTTATGGGAGAGTTTTCTTGGAATTTTTCCAAAGTTGATAATAATTCTAAGTATTTACATGACATGAACCAAAATGGCTCAAAAACATGAAAACAGTTTTTCTAAGCTATCAGCATAATCCTCTTAACCTACCATGATAGAAGAAAGATTATTGCAACCTTTCTATTTTTCAATCTTTCTGATTATAAAATCTGCCTCATGAAAAGTCAAAAAAGTATATTTTCAAATCTCAGAAGAAATATACAGTAGAGCTGTGGCCTCTTCAATTTTTTAAATTAATTATTTTTCTGGATTTTGTAGGAGTTTTTAGATTTTGTAGATAATGGGATAGCTAATTTGTTGCCTTAGTTCTCATTCCAGCAGTAGATGGATGGATGAAGATAGGTAGATAGGTAGGTAGGTAGACAGACAGACAGGCAGGCAGGCAGGCAGGCAGGCAGGCGGGCAGGCGGGCAGGCAGGCAGACAGGCAGACAGGCAGACAATGTTGATTTTGAGACATGGTCTCATGTATTTCAAGTTGGCCTCAAACTTGTTCTATATCTGACGATGACTCTGAACTTCTAATTCTTCCTTTACCTCTCCTGTGTTGAGATTGCAGGCATTCTGCACCATGCTAGCTTACACCATACTGAGATACAATTTCAAGTGCTTCATGAATACTGTGTAAGTATTCTATAATCTGAGATATATTTCTTAACCCAAACCCAAACCCAAACACTTATTTTATACCTAGTTCTCTACTAAAATATTTTACTTTTGTTCTTAAAGAAAGCCCTATAATTATAGAAGTTTCTGGTTTACAAAACCTGGGTTTTCAGTGGCCTGGTAATGAAGCAGAGACAACCAGAAAAGGATGCCCTCCTCAAACATGTTTTCCTAGCTACCTTTTTGAAATCCCACCATTTAATTCTTTATTGCACTTAGAATTGCTTTTTAAAACACTCTACAATATGTTATAACAAATGCTACAAGTTGGTCTATGGAATAATAAGATGAACTGGCTTTGATCAACTATGCCGCTAACCAGCAACACCTCCCCAGTGATGCCATACTTCTGTTCCATTATTTAGGAAATCTAGAGAGTCTGGCAAGAGTAGAAAAACTGTCCAGCTGAACTTATCACCAAGTGCTGAGCTATCTCTCTAGTCCCTAAAGTGCTTGCTTCAAACGCAAGGACTGGAGTTCAGATCACCAGCACTCATAGAAATCTAGGCATAGTTACACATCAGTAAACATTAATCATTCTGTCCTTAGTGCCTAGCACAATGACAGGTCTGTAAAGATCACACATGAATGTCTGAATCAACTACACAGCTGTCAATTGAATGAGCTTTAAACTGAGAATGTTCCCATTTCTAGTTCCAGCTCTATTGTCTATGATCCACAACTTTAGGAAATAGCCTTGTATTGAATAGAAAGCCTAAAAAGTAGAGTAGGTGAGATAATGGTTACTCTCTTTCCTTAAAATAAGTCTGGAGTGAGCAATTCGGGGACATGTTAATTATGCCCCCCTACTTCTCCCATGTCTCCTCTTATCAACTCTTTGCCTTTAATTTCCACTACCATGATTACCTCATGGTCCAAGAAGTATATAGCCACCACAGCCTGTCCTGATACAGAGTAAAAGGAAGTGAGGAGCAGAGAAAGGGTGTTTCTTTGAGACCATATTTTATTTAAAAGAGCTGTCCTGGGAAGTGTCAACTAACAACTTTACAGCTCACTGGCCATTCTTGCCAGCAAGAAAGAACAATAAAATGTGCCTCTACAATTAGGTGTATCACCACACCCAGAAATGAGTGTGGAAGTACTCTGTGGTAGAATAGGTATTAAACAGGAAACATGGGGTCTCTGAAGCATTTTGCTTAAATCAGTTTAATTTTTTGAGGCAAGCCTTATGTATACAGTGAGAATATCAGACTTCCAACATGGTTGATAGGCTTCTAATGAGATAGCTCACATGAAATAACTTGTGGACTCTCTATCCCATAATAGAAGCTCCAACATAGTAACAGTCCTTAACATAATTTTCATGAAAATATTTTATGCATTCTCTTCCTCATTAAACCCTAAATGTAATGGAAGTTCTGAATTCTTGGTTGCTTATCTTCTTTTCCCAGTTCTGAGCACCATAACTGGTACATGGTAGATATTCAACAGATACTCGTCCAAATAAAGTTAAATGAAAATTTCAGACTGGAAATACACAGACAGACAGCATTTCTGGACAAACTGTGTCCAGGTCTTTGGCAGCGAGGTTTGCAGAAGGCAAAAAAAGCAAAGGATTTCTCAAAGCACAATCAGCTCCCAAATGACCACTCAGAAAATGAAGGCAGGGGGATTCAGGTGCTATAACCTTGTGCCATCTGGTACAGAGAGTCCTGAGAAACTGGAATGGATAGGATGCTTAATAATCTAGAAGCATCTACAAAATGACTGAGGTGTCTGTGGAGTCTTAGTAGTATAAAAGGTCTGTGCACTTCTTTTTTCAACCTCCTTTACTCCTTTCTAGCATAGGTAAATTTCTTGGCCACTCATGGATGGTAGATACTGGATCATTTACAACTAACTAACAGTAGAGGAAGGCTTCCAAATATCCCAATGGTTATAAAGAGTCCAAGGTACTGTGTGTGGTGCTGATGCCAGACTTCTCAGTTCTGAGCATACTCATAAACATACATTTGATCTATAATCTTAGGAAATAGGTGATATTTTTGCAGTCACATGACACTATTTGGAGTGAAATTTTTAGTATTATAATAAACATATTTATTAATTTGAAAAATTCATATATATATTTACATTTATATATATTTGTGTGTGTGTGTGTGTGTGTGTGTGTGTGTGTGTGTTGTTGGTGTTCACACCTGACTTGCTTCTTCTTATTCTCCTGAGGTCCTACAACACACCTCCCTCCCAACTATCTGTCTTTTTTTCTTTTTTGAAAATAACCCAGTGTCCAATTAATGTTTCCCAAATGCTCGTGGACCTAAGGTCATCCAGTGAAGCAGCTGTAACCTACCAATAGCTGCCCTTACTAATAAAAGTGTCTCTTCCTCCCTCAGCAGCCATTAACAGCCATTAGTTTCTCAGTTAGGAGTGAGGTATCGAGAACTCCTCCCCAAATCGTACTCAAAATTTTACTAGCTCGATTTTATACAAGTCTTCCGCATATAACCATGGCTTCTGTGAGTTCATTGTGCAATGCCCATGCCATGTCCAGAAGACAGCATTACACAGCATTCCTCCCAATCTTCCAAATCATGTATTTTTCTACACCCTCTTTCATGATTGAAGATCATTTATTTTCGACACTAGAAAAGCCACTGCACTTTAACCATTATAAATAAAAATATTGTGCATTTAAAAAGGAATCCCAAAAGTCATATAGAATTCACATCAGGCCATTGTGTTAAACTCTGCTTCTTTTTCATTTTTTATAAAACTTTGATGATTGTACATTATTGTTCATGGTACTGGGTTATATAAGAATATTTTCATATAAGAACACACAATGTGAAGTCAGATTCTGCTTCTTAATCTACCAGTACTGATGGCCTCTGCTTGGTTTTATTCTAATATTGTCTCCATAGTGGCAAAATGGCCTCAAAAGCTTCCTATTAATGAGGTCCTTAGAGCATGTGAAACCATAAAAATAAGTAGACATTTTTTCTTGATTTCACTGGCAAAGTCTTGGGAAGAAATATGATTGGCCTTTTTGTACAACTCTGAACTGGTCACTGTGGCCAGATAATATACTTAACAGGTCTCTAAGACCAGGTAGAGGCTTAGAGAATTTCATCACACATTGGTCATGTTGGGTAAAGAGGATTACAAGAAAACAGAATCCCAGATAGTCCACAAGTAGTAAGACAGCACTACCTTCAGTTGTACAAGTCCAAGTCAGATAAGTCTTTCATTTTGATTTAAACTTCAAGTTATATTATAGAACCATAGTAATAAAAATAGCACAGTACTAGCACTGAAACAGACAAGTAGATCAATGACACAGAATACAAGACTCAAATGAAAACACCTGTAATTACAGCCACCTGATATTCCACAAAAATGTTATGCTGAAGAAAAGACAGCATCTTCAAAAATGGTGCTGGAAAAACTGTATTCTACAAGTCAAAGAATGAAATTGGACCCATATCTCTCATTTTGCACAAATATAAACTCTAAATGAACAGAATACCTCAATTTGAAACCTGAAACTGAAACTGCTTGAGGAACACATAGGTAGTGTCCTACAAAGATACATGTATAGGAAAGAATTTTTTGAATACAACTCCATTGGCCCTGGAATTACGGTCAACTTTTGAAAAATAGAATCCCATAAAACTATAAAAAAGATTTTGGATAGCAAAAGGAACCGTCAACCGAGTGGAAAAAGAAGCCCAAAAAGTGGGGAAGAGTCTTTGCCAGCTATACATCCACTAGAGGATTAATATCTAGAATATACAAAGAACAGAAATAATCAAGAAGACAATTCAATCAAAAAACAGGCTATGAAGGCTATGAATATAAAGCATTCTCAAAAGAAGGGAAAAAATGTGCCTGAGAAATATCTTTAAAAGTAAATATCTTTAAAAGTATTCAAAATCCATAGTAATCAGGGAAATTTGAATTGAAATTACTTAGAGATTTTATCTCACCTCACTCAGAATGGCCAAGATCACAAAAACAACTGATAAGAAATCCTAGCAAGTGTGTGGAGAAACAGGAACTCCCATTCGCTGTTGGTGAGATTTCAAACTGGCACAGACAGTGGAAATCAGTTTGGAGCTTTTTCAAAAAGATAAGAATAGATCTATCAATATGATTCAGCTATATCCCTCCTTGACATACATACACCCAAAGGACTCGAGACCCCACTCCACCAACACTTTCTCAGCTCTGTTCATTGATGCTCTATTCTTAATAGCCAGGAAATGAAAACAATCAGGATTTCTACTAACTGACGAATGGTACATACTCCCAATGTATGCTATTCAGCTGTAAAGAAAAATGCAATCATGACATTTGCAGGTAAATCAATGGACTGGGAAAATATTGTTCTGCAAGAGGTAACCCAAGCCCTGAAAAACAAACACTGCATGTTCTCCATTATTTGTGGACCAAGATGTTTTTTTCACTTAACATTTGAATGCTAAGGTAATTAATGCTTGAAAATGATAGTATCTTACTAAAGTCCCATTTCGTATGTTTATATTTGTTAGAAGTAACTACTCCTGTTTGTTATTTCATTCGAGTCTCATTGTAAACAAAGATCACCATTTCCTATGCCTTCTTTTTAGGTATAGAAAGTGGGACTGGAGAGATTAAGTAACCTGCCAAACCAGTTGATAGCATGAGAAGGATCTAGGATTCACCAGCCTATTTCCACCTGAAGTTCACATACACAAATACCCTCCCCATTACGGGATCCTCCCTCCCCTAGGTCTATCTCATTCTAAGAAGTAGAGTGTAAGGGTAATTTCTACTCTATATATGCATTATTTGAATCTGTTCTAAGCAGAGCAGGAAGTACACCAAGCACCTTAGCACTGCCACTGGATGGGAGGAAAATTACCATGTTGCCTTCATCCACAAGGAATGATGTAGGTCAGGAAAGGAATTGCTACAGCCACTCTAAGTCCAGTCTCATCTGACCCCTAGATTAAATTATTTATTGAATTACTCTTCCTGTCCTATTTGGATTATAACTAAATTTAGAACCTAGACTGCTTGGGTGAGACCCAAGCAATCAGAGGCCTTCTGTGACCTCTATACATAGGAGTCAAATGCTCACATTCATGTTTCTAAAATTTGCCTATGGCCATATTCCAAGCTAAGTGAATTACCCAGAAATAGAATCTGCAAGCTGATTCACCTATCTCTAACTCCGAGGTATAATGATTACAAGAAAGGCCTTAACTCCCTCAAACTTCTCAATGTCTACTCTGTACCTTTTACAACTCAACTTTGCAGATCCTCATACCAAAAGCTGGTGTTTGCTTCCCAAGCTCTTAAATTTAGACTGGCATGTGACCTGATTGGATATGTGGTTCGCCATTTAAGATGGTCATGTGCTGGTTCTAAGCCCACACCTTAGGTGGGAGGAGAGCGATCACACGGGTAGCAGAGCCTTGTCAATTCCAAGCCCATGCCAGCCAACAAGCCAACTGATCCCTGTAAATTAGTCCGTGTCAGATTAGCAGGGTATCTCCATGAAGTACAGTGCATCATAGGTGCTTGCATAAGCCCAGTCAAACCAGAAAGAAAGCACAGTGGATCTTTAAATCATTCGCAGTAATTAACTCTTTACTATGTAGTTTGAGGAACAAGTAAGACAGAAAAGTTGGTATCTAAGTTCAATTTTCAGAAATCCTTTTTTAATGGGCACAGTGGCATCACAGTACTGGCAATGTGGAGGCAGGATTCCGAGAGCATGCTGGACAGCCAGCCTAGTGACCTTCATGTATTCCAGACCAATGTAAGAACTCCCCTGCCCGTCTCAAAGAAAATGTTATCGCACCAAAGTAAGAATACTTGAAGGTGTCCTCTGGCCTCTACACCTTCTACATGACATGCATGCAAATGTATAAACACACACACACATACACACATAGGAACATGCACACATACATATAGACACACTGAAAATATATGGTTGGTAAAGGCTTGTTATGCATTAGTAGCTTACTTATACAAACTTCCAAACACCTTGGGACTTTCCTGATGCTAACCACAGTCCAGATCTCCACAGGCCATTGGCCTTATTTTGTTATCTAATCTACTTCATTTCTCATCAAGAATTGCACATTCTTTATCTTTCTGCCTCACACATGAGGTCTTTGCAAGGATACTAGTTGGGTCTAACAGGTCATAATGACCTGCTCTAAGCTCCCACTGGCAAGATACATGAAAGAAGATGAATCCCTACCCAGAAGAGAAATATTCATCCCTTGAAGAAAATCAATCAATAAGCAATTGAGCCCTCTGCTTGGTGTAAATTTTAACTACATATGAATAATTATTCTATTACCACACCAAAATGAAGGCACTTAAGAATAGGAACAAGTCTAGATTCTCCATGGAATCCCATTGACTAAGATCTGGGCAGATCAATGCAAGTAGTTGATAGATATTTTCTGAGGTATAAATAGCACAGACTGTGGCTTCACGAGCTAAATTCAGCAGCTCAAATATGAGGTCAATAATTTCATCAGGTGGCTGGCATAAATAAGTGTTCAATAACTTTATTAGTCAACTACATGAATGAGTGAGCGACCAAATGAACAGTACATATCATGGAAATTATCTACCTACCTGGATGAGCATCTGAGGGAAGAGTAGCAGAGAATGCTGGATAATCCCATACTCCCTGTGCTATGCTCTCACAATATGGTTCCCAGTCTCAAATGATGTATTCTCATTTGCCATAACTTGTTCCTCTGTCAACAAGTAACATACAAATGTCATGAGACCATGCATTCTGGCTAATCACTCACAGATGCTTAAAGCATGCCCCATAGTCAGCACTTCAAGCCCAAATCAGGGCCAAGAAGCCCATAGGGATTGGAAGAATGGGTCTCCATATGCCCCATGGATGGGGAACCAGAGTCAGAACCAAGCCAACTCAGACAGCAGCACTCAACAAAATCATATGCTGCTCACAGGCTTGAACAAATGTGCGAAGAAGCTGTGATAAGAAATGCTGACCTTATTCACCTGCCAAGGTCTGCACTATGCTAGCCTGTGTCTTCTGTATTGGTTCTCATCTGTTATTTTCCACTTTTCTCTCTGTGTGTTTTTCATTTACTTTTGCCACACTCCATGGTATTTTTCCATTACCTTGCTGCACAGGGGCATCCTGAGTATTCCAACCTGAGACCTCCAGTGACCCTGACAGAATAAGACAACGCAAGCCTCTGACTCCAGCTGCCTGTAAATTTGAGTCCTTCCTAGGTGGTCAGCTCAGATGCCTACCACAGCCCTGGCCTGGAGCCTATCTATAAGCATTATTCAAGTTTTCCATTGTCTTTAAGAATAAGCCTAACAAGGCTTTAATCTTGGCCTGCAGCTCATTCAGTGGTATTATCAACTTAATTAACCTCTGTGGTTTCCATTTCTTCATTTGAATAAGGAGACAGTAATATCTGCATCACTGAGTTCAGGATTACCACTTTATGAGGACTTCTGGGTCCCTGCATTTAGATCAGCTTCTGTTAGTATCCACATAAGAAGATCTTGTGTTTTGTCTCTCTGTGTATGACTTATTTTCTATAATCTAATAAAAGCTATGAGGGAAGGAAGAGAGGGAGACCAGATAACAGTACCAAAATGCAGTCACAATAAAGTAATGAACTCTGGTGTTGCAGAGTACAATGAGGAACATGGTTCACATTAGCCTGTCATATAAATTATGAACAGCAGAAGAGAGGTGCTCAAGGCTCCAAAAACAAAGCAGTCATGATAATGGCATGGACATATTACACCAATTTTATCAGTGCATCTGATATAACAAAGTATCACACGCTATCTCATAAATGTGTCCAATTATGCATGAATCAACATTTTATGTTGTACAAGGAGATGGAAATATTAACTTCCCTGATTTAAATTATTACAACTTATAAAGCTAAATGGATGATAGACTTGCACTGTACTTTAAATTTGTCTGTAACATTAAAATAATGGTTTATAAATGTTTAGAACAATGCAGGGCCCAAGAAATCTACTGAATATCCCATAATGCTATAATGTACATCATTTTGGGAAATGGTCATGTGCTGTTTCAATCCACCGAGAAGCTGGCTTTTAAAGAAAAGCTGTGCCCTATCTCCCATTTCAGGCCCAAATATATTTGTCTCAAAGTGTTCTCCAAGGCCCCTTGGTTGGGGATGGGCTAGTCCACCCGACTATATAATATGGAGGGAAGAGAAAGGGAAACAACCCACAATAAAACACTGCATCCTTGAAAACAGCTAGAAGGTAAACCATTACAGAGGTGACTATAGTTTACCCAGTGATACAGAAGTACCTGCACTGAGGAAGAGAAGCTGGGAGCTCAGCCACAGGAAGTTCAGCCATGAGACACTCCTGCATGAAGAGGCAGTTCAATCAGAAACTCCAGCTGGACATCTCATTCTCCTTAGTTGGGTTCTGCTGAATGTATGTGATCCCTTAATTGGATGATGACATTTCTGGTATTTTTGGTCTTTTACTTGGAGGTTTCACTTGAGGAGACACTCTGCTTTCCCCTCGGGACTTCATTGAGAACACTGTCTAGACGGCTGCCTGAAAGGGTCTGCCCCAGTCAGATTCTGCTGGGTTTAAAGCACCTGATTTGATGATGCTTGCTCTCGTTTGTCTATCTTGTTATTCTTTCTTTTACTTTGGCTCACTGTACACATAATGTACTTACTTACTCATTCAAAATAAAAATATGGCAATTATAGATCATTCTCCACACTGTACAGAGAGGAAAATGACAGACATATTATTTTTTTTATTCAGCCTCAAATGTTAGTCATTCCAAGAATTCCAAGGCTGAGTAACTCTGTCCTTATTCTCTTAGCCTATAACACATTTCGTAATATGCTTCACAGCCACCACACACAAACACGTATTAGACAAATGACATACATAGATGGATGAAATCATTTATTAGTTTTAAGACTCTATCATTTGACCAGTAGTGAAAAGATATTCATAAGAATTTTAAGATCAACCTCAGGCTTAGAAAAATTAAAATGTATGTGGGAAGGTGATGAAATGGGCAGCAGTGTATATCTCAGAATTAAGTGAATAGAGAATATTCGTTACAATTGAAACTTCTCTACTTAAAGAAGTAACCTTTCCATTGTACATAGACACACCAAAATATACCCTAGGGTATTACTAAGACCTTATTAGATTCCAGATAGGCCACACAGATGAGTATTAGGATGGAGAGATGCTATCTGGAGCCTCAAGTGGTTAGTTGAGTACTGAGTTGAAGATTATGAGCCAATGTCTCAATCTGGCAGTTAGACATGCTTGATTGATTAGTGATGCCTGTGTAGACATTAGAAGGAGATTAAATCATGCGTGATGCCCACCTGCTAGAATTACTATAATCACACCAGCATACTTTTTATCATGCTATCTAGAATCAGCTTACTCAGAGAAGATCTATTCCCTTGGATTGATCAGTCTGTATGTCTGAAATTCCATCTATGCAATATATCTTTGTTCCCTTACATGGGTAGTATCAATCAGTTCTGTTATATATAATGAAAATGCTTATTGATACAGTGTGATGAAGAGGAGATAATTTATTATGACGTTGCTTCTTAACTTGAGTTCCCAGATAATATCTGGCATTTTCTATGTTTCAAATTTTACAATGGGTGTTATTCTGAACACAACTGGACAGGTACCCTGTGTCTTTGTGCAATGTGTTATGTGGCAGTTTATGAGGTGTGTCTACTATTGGCATAATATTATTCAGGGGAGCAGTTATACATCATCCTCCAGGTTTCTCTTAATGTTTTAATTCTAGATATCAAGTGGGGAATATTTTTGATAATAGAAAATTGTCTGAAAACTAAATTACTGGTCTAATGTATATCAGATCTCTCTGAGGACAGAGACAAGTCTTCGTTACTAAGGTGTATACACAAAAGAACTGTCACAGTTACCTACCCACTCAGTGGATTCTACTGATATTCAATGTTCACTCTCTTCTTAAATCTGAGGTTATTCATGACTGTAACAAGCACAGAGGAAGTGACATCCTATGTCTCCTGAGGCTAGATTGAAAGAGATTTTGCAATAACTTCTTAGAACATACATGCTTGGAGAAACAATTGGATAACCTTGACGCCGTCATGATGTGAAAGAGCCCAGACTAGCTAAGTGGAGATCCCCGAGGAAGAAACAGCTGCTAACCCAGAAGCTCCTTTCCCACTAGCTCTCTGTTATAGAAGGCCCTATGCACACTACCACAGAAGAAAAGTAATAATCAATCTTAATTTGATTACTTTTGCAAGAACCCTGTTTCCAAAGTCACATCCTGAATCACAAGGAGTTAAGATTTTAGTGTGTCTTTACAGGGAGTTACGAACTGTTAGAGTTCAACTCACAGCAGATTTCACTGTAACAGACTTTGAAGATACATGTAGCGGATTCATAGAGGTAAAGTTAGAAAGGTACGTTGCTCTTGTATCCTGAAAGGCATCAGATGCTACACTACGGCCTCTATACTTTACAGTCAGAGAAGCACAAAATGATATATAGAGAGTTGTGTGACCAAGTTGGCTTTTGAATAGGTGGCTATTTTAGAAGCAAAGATTGTGGCAATGCAATAAAGAGAGTTGATATGCCAGGCAAGAAGCCATTTTCAAAGCCAAGGTCAACCTTACACAGCCATGAAAATTAATTTGACTTGGTTCATAAACCTAAATGCAAAAGGTAACGCAATAAAAGTCTAGAAGAAAACAGGCGAATATCTATATGATCTCTGGGTAGGTAGAGATTTCCTAGCCATGCCATGAAAGTACTATTCATAAAAGGAAAGACTGATTACTTGAACTTCCTGAAAATTAAAAAGTCTATTCATTAAAAGACATCCATAAGAGAGTATTAAAAGAAGCTATGGCCTGAAAAATACATGTAGCACATATATTTGAAAAATGACTCATATTCAGAATATATACTAGGGCCAGGGGTGTAGAATAGCAGAGTACTTTCTTAGTATACCTAAGGCCCTGGTTTTGAGCTCAAGTACACACACACCACAATTAAAATGTATGTGTAACTCCTGAAAAATCAAAGATTTATTAATCTATTTTTAAATGAACCCCAAAGCTCATAATCCTAAATGACTGCAAGCTATGAAATTTTTAGACCCCTTCTTACAGAGTCGTGGCTGTGTGTGTCAGTTTTGTGATGATTCAAAACAGAGGGTTTATGACCTAGAAATTCACCTTCTGACTTTTTCCATAAGAGAAGTGAAGATATATATCCACCCAAAGGCAAGTCCAAGAATATTCATAGCATTATTTATAACCACCCGAAGGTGGGAAAGACTAAACATTCTTCAATAACTGGATGAATAGAGCATCTTAGTTACCTGATACACGTATGTACGAGGTGCACATAGTGCATGTAAATACATATATAGTGTGTTTCATGTATATAAACATACTTCTAAGTAAAGTTTTTAGTGATGATATATATCTACTAAACACCAGAGGTTGGATTTTCTTCATAGATATGTCAGTAAGACCAAAACAGGGTACACAAAAGTGTTTGCTCTGTCATCCTATTCATAAGAAGTTCAAGAGAGGGTGAAAATCACTTGATGGACTGGCTGGGAATATTGATCCTTAAGCACCGGACTCTTCTCTTCCACTAAATGCAAGGTACAAGTGAAAACTCATTGTGGGGAATGCTTGGTATGTGCCCTAATGAGGACAGAGGAAGGTGAGCCTAAAAGAGAGCCTAAGAGGAGTCAGAGGTAGAGGGATGGGAGAAGAGGGAGTGTTCACAGCTACTAAGAGAGGAAATGAGTGAGACTGGAAGCCATCCAGATGGAAAGTGGTGGAGGAAGGGCTAGGCTGGGGGTCAGCCTGATTGCAGCAACACTGGAGCAAAGAGAGAGAGAATGGGAGGCTAGAGGAGCCAGAAAGAAGCAGGAGCTGCCCTAAGGTCAAAGGATGGATGGAAGTTTGTTTGGCAGGACAGGTCCCTAAGAAGGAAGACCAGCAGGGCCATTAATGCCTCCTTGCCCATTGTATGCAAGCTAAAGAAAGGCTATTTTTTTTTCTCCCACTAAATTCTTTTTGAGTTCTGTGATAACGGTGAAAATGTAGTTAAAAAAAATCACTGTGTCTATATGGCAGAGGTAAGAGAGAAGACCCCAAAGTAGAAAAATAGCTAGTCCAGTCCAATCTTCCTTCCAGACAGGAAAGGAGGGGGCAGGAGGTGGTGGTGATTGTGTTGAAAATGCACGATGCTGCATTCTTTCAGGAGCAACGCTCTCTGAATCTGAAACCCACTTTATCACAGCTGTCAAAACAGACTCAGGCAGTACATAATTTATAACCCTGGGGTGGCAGCCAGGGGGAAGAAGTCTAAAAGATTGGTTTATTTTTCTTATTAATATTTATTGCCTACGAAACAACTCTACCCCCACTGGACAAGAATATGGACTTAATTTGAAGCAGATACGTTTGATTTGCATGTTTGAGCCTATGACTAGTCCTCGGAGGCTCTACATAGTAAAGACAGATGGGTGACACCTCTCTATCACAGGTCACAGCTGTGGTGGGGGCTCGGAACACAGAGATATTGGCCTAGCTAATGAAATTTCACCCCAGAAGCTCATTCATGACAATGAAACAGACAAGAGAACTTAGCACTTCCCATCACAGCACTAGGAAGGGACACAGAAGCCCCACCCAGCCCAGGTGTGTGGAGGAAAAGAGTAGTGTGACCCAGCTGCATACTAAAGGGCTGGTGGGACTTAGGTGAAGCAAGAGGAAAAAGAAATAGTATTTGCAAAGTGCAGATGTCCGGATACTTGGAGGACTTGTCTCTCTTTGGGAACATTAAATATACACATACATTCATAAATATACATATATACATTCATATATATATATATATATATATATAAAGAATAAGCACTTCCACTGATACTGGGTTCCAAGGGTGGAGAGTAGAAAGGAAGGAAAGAGGATATCCATCAACATCGATCATCCTTTCTAGAGCACCAGAACATGTTGAGTCAGATCTGAAGCCGGAGGCACCCTGTGAGACGAGGTTGGGTGGTAGTACTTTACCAGCTTCCTGGTGTCTTACATGGTGTATTTGCAAACATGGTGCCTACAAACTGCAATGCTCTGCTCCTTTGTCTCTCTGCATGTGCTCTCTAGGCCTAAAAGAGGTCAGGGTAGGTGCTGCCATACTGTATGTAACAGTAAGGACTATAAATGAGGACTCACTAAGAGATACTAGCCTGGGGTCCACTAGGCATGGAGTCTGGTCTCAGATTCCTGATGCCTGAATCAGGAACTGAATCAGGAACCAGTCAGCTATTCATCTCCAACCTACCCCTGCTCAACTGTGCCCCAGTCATGATTATCCACCCCAGCTTTGCAGAAGGAAAAGAGCTCAAGAGAGGGCTAGCAGACAGTAAGACCAGAGACAGCAGCTGCAGAGTCACACACTCCGGGTCTATGTGGATGTAGTTCTGTCCCAGGCATAAGGCTCCAACCTTTCTCTCTTTCTCTCTCTTTTTTCTTCTATATCATCATTTAAAAGGGGGAGTGGGGCACTGTGGACCATAGCAATTTCTAGAAGCTAATGGCAGGTAGCACTGTACCACAGACCCACAGAAACTGTCTGATGCCTGTATTTCCCAGTTCAGTTAGAGAAGTGGAGGCGAGACACAAGGTCCTGACCAACCAACAGAGAAGGAGGAGGATCCCTCCTGGGACCAGCCTGGCCCACAGAATCTGCTCCAGAATGTTTTTCTTTCCACTTACACCACATCCTTTTATCTTTTTTTTTTTTTTTCCTGTATTGCCAGGAGTCCGAATGCTACAGGCAAGGCTTCTGTTTTTAGGTGTGGTTTTTGAGAAAGGCTTTTAGGATGTCATTTTAAAAACCTTTTCTGGGAAAAGTCACTCCCAAAGAAAAAAGATATCTTCCCTCAGAGCCAGAGACTCGGTGTGACAAATGGAACAGATGTTGCTAACTTCCGGTCACCTCCATCAGGGCTCTCAGCCGTGCTAAGAATTCTCCCCAACCCAGCCCAGAGAAACCCAGGAAGCAGAATTCCTAAAAATTGGAGAGAAAGCACAGATCAAGATTGGAATGAATAGAGGCAGGGATATCAAAGGAGCTTGAGGACCAATCAAGACACACAGCTTCCTCTGTGGTTCGCAACCTACTGTAATACATGAATTGGTCTCAAGGCAAATGTATCCCAATCCTGACCTTCTGAGTGCTTATGACGATGATCTTACTCGAAAATATGGTCTTTGCACATGCAGTTAAGCTGAGAATCTCAGTATGAAATGAAAAGGATTCAAAGTTGGTCCTAAATCCAACCAATAATTTCTATATAAGAAAGAAGAGATGAATTTGACATGGGGGAGTGGGGGGAAAGCCTGTGAAGATAGAAGCAGAAATTCAGTGTGATGTATCTGCGAGCCAAAGAAAACCTGGGCTTGCTAGTTTTCTACTGGGAAAAGCCTGGTGCAGCTCCTCCTGCAGAGACTCTGAGAAGATTCAACCCTGCCAGTGCCCCTGCCCTTCGTAATGGGAAGAGAATAAACTTAAGTTGCTTTAAGGTACTTGGTGTGTGTGATATTTTATACCAGTCTAGGAAGACAAGGTGCCCAGTGAGTTCCAGGACCATGAGGACTCCATCCCTGCAGCAGCTTCTCATGGTCTTTCTTGAGACTACATAGTAAGAGGAGAGAGAGGAAGGTATGTGTTGTCCCTTTAAGAATAAATTCCAACTGCTTCTGGGCCCCACCTTCATAACTAAGAGAAATCACCAACTGCAGGGCCTCTTCCCTCACCTGAAATTTTGTTGCAGGAGCCACATAGCACTCAGGAGCCAGCCCTGATTCCTTCTGCCTGCTTTGATGACACCTTCACTGATGAGGACATCCAAGCTGTGAGAACAGGTTCTGTTCACAAGGGCCCCTCTACCCTGGAGCTTCTTACCTTCCCCCCTGCCTCCTTGAACTACTATGGAGCATGTAAAGAAAAGGATTCAGGACATATCCCTGGACTACAACCAGGAAGGAGATATCCTGTGTGGTATTAATCTCCGCAACCTCTTCCTTCTCCAGACAAACTAACTCAAACAAATCAAATGCCAGCAGATCTAATAACTCCTAGATAAACAGCCACAGGCATGGGTTCCCAGTCTCTGCTTATCTGGAGTCCCCATAACATATGTGTCTCTCCAGAACTTCACAAGCACCAGAAAAGAACTGCAGAGGCAAACCAATGGGTGAAGTCCATCTGAGTGTTCAGTGTTCCACACAGAGAGCTGTATCCCTAAGAGCAGGTACATAGCTCATGCTTCTGAGAGTTTGTAAGTTCTGGTACCTTTGCCAGGAACCCTTCATCTGCATTTGTCAGCCTTCATGTATAATTTAGCCTTAAATTCCTTTTCCTTTGTGTCTCTGTGCTGGTGTCTGTGCCTTTCTTCATGAAGTTCCCTTTGACAGTTGAACTCAATTTAGAGAGTTCTCTCGGCCAAAAGCACACATCAAAAAAGGAGGGGCCAAAGCCAGAAGCCACATCCTAAGGGGACATAGCTCCAGCATACTGTGTTCTAGTGGTAATGGAAGAAGGCACGAGGAACAAGTCTGACTTTTCAGAAGCATGAGAATTCAGAAATGTTCTGACAGAGACCATTACAGCAAGCCACAGCAGGTCAAAATGCAGAAGACAGCTGACTGTACAGGACCTAGCCCCAACTGCTATATCTACAACACAACTCTGATAGGAAAAAATGTAAAAGAGGGGTCAGAAATATTGTAAGAACCAGTGGACCAGGTCTTCATCTCCAAGATAGTATTTTCTAAAGAAGGAGTGGGAAGAACGGGGCAGGGATGGGGGAGTGGAGAAGGGGACGAGGAGAAAGAAGAAGAGATAAGGAAAAGACAAGAAAGGAAAAGAAGAGGAAATAAAATAGAATAAAAGAGAAAAGAAAAAAAGGGCATGAAGTGGAAGGGGTAGGCATGAAGAATGAAGAGGGATCTTGGAGGACTTTGGTAGGGTGAATATGATGAAAGCACATTGTATGAAATTCTCAAAGATTTAATAATAATATTAATAACAAGAGACAAAACCTCCCACTAGCTGAGTGTGAGATTCTCTGGGTGCTGGGACAGAAGTACAATCTACTTGAGATGACTGTAGAGCAGAGATGGAGAATGGGGTCCTGGGAGCCCAACCTGCTCATCTGTAAGTAGTTTCATTCAGACACAACACTACACACTTATGTCTGTCTGTGGCTGCTTTTCTGATTAAACGGTTGAGCTGAGCAGTTGTAAGAGGCCTCCTGACCCTGACTTCAAGGTTGAAATATTTACTGTCTAGCCTTTGACACAGAAACCTTGGCAGTCCTTGTTTTAAAGTAAAAGCAGATACCCCTCCAATTACTCTATCTCAGGGGAGGAATTATAGCTTCTGTGCCTTCAAGGGCAAGCACATTGTACCTGGAGGTCAGAGCACCTCCCATCAGAACATCTTTATGATGGAAACTTCCAGTTCAGGCTCCTTTAGATGGGAAGATGGGAGCATCTTAAGTATCTACTTTTAGGTAGTGCTCACATATTCTCAGGCTGATGGGAACTAAGCCATATGCTCCTGGTTCTCTCCAATGAGGCAGAGTGTGCAGTGTTCAGTAGCCCCATCAGCTCCCAGCTCAGCCCCATACTGAGCCTCTGCCTCTTTACTGCCAGCACCTCCTGCCCGTCACATGCCCAAGGATAGGTTGCCCCTAGTGGTTAGAACTCCATGATACTGGTTCCCCATTTCTGGCTACAGAGGCTGAACAAGGGTCAGGAGAAATCTATAATTTTCAGAATATCCAGCCCAGGTTCATGCCTGGCACACCTGCAGGTGCTTTCTGAGAAGTGGGATAATCAGCATCTTCATTCCACAAGAACCCTTCATTTGCTCATTCCATATGTCTTCCGAACACCTACTGGGTGTCAGAAGCTGAGATCAGGATGCAGTTACACGGGGAGATCCACAGAGCCTGTGGACTCACGGGGAAGCAACAGTTAACAAATCAGCCCTAACACAATATGAACGTGGTGCTGAATTTCACTCATCCCAAAGAAGACCTGAGACATCCTGGCAGGGACAACACATGAAGGCAGGGGTGTGAGGCAGCTTGCGCACATCTCAGTGGATTGGAAGCAGGAAGCTTAGGCAGGGAACAGGGCCAGGCCATAATCCATAAAGCCCACATCCCAGGGATGACTTCCTTAAAGTTCCACAAGCACCAAAAAGAGGGCAGCTATCTAGATAGAGGCAATGCCAGTATAGAAATGCCCCAGTAAGGTTGCTTCTGCTCCTGACATCAGGAGCCAGCACAGCTGGCACATGTAATGAGGGTGAGGGAAAGGTCCAGTAGGTGGGGGACTCCAGCTTTACCCTTCTTGCTGCTCCCCGTGGTACTTGGGCACCCACCCACAGGCAATTTGTCTGCTGTCCCTGTCAGAGAGAGGCAAAAACAGCTCCACTAGGTTGGCCACTGTTTCCACGAGTGCTGAGGCCAGTCATCCAGTATCTTAAGTTACTTTGCCGTTGCTGTGAAAAACGCCATGACCAAGGGAACTTAAAGAAGAGAGAACTTACTTATTTCATTTGATCATGGTTCCAGAGACAAGGATCCATCGTGGCAGAGAAGCCTGGCAGCAAGCAGCAGATGTGGAAGCTAGGACAGGAAGCTGAGACCTCACCTGAAGAAGGAATGAAAGCAAGGAAGTAGGATGAGGATGCAATTCTCAAATCCCGCCCCTAGTGATGTGCTTCCTCCAGCAAGGCTGCACCACCGGAACCTCCCCAAACAGCGCCAAGTATTCAAATACTGGAGCCTACGAAGGACATTTCTCATTTAAACCACCACATCCAGACTGCAGACTGAAATCAAAACGGGGTACAGCCCTGTAATGTGGGCCTCAGAGGCACTGTGAAGAGGATGGCAGATGGAGGTGACAAGGTCCAACTGTAGTCAGACTTGCCTCCAGTGAGGACCAGTGGGAAACATTTGGAAGAGGAGAAAGATGTAGACAGAGAGAAGGAGAGAATTTCTGGCTGCAAGGCAACTGAGGAGGCAAGCCGGATGAAATGGGCAAAGTGTGGGACATGGCCATTTGGAAACTCAACTGCCTCAGCCCCTCTCACACCTCCCCAACCTGCATCTCCCCAGGTTAGAAACTAGGACCTGGCCTCCAGAACCCCTCCCTGATGTAAGAAGGCAGCACAGGACCTAACCCTACCAGTGACACACTCTGAAATGATTCAGATATGGCAGGCCTGGCTCATGTGAAGAAGAACTGAAACTCATGGTTTTGTTCCTCGATATTCAAGTCTCTAACTCCTATTCCCCTCTTTTTCTTTCCCTCTCACTATTTCTATATCCTTCCTTTTCTATTATTTCTTCTTTCCCCAATGGCTTCCCCACAAGATGTTATTTACGTGATTTACAAAAAAAAAAGCTTTGAGTGACGTGAGCCCAAGGTGCCTCATTCCTTTCTCCAGATTCAGTGGATGAAGGACAGAGATGGCCTCAATAGAAATGCAAAAGGGAGGAAGGCAGTCAGACATTTCTATAAATGACCATCCCACAAGATCCTGTGAGACTCTAGCCTGGATTGGAGACATCCCAGAGAACCATGCGTGGGCACGAGTGGGGAAGTCAGCAGGGTACAGGACATCCACTGAGGTAGTAGAGGTGGGATAGAAGGAAACTACCAATCCTTGGGAAATACCAGCTCATCGCCACATGGGAGTCCCATTGTCTTCAGTGGCCCTGGATATTGTCGGCAAACATTTATCCAAAAACACAGAAGTGCCACAGATACAAATGACTTAACAGTTTGCTGACCCTCAAATCTAAGGTAAATCATTTTCTTGGTTAACATTGGTCACCAGAGGGGGAAAAAACTATAGAGAGTGAAATATAAAAGTATATTTTATGCCCCACAGGCAGGTTCAAACTGAGGTAGAACAGCTCTTTGGTACAAAGAGCCAAAACAAATTAAAGCAATAAATCTGGAACAATGACAAAAGCCAACTTAATAGGACATTCCAGCAAAGTCTCATTTGAACAAAACACACCATGCACACACTCACCCTACACACCCTACCCTTATAGAAACCATACAGACTATACACCCACCACACATACACACACGTACACACATACCATACAGACTATACACACAGAGAGATCATACATACACAATATACATACACCCAATACCCAAATACAACACACAGAAAGCATATGGACTATACACAACATACATACATGTAGTAGTATGCTGCTTTGGGAGCTCAGCAAAGAAGACAGTGAGGCATTCTCATATGTAGAAGCCCTGCCAGACCTCAGCAGAGGGAACCACCATTATGGCCAGTGCCATACCCACAGTGGAACCCCAGCTCTCAGCTCAGGTGTTTTTATTGATTCAGAGATCTTCAGCTATTTTACTGATAGCACATGCAGATCATTAGCAATTAAACAACCCCCACAGAAACCCAACAGCTGCAAACAATACAGAACCCCCTAGACCTAGGCTAGCCCCTCACCCAACATTGCATAAAACATTTTCAAACATAACTAAAATTAAACTTCCCCAACATTTCCCCTTTTCTGTATAAAAAAAAACTGCTTTGCATTTACAACACAATTTAACACTATAGCAGAAAAACTATAAGAGGAACAATCATGAATGTTGCTAATGCATAAGACCAAATGAAACCAAACATCTATCAACTTTTACAATGTCTTTGGACAGCAGAAAAACATCAATATCCAGTTATCTGGAATTCACTCATGATATTCTGGGCTCCTCCAAAGGGCCTGGATCACTTCTCTGGCTCTGCCCTCTGCAGCACACACAGTTTGTCCTCCAGTGTCTGGGTGGGTACATGCCACTGCTACTGCTGTTCTTGGTGTTCATTCCATGATACTGGCATCTCAAAAACTGCTGGGGTCCCTTGCTGCAACTGGGCTGAACTTTCACCAAAAGCCTCTCCTGAGCTATCTTCATTTTGCCAAGCCTCAACCTTTTTACCTGACCCCTTCAATCTGGGACTTCAACTGCCACTGGGGCTGCACTTTCACCAATGTCCTCTCCTGGGTTCTCTTCATGGTGCCAAGGCTCAACTTTTTTACATGACCCTGTCAATGTGGGCCTTCAACTACTACTGAGGTTGCATCTTCACTAACAGCCTTTCCTGGCCTTCTTACAGTGCCTTTCCCCAGCTGCTCTCCATGACCCCTTCATGCCTTCAAACCAGCTGGGTGATTCTTATAGTACCAAGTTCAGCTGTCAGCATGATATGCAACCTTTGCCAGTTCTGGAAAGGGGTTGCAGTGTGCTGACCCTTAAGGAAACACTTTCCAGATTTTAAAATAGAATCTGGTTTGCTGGAAAAATAACTGGTTACTTTGTCTGCAGTAAGTGTTTCCTCATGGGATGGAGTTCTCATCACCATCACCAGTGCCTGGACCGCTTGTCTTTCTCTTAGTCAGGTTTGCAGAAAAAAAAAAGAAAGAAAGAAAGAAAAAACAACTGTCAGTCAGTTTAACTAAGTAGCTTTTTGACTCCAAGCCACAGGCTTCCACAACATCAGGGGGTCCTGGGCCAGTGGGAAGAATCTCTGGCTGAAACATTATGGTAGTTTGGCGTTCTTTTTGACCATTGCTACAGAGAAACACACACCCTTCTTCATAGACCTCAAACACATCTTGAGCTTCACACACATACAACGCAGCTCTCAGAAAACTCAGTTCGTGAAACAGCACACTACCACCAGTGGCAGGAGGGAGCAGCAGCTCAATGATCAGGAAGAGCACTAAGAACCTTGCTTTTTCCTACTCCCAACTGAATTCTTTACCTCTAAGGGCCTTCATTCTGTGGCTCTCAACTCGGTGCTTTTTTTCTAGTTTATTTATTAATTTCTCAGTCTTTTCATAGAGGCTTAATTCTTTCTCTCTCTCCTCTTCCTTCAGGAGACTTCTACTCATTATTTTTGTATGTATGTATATATAATGGAGATATATATATATATATATATATATATATATATATATATATATATATATATATATATATAATCTCTTTCCTCTAGGAGCTGCCCTAAGCATACTTTACTGGACACTGCAAGGTCTGGAATTTCTTTCTCTTCTTCCCTGTCTCCATGTTGGATGTGCTGGTGTGTGAAGTCTGGCTCCTTTGCAGATGAACATTGCTGTGGTGGCTCACCAAAAGAGTCAAGGAGGCATTTTTCAGAGGTGCAAACTCTGCCAAATCTCTGCAGAGGGAACTTCCATCATGGCCAGTGCCATACCCACAGTGGAACCCTGAGCTCTCAGCTCAGGTGTTTTTATTGATTCAGAACTCCTCAGCTATTGTATTAATAGCACATGCAGATCATTAGCAATTAAACAACTCCCACAGAAATCCAACAGCTGTAAACAATACAGAACCCCCCTAGACCTAGGCTACCCCTTTACCCAACAGTGCATAAAAACAATTTCAAACATAACTAAAAATAAACTTCCCCAACACACACACACACACACACACACATAGACCACACAGAACATACATATACAACATACACACATACAAGCCTTACATACCACATATGCAGACTATATACAAACAACATGCATACTCACCCACACATACCAGGTATAATATACACACAGCATACATACAAACAAACCATACACACATACACACAATACACATATACATCATTCACACATACCCACACACACCATACATACACCTATATCTGATGCATATTATACACACACATATCACCACCACATATGCCTACCAGATATGCACAAATGACACACATGCCTTATATCTACAAGTACCATAGGCACACACCACATGAACAGTTCATATGTGCACTGAATTCACGTATACATACACACATACCATACACATTAGACATATATTCCATATATACATGTATGTATCATATACCTATATGCACATACTGTACACATACCATACTTTCTTCATGTACACACAAAATGCATACATACATACTTCATGCTTACCCATCATCATATATACACCATTAGAATATATATTCTATACACACAACACACTCCCTTACATACATGCTATGCACATATATTATGTATTTCAAACACTATATATAAAAAAATTTCCCATCATATAAACCCTATAGATACACACATACCACCTATCATACATAGAAACATCATATGCATGCTGTACACACACACACACACACACACACACACACACACACAGAGCTGTTATCGCTCTCCCTGTCACGATATCACCAGTGCTCCAGGAGCTATACAAGAACAAAGACCAACTGAGTGGGAGTTAGAGGAGTTGCAGTGTTCCTTGTGAAATTCACCATGTGTCTTGCTTTGTCCAAATCGCTGAATAATGCATGAGCCAGTGTTTGATCCATACAGAGTACTTTGTGATGACAGCTTTGCAACACACCATAGGCACAAGCCACTTAGGAAGTGCCTGTGAAACCCCATTGCAGTGGTGCAGGGTGCAAGTTCTTTACAAACACCAGTGTTTTCACCAGTGTCATCACTTTTATCTATCTGAGACTGGAAGCTGCAACAATAATAATTGTCATTGTTCCTCAGATTTGGGGCTAAGGTCAAGTTCAGTAGCTGTTAATTCTCATGAGCCCATATCTACAAGGACAGGGTCACAAGAAAAAGGCAATGAGTCTCCAAAAGATGATGACTTGTCCAGTTCAGTTGCACAAGTTGTGCATTGCCCCACTCTAGAGATGTGTCTATGTTGGTCCTCATCACAGTTTTGGGCATTCTCTCAGCAGGTGTGAGAGGCTTAGCGTCAGAGCTTTCTTAAACCTGGAGATGTGCTGCTTAGGAATTAAGTCTCTTTCTTTTCTGTTTTTTTTTTTTTTTTTTCCTTTTTCCTTTTTGAAACCAGAGCATTCATTTTATGTCTGATTGAAATCCTCAAGATGAAATGGTTGTTGCAGCAGCTGCCCTCCTGGGTTTAGGAGTTGTTCCTTCATGGAATCCATGTCTGAATCTGTGATGGACAATTTTTAGGTGCCTCATCTGCCCAGTCCCAGTAGTGCTTCATCTCTTATCTTTGGCACTCCAGTCACACTTCCTCTTGTGCTTAGCAGGGTAGCCACATTTGCCACAGGTCAACTTCTGAAGGTAGTAGGCCATAGAGCCAGTCAGTGGCACAACCTGGACATCTTATCATGACACTTTGCAAAGGACGATGTTCCTTTCGTTGTCTTGCTTCTGCTGCCAAAGCCAAAGAGACAGGACGTTCTAGAAGTTAAGATTCATTCTGAATCCAACATAAATAGCATCCTTCCTCAGCAGAACCTTTCTTTCTTCATTGTGCCCTTGCCTACACTTGTCCCCAAGCAGGGACCTCCTGAGCTGCAGTCCGGATGGCAAGCATCACAAGAAAGGTGTGGGTACAGCTCCCCGCTACTTCCACCATGGGTGGGGACAATGTCCTTCACATGTATGGAGCCTGGAGGATGGCTGTTCTTGGGGTCACCAGAGGGTGTGTGTTGTGAATAGAACACGTGTGAAGGGCTATAATCCACTCGTTTGAAGCTCATCAAGCCTAGTACCCTGCTTTGTGAATTCCTTTTTGGACAGGGACTTGCCTTTGCCTGGTAGGAGAAGAACCTTTGGTTAACTCATAAAAGGCACCAGATAAGTAAGTGATCTCTTCCTGGGAAGAAAGTATCGGAGAGGATATAGCAGGAAGATGGGAATCATTTTATTCAGTCTGCAAGCATGTCTTACCAGTAAAGAGGCACATCTAATGGTTAGAGGTGTAATTCAGTAATAGAACACTTGCCTGGCATGTGTAAGTTGGTCACAGTTCCACAAAATGAGAACACACACAGAGAGAAGAGAGAGAGAGGAGAGAGGTGTCTCTTGGTGGTCAGACTCCCCAGGTCCTACCAACCACATACGTCTGTAGTCTCTACCTCTGTGACTTGATCTCATCCCCTGTAAAATGGGGGTAATGGTGTCTACGTCCCAGGTCACTGTGCGGTTCACAGCAGTCTCTGGCACGTGCTTATCACTGTTCAGTACTGCATCAGATCATGCACAGCACCCTGGGAGCCCAACAATGAACAAGACAGTGTGTAGAAAAAGGCTGTCTGGCCAGATGGACCTCAGCAGCCTCCAGGGCCTGATGAGAGGCTGGGAGAAAAGGCTTGCACTGGGGTAGCAGCCATAGACTCTGTGTAAAGCCCCCTCAGAAGATCAGATAACCCAAGGAAGCAAGCTAACCTTTGTACAGTCACACTAACTGAAACCTGAACTAAGTGGACGCAGTCTGCACACCAATAAGCTCCACCCAGAGGCAGCTGAGCCCACCTGCTATGGCCCTGCTGTCGCTGGCACAAGGAGCCCTCTCTACCCACCTAGAACCCTCTCACCCTGGTCTTTTACATCCCCTTTCTACCAGGGAGAGATTTTGTGCCACATTCATCTTGGCATAGTTTTGTAAGCAAGCAGGTACCATTTCAAATCTTTGTTCCATCAGTGTTGGGTTGATAAGCCACAGAAAGGTCCGTAAACTCTGGCTTCTTTTCCCACCCCACAGAAGCCAACCAGCCTCTCTTCAAATTGGTGGAACTGGAACTGAGACGTTCAGCTTCCCTCTGTGGCTGGTGCTTTGAAGAAACCTTTCACTTCACTGAGCCCAATTCTTTGCCTGGCAGAGATATTAACAGTCAATTTTAAAAAATGGTTTTTAAAAGTATAACTGAACTGCTTGGCATACAGTTAGCACTCAATAAATCCTGCTGTCCATGTGACATACATGGTGTAGCAAATCCTTTATTCTCTGTTATTTCTCCTCTATTTGCTTCTCACACAATTACTCACAGATGACAATATCTGAGTTTTCACTGTGGACAGACTCTGATGTATTTATGAGCGAGGCCTTGGCCTTTGACATGGTAGGTTTTAAGGAGATATGAGTTCATAGACAAATAAATACCACACAGCAAGGTAATTATCTGCTAGCTATTGCCCTAATGATGCCATATCACACAAAATGTCCTGAACCCCATGGCTGGCATGGCATAGTAAGTGTTAGTTGTCACACATCAGGTCCCAGTGGCTTGGCTCTGGGGGTAGCTCAGTTACGCCTAAGGCTCTAGGTTGGGATCTTTTTTGTGCCAGTCTCTTTTACTATCCTCTTTGGGCCAGCACTTTCCAGGGCAAGCTCTCCTCACCTACAGATGATCAGAGCCCAAGACAGTGGGTTCAGCCAGGCAAAGACACTTGACACTCCACAGAGGGCTTGTCCAATTATCTCAGTGGCCTAGGCCACAGTCCAGGGCTGAAAGTACATGTTCATTGTATCCACTTGTGATGAGGTACAAGTGGGGATATAGACTAAATGTATGTCCTGATTTTACCATCGTTCATAGGAGTTTCAACACAGGAGAGTGGAGGAATGAAGGCCCAGACTTGGATGTAGGAAGCACATTTGAGAAGGGAGGGTTGGAAGCAGAGGGCCTTGGTCACGAACCCTCCAGGTGCTCTATGGGGCCTCTGACAAGCCATTGGGATAAAGGCAGAGAACAGAACTGGATCACAGTCTACAATGCTTCTAGCTGGTCCCGAGTGCTTTCCAATGAATGAAAATAACTCCCCGGGGTCACTTAATAACATTGGTGAGAGAGGTCATAAGGGCAAAATGATTTTTCTGAGACTCCATTAGCAAGGATCAGACGACCACCAGGATGAACTTACCTTTCATTTCTCACCAGTGTGGGTTCCCCAGGCCCTGGAGGACTGCCGCCCTGCAAATGCAAATTATTAGTTGCCATTTAAGAAGTCTTAATTATGTGGATCCATTGGAAACTGTGTCAGTTATTTGAAACCCAGAGGTCGATTGCTCAGATCAATGTTGGGCCATTAAGGCAACACACGGTCAATAGAAACAGCCTCGACTCCCCACACAGACCTCCAGATGCCTGAGGATCTCCATTTTCTGAAAAGAGAACAGAAAACTTCAGTCAGACAGTATGAGCACTGAGAGGCTGATCCGCACAACCACAGTCCTCAGGGGAAACACAGAATTACATTTAGAGCTTTCAGTTTGGATGTTCGGAAAGTTTTTAACTTTTGTCCCTTTTGCAAATTTGATTTGCTTCAAAATAAGCAGAACCTGACCGGGTCATTACGTCATGTCATCCCCACTTCCACCCAGTGGAACCACAGGGACTTCACGGGGAACAGGAGGGTCGAGCACTATACATAACACTGTCACTGCATTGCTAGAAGACTCCAGTAGGAGGAGGAAATTGCAACATGACCTTCCCTATCTGGGATGCTCCAGTGTGACTTGGGCAAAGTGCATTTCCCTCTGCAGATCCCCTCCATCTCCGTCAGTGGCACCTCTCTGGAGCTCAGGAGAAACATTTATGTGCCATTGTTAGTGCTTCTCTTTACAGCCACACTGACTATTCAACATGATCTGTCAATTCTACCTCCAAAGTGTGTCCTGAATCTACCCTCTGCCTTCTGTGGCCTATGCTCCTACCTTGGTTCAGATTTGAAGTCTCTTGTATGGATGACATTTGTCACCCTTGCTCCTGTGCTGTTTGTGTTGGACCTCAGAGATCCAAACTGGGACCCCCAGGGCCCAAACCAGAACGCCGCACCCCCACAGAGACTCACAGACGGGATATCGATGCAAATAGCAAGAGGATTTATTCCAGTATACTGGGGCCGTTCTAACACGCAGGATAGAAGTGACCACAAGGAGCAAATGGTGAAGCTTTTTATACAGTTGAAACGGTTGCTAGGCACAAACCGAGTTGGGACAAGTTGATTGGTCCCCAAATTGTTTTCCCATTTTGATAGGTAGGGGCCAGTTAACCTTTAAACTGATTGGTGCTGGCATATAGCAAGGTTGCGGGCTCCTAGAAAATGTAAACTTTAGGGTCTTAGTCAATGTGGGCGGTGGGGGGGGGGGGGCTCTTAGCCCGAGGCCATGGGCTGTCTACGTGGGGAAACTCTTTTAGCTCAAGGCCGTCTTGTTTGTCTTAGAAAGTGTTTTTCTTTAACTCTGGGAACTGTTTTGGGTCACGGTGCTCCTGGCTTGGGCCTACACAATTTTGGTGCTCTTAGAAGCCTGACTAAAGTTGGCTGCTTTGGCCTTTTTCTATACTAGGGACCTGAATCTTAAGGTGGGACCCCCCACACTTGTCCCCTATAAGCAAGCTCTGTACAGCTGCACAGCCTGGCCATTGACAAACATAAACTAAAGGAAGTGTTGGTTCAGCGGTGTCTCCTGAAGATATATGTTGAGGCCCTATGTTTGGTACCAGTGATTATCTCTTTTTTTTTTTTTTTTTTTTTTGTCTTCTGTGACTTTTAGGATGAGGGTGATTACTGCCCTTCTTAGAAAAGGAAACACAGACACATCAGAGAAGGCCATGAGAAGACACCAGCAGAGACTAAGGCAAACAACCTCCAGGACTGTAAGCAGCCAGCAGGAACTGAGAGAAGAACCCTTTCCATCAATGTATTTTAGTTGTCTAGACATACTAATTACTGACACTGTGCCTGTTAGCATGTCAATTAATCTCCCTTCTGCAGAACATAAACCTGACAATACTAGAGATGTCATCTATATACTTCATTTTAGGATTGGAGAGATAGCTCTGCAGTTTAAGGTGCTTGCTGCCAAGCCTGATCTCCCGAGTTCCATTCCCAAGGGAAGTAGAGAATCTACACTTCTGACCTCCACATGTATTCATGGTGCGCACACACACACACACACACCAATAAAAAATAGATAGCCCGTATCTATCACATTATTAACGAAGTACCTAGTACAAACTAGGGGACAAATTAAGTGTGTGGATGATGCTGTAGAATCACTTTGATAGTCATTTCTCATCTGCAAAGACGTGAAACTAGTATGCTCATCTACAATCTTATCTTGAGATTGGTAGGTTCAAAGTAAGGGAAAGGTCTCAGCATGGAGCTCTGCACACTATGGCTCTGCTCCTTCCAGCCCAGGCAGAAATCAGACAGTTGTGAACAATCAGATGAATAGGGACCAGTGACCTCACAGCAAAGCAGTCGTTGAGGTTGGAGTTTGAGGATTCTTATGCATCCAGAACTAGCCTGTGGTCTTCTGGGAGAGGGATGAATCACTGTCATGAAAAAAAGAACCCAGGAAAGTACCAAAGTTCCAGATAGAATGTGGGAAGCCTGCCTGGGACCCTGGAGCTGCTCACAAGTCAGGAGCAGATTCTACAGCCTGCAGTATCTTGGGAATCAGCATATACATCCCAGTTGAGGCAACCATATCTTCATTCCAGAGACTGGGAAGGAGGCTGGGGAAGAAGAAAGAAGATTCCTCAGCTAGATAAAGTCCTTTTCAAGAAGAACTCAAGAAGTATATTCAACAACTTCTGCCTGTATGCATGTTGTTTGAATTTAGCCATGTTGCCAATCCCAACTACAGGGTGGCTAGGAAATGGAATCTCTTAGAAGGCTTGCTTCTTCTAGCAAAATGAGAATTCTGATGTTTATTGGTAGAAAAGAAAAAAAGGATTTGCATGGGTAAGTGATCAGAAGACTTTGTTGCCGGTGGCATCTGCCCAGGTAGCGTCTGCCAGCCACCACCCTGACTTTGGTGAGCTTCTTCAAAGATGACAGGGAGCCCACAAAGGAAGTAATGTGTCAGAACAGGGAAAGGCCAGGTCAGGGATAGGATGATGAACCCATTAGTCTAGTACCTGTGAGGTCAAATGGGCCAGCTCATTTCCAGAAGGTCTGAGCTGCAAATTGATGAAGAACACAGGATCATAATATGCCTTCATCTTCCTGGTTAGAATATTGTCTTTGAAAAGAGGACAAGAAGACAACATTCAGGGTATAGAGAGGGGCATGATAGTTCTAAGTAACAAGCACATGGAAATAAGAGTGACTCTAGCTCTTTGACTACATCAAGTCAGGTTGGCCCTCAAGCTCTATGAGACCCTGTGCCAAGATGCAGAAAGCTGTATGCTTTGTTATGTGTTAAAACAAGCTGATCATAAACACTAGTGTGGAAGGCAGATGTCATTAAAAAGTGCATTTTTCAAAATCCATGTATCAGAGTCCCGCACATCCAAAAGACATCTGAGAAGCCTTACGATCAGCATACCCCATACCTACTCACTTCATTCATTCAACTGCTGATAATTCACTCCTTCAGTACCCAGAGATGCTCTGGGCTCAGTGTATCAGATCTTTGCTAGTCTATATGGGAAAAACATGAACCAAGGAAAGGAAACCATATGAGTGATATCAGCGGACTGATCATACACACCTGTGGAAATTCAGCAATAATATTCTGGGTTGTAGAGCATCATGGAAGCCCTAAGTTGGAACAGGCTTTCACTGAATGGAAATGATGAAGTGGCATGGAAGACCAGTGCACAGACCAGGGAGGAAGAGAAAGAGCCTGTATAAGGTGTGATGGGAGAAGTCCAGGGCTCCCAGGGTATGAAAGAAAAGAGGAGGATGACCGAGGGAGCATTTCCCAAGCACCCACTTTCTGAGGTTACAGTAAGAAGTCTAGCCTGACAGATTAAGTTGCTCCATCAAGGACCCAAGTTCCATTTTCCTGTCTTTTAAACCAGTTGAGCCAAGCTTTCTAAAATGCCTCTCCCCAGGACAATCGCACAAGTTTGTTATTTGTGGAGGAGATGCCTGGTGGCCTGAGAGTTATCCCCAGGTTCTCCTACAGTGCCTACAAAATAGCCGTCATTGCTGCCTGTCGCTTGGGTGAAAATATGGCCACATGTATGGAATTGATTTACTACCAGAGGAAGGGGCATTAATCCAGCCACAAATTCTTTCAGCTGGGACATGAGGTGGTAAATTACAGCTAGCCAGCAGCAGCTCTGACTCTGTGTGAAGTGTGTGTGTGTGTGTGTGTGTGTGTGTGTGTGTGTGTGTGTGTGTGTGTGTGTGGTATGGTATGCTCTGTGTGTGTTAATAACGAGAACTCTTTCAGATTCTTAATTGACAATCAAATTTTCTCCTCTAAAAAAACATAGTAGATGATGAGACTGTAAAAACACAAAGTATAGAAATGCCTTCTCCTGGCCCTTACTGACACTTCCAAACACAGATAAGAGAGTGAGTCTTTTTGTATGTAACCAGGATATCTCATGGTTTTGAGTATCAAAAGAGAATTAACTCAACTGGAATAAATTATAGAACAACTATTACATGCAAGATGGCTTTCAAAGAACTAAGGATCATAATCACAGCCACACTTCTATAACTTACTGAATGCCTCTCATGTACTGAGCCCTTTACATAGACACCTTTGCCACTGTTTGACAAGTTGACAAGTCTCCTGACACTCTGAAGTTTGGGAAGCTGTGCTGTCAGCTGTGTCCCTAGGTGTAGCCCCCTCCTCCACTCAGCACTCACCAGTCTTCTCCTGATGTGGGTTCTAAGGAAGATCGGATAGGGTTTTACTCTGAGTCTCCTCTGACTGTTGGTGAAAGTGAATCTCATGTGCTAATAGCTGGTGAAACAGCCTTCTGAGAGTGACCTGGAGGGCAGTTCTGTGTGCGTGGGAGAGATTAGCACTCACATCAGAAGAGGAAGCAAAGAAAGACCACACTGAAAGCTTTTAAGAAGATAGTGAAGTGAAAACTAAGGTCATGGGAGTGACCTTTACTCGATCTGTTTGGCGTCCATAGAAAGAGAACATAGGCACATACATGTACTAAAAAAACACATGAAGATGGAAGAGGGTAATTATGTGGCTAGAAGCTAAACAATGCAAGCTAGCCAGCAAGCCACTAGGAGTCAGCAGGAGTTGAGGAAGAATTTTTGTTGGTCTCTTAGGGAGTGTGGCCCTTTCAACATTCCGATTTTGACCTCTAGCATCCAGGAGTATGAGGTGGTTTATTTAAGCCACCCAGACAATAGGACTTCTTATAACAGCTTCAGAAAACAAATGCAAGAGGTCAAGGCAATGTTAATGTATCTGTTTCATAAGCACCACACATCCTGTTTACAAATGACAGCTGAGACTCAAAATCATGTCTTTTTCCCCATGGATCACAAGCTGGTAAGTAGCAGGGCTGCCTGTGAGAGATCAGAGTGCTCTGGACTTAAAACATTGTATCAATACTCTCTGAGAGCCAAAGTAATTCTTCTAATTCTGAATTGTGAGGTCTACTCTACAAGGGAATGAAGTAGTACACAGGAGAAGACAGGTTCTAGCCCAGTCTGTGATCCACTGGCTTCTTGTAGAGAAGTCTCTGGACATCCCAATTTCTTTTTCTGAAGAGGAAAGAGCAGATGTTGTGAGAGGTACTGTAGCCTGTAGTGACCAAATAGCACTGCAAAAAATGGAAAGCTAAAGAGCAAATAGCCAACATTTTTTTTTGCAGATGAACGTGCAATGACCCATCAGAGGAAGAATATCTTGAGCACGTAGTATTTGGGAGTCTACTGCACATACTCAGCTACCCCTCTTCCATCCCAGAATTATCTATTCAAGCTTTCATGGCCAGAGCCAGAGCCAGTGGAGTGGCAGGGGTAGGGGTCTGAATCCCAGTTTCAGTATAGCCTCTGTATTTTAAGGCTGCTAGTGGTGGGATTTTATAAAGGAGAGAGGGAAGAAGGGAGGAGGGAGAAAGAAAGAAAGATGGTTGGAGAGAGAGAGGGAGGGAGGAACACAGAGACAAAGACAGAAACAGAGACAGAGACTGAGAATCCAGCCTAACACTGGATCCCCAGCAGCAAGATGGGTCCCTAAAGATGGAATCAAGCAATCCATCAAGGAGAAAATTAGGACACTAAAGGGGGGAATTGAAAATGAAGCTGAGACTGACAAGGAAGTAGATGAAGTATGAAAAGAATCTTTCTTTTTATGCATTTATACATGAGCACATCAAAACTATCACATCTCAGAGGCCACATTTCCATTTGCACAGTGAACTTACAGCACTAAAATTCAAGATGAAGGTCGCAATTGTACCAATGACATGATGCCCAAGTGCCCTCAGCTCCTGCTGAACATGTACACACACATACACACACACACACGCACACACACACAAAGATATGGTGTTCAGGTGTGTCCTGAGCCCCTACTGAACATGTGCACATACACATACCTATTATGTGGTGTCTAAGTATGCCCTGAAGCCCTATTGAACTGGTACATACATTCATGCACAAGCACACACACACACACACACACACACACACACACACACACACACACACACACCACTGTGACCTCGGGATTTCCACCCATTTTTATATAATACACTTTCTGGGGGAACAAAGGGGCTATTTCCAGACACAGAGCTGGCCTGTCTCCCAAGCTGAAAAACAGCAGTTAATTCTTCACTTCCAAGTGCTCCTTTCAGGGGAAACTTGAACTTTGTAGGGTCTGAACTTGGCCTTCTGTCCATTGTGTTCCTTATTCTGGCTCCATCAATGGAGGCAAAACAATGGCTTACTTGCCTCTCCTGCCTGTCTTTGAGCCTTTTTCTATGGTACCCTTCCTTCACTCATGTAACAAACATCTATTAAGTATCTTAAGAGTTGAGTATAATTGAGTAAATAAGTATATAATAAAAAGAATTGGACATATTTCAAGATTTGAAGGGAGCTGAGCTCAGAGGAGGGAGCAATATTTAAAGGAATTATTAAAGAGCCAGGGAGGGCACAGGAAAGCCTTTTTGCTTGGGAGGGAGCCTGGAGTAAGGTTCTGAAGCCCAGGCAGGGGAGGAGTCAGCCAGGTAGTTGGGAGACAGAGCTACATAGAATTGGGGTGGTGTTCTGTCATGGAGGGATGGTGGCAAAAGACAGGAGATATCTATTCAGGAGATTGACTAAATAAATGACTGCATTAAGGAAGACAAAGACCAGAGTTCTCAATGCCAGAGAATGTCTCTGAAATACAGAAGGTGTGAGAATGAGAGGAAACCTGAGGATGGGCTGGAAATGGACAAACCAGTATTGACCCACTGTCCCACACATGCTGACCGATACAGAAACAAACATGCATACGAACAGTTGGCATGAGTGCCTGAGGACACCCTGCTCTTGGCTCCTACATATTGTTCTCTTCTGAACAGAATCCGGCCCCACTGACAGATGTCTATTTTCAAGGCCAATGTAGAAAACACGTAAGAGGAACCCAGAACACCTTGCTAGAGATTGTAAATTTTTTTTATAATTACCAGAGATAGTAATTTTTTAATGAAGAGATCATGTCCAAAAGGTACAGAAGCTGGTGAAAAAGAATCCTAATGGCCAAATCTAGGGAACCAGAACATCCAGAAAAATCAGAATAACATGTAGTCCATATTGTTTGAATGTGAAGTCTTTCCCATGGTCTCCTGTGTTTGAACACTATGTTCCTAGCTGGAAACAGTTTTGGAAGGGTGCACACCCTTCTTCACACGGGACCTAGTTTGTGGATATGAGAGTAGACATGGAGGAAAACCAAGGATTGGAATGATGGGGCTGGAGCACCCATCTGCTTTGGGGAGAGGGCATTATGGTGTGTGTATGTGTGTGTGTTTATGTGTGTGTGTGTGTGTGTGTGTGTGTGTTTGTGTGTGTGTTAGAGAGTATCTTTGGGTACAGGTCCTTGCTTCTACCTTGTTTGAGACAGGGTCTCTCTTTTGTTGGTCTCTGATACATACACCAAGCTAGCTGACAGAGGAACTTCCAGGAGGATTCTCCTGTCTCTGTCTCTTGTCTTGGTGCAGAAGCACTGGGATAACAGTAGTGCTTGGGTTTACATGGGTTCTGGAAATGAAAACTAATGTACTTACATTTACATGGCAAGTGTTTTGCCCACTGACCCATCTCCTCACCCACTTAGCACTGATTTTGATGGATGCAACATGGTTACACAATGGAGTATCCTCATTTGTGGGAAATACATGCTAGCTACAGAACTTCCAGCAGGGGGCCAATAGGTTGGGAATGGGGACTGGGGTGGGGTGGGGGAGGAGGGTAGACAGTAAGTTGAGACCAGAGTTCAGCTAGTTCCAGATATATGTTCTGAAAATGACTCAGCCATTTGCCTTTGAGGTGCTCAGCCTTTTCTCTTCCTCTGGGTCCCAGAGCCCCAAAGCCTCCTAGAAAGCTGCTCTTTACATACAGGAGGGCAGCATGACATGAGTACAGAATATGTCCATCTTCCCATGGGCTGAACAGTTACCACCCACCTCACAACACTACAAGCCAGGATGTCCATCTCCAGAAGCCTGTGAGCTCCCACCACTAGGATCTTCTCCCATCCCTTCCTTCCCTCTCATCTAAATAAATTTATACTAAAACAACGGTCATGCCAGAATTTATTACCTAATTCTGAGATGCAATGGTGAGCAAGAGTAAGAAAGCTTGGGCTTGGCAGGAGACTCAAGGGTAAAGGCCTTACTACACAAGCACAAGGATATGAGTCTGGTTACCTAGCACTCACGTAAAAGCGGGACATGGTGGCACATGCCTGTAACACCAGCACTTGTAAGCAGAGATAGTTGTATCCCACAGCCCTGCTGGTGAGTGCAGGGATCAGTGAGAGACTCTGACTCAAAAAACAATGTGGAGAAAATGTTAAGGAAAACATCCAGTGTCAATCTCTGGCCTACACACACACACACACACACACACACGTACACACACGGAGGGGGGAGGGGGAGAGGGAGAGAGAGAGAGATTTACAGGCAAAGACATAGAGACAAGCACACAAAGAGAAAGACAGAAAGAGACAGAGAGAATGCCCTGGGGAAGCCACTGTTTCTGAGATCTGTTTGTTTGGGAGACTCACCAAGGGTTCACAGTAAAATGGGCCTGGGATCTTGCTAAGGAGGCCATGTTCCCCTGCAGCCATGCCTGCCACCATCATTTCAAGGCTGTCAAAATGCTCACTGAGACCAAAGAGACCTGGCTCTGGCCCTCTGGCTGTCATGCAGGCTCCTGGCCCACTGTGGCCTGTCTTTCTAGCTCCACTGTGGATCTATCTGCGTCCCTGTGCAGCTCCCTGAGCCCCTGAGACATGAAACTTGTTACAATGGGTCACCTGGTCCCCACCTTGCACAAGTGCACCAGGGGAACTGGATACATGAAAGAGGCCAGCAAGGAAATAATTGCCAGGCTGAGAGACTCGATAATTGCCCAGTGACTGAAGTTTGCAGAGTGCAGGAGCTTTGGAGTTCAGTTAATTGATGTTCTTGACATGGGCTAAGAAACAACACGGCAGCCTGTAGTAATGATTGCAGGGCTTGCCAGTCCCTGGGGAAATGTGGAACTCTGTTTCTAACACCTTGATGTGGATAAATGTAAGGCCCTCCCCCTCCTAGCAGCACAGCAGAAGGCTCAGCTGCAGGCTTGGCTTTTCCTTTGTCCTCACTGCACTCAGCTGGATGGGTAGCTCTTGAAGATTATTTGTGCTTCTGTAAAATGCACTTCATGATATACATATCAAGTCCTTTGCCCTTTTTGGTTGGTTATTATTATTATTGTTGTTTCTATAGAGTTGTCTGAGCTCTACATTATTTTGGCCACTGCAGCACTATTTATAATAGCTGAAACATGAAAAGTATCTATGAATAGATGAGTGGATAAAAAATTGTGGTATATATACCATGTACTTTCCACCAACTATGTGGTGAGACTGTATTGCTGAAGACGCCACACTCACAGGACATAGAGAAATCTAAAACCTACTGACAAACTTCTTCCCTGCTATGTAGCATCTGGCACCCTTCTGTGGTACCAGAAGGTGCTATTGTAGGCTGCTAAGGGAGAAAAGACATCAATAGTCTTACCAGTGTTGGACCCTGCATGCTACTATACCAATCCATCAGTCAAGGTAAGCCCACTGACGCAATAGTGCCATGACTGCTATAGGGAACCCACTTTCTGATCAGATTTGATATCTGCTCCACATAAGGGACTCCTGTCTGGGTCCGTAAACCTGACCAAAAGCCCATGACTGGGAGATCATAGGCTCTAGGGGAGAAAACTACTATTGTTATTTTGCTAAATGGCCATGTTGTCAAATTGCTTTCTAATATTTTATGTTTATAACCATAATCCTGAGCTGCTTTCAACCATGGTAGAGAGACTTCTTGTGGCAGGGGGCAGCAATCAATGCAGAGACTTATAACTTGTCAAAGTGCTGAGAATAAGTGACTATGGTTGCCTAGCTTAAATAGGACATCTTTATCAGCCCCCAAGGCTCAGAGAACATCTCCAAAGAGGAGGCAGAACAAATTGAAGAGCCAGCCACAGTGGTACACACATTTAATGCCAGCATTCGGGATGCAGAGGATCTCTGTGAGTTCTTGGCCATTTCTTCTATACAGAAGTTTCAGGTCACTCAGAGTTTCATGGTAAGACCCTATATAATATGACATCTATGGTGGTGGCTCAACAAAGCAGAGACGGAGGCTTTTCATTGGTTAAAACCCTGCCAGACCTCTGCAGAGGGAACCACTATCCTGGAAAGTGCCATATAGGACAGTAGAACCCTGAGCATTTCTTCTCAGGGGATTTTATTGATACCTAAGCTCCTCAGGTGTTCTATTGATAACACGTGCAGATCATGAGCAATCAAGTATCTTTTACATAAAACAAACACTTGTAGACAATACAAAATGCCAAGACCTAGGCAGCCCTTCACCTATCAGAGCAGAAAACAACCATTTTCAACATAATTAAAAATAAACATCTACAACAATCCTATATCAAAAAACCAAACCCCCCCTGATCTCCCTTCTGGCAACGGCAATAAAAAGGAATGTGTCAGAGAATGATGAGGAGTGCTATGAAATGTTCTCTTCTGGACCTGAAATAAACTCACAGTGGCTGTGGTTACCTGCATAAGACTATACGATATTTAACCAGTCAAAATTCCAGCATAGATGGGGCAGGAGCTCATGAGGCCCTACTCCATAGTGAGGAGTTATAGCCAATGGGAGGAAAGAGAATCATTATTCTTTGAGGGTAGAGAAACTGGTAGAGGGTACATGTTCCAATGTATGGCCTCAGATCTAAGCACATATGGGCAACACTAAATGAAGTTAATGTTATTCTTATTTTTGAGATTTTCTTTTATTTTTATTTGTATGAATGTTTACCTGAATGTATGTCTGTGCACCATGTGTGTGCAGTTCCTTCAGATGCCATTAGAGGGCATTAGATCTCCTGGAACTGGAATTACAGACATTGGTTAGCTGCCATGTGAATGCAGGTAACTGAACCAGGATCCTCTGGGAGAGCTGCCAGTGCTCTTAGCCATTGAGCCATCTTTTCAGCCTCTGGCTTCTTTTTAAAAAGAAGAAGAAAGCCAAGTAGGGTGGCACATGTCTTTAATCCAGCACTGAAAAGGGAGATGAAGATGTATTCCCTGAGTTCATGGTCAGTGTCAGCCTTGTCTACAGAGTAGCTTCAGACTGTGCAGGGCTATACAGTGCTGGATGAAATGGTGCCCAGGAGCAGGCTACCAGCTTCTCTCCTGCTAGTCCTAGTTCAGTGGACAGACAGACTTGACTTTCATATTTCCAACAAGTTCCATCTTATCCATCCCAGAGAGAGGAGAGATAGAGAGACATAGACAGACAGAGATTATCCATATACCCTTCCTGATCTGCCTGTCCCAGTACCTCTCACATCTATAAACACCATAAGTTGCACTCTCATCCCGCTGCTTCATTGCTTGCTAAGGTTCCATTTCCCTGTGTAGAGTGCAACCAAATGGGACTACTCAGTGATGATTGCACCACCCTCCTTTGACACCCAGATTCTACTGATGTGCCCTAGACACCCAGTTCTCTAATCAACAATGACAAGTGACTTTCAAGACCAAGATAAACCATCCCTCTCCTTTTCATCACCACCAAAAAATCTTAGTTCTTCCACACAGCTTGTCAGACATGGGGATCTTGTCCATGATTCTAACCTAACCTCACCTCCATTCACTATCCAAGGGTATGTTCATTACTTTTCTCACCACTGTAACAAAATGCCTTAATAGCTTCAGGAAGGATTTATTTGGTGCATGGTTTGATGATAATAGTGAGAAAAGCATGCTGGCAGAAATATGAGGCAGTTGGTCACATTGGTCCATAGAAAGCAGGAAGTGGGAAACCTCAGTGCTCAGTAGACTTCTCCTTTTCCTCTTTTGAGACCCTAGTTTCTGGTGATGGTACCTCTCATACTGAGGGAGAGCCTTCCCTCCCCAGTTAAATCTATCTGGAATTTCCTCACAGATGTGCCCAAAAGTGTGTCTCCCAGGTAATCGTAAATCTGTTCAAGATTATTGTGAAATCCACTGTCACACAAAGTGATGTTAAGCATCCTTCCCTTCTAGAAACTACCAAAGCCCATGGCTGTTGGAGAGTAATGTTATATCACACCTTAGAGTTCAGTGGTAAGACAAAATCCCAGATAATGATTTCTGCCAACCCAGGTGCCATCTGGCTATGGTGAAGCCCATCCTGTTTCTGGAAATATCCAGGCAGACAGAGGAGTGAGTGATTCTTCGTTGGTTCTCGAAGACCTACTGCTGAAGCAGCCACGAAGCAGCAGACCTTCAGGGGTGTCACTGGGTTCCATGTTATATGTCCACTGGGATTCTAAACTCAGGAGTTCATTAATGACACTTTCTGTTTTTTCCTGAGGTCTTAGTATGAAGACAGTGTGCTCCTGATATGTTGAACATTGAAGGCCAAATATTCCAAGGACCTGCTTTGCTCAAAGAACCCTAAGCCTATGCCCTTCTTGTTGACAATGAAGAAAATGAGACCACTTGGGAAAACAGTCTCGATTTAATTACCAGTGAAGAGTACTGTAGTTTTCACACATCCATAAAACATGAGCATGAGAAGCAAGAAGCCAAGAGTCAAGGCAGGGAATCTTCTACCATCCATTTAATTCTTCTGCCTGAATGTGTATCACCTGGGGGATTCAGGAGACATGAGTCACTCCCATTGCTCATTTATCTATTCTTGCCTTGAAAATTACTCCCAAAACATAATGGCTTGTCTCATTACCCATTCACTGTCTCTCATGCTTCCCCCTCAGCAGTCAAACAGGTAGGCATAGTGAGACCCCTCCTTTGTGCCTGCTCCCAGGCCTCATGCCTGAGACTGAGATTCAGAAGTTCTGATCCAAGCCTGGGAAGTTCCTTCTTGGTTGGTTGAACGACACCCATGCTGTCTGTGGCATCTACTGATCTGTATAACCAGCTGTGAGCTTGGCCAGAAAGCCTCACTTGTCCAGGTACCTAACTCTCCATGAGGTGTCTCATCATCTCTGGTAATATTTCATGTCAATAAATAGCTTACATTTTAATAAAACTATATTTTAAAGGGAAAAGGCTCACTCAGTATGCTGTACTTTAAAATATCTTTCAGTTTAAGAATTTCATTGTGCACCATTAAATATTATTTTGTCTATGACCATGTCCTCCTTCCAGTTCCCCATACAATCCCCAGCACACCTCCTAATAACTACTTGTTTCTCTTTCTCATTTCTTTTCTTGCTGTTTGATAAGCCACTAAGACCAGTTAGTGCTGCCCATACGTAAATGCACTTTTGAACTCTGCATTCTGGTAACCAATGTCCGAATGGCCAAAGAAAATACAGGAAGCATGATTCTTGGTTCTTTGGGAAGTCACATGTTACTTCTGCCTCAACTCAACCTTACCACTGTCTCAGGTATGAGCACACAGGTCTTGCAGGGGATGCAGAAACTGCCTCCATGTGGTTCTGAGTTCAGGGTAGCTCTTTCCACCAAGATTATAACTTTAGATATCCAGAGATATCCTTTGAATAGTGACTACAAGCGATGCAAGTAGCTCTCTCATGTGTCTAATGCCAAACTTGGGAGAAAACAAGACAGGCAGTTCCCAAACCAGCCCTTACTTAGGAATACCTGCTGTACCCTGATGAGTTTGAGCTCTATGTTACAAGCTGGTGGGGAGGTTGGGAGGAAAGCTCACTTCATTTCTCAGTGAAGCCAGAATCCCATAAGGCTGGAATCTCTTCCTTAAATATGACCTAGAGAAAGAAGAACAGAAGAACAAAGAACAAAGAGAAACAGAGAAAGACTCCCACAGAGTGGGAGCAGCATCCTTTGCCTCCTTTACCGCAGCGCTGAGCATAATGAACCAACGTCCCCCCCTCACCTAGAATCTGTAACAGAGAATGCAAGCTCTCTCGTACACTCAATTACTATTTTAATGCACTTTCCTCTGAATTACTTGACTGGTGTTGCCATAACAAAGTATCTTTCCACATGTTTCTGGGTATGTGTACAAATCAATACCTTCAAAGTAACTTCCAGTCAAAGACAGTAGAAGTGTTCATACATTTAGGTCCAGCTACTCTGTAATTAGAATTTTTCCCAATAAAATAATTAATTGTACATTTGTAGGCATTCACACAGAAAATTATGACATCATTGTTTATAATAGGAATAATATGGAAAATAATCAAATTGTTTAGTTAGAAAAATTATGACATATCCAGTTAGTGAGTGAAATAGCATGTACCAAGTACTAGTGGCTAACAACATATCAGAGTGAACAACTCAGAGATAAAGTTATAATTAAGATCTCACTAACTCAATGAAAATGTCTACATGGAGATTAAAAGTAAATAAGAAAAGATTCCCAAATTCTCATAGTTATTTCCAGTTAAGAGGATTTCTATGTAGTTCCCTACTTTTTTGTACTTTCCTGATCTTCAAAAACAGACATCTATTGTTTTCAAAATGAAAATTAAGCACTTAAGCATGATGTCATTTGGTTTTATAGAACCTGGAAAATTGCTGAGCTTGTCTTGCTTCCTCTCCCCTACAAAAGGCTAAAACTCTGATTATAAGCAAATTGTCCTTCTTCCAGAGATAGATTAGGTCTCAGGATCTCATCCAAGTTCCCCAAAACCCTGTTGGTTTCTTGGTAACTAAAGAATGGGAAGCATCACTGACATTGCTTGGAATAGGGCCCTCTTCTACCCAAAACTCACTAATTGGACAACAGGATGCTTCCTCCACCCACAGCTTAGCCCTTTATTCTCCATGTGCTTGTGGCAGATGTGCTAGAAACCACCAAGATGCCTCTTCAAGTTCGAAGAACTTGTTGCCTGTGGTACTGAACATGTTGCTAGCTGATAGTCCTCTTGTGGAATTGCATTGGTTAAAGACAGCTCCCTTGTCCAAGTTCAAGTCATCTCCCATATCTATTAGCAAGTCAATGGTAGAAGCACAAAAGCATATCTCTGCTTTACCTCTGAACAACCATCAAGTGCTCCTTTGACTTCAGAGTCCCAGGTAGAATAAAGGCTCAATGTGACTTTACTTCTCCCACTGCTGAATCCTTCTTACTATACTTAACACCTTAGATGTGACTTCCAGAGCAACTAAGAAACTTCTTACACGCTTACATCCACTCTCAAGTCTTCTTTCAGAAAGAGTGTTGGAGCATTTGCAGATTCTCCCCATCTCCTGAGATGCTGGTACCAAAGCTCTTGTTCTGCCTGACGTTGATTTGTACAGTGTTACCACATTCATGATGGAGTTCTGACCAGTCCTGACCTTATAGAAAAGTCATATCCCTACTCAGAGCCCCAGTGACCTGTGACTACTGCTCTGGTCCTTCTGAACTCTTTTAATGAAATATTTCACAAGCTTCTACAACTTAGCAAACATCTCATTAACTTTAGGCAACAGAAGACAGATATCATTCTTAATCTCTTTGAATTTTCAGATCAGCAGAGGAAATAGACATTAATCAAGTTATCAGAAAAATTCATATATGTTAGTTTGTGTGATATGAAAATTTCAATATTAAGACAGTTGAACTTATATACTCAGTACTTTGTATTGGCTCAACATGAAAATTATAAGGTGTGCTAAAATCTTATATCTCATCTCCCCAACACAAGAAGTAAATCAATACTAACAATTTTCTCCATTAATTATTAACATTTGCTCAGTACTCAAACTAAAAACTCCATCTTACTTTTCTGTGTCTTTTCTTTATCTGTGCCTTTATCATCTTTTAAAAATAAAGTCCCATGTCCCTTCAAAACTGATAGAATATTGACTCTCTTTCTCTTATTTACTTACATCCTGTATGATGCAACAACATTCAGACTGAGAATAAGCTGTTGTAAGTGCTCAGCCATAAATGGAATATCTATATCAATGCTCCCTACAGGTTCAGGATTAGAAGATGGGGAAGAGAGAATGTAAAAAGCAGAAGATGGAAGGAGGTGCTGTTAACTATTGTCTGCTGTGCATGGCATGACTACTGTACACATGAACTGACAGAAGCATTGTTTATCTGCATAAGACCTGTAAAGACCAATCTAGTTAAAAATCCCAGCATGAAAGGAGAGGCTGCCAAGACCCCATTACAAGCTGAGTAACTATTAGCAGATGATAGCTGTTGAGAGAGGGAGAGCCACTTTCTTTAGAAGTATGGCCACTGGTAGGTTCTCTGTGCCCGAGTAGAAGACTCCAGGCTCACAAGCATATGAGCAACATTCCTAGGAGTCAGAAGGTCAAAAAATAAAGAGACATCCCCGTGAGTGGAAAAGGGAAGGATAAGAAAAAGAAAATCACTAAAATTAGTAGACATAAATAAATAATTATAAAAAGATATGAAGTTGAGAGGGAGTTGAGATGGGAAGCTTGGGGGATTGGGAGGTGAGGAATAAAGGGTAGATAAACTGTGCCCAAAATAAATTTTATACATGTATAAAATTTTCAAGTTATATATAACTTTTAGAAGATACACAGATTTATTGAAAATAAATATTTGAACATATATTTACATTTGTAAATTATATTTACATACAATTTACATATTGAAGTGATATCTGTTTTATACGCTCATACACATATTCACCTTTCTTTCAGAACAAAGAAAGAAAGAGGCAGAGTTTAGGAGCCTCATAGGAGTTGATACTGAGCTCTAGGTGTTGAGTTTTTACAAGCAGGACTTGAGGAAGACAGTAACATAAAAAGAAGGAAAGAGAATATGCACCTATTGATGGCATTTTCTGGCCAGTGGGGACTCAAGGAGGCTTCCTATATTATCGGAAATGGCTATCTCCTCCCTACTTGGGCAAAAAAAAAAAAAAAAAAAAGGTGCCAGCATGCTTCTTGTGAGACAGATGCCGATGAGTAAGAAATGGCAAGGGGATTTTAATTAGTTACTTTTCTGTTGCTATGATAAAAACCAGAATAAAGGCAACTTAAGGAAGAGGAAGTTTGATTTGGCTTATGGTTCCAGAGGGATAAGAGTTCATTATGGGAAAGCAGAGGCATGACACCATGTGGCAGGCAGAAGAAAGAAGCTGAGGACAACGCAGAGAGTGCAAAGTGGAAATAGGTGAGGCTTTTAAACTCTCAAAGCCCACCTCCAGTGACATATTTCCTCTATCAAGGCCACACCTCCTTACCTACAAAAACACCATTACCATTTGATAAATAAAGTATTCAAAGGCCCAAGACTATAAGGGATAGTTGCCACTCAAGTCACCTAGTGTTCAATCCCTACTACCTATGTCCACACTGACTGTCTCTACCTCCCAAGATAGATCTTCATGGGAGCTCCAGAAGTCAGAACTACCTACTTCTATTTCTTTTTTTAGATAGATACATTATGGCTCATTCACATAGTAAGTACCCAGTAAATTTTGTGCAGAAGAGAAAATGATGTACGGTAGTTAAATACATCACCTCAGAGGAATGTCAAATGCAGACACTGTTTAGAAAAAAGAATGAACTACAAACAAAAAAAAAAAACTGACAAAGATCTGATTGTGGTGATTTTGATTTAGGAAAATGTGCTACTTGCAAAAAATATCTTTCATCTCTCTCCAGAAGAGGAAACACAGGAAGAAGCACATTATGTAGATCCCGAATCCTTATTTCATGGATTGGAAATGCCCAGACTGCTATGTGATATTTAGCCATGCACAAACCATAGTTTTGTGTATTGGTTAGTTCACTAACCTCTGTCAGCCTACAGGCAGAAAAACAAGGCTTCTAGAAGGATGTTCCCTCAGGAAGAAGCACACTAAAAGCACTTGAGTCAAGATGTGTGGGAACCACCTCCCAAAACACACCAGATATATAGCTATGTAGAAATATATATAATATAGGGTATATAGAAAACCACTATAGGATCAGATAAATGGCCCCACCTCTCCCTCCAACACAATGGACAGAAGGTATGGGAGGTCAACTGGTTGATGTCAGCAGGGGTGTTGAAGCTTACTTACTTAGTCTTTTATGGGACTAAAATGGAGGTATCACTCAAAAATATTTGAACAATTCTGTTTCTTCTGAACTGATGTTCTAAACTTCTTAAAGATTCAAATAATCTCCATGCCATGAGTTATTGAGGCAAAATATTACCCTATTCCTTGGAGTTTATAAAGAGTCTTCCCCTTTGCTCCTACAGCGAACTGAGGTTCCTGCTTCTTCAACACACATGCAGGTCCTTCTGATACCAAACAAAGGCTAGGCTATTTCCAGTTTGCTACAAGCTGTGCAATTGTGCAATGTGATTGTCCTCGACTTCCATTGTTTGCTTTGAAATGCTAGTCACAGGTCTACATTAACCTGCTGGCAACCATATTTTTAACTTTTAAAAAGTATACCAAGATCTCTGTGAAGATCTTACTTAAATATTGACATAAATGATAGATCTGAGTGCTCATGTCTTGTTGGAGTTATACTTATGCTCAGCCACATCATTTGGAGCATAGGGGAAATCTGGGAGACACAAAAGGATAAGGCTCCAGGTCTTTCAACAGCCTAGAATTCAATGGAAGAGAGGGAAGACAGTCCATAAGAGATGCCAGACAAGGATGAGCAAGGGGCTCCAGGGCTCAAAACTGCACAAGTGACAGGAATGAAGGTCCTATGGAGAAATCCAAGTGATAGAAGAGGCAGAAAGGGTTTTGAGAAAGAGCATTGAGCCAGGGTATAGTCCAATCAAGGGCAAAGAAGTGCAAAGATTTCAGTGTTTGGTGAACTGAGAAAGTATATACTGTAATACCTAAAACACAATGTAGGTAGAACCTCAAAGGGACCGAGAAGGTTCACCTACCACAAGATACACACCTGCCTGTGTGCTTTCTAAAAGAAGCATCAGAAAACTTCATAAAATAGTAAAGTAGAAACCTAAATGGGGGACTTATCCCAAGATCCCCAAAGAGTGCCTGCATCAGCAGATACTAGTGAACCCTGTATATTCTGTCCTGCGCAGCCCCATTTTGGCCAATGATGGGCCACATGTACAATGAAAATACATTGTATCACCTAGTGACACTGTAGCCGTCTAAATTTGTACAAATATGATGTGATACTCACACTATGACAACTATCCCTATCAATGTGTTTCTCAGAACAGATCCCTGTCATGAAGGAATGTGTGATTGCATAATGTTTATTCATATATGCACACAACTATGGTAAAGTTTCACTTGTAAATTAGGCACAATGGAACATTAACAACAAATAATGATAAAATACAATAATCATAAAGTCAGACTCTAATGAGATTTCCAGTATTTCTTGTCTTATACTTTAAGATCATTGTTAAGTAAAAATGCATTGAACTTAAATAGCAGTTCTATGATCCCATGATAGCCAACCTGGTCATTGAGATGTCTGAGTGACTAATGAGCAGACTGCAGAGGTAAAGAGGATGCATCAAGGAAAATGGTGATCCACATCCTGGGGAAGTTACAGTGGAGAAGGATTGCTCCCCAGGCCCTGGGTAGCCATTGGAGGAGGATCTTTGTTGTCAGGAGGGACTTCCTTCATATCCTCAAATGACTTGGAGAAGCTCCTAATTCCTCCAGAGAATTCTGTCAACATTATGTCTTATGGGTGTCATGTCCAGAGGCTCAAGGAGATGGTTCATTTTAGGTAAGTGGATTAAGGGATATTTTCACAGGTGACAAAGCACCTTTGTGAGTACTCTATGGGGGTGTTTCCAGAGATTGGCAAAGAAGTTGGAGGTGGGTGGGGAAGAGCTAACCTCAATGTGGCGAGGTACCAAGCAGTATGTTGGGATCCCAGAAGGATCAAACATAAAAAGAAAAAGTAAGGCACAATCTCCATTTCTCTGTTCCAGACTGAAACCATACTTCTAGTATTGGGTGACAGAACTCTAGGTCTCTACCTTTAGACTCAGAAACTTCTAACAGTGACTACTAGATTCTTTGTCTTCATCCTTGGACTAAAAATTGTGTCATCAACTTCTTGGGCCCTGATACCTTTGGATTTAGATTGAATTCTGCTACCAGCTTCTTTGGCTCTCCTCCTTGTAGATGGCATGCCATAAGGTTTAACAACTCCATAATCATGTGACCCAATTCTCCAATAAATCTTGTTATATCTATCTGTCTATCTACTCATCTATCTATCCATCCATCCTATTGGATCTGTCTCTCTGGACAGCCATACTCAGACATACCCAGTCTACCAAGAAAGGTTGAGCATCTCCCCCAGAGCTATGATAACATCAGCAAGGTCCAGTCTTAGAGAGATATTGGCTTAAATACTTGGTAAATGGAGAGCACTAGACACAATTTCTTTCTCTAAGGGGGTTGGAGTCTAAAGGGAGAAGTCAACACAGAAATGGTTCATGTTGTAATACTGGAGTAACTGGCATCACAGCAGAGGCCCAGCTCCATACTCAAGTATCCTATAGCACTAAGCCCTAGGAGTTCAGGGAGCTGGAGAGCTTGAGATTCTGAATGGGTAACTGGACTTGAATACTGTCAGAACCATTTGTCAGTTGAGTCACTTTTGATGCATCATCTCTCTGTGCTTCAGTGGCCTCAACTGGATAACCAACTGATGGTAGGTACAATAGTTAAGGGAGCTAAGGGCTGAAAAAGTCATCACAAGTTCAGTGTTCCTGGAGAAAGACAGGGCACACTTACCTGAGCAAAGTCCTAAGGTTAGTCTGTGTAGACCAGCAGTTCTCAATATTCCTAATGCTGTGACCCTCTAATTCCTCATGTTGTGGTGACCCCGCAATCATAAAATCATAACTATGATTTTGCTACTGCTATGAATTGCAATGAAAATATCTGGTATACAGATGGTTTTAGGCGACCCCTGTGAAAGGGCCATTTGACCCAATAGGGATCATGACCCACAAGTTGAGAACGACTGGTGTAGAGAGTGGAGGAAAACTGTTCTTCCCCCTGCCACTGTCAGGGCTTGTCTTCTAGCTTGTCAATCTAAAGCTCCTTTTAAACTTTGGTGATGAACTAGTCCATAATCATCTATGTCTGGCCACCATCCTTCCAGTTGTTGATAGACAAGTGACTGCTATCCATCCTACAAGCCATTCAGGGTATCACTGTTACCCAGAGTTAAAGCTGCCCCCTCCACTCTTGGAGGGATCCTTGTAGGAACACCAGAATGCTGTTGGAGAAGAGAGATTCAGGTATAATTTCACAAAATTTCAAGACCTTGATCCAACTCTCCACCCTCTCACTTAAGAGTCAAGGGCTGGATCATCCATCATCATTACAACCTGGTCATCCTTCCCTCTGAGTCTCTGCCTGGGAAACTTCTACAATGAGCCAGACTCCAATGCCTGGATCGATTCTAAGCCTCGCCTGTTGTTTCTAATCAGAACAGCGCTGCCTGACACCAAGTCCACTCTTCTTAGAACACATGGGGCTTTCTGAAAGGTGTGCAGATGATGATGAATTAGGTCTTGGGCTCAGCCTAATGAAGCCCATGTGTCTTCATAAGCTGGAACTGGAAAAGTAGCTGCATATAGAACTGGGGAGGAGCATTGCTGTGAGCTGGGAAGGCACATCTACCTCCTCTGCTCAGCCCTGAGTACACACTGGGCTGGGGCTCTAATCAACCAGGGAGGGTGGGAATATGGGATGATGGGGAGATGGGATGGGAATGTGAATCTAAGATTGCCACATCTTTCTTACATGAAAACGGAAGAGGAAAAGATTGAGTTATGCTTCACACATCAGGATCACAATCATGATCATGTGAAGATATTCAAAGAGGCTCTTAGCTCAGTGCTTGGCTTATAGTCAGGGTTTTAACTAGGAAAGAAACAATACACACATAATGCCAACACAGGCATCAGGCACATGCAGTCCTCTCCCTTGTGTGTGTGTTCTCTCTCCATTTAGGCATCAAGGCGGAAGTTGGGTGCGTTCATGTGAGCTTTGTCATTCAGTTCTCCCATCAACCTTGCAAATAAAATTAGTCATGTGTGGTTCATGAAAAGACAAGCTTAAAAGTGTGAGATAACCTTCCCCAGCTACAACCATTGTGGATATGCTGAAGGGGACAACTGAATCAGCATGGATGGGTGGCTTAAGGTTGAGGATTGACAAGAAGAAAAACTGTCAGTCTTTGATATCCCAGATCATGTACTTTTGGCAGAACAATTACTATTGCTACCATTTCACCATGTTAGGGGTACCACAGATGCTTATTGTATAAATTCAGCCTCAGGCTCATTTACAATTCAAGGCCCAAACTTCAGTTCCTGTTCACGTGTGCGATAGGAATCATAAACTAACCCATACCCTACTTCATAGTAAGCATCAGTGAGCCACCATGGAGGGGCACCAGGATCTTTGGGCCTTATAGAACTTCTGTTTCTGTGTGCTACAAACCAGCCTCATCAGGACAAGCCTCATGAGTACATTTCAGTGTCACATGCCCTGGTCCTTCTTTACTCCTGAGTAGTTCCCCTGCCTCGACTGCTCTGCTGCTTATTTTAGAGTGCATGCTCTCCACAGTAGCATGCAGCCTTTATCTACAGGAAAACCAGTGGGGAATTGTCCTGAACTGGGTAGGTTCTCATGTTTCTTACCTCTTTTCAGTCTCTAAGTGATTCTGAAAAATCAGAAGCCAATTTGAATGTAATGGTGTGAGAGGGAGGCACACTTGAGTTGTGTGCTATTGTTCAGTACACTGAGGCTTCAAGGAAGGGGAACTTAACAATGCCACACTTCTAATTGATATATCTGACTACATCAGCCCCCCTGATCCTTTTCATATTCTCCCTCTCCATCTGTCTGCTCCTCCATGCTTCCCTCTCCAGACTAAGATACTTAGCAGACACAGAAGTACCCATTGCTGAGCGCCCTGATACATTCTCCATCTAAGACTTTCTCTGAACCTGGACCAGCAGCTTCTGCCCCACCAGGCTCACCAACTCTGAAGCCCTGGAGTGAGTCCAACGTCCCTGTTATGACAAGCTGAGATAATGCTGATACAGCTGGATTTTGAGATCTATTGACTGCCAAAGTTGACTATTGTGCATTTCATTTTGGTGACAAAGTAGCTAAGGTGATAATCTAAAGGAGGAAAGGTATGTTTGGGCTTATGGTCTCAGAGGGATCAGACTATTGCTGTCTGACCCTGTTGCTCAGGTCTGTGGCGAGATAGAACCTAATGGAGATATCTCAGGATGTAGCATCTTATAGCTGGTGGGATGCAGAGATGGAGAAGGGAGGGGGCCAGTGTCTCAAGATGCCTTTCAAGGGTATGCCCCCAGTGATGTAACTCTCTCCCAGAGTATCCCCTCTCTTAAATATTTCACAGTCCCCAAATAGCAATGTTTGCCCGTGGTGACTAAGTCTTCAGCACACGGCCTTTGAGGGACACTTAAACTCAAATCATAGTATATTCTTCTATGCTCCTTACCCACCTGTGGCTTCTCCTGAAACTGTGCTTGATGTGTTTCCCAGTGTCCCACTGCCTCTCAGCTTCCTGACTCTAAACTTGAGTGTCTACCAGAGGTTTCTAACACGAAGAAGGGCTCACATTCCTTCGCTTTTCCATCTAGCAGGGTCAGGAATCCACTCCCTATGGCTTCACTTTACCCCCACCAGTGGTGTTAACTAGTTAGCAGTGCTAGTGATCTATTCATACTGTTCCATCTTTGCCCATGCCTATTAGGCATCAGACACACAATGGCTATCCCCGATGTGATTCTTTCGAGACTTAGAGGACACTTTGAGATGGAAACCACCCACTGAGGGCTACAGAGCAGGCAAACAAAAGGACCAAGATCTCTTGAGTAGGGTGAGGCTACATTAATAAAGAGAACATTCTGGAAGATAGGACCTGACTGACTGCCTACAGAGAGATTCTCATCTCTACTATGAAATGCTAGCAGGTTTCTTAAACTCACCAGGCTTCTGTTTCCATGTTGTCCATAAGTGTGAAGAGGTTGTACCTCCACCAGAGACCTTTTCATTCCCAGGAGTCAATGAATGATTAAACACCAGACATTTGTCCTAGTCTTCTCCCAAAGTCAGTGTTCTTTGGACTAGCAGTATCCAGGGCCTACACTATAAACAGAGCAGACATTAATTAGTTGTAATCTATTTTTGAGTAGCCATGAGCAAGATCAGCGAGATGAGAGAGTGTCAGCATCAGGAGCTGCTCAGTGACCTGGACAACATGAGAGGGAAACAGTTCCCTGTTACTAGATGTTTTCATGCCCCCTGACAAACCCATCAAAGAGTCAGCATCAGGGTGGGAGGAGGGTTCCAGGACAGTTAGAGTGGTTATCATGTTGACGATTCAGCTATAAATGGCTGGTCTGGTCCCAGTACTGCTGAATAGAATCCTTCCAGATGGAACCCAGAATGTACCTCAGCGCACCTTTCATAGCTGGCTATGTTGCAGAGCCAGCATGGAAAATTCTAGCTGCATGCATGCTGGACTGGGGGTCTGCAGCTCAGCCCAGGCTCTGACCTGGGTCGGCAATGAGGATGCCCAAGGTGTGTCTCTAAGGGACTTGAGTAGGGTTTTAGTCTCAGGCCCTCTAGCACCTCACCTTTTACAGGATAGGTTCCTGCTTACCCCAAGGTCAGGTGGTGGGAGAATGCCTAGTGCTTTGTACTAAAGCAACCTCACGAAGACTCCACCTCTTTCTCCTCTGCCTAGCAGGGGCACCAGAGGCGTCCATTCCCACCACCTTGTCACCAGAAAGACTTGTGGTTAGGAACTGGCCTTTCCCACAGCTCCCCTGAAGTCAGCCCATCCAGGACCTAGGAGGAGGAATCTCTGCCAGCCCCAAAGGCTGTCCTCACTTCTCCTCCACTTACGGCTCCTCATCAGAGGCCCTCGGGCTGAGTCCACCATCCAGTTCTCTCAGGCCCTCTCTCTGCCTCTGGTTGTTGCTGCTGAAATGGTCCCTAGGTTGTTCTCAATGATCTTAACAAGGCAGACAAATCTTAAAACTCCAGTATACAAACTACTAGGGGTCATGCATTCTCTGGGGCTTGTGTCCCCACAGCCCATCGTGACAACTGAGAAGTCCTGAACTAAGCAGTTCACGCCTGCTATAGAGCAGCCACCATAGTAATACACTAGACTCTGGAGGCAGCAGCAGGCATGGCCAGAGTAAAGGGGGCAGGGCTCAGGGAACCCAGAGCTATTCCCTCCAACCCTGAGCTGTACCACCCAGGAAAGTAACAGTCACCCCTCCCATGTTACCTCTAGATAGCTTGGAGCTAAATTAATAGCTCAGAGACAGAAACAACTTCAGCCTAAGTACTGGGCACACAGGTATTATTTCCCCCCCTTTAAAATGATCTTTATTTTGTAGAGGGTTTTTTTTTATTTGTTTGTTTCTTTTATATGGGTTTTAATATTGTAAGACTTCTGAAATCCTTTCTAAGGGGTAGACAGGATATAAATGATAAATGAATAAACACATAAATAAATAAGGAAGATGCAAGCGTCCTTTCCAGGCAATTTTTCATCCCTTCTTCGTGACTGTCACTCAAGGCAAACACCCTTACTCCTGTCTGGCCTCTTTCATGCCCTTGTTCACCCTGTGTGTAGGAAGCTGTCTCACCAGACCCTGGGACACAGTGTTGCAGATACATGTCAGCAGCTACATGAGATGGAAGGGGGCTCTGAGTTAGCGATGAGACTCTCCCAAAGGGTATGAGGTGTTCTTCCTTACTGGCCTTCCTAGTGGGGTGTTGATGGAGGGATTAGAGGTGGTTGAGACACTAGGGTCCCCAAGTCTGTACTCTACAAACTTCCACCAGCCCAGCCCACAGACGTGCCCAATGTCAAGGGAAGCCAGAGACCAGTGTGACTACCCACTAAGGTAGAACCCGAAAAACGACACTGGGAGGGACACAAAAGGTCTTATTATGCTGCTCTGCCTCCCATGGGCTTCGCTGGGTGATACACCACTGAGGCTATCTTCTGTCAACATGGAGGGAACTATAAAGTCAAGATTGTCAATGGGGGAGAGGGAAATATGAGGGAGTATAGGGCCTTAGGGGGAGGGGAGCTATGGCTAAAAGCACCTTATTGGTGCACTGTAGGGGAATTTGTCATATCACACCCTCCCTCCTCCACAGAATTGGGTCAAATCTATGCCTTAACCTTTGATCTGGACAATGGATGAACACTTTTGAATGCACATGGAGTCTTAATCTTTTGACATTCTGTTTGGCAGTAGTGATTTCCCAAATCTGGAGCTAAGTATTATCCATAAGCAAGGGACTCCATGATGGAGTTCCAGAAAGCTCATAGGTTTGTAGCTTGTGGGTCTGTGCTATTTGGTCTCCTCCCTGGGACAGCCAAGCTGTTGTGCATCAGTCCAGTCTTGAGGAGAAAATCATAGGCAGGGACCATCCAGGATTCAAGGGTCTTGGGTGGAGATTTGAGAATAAGAGCAAGAGAGCAGACTTCTCAGGAGGCAGCATCAGTGAACATCTCAGTTTGTTGAAGCAAAGGGAGCCATATATATATATATAGCTAGATAGATAGATATAGATATAGATATATAGATAGATATAGATATATAGATAGATATAAATATAGGTAGATATAGATATATAGATATAGATATATACACATATTCATATATATATATATGTAGAAAGATAGATAGATAGATAGATAGATAGATAGATAGTAGGGGGAAAGGAGGAAATGCCTTATGTGGTGGTTAGTTATTGGCTAGGGCAGTGATAATAGGAGAGCTCTATTTGCATGTGGGGGCCTCACAACCCAATGTGTGTGGTCCTGTGTTATTAGCCAAGGCCAAAGTCTTTAGGAAGCCTCCTTTGCATAAACAGTGGTCTCACAGGGGCCAGAATAATAGACTTTATAAGGTCACACAGGGAGACAGGAAGTCCAGCCCTGGGACAACAGCTATAGTGGTCAGATAAACATTAACCAGGTCATATAATTTGGAGAAGTGGGATTTTAGCAGGTGTTCCATGTCATAAGACATGGCAGCACTGGAGGAGCTTTGCTAGCTGTTGGTGCTTGCTGGGGTCTGTCGGAGTAAGAAAGGAGGAGCAGCTGGATGCCTTCCACTCTCAGGTTGAGAAATCTGGGGATCAAAGCATGTTTTAACCCCCTCTTAGCTCTAGGCCAGCCCCACAGCATCTGACATTGTATTAGAAAAGGGACAACTTGTGCTTCCCAAGCCTAAATCAGGAGTCACAGAGGAGGGTGGGCCCTGCAAAAAGCTCTGCTTCTTGCAATCTGGGGTCATTCAGGACTTTGAGAGGGAGTGTAACCAGGGTGAGTTAAAGAGCAGCAGCTCCACATGAGTACCCCTAATTCTGCCAATTGTTCACAACGGTAAGTTTTCTTAGAAAAGAGTTAAGCTCATGTAACAACAGAAGGCAGGAAGCCCCCTCCCAGCCTGACCAACCTTGGAACTCTTCTTAGCTCCCAGGTGGCCAGGGGGCTAATTCAAAAACACAGCTCTGCACTTCCAACGTCAGAGCTGACCGAGAACGTGAGAGTCAGTGCTGTGGAGATCAATACAGCATCTTTCACAGCACTCGTCATTGGTGTTCAGACAGTATTTGTTTTCTCTTTCTTCCCAATAAGGGACTATTTCCTGAAGATTATACACCCCTGTAAAAGACCCAATTGTCAAGCCTTCCTTACAACCAAGAGTGGTTGCTAAGCATGGCTCAGGAAAAAATAAACCATGTCAGACTTCCAAGGAGACTGCACATGGGCCATTGGCTTTGCTGGAAAGGGCCAGAAGAAGGGGGTGGGGAGTGGTTGCAATGTCTAGGACTCTTAGTTTATGCGGTAACTCATCAAGATGAAAGCTCTTGTTCTGGCTGATGACCCCTCACACTAACCACCTTGTAGCTAAGCAGATAAGAAAATAGAAACAACGGAGTAACTGGTCACATCCCAGCTCTAGGACTTTTTATTTAAGGGCTGTTCTCCCATGTGATCCTTACACAACTCTTTCACACCTCACTCTATAGATAAAGGTACAGAGGCCCCAAGGGTGACACAACCTGTGAGGTAATAGGGTTCACCTTGAAGTGGACTTGGTTTTCAGGCAGATCATTCCCTGCCCCCCCCCCACTCCTCCCAGTGTCTAAGCTTGTTCTCCTCTTCCTGAGGGGCATATACTGGGCACTAAGGACAAGTAGGTTGTGTCAAGACTGTCACAGGAACAAAAAATATTTGCTCTGGAAATCTGGTCAGATTCAGTTTTGACCCACAGCTGCCAGGAGGACCAGGATAGTTGTCTATGTTATGACTATTGGCATGACTACCCACCTTCCCTGGACCAACAACACCCTTTGGTCTGTCTTCTGCATCAGAGTTGGGCTCTGGGGACAAGGGGTCCAGGAAAACTGACCACTGAGTCTGGGAGAAACATGCCTTCCCAGGCCTGTGATGTCACTGTTTATCCCTCATGGGCATCCTTCAGTTGAGCATATGGCCTGAGGCTGCCCGCAAGCAGCAAGGCGTGCTCCTCCAGGCATGGCTGCTAGAGCCCTGCAGCACTGCTAATGATAGCTGGAGCCATCGCTGCTCTAGTGTACCCCTCCTGGGTCCTTCTGCCCACAGGGCAAGTTTTAGGCCCTGGGCCATCCCGGCTTACCCTATTCCACAGTGTGAACTCTGCCGCATCACCACAGACACTTGTGCCCAACGGCCTCCACTGCTCTCTGCCCAGATGGTCTTTCCATCTTCCCTACTCTCTTCTAACTGCCAGGTGCAGCCCAGGTCTTACCTCCTCTAGGATTGTTACCTTTCTTCCTGCCTCACTCCTCACTCCCTACAACCCTGGGAATCCTTCCTTCAGCATGATGGAGCATTTCTGTTGTGCTCCCCACACACATACTCTGAAGGATGTATCTGGAGGATACTAAGTTTTTTAATCACTTTGTCTTTTTCGCCTTGGCTGCTCGAATGCTCGAGGGCCTGTTTCAGGCATGTAGCCACCAGTCTCACCTCCTGGCTTTATCTCACTTCCTCAACCTCGATAGCCTCCCTCTCATTTCTTCTTCTCCCCTTCTATCCTTCTGCATAGTAATACACATGGCAGGAAAACACCCTGAGTCCTCTAGTGGAGGTGGGGGCATGGGGGACATCAAACACAGAATTCAGTCAGTTAACATGACAAAAGTCCATCAACTTCTATGAATTCAATTACACGACTAGTAAGGACCATATATTTCTCTTGAGCTGCAATGAGATAGTATGCTTTCTTCTCACCTAATGTAAAATGCTGTTGGTATTTTAGGGAAATGAAAAAGAAATTGCCCTGACTTCTCCCTACCATTTATTTCCTGCTGAGGCTCCTCTTAAACAGCCTTAGAAAAATCCATCCACAAATCCAGGTCAGAAAATTAGGAGTGGCAGATTGCATAGTCTATGAAGGTTTGCAGCTCACGGCAAAGGCAGAGACTTGATAGTCAGGACAGCTCAGCTCGAGAATGGACCTCGCCCCTCCACCCAGGGCTGCCAATACCTCTCGGTTGTGTGGTTTTCCACCACAGCCAAGCCTAGGGGCTTGCTGCAGCATAGACTGCTATCTAGCTCAGTACAGTAGACAATCAATATGACCTTGTATGCTGTATCCTGGGTATGAGGGGGTGTCCTGCCCCACGCTCCTTAGCTCAGGGAACCTTCCCCCACCAACACATCTCCTTGTGTTCTCCTTATAACACAGCTCCTCTGTGAGCTCCTTATAAAAACCTTGGGATTACGCTGGGCCCCAAGATGCAAATGCAGGCCACCACGGCTGGACTTTTACACAGATGCTGGGAATCAAATTCAAGTCCTCAGGGTTGAGAAGCAAGGACCCTACAGACTCCGCTATCTCCCTCACCTCCAGTTTCCCTACCTTTTTGGTTATAATTACTGCAGATTCGACAAAACTCAGCAGACCGCTTTGACACAAATGTTGCACTCAAAATGGTCCCAGAAAGGGACAGAACCCAAGCCTCCACCCTGTAATACTCTCCTTCTCCCTAACTGTTGGCCTTTCTGTAGTTCTTCACATGGGACCAGTTCTTCTAGAGGACAGGGAGGGCGAGGCCCTGCTGCTTTGCCTGTCCCTGCTCCTCCCCTCCTCTGGTCCCTCAGAATGGCTCTGTCTGTTTCTGTGAAGCATCTATTTACAAAGCAGGTCACAAACAGTAATCTTAAGATAGAAAGTTATTATGGATCAGACAAATGTCTGTGTGTGTCCTGCACAGGCTGAGGCTCTTCTGCTCTCCCCTTTCCTCCTGCTTCTGGGCCCTCCACCCCATCCTGTCTGTCCCATTGTCATGGTTTTAGGGGAGGTTGAGGAACACTCTGAATATGGCATGCTGTTGGGCTTGGGGTAGTGCCCCACCCCTAGTTACTCTGGACAGGTGTTCCTTTGCTTATTTCTATGATTCCCTCTAGGCTAATATTGTCTTTCCAACTTATCAGCTAAGGGAAACTGAGGCTCATAGGGCTATTGGACTGGTCCCAAAGCCCAGAGCCAGGATGTATAGCTGATTATGTCCATGTCCACAAGGAGTACCATCACTGGAGACAAAATCTGTTGCCCAGAAACTGGAAGAACAGCCCAGAAGTGTGGGGTCCGTGCCTGCTCTATTCCACGAAGACAGTCCGTAGGCAGTGCTGCCCTCCTGCGGTGATGGTTCATGAGCTGAGATGCAATGCCCCCGCCTCACCATGCACACACAGTGTGACACCTACCCCTGTACAACCTACTAGTCTCAGATGAAGTAGACTCTGCAGCCCCAGCTCACTCTGCAGCAGAGGTCAGACACAGTGCTCAGGTCAATGGCACCAGGGACTGACCCAAAGGCATATTTTCATTATAGGTTTTACGCAGTTAATTCCTGAATCTGCAGTCCACAGAGGCCTCCACTCCTCACCTTGGCTTTTCCATTCACAGCTCTCCTTATTCCACAGTCATGTGCTTAGAATGTGGAGAGTGCAAGTTCTGCTAACTAATTAAATTCCCTCTTGCTGCAAAAGAGTGAAGATAAGACCTCAGTGCTTGAAACCGGGCCATCAATCCCAAAAGCAAATGTAAACATACCCACTCAGTTCCCAGCAAAAACAGAAACTGGGCGGGGTGGGGCGTGGCTAACAGAGGATGGAGACCCACTCCTACACAGCACCCTATGCCCCCCAGCAGACCATCTCAGGCAGAAGACAGCCTGTGGATGCAGGTTGCTGCCTCACCAAGGGAAATCAGAAACCCAGATGTCCCTGTGGACTAGGGAGGCAAATGGAAACAAACTTCAACAGTGTGTGAGTCGAAGGAGACGCAGCTGTGACCACATGGAAGTCAAAACATAGGCACTTTGTTTAATCTCTGCTTAAAGGGAGAGAGAAGTTTTCTGAAGTGTCTACAATTTGACCCCGATTATTCAGTGTAATGGATTTGTAGAGCAAAGCTGTGGGGAAGGAGCATTGTGTGCTTTGGCTGCACCCTTTGAGCTTAAGTTGGAGCAGTTAAAGGCTGGAAGGAACAGTTCACCTCAGTTGAGCCTGCAAGATCCCAGGAGTAACCGACCCAGTGTTTCTTGATATGAGATTGGACATGGCTTCCATTATTAACATTTCATTCCAACATCGTGTTCTTCATGGACACAGACAGAGACACAGACACAGACACAGACACAGAGACCTAGATGTGATGTCTAGTTGGAGTTTCCCTGGGAATTTCCTAGATTGTAAGCGTCCTCCCTTTCTTCTTACATGCAGACAAACTGCAGCTAGAGACAAGAGGAAATGGAGCTCTGATGCCTGGCTTTGCCATCCTCTGTTTTTCTCTTCAGAAGATTTGCATATCTCTCTCTCCGTCTCTCTCTGTCTCTCTCTCTCTGTGTGTCTCTCTGTATCTCTCTCTCTCTCTGTCTCTCTGTTTCTTTCTCTCCCTCTCTCTGTCTCCCCCCACCCCATGTGTGTGTGTGTGTGTGTGTGTGTGTGTGTGTGTGTGTGTGTGTGTGTGTGTATCCCTACCCTCTTCTCTCTCTCTCTCTGTGGGTGCATGTGCATGTATGTGCCATTTACAGAGGCCAGGGGCTGGTACTGGGTAACTTCCTGGATCTCTCTCCATCTTGTTTTCCAGAGACAGGATCTTGCAATACACCAAGTACTCCCCAATTTAGCCAGGACTGGCTGGCTGCTGAGCTGCAGGGATTTTCCTTTCTTGGCCTCCTCAGTGCTGAGATTATGAACACTTGTGGATGGATTCCAGGGATCCTGAACTCAGGTCGTCACGCTTGTGTGAGGGTCCTTTTACCATCTTCCAAGTCCCGTATTCATCACTGGGATCACAGATTCAGGGAGCTCCTGTCCACAAAGGGGAGAGGATGCGATCCCACTGTCTACAGTATTTTTACCATAGGAAGTTTCCCCTGGGGGCAGGGACACTGCCATCCCCTGAACAACTGCAGGCCACAGGTTTGGAGGTCAGGGTGGAAAGCAGACAAGTGAATCACAACATTTGGCAGAGATTGCCTTGACATTTTCTCAGCTGAAATATCACATTAGGCTAGGGAGCTCAATGTTCTTTCCCAATTTCTGTATTTCGGAGGGTTGTGTGTTTGGGATCTTCCTGTTTACATTTCCTTCTTGCTTACTGAATAGCATTTAAGAGCTGCTCAAGAAAGGGATGCCCTGTATTTCACACAGGTTTGACACAACAGGGGCTCAGCCAGCACTGAGTGAGTGACTGACTACATGAGCCACAGTGACATACAGTCCTTCTGTTTGTGGTCTAGCTGCCTCTCTCCGGCCTGAGCTTTTGAGAGTCTCTGAGAACTTTCTAGGGCATGAGGGAGGTATGTACTTTAGAGATGTATACTCACTCAGAGATCTTTGACACTGCTTAACCAATGGGGAAGGAAAGTTGGAAACAAAGGCTGAGCTCTAGTCACAGCTGTCAACCTGACTCAGTCGAGTCATCTGATGGAGCCTCACTTGGGAGGTTGCCAAGATCAGATTATTTGTGGCCATGTCTATAAGGAATTGCCTTGGTCAATGATTGAGGTGGGAGGGCCTAGTCCACTGTAGGTAGCTCTTTTTCTAGGCAGGTGGTCCTGTTCTGTTTAAGAAAGCTAGATCAGCATGAGCCAGAGAGCATGCCTGTCAGCAGCCTCCTCCAGTGGTTTCTGTTTCAGTTCCTACTTGAGTTCCTGTCCTGACTTCCCTCAATGATGGGCTGTGACCTGGAAGTGGAGGTTAAATAAACCCTTTGCTCCCATAGTTGCTTTAGGCCATAGTATTTACCACAGCAACGGAAAGCAAACTAGAACATCCCGGCTTCTGAGAAACAGCTCTCAAATGTAAGAAAGAGAGCTGGGCAAGTCACATTCTATTTGGGAACCTGCGTCCAATACTGGCAGAAAACAGTGCCTCCTGTGCTCCACTGGTGCTTGTCTCCAGATGAGGCCAGCATCCCAGGGGAATGAAGAAAGGTAGGAGAGAGACAGAGTCAGCAATGGTGTGGGGAGTTAGCCAAAGAGATTGAGACCAAATCCCAGCAAGGATGAGGAGGTGTGTGCTGTGAGATACATGATATACATGTGGTTGACATGAGCAGTGGTCACCTTTCTCTGCCACTGGATGCCTTAGAGGAAATACTAAAGTGGCTCACCTCACGCCAGGGTTCAATTGCAGCTGGACCACTCTCTTAGCTGGATCACTTGGGGAGACTTCAAGGGTGAGGTATGAATTGAAGACACGGAACAGTGAACACGGGAAGGTGCCATTAGAGGGAGTGACAGTGTCTAGAAAGACAGTTTCCTAGGCTGCCAAAGGGCCTTGGAGGGAAGCACTGTTAAACCACCCTGTACCTCTGCAGAATGGCACCCAGACACTTCCCCATCTCCTTGTACAGAATCTTCTTCCATAGCAGCCACCATGATTCATGATTAGGGCTTTCCACTCCAGGCCCAGCGTGGGTGCTAGATTTGTGAAGATATGTTTTTAGTTTATGCTCATTTCTATCATATTACTCCAGCCTTTTATGTGTTCCTCTAAAGAACTTAAATGCCAGGGAGTCCTCCTGAGTTAAACAGGTCCTGACTTTTAGGCTTGATCAGTGGATGGCCAACTCTCCAAGCGTGTTGGCTATTTTGACAGCCATCATAAGCAGTTCCAGCACTGGCCCAGGGGGTATGAGAGGTGGGAGGTGGAAGGAATTCACTGAAGAGGAAGCACAAGCTATCACTGAGACTGGAACCACCTCCAGTTTGTAAAGTCAACTACATGACACATTTATATTAAAGATGGACTTCTCTGAACTCTAAAAATGTACCCAGATTGCATTGCGATTGAGAGCCACATCTGTCTCCCCCACAAATCACAAAGTAAGGTCAACTTGGCTCCAGCTCAACCTCACCTCCAAGTTATGCCAGGGGACTCAGGCAAGGGTAATGGTGCATCAGTCTGGCCTTCTTCAAGTTCAGGACACACACACACACTCACACACACACACACACACTCACACACACACTCAGGCTTTGTGTGGGTCTAGGGAAGAGTGTCCACTTCAGTGGGATGTGTCTATCAAGCACAAATCCCTCTGCTCTCTATAGTCTGCATTTAGAATACCTCACCCCATTATCTGTCTTCTACATACCTGCACCACAGGAGGCATCTACTAAATATGGGTACTGGGATGGTGTCCAATGTCAGCAGGTGCTGGGCTGGGGGAAAGAAAAAGAACCTGGAAAGTGTTGCAAGCAGAGAATACTCACTTAGGGACAGTGACACCTTCTTGAGCCTCAGATTGGAACAAAGATAAAGACTTCATGATAGTGTAAACTGCAGGGGTGAAGGATGCAGACAGCAAAGGAAGAGAAACAAACCCTAATACTAGGGCAGGGGTAAAGTGCTTTGTTTGAGCAGTGTGAGTTCAATGTAGGCAGACTTATGGAATGCAGGAGGGAAACAGCAGAAGCATTGGGAAGAGACGTTGGCCCAGAAAGGAGGAGGCTCTCAGGGTCCAGGGAGCTTGTACTTTACTCTGGAGACAATTAAACAGCATCAAAGGAGTTTAGAGATGGCCTAGAATCCAGGAAGGCTCATTCAAAGCAGGGTGAGGAGAGGTGACACAGGGTAAAGACTGGAGACCTGGAGAAGCATTGAGTGGTGCTTCCAAAAGGGCTGTCTTGCAGAAATAGCATGGCTTCCAGCCAGGGCTGTAAAGTTGGGGATCTGAGCAACAGTGAGTTGGACTGATATGGGGGGAGGGGCCATACCTACATGCTGTATCTCAAGTGAATGTGTGGGAGAAGTACTACCATGAGTAAGAGTTAATACAGATGTCTCATGGTGCCTCAGGGCTTCCTGCAAGAGTATAGCATGCACGTCATCATTTTCCCACAGCCCCTGGGAGACAGGCTCTGCCATCCCATCTTGAAGACAAGGGTACCAAACACAGAAGCAACACAACACGACAGGAGGAAGCCAGCTTTCAGATGGCCCCTAGTTGTCTTGCCCACTAGTTCATAACCTTATGCCATGATCTCCAACCAGGGTGTCTTTTGACCAATAGCACGTGCCACAGGTGATGTAATGTTCTGAAGATGGAGTTGAAATGAATATGGCTTCTCTCGTGTTTCCTTCTCTCAAAGGCCCCTCATGGACCAGCTGTGTTGGGGAAGCTGCTACCAGGCTGTGAGGATGCTGAAGGACGTTGTGGGAGGACCCACACAGCAAGCAATGGAGAGATGTGGGTAACACAAGTCATGTGGGTGGAGTCAGCTCAGGATCCCAAAAAGCCTCCTGAGACTCTGGGACAGAAGGGGTCGAGGTTCCCAACCTTCTGAGAATGGATCCTACATGATTGTACCATTTACTTCTGAGTTATAAAATCACTCCCCAGTGGTAGTGACACACCAGGCATTAATTCCTGTGGGCCACCAGAGTCCCTCTCTGAAGTCCTCAAGTGAGTGGTGGAGGTTGAAGACCGGCATTTAGGGGCAGGGGAGAACAGTAGATGACTGAGCTTTGTGGGAGAGCTGGAGGGGAACTGTTCACCCGTATGACTAGGTTTTGCCAGTGTGTGGTGAATTTGGGGCACAGATGGAAATTAGAAAACAAGACAGAGCAAACTGCCCAGGCAGAGCCAAAGTGAAGTGCATGATCTGTAAATCTCCACCAAGCAAGAGTGTGAGGAGCTGTTAGGGCCTATGAAAAACATCTCTGTGCCAGGGCATCTAGCTGATCAGTCCAGACTGGGGCCAATCTGGTCACATTAAGGCAGGAATCCTCGATAACAAGAGGAAAATCTTTTGGCACAGCAACAGCAACCATTTTCACAACTCCATGAGACTGTCACTTTGAACATAGAGCTTTAGGGTCTAATGTAGTTAAATGCATTTGGAAAAAAGCCAGTAGCTGTTATTTTTAAAACCACAGGGAGTTGCTGAGATCTTTTAAAACCAAACAGGAGCAAGATTATTTTCAGCCTTCTGTGCTTGAGAGCTGTTGACCAGAGGATGTCAAGGAGGGAACCCCAGGTCTCTGAGAATTAACTCAGTCAGACAAAAAGCAAGTCACCCTCAGATTGAGAAACATATTTGAATCCTCCATGTTAGGAAACTCCCCCTGGCACCTTCCTACCCCAAACAGGTGGCTATCTTCCATCTGCCAACATTTCATCAGTACTTACTAGAGGCCAGACCCTCAACCCAGGGATACAGGTCACCTGTGATCATCTATCTTGTCTTGTAGGCTGCTTTCATTGTCAAGTTGGTATCCCTCCCAAACTCAAACACTGGAGCCAAATGCCAGTGGAGCAGCAGTGAGAAGGGAGGCATTTAGGAAGTGACTGGGGTATGTCCTTGCCTAGAGGCTAGAACAGGTTCCCTTGTCCTTTTCTGTGAAGACATAGAGGAGCATGTGGACCTGTCAGCCTCTGTTTATACATAGCCACCTTGGGGCATTTGGGGTTGAGTACTTGGAAAGGAGGTACACAAAGACCACAGGGACCAGCCAGTCAAGAAAGCCATGACTACTGAACTGTGATGGGTCTCATGTGTAGAGCTGATCCTGCCACTGATCCAGACAGACATGGCTGAAGGTCTCCTCCACCCAGACTAGTGAGTTATGCTAGTTGACATTTCCTTTGTGTACCATGGCTGTTCAGCTAAAATGACATAGGAGACATGTAGGAAGACCCAGTTCATGTGGAGATCTATATACAGTGTGAAGGGAGGCAGTGTGGGTTGCACAGGCAGAAGAGAAAGCTGTGAATTTCATGTCTGCTTGGCGGCAATGACATCCCAATGGTGTAAGTGAAGATGCTGCGGGAAGCTGTGATGTCCTCAGGTCGCTGTACTGAGGTATCACCACTCCCTGCCATCTAGGGTATCAGAAGGCCAAGTGGAAGCTCTGTATTTTATCAGCTGCTGCCTAGCTATGCAGACGCTACTATATGCACACCAGAGGCTCCCAAGAACCATACCTTCCTACTTCATTCCAGCAATAATGACGGGTCTTCCTTATCAGCTCCCATGCCAACAAGCCAGTGGGAACCCAGGGCCCCTTTCTTCCTACTTATTACATTCTGCCAACAACCAGATAGTACCAGTACTTTCTTGACCAAAGCAAAGCCTAAGTAGGAACTAAAAGAGATCCTGTCTTTGCAATACCCCAAACGTCCCATCTGTAGTTGGAAATAAAGATGGCCCAGAAGTTAATTACCTGATAACTAGCTGAGCAGGTATTTAGGAGAGGTGGATAGGTAGGTGTGGGCCCAAAACCACAAAGGGACTTGGTTGATAAGATGAGGACTTGTAGCTGACCCAGAAGTTGTGGAGTTTCTGAGGATTCAAAGCACAATGGAATGTGTACTGTGAAGTGGCTTGCTGCACAGCCAGGCAAGGAGGGCCTGAAGACAAGACGACACTTCTAAGTGTTGAGACCAGTTGACACAGGATGCATTCGCTCGTCTGGCTGCAATCCTATCCCACCTCTATGTATCTACCCTTGCTGATGTCATTCTTGTATCACCCGTGTCAAGCACAACACCTGAGCATAGGCCTCTCACCACTGGCCAGGGAGGGCATCGCCACAGCCATCTTCCACAGAGCTCACAAGCTTCTCATTGCTGTGGCCCTCTCCAACACCTTGGTGAAGCCCTTCAAATGACAAACTCATTCTCCTTTTTTGATCTTGATCCAAATTTTTGCTTCACTCTAGAGGTCAACTAAGGCCACCAATCCTGGGTCTGTCTCACTGGACCATCTGCAGTAAGGGAGCAGGCCTCTTTTCTTGCGATCATTTTATCTGGACACAACACTCTACTTCTCTCAGCCCTTAGCAGCTCCTCCTTGAGCCCCTTCACTCTGCTGACTTCCAGTGTTGCACAGATCCAGGGGTCTGTTTTCAGACGTCCACTTGTAGCATAGTGTCAGAGTCTAGGGGTTTCTCTCCGGCTAATCTTGCACCCCTTCAGATGTGCAGCAGAACATCATGTATCACCTGAGCCTGTTACGACCAATCTTCCCTTTTCAGGAAGACAGTACTTTTCATATCCTGCATCTCACCATCAGTCCCAAGGGCTCTCCTCTCAAAACTCACCAGAAATCTGGTCACTGCTATCACCCTGCACTATGTTGGCTTCCTCTTCCCTTCCATGGTCATTATGAGGTTCTACTATGGCCTACTTTGAGAATAGTGGCTACCTGATTTATTGTCTGACAATTAGCAAGAGCAGGGTGGTACACACTGGGTCATTTTACTCTTTGGTTCAACTTCTCTGCTCACCCTGTTAATGGCTCCCGTTAAACTCAAGGGTAATCTTCCACGCTCTGTCCTCTCCAGCTAGCATCTCCTTAGCTTCATTTCTCTAGTTTGTTTTTCACTTGTCCACATCTTACACTAGCATCTCTGCTGTCCTTCTATAAGTAGGAATGCTCCCACCTCAGGATCGTCATTCACTAGTGTCCTAATGAAACTCCCGTTTGCTTTTATTGCTCCGCTAAGGTATTGCTTTATTCTTCAACCAGCCCAGTGAAGTGGGGCTTTCTCCTGTTGCCGCATCCCCCCACCACCACCTGACCTTCCATTTTGTGGCTGGTGGCCTGGCCTGTCTCCACCAGGATGTATGGCTCTCCAGGATGGACTCCCCCCGGTTTATTCTCTGCTTTCTCTGTGCTTAGTAGCATGTAATCATTCTTAATGAGTACATATATGCTTAATGAAGGTGGTGAGTAACAGGTCAGAATAGAGCTATCAAAAGCGTGATTGGGGTGACAGGCCAGAGTTGAGCTGGAAGGCTCACAACCACAGGGCTTCAGTTGAGTCAGCAAGTAAGAAGAGGGTTCAGAGCCTTCCATTTATCACAGCCTGCTCACAGTCTACGGATTCTTTTTGTTTAACTGGGCTGAAGGGTACGCTGAGCTGCCTTCCCAAGCTTGTCCCCAGACCGAAGCTCTGACCCTCTTCTACAAGCAGCCTGTTGGCCATAGGGCACCGCTGTGCTCTATAGTGTGCACTCGCACATAATGAAGTTGGAAGATGGAAGAATGTACGTTTTGGTAAACATAAAGGTTAGAACTTCAGCTGTGTTTTTAGGATGCATAATAAAAGGATAAGAGAAAGTTAAACTATTCAAAGTTATTCTGTGTTTACACAATGTCCCAAACCCAGGATGCTGTAAAAAAGTCAGTGCCTCTAGGAAATGTCTGAGGGAAGAAAGCAACACCTCGACAATGTGTGAGACAGCTCTGGAAACCAAGATCAGGAAGCATGCTGTGTGAGCTTCCAGAGTAAAACACATGCTTCCGGGGTGTACGAGTTACAATCACAATGCACTAGCAACTGCAGACAGCAGGGACAGAGTAACACCATACACCAAGACCATGACCTTTGAGTTCCATTCCAAATCACACGGAGGCACCAAAGTCCTGCTGTGGTCCATGTACCGCTCTACTTCCCAGAGAAGCCCTTATAACCAATCTTGGACAGGTTAGAACTAACATTCACATTACTGACCCATAACTGAGATGAATCAGTCTCAAATTTGTAATCTGTGTAGATTCTTGACTTCTTGTGGGGAGCCGTGATTGTACAAGACTCTCAAGTACACAAACTTTATAGAGCTGTGCAATCTGTGGTCTTAATCTATATTAAAATAGAAGAGATTCTGATGGGGAGCCTTTATTAGCTACAATACAAATCATTCTTTTTGTTTCTGAGACAACAAAATAAATCTTTCTTTAAAAAGAACAAAAGAACCTTCTAAATTAAAAACAGCATATTGTTTCATAAAAGCATTCCAAAAGCACAAATCTGGGACAAAACAACGATAATCAATTGATGACTGTCACGTTCCCAAGGGGATTCATTCACTGAGTAGGCACGACGGTGAGGTGACTGTCCTTAAGCAGCCTGTAACAGAAGCAGGTCCTGAAAAAGAGGAAAATGGAACACGTTTGTGCACATCAACGAAACATCAACGATAACACCTGTGCCAAACGGTCAGTTTCAGGCAACAGAAGCATGCAGGCAGGGAAACAGCACACACTGGACATGTATGAGAAGCAGTGCCACAGAGAATGGCCGAAACGAGGGTGGAAAACATTGGTGGAGTGAAGAGGATGGACGGACAAGCATGTGGTGCCCCATCAAGCTCAGTGCTGAGTTCAGAACGGAAACGCTCACGTCACACCAACTGCTGGCCTAGAGAGTGATATTCCCGTGGCTCGGCGCCAGCACCATCCTTTCATCCTTGTCGAGTGAGAGGCCGAACGGCTGGGTGTTTAACCGTTTTATTAACCAACCCCAGACTATTTTTTCCCATGGAAAAACTTTTAGTTCAAGAGCTTTTAGTTCACTGCCCCTGGTGCGGCAGCACCAGTGTGGAGCCCGTGTCGTGCTCCATCCACACGCCTGTGCTAGGCGACCAAGTAGTATCGTAGCTTGCTGCAGCCTAGCACCTTCCTGTCTTTCTACAATGTCTTGTTTCATGTGTCTCCTAGCAACCCTATGCTCCAGCAATAGCTATTACGTCCCCAGCACACAAGCTAGCCCGAGCAGCCATCACCCACACCTCCTCACACCTACACCAGCCCGTCAGCTCTAGTGTTTCTCTCATCCCCGCCTATCTGCATGACTGTGACTTTCACAACCCCGTTACAACTTCACCCCACCCCCACCCCCTTCCACAGACCTAGTACATCGCTTTCACTCTGCATCACCTCTGCTGTTACTGAGTCTTATTTTTACATAGTATCAAACATACGGTAAGCATGTTGGGGCCACCTGCATATCATGCTGCTACTGAATGGATGAATCAGATGCAAAATGCTTTTCTAAGGATTATTACATCGAGTTAAAACATTTTTAATATGGTAGGCTCCTGACCTTTAATCAAAGATAATTTCTTGAATGACTTTGAAATATTTCAAGTTTATAAAATGTAAAAGCCTGCCTGGGAGCCTACTGAGGGATGAAGGACAACCCGCACAATGAAGCCAGTAGCTCAAAATTGGTCCTGGATTGAGTGTTGTCAGCAAGTAATCTCTGGCAGAAACAGCAGGCTCTTTTGGCTGCAGATGAGAGGGAGGTCCTTGGCAAGCTGGCAGGATCCATAGAAGCAGAAAGACGGGAAGATGGGCAATGACACCAGGAAGTTTGTTTTTTCCAAGGGCTCCAGGAGAGAGGCCCTTTTCTAGTGTTTGGTACAGAGCCTGCCATTTACCAGGCTGGCCCTTAAAAGATACCTGTTAAAGTGAACAGGCTTCTGGAAAGAGAGAATGCATGTCTGAGGATGGCTGGGGATTTCACCCCTCCTGTAAGACACACAAATGGGAACCCAAGGCTGTCTATATTGAACTTAATACCTCTGTTTCTCCTCACTCACTCACATGCCCCCCAGCCAACCACGTGCCAGGTACTGTATAGCAACAGGAGTACCTGCTCACCATCCACCCCTTTAAGTCAGTGCGAGCTAGATACTAGAAGCTGTGTCGGTCAGCAGATACATGAACCATGCCAGGACTGGTAGTCAAGTGTCACACCAAACCAATGCCCTGACCTCCCACTTTACTCTGCCGTCTGTTCATAAAGTTGTAAGAGAAGACCAAAGAAATCCCGGTGCATTTTTAACAAATTATATGACATGAAGCCACCTCGTTCCTTTTCCTTTGGTTGCTTAATCACTCACAACCTACCGTGCATAAGATCTGCACCACGGGTGTTTATATTTTAATGGTGGAGAGAAGGGCAAATACCTAGTCACAGAACATTTGTGTCAGAATTCATGATGCTCCAAGGGTCTTTGAGTGGGGACTGGGTACAGAGATACTGCCCAGGGAGGAAGGTCTCCTTGTGTGTTGTGCTTCACGGTCTCACTGGAATTGATGGACAAGTGCTAGATTATGAGCTGGGTACGAGGGCAAGGGAATGTGTTATCTGGCAGAGAATGGCACGAACAGGAAAGTGTCACAATGGGTGAGGGATCTGCTGTAAAACCAGGCTTCGGTACAGTGGGCAGGTGGAGAGTAACCTCTCCTTTGGGCAGAGGAAGAGATAATAGCAGGACCACGCAGGGCTCCATTCGTAGCTGAGGGCTCAAGGAAGAGCTGAAAATAATTCAGCCTGGGTGTTGATCCCTGAAGGAGGTAGGGGATGGAGGTGGAGCTAGCTCTTTGAACTAGGAGTCCTCCTGGGAATCAGTGTCATGTGCAAGTGACTGTAATTTCCCAATAGATAACTTTTATCTGTTATTGGGTAGAATGAGGATGGAAAACTGATATACAGTTTTCCCAGACAGGGGTCCAGAGGCAGGGTAAAAAGTACCTAAAGCTAATGATGAGCTCGCTCCTTCCTGTCCCTATAGGATACTGCCGTATTATTTTATGTAGCACACATATATTTAAAAACAATGTCACAGAGGCAGTTGGATTTCTGACTACATTTTTAATTCATCAGTTTCATATGAGACCTTTCTCTGTGCACCACGATGGGGATCTATTTTCTGTAATTTTGAACTAAATTGAGAAAACTGTTTGCATTGCAGTTGTTTCTGTGATGCCCTCCCTCACAGGGTGATCTCCGCTAACCTCCCCTCTCAAGGTGCCTTGGGCACAGTTCTCTGTATGCTGACTGAGTAAACCCACCCCTGTCTGAGTCTGTGTGATGAGCCAGACAGGAGGGTGGAGATACCAGGCACCTAGGTTCTCTGTACTTGTTCACTGGGCCCAGGAGGTCTAGATGGAGTTGGTCTAGAGTTCCAGATGGAGTTTACCACACAGAGGTGTGGTCTCTGTCAGACAGAGAACACATTGAAATCCTGCATGTGCATCACATCCCGCATCTACCCAATCAAGATCATCTCTCGCTTTCATGTGTTATCTGATGTAGTTGAAGTTTCCCTTCAGGATCTCACATTCTGATGTAAATACACACAGCAACAAGTGAGAGTAAAGACCTTTGACTTTGGGCATACTTCTAACTCACAGCCACGTTCATTTCACAGATGGGAATCCTATAGTTGAGAGAAACTGAGCCATTTCACCCAAGGTCAGGTGATGAGTGCTCCTACAACCTGTCCTGTGAGGGTATCTTCTTTCATCTGGCCCTACACCCCTGTTGGCAACTCCCTGTCCTCTAACCACCTTGCCCGGGCTTTACATCCCTCTTCTGGCATCTATAAAGTATCTTACATGTACCCGTCAGAGGCCAGGTTAGTTGGCACTTAGATTGCTATTTTCAACAGCAGAGTGTGGTACCTGCCTGTAGCCAAACAGATGCTTAGAAGACGTTTACCTGGAGTAGAGTGAATACTAAAAATTATTTGACTTGGAAAACCTGGAGTACAGGATATTCAGGACCTAAAGAAAAATCAGTGTATCTCCTCATGCAGGAAGATGGGTAGGGATTGGGAAGAGAGGGGCAGTAATAATCATGTTTGGCTGATGCCCAGTGGTATATAAGGTAGCAGACAACTCCTCATTGTAAGAAGCCTTCACTATGAGACAAGTTTAACACGGAGACCGGAAAAGGTGTTTTGAAACACCAAGACTAGATCAAAGTGGCTGAATTCAAATCTCGCCTTCATCAGTTACAAGGACTTGGAGCTCACATAATGACCTCACCCTCTGTTGCTTCAGTTGCTTCCTCTGCAAAATGCAGACTACAACTCTTACAGTAATTAGAATTCAATGAAACAGTTTAAATGAAGTGATAAGCACACGCTTGGCCACTGACACAGCTTACAACCACTATGTGATGACATCAATATGGAAATGAAGCAAGAGTCACAAAAAAACGAGCTCTTCAGAGAGGGCAGAGGATGACAGCCTAGTTGAAAGCAGAGGGGACATGGTCCCCTTAAAAGAGGACAGAGGACAATGGTCCACTTAAAAGAAGAGAAGGTGCTAGAGCGAGTTCAGAGAAGGCAGAGGATGAAGGTATAGTTAACAGCTGAGAGGGCATTGGACTGAGTCCTGAAGGTTGGGGCTGGTTTCCATGTGCAAATGAGCAGAGACTACTGATTCACCAAAACTTACTTCCATGTAGCATCTTGAATCTTTTAGGTTATTACATTTCCACTACCTAATCTGTATCTGGTATAGAACTCACCCTTTGTGAATGTCATCATATGAGAAACAGATGAACTCTAAGGAGACAGAGGCCAGGAGCAAGAAATACGAGAGCAGCATGTGGGCACTAGAGGGACTTCTTGTGGCACTGGGAGAAATTCAGATTTGGGAGAGTGGTGGAGCCAGGCAAGAGATTTCTCCTGTAGTTGTGATGTTGAGCCCTATCAGCCAGTCTGGACTAAACTGCCCAGGAGAAATGTAAAGCATGCCACTAGGTGAGTCTCCAGAGACTATTAGTTCAGGATGGCTCTGACGAATCAATAGTTTAATCCACTGAGAGATTCAAATCATGAAGAGACTATTGGGAAGTGACAGAATGGTAGAAGGAAGTGGGTCCCTCGGGGTGTGTTCATCCAGAGACTGTGTCTGGCTTTTCCCACTCCTGCTCTGATCTGAATCTCTCCTGTTGTCACAGGAACTGTACTGCCACACCTTTCCGGCAATGACTGATGAGACTTCCAGCAGCCAGGAGCTCCTCTTAAGCTACAGGTCACAGTGAAGCAAAGACTTACTAGCACAGCAGCCAAATAGGAACACTCCTGTTCCAGAGTGCTCCCAGTCTGATGAAGCTATGAACTCTGCAAAGATGAAATATACGTGACGTTTAACAATTCCTAGCCATTAGATTAGAAAACCACCCTCTGTCTATCCATAAGTACTGACTTAAGAAGCCTAAGTGAGGACTGACTCACTCTTGACTCAGGAGGGGGTCCGAGCCAGGGAGTGAAAGGGAACGTAAGTACTCTTCAGAGGCCATCAGAAAAGGGTTTGGTGTATCCAAGAGCCTGCACAGTGGACCACAGCCCTGCCAACCTCTTGACTAGAGCTTAGTGTCACAATTTTGACTCACAGTATTCTATGATAATCAACTATTTACGTTTATTATTTGATATGCCAAATCCTAAACAAGAACAAAAATACTACTTCAGAATGAAAGTAACCCAAAAGCTCTAACACTATGACATGTCACATTCCCTCCCTGTACCAGGAAAAAAAGCAAAAATCAAGCAAACAACAAACTCAATAAACTTCAAAGTTTTGTTCTATTAGAAGAGATTCATTTCCTTTCTATGAGCAATTTGAGCGTTTCAGTTAATTCTGACTATTAATAAAAAAAAGTTTCTCCTTTATATTAGACACATGGATTCAATTCTGACCACAACCTTCATGTGACTGTATCACTTTCAGGTAAAACAATGCATACACTATCACTTACTGCAAGTTACAGAACTATTAATATGACAGTGTGCATCATTTCCCTGATATCGACAGAAAGGGACACTTGTCCAGATTTGCATAGCTCAAATATAAACACTTGAGAAGATCCAGCCCAGGCATGCTGGCATACACATGCAATGAGCTGCAGGCTAGCCAGGGCTACAGAGTGACAGCATATCTAAAAATAAAAAACAAAAAACAAAAACAAACAAACAAAAACCCACCAGAACCCACAATAACACCCCCAAACATCATGCCCCAAAAGATAAGTCTCAGAAAGATCACATGGTCTAGGACCTGGGTGGTGGTGACTGTCTGCAAAGTAAGATCCAATTAACTATACCTTCCCTCTTTTAAAAAGCCTTTGCTTTACAGATCTCCAGATTAAAAATAATAATTCTACAAAATACCTGAGTTAATATTTATAAAAGTTCTAATTTGCAAAATTCAGAAGCACACAGTATTGTTCTACAGGTTATTTACTCTGAAAAACTGATTGTATATTTAAGTTTTTGCATTCACATATATGTGTAAAAATAGAAGGTTCACATAATGCATTCGGTTTGGCAGACTGCTTCCGTTAACTTCAGGATTTAGAAAACCTTTGCAGATTACTGACTAGCCTCGTCTATTCTCATTGAAAATTAGTGCTGGTAGCCTAAGTCTACAGTCTCTAGCCTCTGATCCATTCGTGCTGCAGGTGCCTCCTGCTCGGCCCAGGAGGTCCTTTAGGTCTTTGGTGGTGCGGTCTAGCTGGAAGCAGTGGTAAGGGCCCATGCTCCACCCCACTGCATTAGCAAGAACTGCCTGTCATCTCCCCAGCAACTTGGAATCCTGGGACAAAAGGCACTTACCTTTGTTTACTCCAAGTCACACCGAGCTCCTCTGACAGTCCAAGGTGGTCGACACTTCCTAACAAAAGAAGAAATCTGTTTACTCAAAATAAACATAAGGAAAGCCCTGCCCCAATAAACATTTTACATAATCTACAATTAAAACTTAAGCTAAATGATTAACAAATAACTTTATTAAAACCCTTGTCAGTTTTAAGAACGCCCTCAATTACTAACCAAAAGATGTATTACACACAACTAGTTATGAGGTTTTACAGTTGTTTAATAGGGAAGAATTGGCCCCAATTAAACTGGCTAAACTAAGGCTTTTTAGATTACTAAAACAAATTAAACTTTTTAAAATGAGAATTTAGGTGATCTTAAAGCCTTTCTAAAATGGATAATGAAACTGGCTAAGTTGTACTCTCCCTGGTTTTATTAGTTATATTAAGATAAATTAAGTGAGATTAAAATCTTATTTGATTTATTTACCTTTGAAAATGAAGACCGTTTAAGGGTTACACATCCTCAGCCTTGGCGAGTGCGACCTCAATTAGTCAAGTCAGAATGTCTTTAAAAGCTTTGTGCTTATGCTTCCAGCATGGAGCGAGATGTTCATTAAGGTACCAAAAGTCTCATAAAAAATCCAAAGTTGCACTAGTGAAAAAACGCTCGACAAGATGAAAACTGATCACATCCTTTTCAGAAAATCCAGTAGTTATTTTTAAACCAGTTTTAAAACCAGATTTGGTTTGCGTGGGTTTAACGTGCCACTTGAGCAGCTCGATACCGTGTGAACTCTTTAGACCGCATTTGAACCTATGGTGAGTATATCATGGCACATTTAATTTTATACCACTTTTAAAATAAGCTGTACAATATTTAGTGTGACCCTTTTATGACAAGCACTGTTAGAGGAACCCTTTCCCTGTTTACAGCTATTTATGAAGGCCTTTTTAAATAGAAAAACATGAAATCGTTAGCTCACACACACAAAATTTCTTTCAAAAGTTTATTTAGTATCAAGCAAGAGGAGACTTTGCTTAACACTACAGAACAATTCAAGACTCGAGTTACAAAAGAATACCACATTGTTTGCACTTGTAATTGGCTCCCTTTTTACGCAAGTTGGCAAGAAAAAAAAAAAAACTAGCATATGGCTGAAAGATAAAATAACTAAATTCTATGGAAACCTTTAAAATGAAAGGTGAGGCTTATGTTAAAAGAATGGATTAACATATTTAGTAAACCTATCTTTTTGTTTAACACTAGTTAATCAAAGTTATTTTTTCCTTTTCATGACCTAGTTTTCATATACAGACTGCAAATAACAAAATTTTACATGTCCTTCGTCTCCCTGCCAAGTGGATGCTTCAACAAAGTGGTTTTAAGTTCCATCCATTCAGATTTTAAGCATTTTGATTTATTTAAAAAGGGATTGTTCATAGAAAAAAATTACTTTGAACAGTATACAGGACGGTGGAGATTGGCTATTTCACAACATCAGACAGTACAATCAGTATCTGCCATATGGCTGGTCTCTGTAGACGCCCTTCGCCGTCCTCGCCGAAGGAGCCTTATGTCTTGAGTTAGTCCATTCCTCTTGCCCTAAAATCAGGAAGATGAATTGTAATTAGGCCATTGTCATGGGGTTAGTAGCTTCATCTGTCAGAACCAGTGGTAAATGTCATACTGGAGGTACATGTCTCTAATGTACTAATAAAAGAAAGACAGGAGGATTTACTTAAAAAATATTGTGAACACAATATAAAATGATCCTGTCACCAGTGACATCATCAGTTTGAAAAAAAGAGTGACCTTTGTGTTGGAAACAACAACTAACTGCAAGCATTTCCTCATGGAGCAAATCCAACAGCCTTTCATGAAACTCTGAGAGAATGTGAAAGGACCATTCTAATGTCTTTCAACAGCAAAAACAAGGAAAAAGAACACAGATAATTTGGGGAAAGAAAAAAAAAAAGGAACAACCAGAGATCAAAGTGGGAAGGGCATACTGAGAAAAGTCACTGCCGTTTCACAGGTTCCCCACAGAAGGAGGCACATGGGTGGGGACTTCCTGAGCAATAACACATCATGAACAGCATCCATGATGGACAGCTGTCATAAGCCACAGATATTCTATCATCTAAACTTAGCCTAATCCAACTGTGTCCAATGTTAGCACTTTCACTGAGTTATTCCCACATCTCAGACAGCAAATAGTTAAGTCCCTGCTGTAACACACAGCAATCGAAAAGCCATGTGTCCTCAGAGACCAATTTAAAAAGCTGTGAGAGAAAAATGCTTAAAATGACCTCTTCTGATACAACATGCAATCAACGTCACTCCCTCTGGCCAACTGGCACCAATTTAAGTAGACAGCACTCACCAAGCCAATGCATCTCTCTTAAGTGTTTGTTATAAATAACACCCCCCCCCAAAAAAAAGCAACCCAAAAAACAAAATAAAAACCACAGAAAGTATGGCCACCCCTGGCAGGTGAGACAACAAAATGTACTTCAAAGTGCAACACCATAAAATGAGTTTTCTGTTAAGGTTAGGGAAATGTTGCAGAGTCGATTGCCTACTACGCTGACTCACTTGCATGGGACACCAGGCATTCTTTGAGCTTTGCCACAAACAGAGTCTTCTTGTTCCCTGATCTCTCTGCCCGGCAGCAAAGGCACTTCTTACCATCATTTTCTCACTTCTGTCAATTCTGTTAATTAAACCTGTCATTCTTCTGCATATTGGATTCCCCAGCACCTTTACAGGCTACCCCGCAGAACGAAGAAGAGTTACCTCCTAACGAGCCTAATACACCCCTGTGTCTCCTCCCTGGTTCAGTTTTTGGAACCTTTATGAAATGACTCTTAGTATATTGTTTCTGAGGACTTGAGGTTGTGAATGAATTAAAATCTAAAGATGGGGGCGGTAGAAACATTGGAGCTGTAGTCTCAATGGCACCATTTGCTTTACTATCATGGAGCAAAGATACTTCAATTAAGACCCATGATAGCAAGTGTCTGCAGTATCTCTGTTAAAACAGTGAGTAGGTCAGCACTAGCCACCAACTCAAACAAAACACCTAGTTTGGGATCTGAACTCATGCACAGTGACAGAGTCTTCAGTAGTCTTTAAATATTGCATTTAACTACTAAAGGAACTACTAAATAGCAAGATGTACACAAAGGAACTGAGAGGAGAGGGTCCACACACAATAACAAGTATGGACCTCCAGTCCAGGCAGGAGTTTTAAGGTTTGTCCATGGCCACTTGCCCTCTGTGTGATTATGGCCTCTCACTCACCATAGGAATCGTAAGCCTCCTCACCGAGTCCATGCCCATAATCATAGTAATCCGCTCCACTGCACGAACAAAAGAAAACACCGTTAGCACAAGATGTCTCTGCTGTGGGGTACCCAACGAAGTACTCCAAACTAGATAAACTAAAAATAGAAAGGGCTAAAGTGGAATTAATTCCTCTTAGGATGACAGGGTGCTGAGAAAAGACAGACTTCTTGACTTTCAAAGTGCCTGGACTATCAAAGGCTCCTTACCCGAGTCTGTCATTCAAACCACATCCTCCAATCACCCCACAGTGTGTGAAAGGCAGAGGGGAAGGCTGGAGTTCTCAAAGGGGCAGGGTGAGAACCAGATGCCAAGAATGAAGGCAGGGCTCACACCGGGTGCTGGGCGAGAGGCAAGAGGCAGAGAGCACTATTTCTTTCCAAAAGATAGACGCGGTTTCTTTGATTCCCACATATTTCCCACAGAACTTGGTACCATGACAGTTGTGGGAATCAAAGAAACCATGTCTATCTTTTGGAAAGAAGTAGTGCTCCCTGCCTCCCACCTCCCTCCCAGCACCCAGTGTGAGCCCTGCCTACATTTACTTATCCATTAACCAGCAGGGCCTGGGCTTTTGCTCTGCTCCATCAGCACTACTACATTACCATCAGTGGGAAAGAAAACAAAAACCGAAAAACCTCACGCCAGGGTGCCTGCAAGACGTGCAGTAGAGGAGGTCAATCATCCCAGAGGAGTTACAAGGCCTTTTCAAGGAACAGGCCAGTCTAGGTTCCAATCTACTATGTCCTTGAGACAGCAAGGAGGGCCTACTCTTGCCATCATTGTGCAGACAGAATAACAACTGGCTTCATCTCTTCCCACATCGGAACTGTGAGTGGTTCTGTTTTGTTTTAACAGAAGGAAGCTGGCTTACCAAGCCATAAGCATGCTGTATATCTGAGGAAGAGGTTCTACTTACCCTCTTGGGCCTTTCTCTTTCCCACCTAATTTTGTAAGAAACAAGCATCTGTATAACTTCAAGTTCCAACAACAAAACACGAAGCTTCCAACCACAGTGGAAACCCTGCTTGCATTCCACACCTCTAGAAGCATGGTGTCTTTTGCTGGCTGCTGAGATCCACTTGCTCTGGGGCCAAGGCAGGGGAGCTGTTGCATCATGTTACAGGTGAAGATGGTCTAGGAGCTAGCCTGAAATCCCGCTGGTAACAATAGAGCTCAGTCTGTATGATGCACAGACCCTAAGTGCAGGATATACCCATATTACCCCTCAGCCCCATGATTCCTGTCTAGTATAAGCTACACCTAAGATCAGACAACCCAATGGCTACCATGCAGTCAGTGGCTCCCCTCAGATCTCAGCAGTGAAGTGCTGTTCTGTGTAGATGTAGCTTCACATTACTGTTCCTTCTGCTAGAGATGCTCTTTCACCCTCCTCTCCAAGCTACTTTCAAACTTCAGTCCAAAGGTAACTTCAATAGAAATTCTCCCATTCAGAGTCAGACTGGCTCCTATCATAGGCTACTCTCATTTTTCTCATCCTGGCTTATACCAGAGCCTTTCACAACAGGCATGGAGATAACAGTGTGTGGAGAAGGGTACACACGCGCACACACACACATACATACATACACACACACACACACACAAACACACACACACACACACACACACACACGAGGGGGGACGACATGTTCCATTGTGAATCCTCTGTAGTTGAGGTTCTAGAGCACGCTGTGCTGAGTTCCCCCAGCTCTGCATATAGTCCAGGCCTACAGTAGTCACCAAAGCTGCTGGTCATACTCAATGCCATTGGCAACTTTCCTTGGAGGCATAGCTACAGAGCTTTAAAAATGCCTATCAGACTGAGGGCTGGCATTCCCACAGAACTGAGAAGGAAGAGGGAGTCAGGAGTTAACCTACTACAGCCTGGCAGATTCTCTTGGGCATGATCTTACGCGATCTGAAACTCTCTTTTTACCACTTTATGATGATGAGGAATGAGGCTCAGAGAAGTTGAGGGGGCACGTACTTGCTTGTGGTATCACTGACACCTATGGCTCTGCTACCATGCACAGGCCACTGGCTGGAGGCTCCCTCCTTTCCTCAGCTGTTCATTCACTCTTCCACATGCGCCCACCCCCTCAGCTCACATGACCCCTCCTTACACTGCACAGAGTCAGGGTCCATATGGACCATGCCATGCAATCACAGTCACCACCCATAGCATTATTTTTCTCTGGCTTCTGGTCTCTCTTCTTCTCCTTCTGGTAGGTCAATTTTTTCTGAGCACTAGGAACATTTACAGTGAGAAGAAGGACAATAAACCCAACACCAAGAAACAAAGCAAACAAGGTGTTTCTACATACCATTCTGTACAATAAGGAAGAGTTTTAAAGCACAATGTTTCTCCTCTTAGTGACAGAAGCTCAGACTCAGCCAAACGTTGGATGCAATGCTGAAGGCAGACATCAGTCAGTCAAAGACATCTGTGTCTGAATGCTAGCCTCTGTCTGCAAGGTCCCTGGCGAAGTCACTCTCATGTTGGCGGGCTTGATGCTGCCCTTACCCCACTGTGTTCTTCAAGGCTCATTCACAGAATCTGACTTCAAATAAGTCAAAATACCTTCTTATTTTGTTGCAAACAAATCAACTAATAATGCCTTCAAGAAACTAAATTAAACAAGTCTTCATTTTCTTTCCCAAAGTCAGAAGCAACACTGTAATGGGCCCTTAGACAAATAAAACTTCATGGGTCTTGAGGATTTTACCTGTAGCACAGATAAAGTGAGGGCCATTCATAAAACCGCAAGAGCTTCCTTTCCTATCCCAATTGGATACCTCAGAGCTGAGATGATAGACAGGCACCGAGACTAATAAACACACAATGTAACAACTGCCTCCTTTATTAAATGGAGTCACTGGTAATGAACATCCACGCAGGCTAGAGATTTGTCTGTGAGGAACACTCACAGAGCTCAGCATGGGGCGGGGTCGTGAATATTTTCCAATGAACAGGGAGATAAAAGGCAGCATAATTTGGGCCAGCATTGGTTTGGCGATAAGACAATCTTAGTTTTGACAAGTGAAAACTTTAAGTTGACATCCTCTATCATTTCACCCAGTTTCTGATTATTTATTGCAAGGCTGTCATCAAGCTGTGAAGCTGGAGCAGCTGCGCCCCATTCTCCTACCTGTCAGCTTCATCTGACTTGCTTTCACAGCATTTCATTTCGTGTACCTCAAATGTCTATTAACCAACGATGTGTCCTATTTCCCAAGGATAAACTAAAAGCCATGGCACTGCAGAGGGGAAACAAACACTAAGGAAACTCCACTTAAGGGCACAACCTACAATTAATAGAAACAAACAAACAAACAAACAAACAAACACTAGGCTGAACAGTCCACAGCTCTAGCAGAAGAGATCCAGGTTAGTGCCTCCCTCGCCAAGAGGTTAACAGAGGGCTTCTCCTGGTCACTTTCCCCAGACCTCTGCACTCCTGCCACTTTCTGTGATCACAGAAAGTCCAGATGCTCAGCACAATTCCTGCCAAGAGAAGCTGTCAGTGAGGCTATGGTCTAGCTCACAAAAGCTCCATTCCATTATGACTCTTTCCTTTCTTCAGTTTACTAAGAATGAGCTCACTCATTCTCAAAAACATTAGAGCAGTGGTTCTCAACCTGTGGGTTGTGACCCCTTTGGAGGAATCAAAAGACTCTTTCACAGAGGTCACCTAAGACCATATATGCACATTGCACAATGCATATCATATGCATTATGATTCATAACAGTAGTAAAATTACAGTTATGAAGTAGCAAAGATAATTTTATTATTGGGGCGAGGGAATCACCACACCATGAGGAACTGCATTAGGAAGGTTGAGAACCACTGGTTAGAGCTTTTTGATTCCATCATCTAAGTCAACAATCAACCCCTAGAACTATATGATAGCATGTTCTCCTGACTTCTGATGGGATTCAAAGCCCAGGCTGGAACCACTCTCAAGGCTTCTGTCCTCTTCCAGAGGCAAACAGGTGGAGCACACATGGAGCAGACTCCAAATAAGGCCAAGCCCTCCTTTCCCAGGTCACCCCTTGAGTAAATTAAGAAGGAACTCTTAAAGTAACTTCCTCTACCCCCAAGCCTAGTGGTTAGATCTTTTCACTAACTTCTACTTTAAAGTCAGTGGGCCCATTTTTACTAGATGCTTGCTTATATCTACATCAGCAGAGAATGAGACACTGATATTATACCACTGCCTTGCTTTGCTCCAGCTTCCTTGTCCTCCACCCATCCTTGTCTCTTTGAAACTGCACAATGGGAAGTTGAGGAGGAAGTTGAGTCCTCTAAGTGTTCATCTCCTGAAGTCAGTAGGAAAGGCAAGCACACACTCTCTTCACTAGCCCTCTAACACGTGCACAGCTACAATGCTGCACTTGTGTGCAAACACCATGCAGTGAATCTCCCAATAGTCCCCCAACCCCAAGGTCTTTTGGTTTCAGGCTGTGTACAGGTAATCCTTTACCCTGATAGGTCTTAGTTCTCTGAACTTTTCTTGTCCCTTAATTAATCACCCCCATGGCATGCTCAAGGATGGTGTCATTAAAACACAAAATATTTCTGTTTCTTAAGGCCTTCATTCTGTGGTTTCCCCTTTTAGTTTTTGGTAGGGAAAGGCAGTCTTTCAAGCCTATGTCACCCTCCCCTTGTCCCCTTAAATTTTCAGCTGTGTGTGGGGCAAGCTGCTTCTTGATCTCTTCTATCACATTATCCCCCTTCTCTTAGATCTGTCAATAGGAGCATTTGAGTTCAGACGTCAGTCCTCTTTTATTTATTTACACAAATCCCTTGATGATTTTATATATTCTCTTTAAATAAAATCTAAATACCCATGCCTCTCAAATTCACATCATCCTTTAGGTGTTTGTTCTAAGGTTTATATTTATGTGCCCACTGTGTTTTAACATCTAAAATTCTAACAGACACTTCAAACTCAAAAAGCTTCATTTCGCACCAGCCTTCTGAACTCATCCCTCAACCTCATCCCATCCACATGCCACTACCTCTTCACCAGAGCAAATCTATCTAGTGAGCTGAGAATGAAAAGCCTGGAGGAGCCTTCTAGGTGGCCCCATATCTTCATCAAGTCTGCTCATACCATTCCAGCCAGGGCTGCAGGAAGATTGCCATGGAGAAAGAGTTTATATGGCTTATAGTTTCAAGGTACATAGTCCATCATGACAGCAAAGTCAGGGCAGTCAGGAGACAGAGATTAATGGAGCTAGTATTCAGTTCCATTGGTGCATTTCATACAGTCCTGAATCCCCTGTCCACAGTTAAGACTGGCCATCCCATATCACTTAATCCAGGAGCATGCCCAGAGACGCCCATCTCCCAGGAGATTCTAGATCCTGCCAACAATCAACTGTACCCTACCCTTAACTAGCTGTGTTTTCCTACTCTGGTAGTCCTGTTGGGCTCCTCCTGGAGTGAGAGGCTGAATCCTTCATCTCTTGGCCTCTGTACCTTTCCCCCAGTGCTTTCTTTAGCCCTACCATTTCCATCCCACTTCAGAGCTGGTTTGGCCATTATAGACCATGTCTTCTTATCCACATGGATATTAATTACAAAATCATCCATTCTACGACAACTGTTCTCTCAAGGTGTGCCATTATTAGTATGCTGAGTCTGATGTTTCAAAAAGCTTTGCAAATTTTTGCAATGCTTGAATTCTTGCTTTTAAGGTATTCTTAGATTGCTTGTCTGTAGATGCAACACATACACACATACACACACACCTACCTTACTTAGAATACTTTCTTTTGGTGGTATAGAAAAGGGCCACTAGGATATCCAAGTTGCTTCTCTGTTTAGGGGCTGCATGGTTCCCTTGGAGCATGGTACAAGACCTAAGTCCTCGTGCTGCCACAGCAGTCAGTTGGGCAGACACTGCATTGCTGGGCACCAGAGAACAAGCCAGGCCTCACTGCCTCATAGGCAGTTCTTGGACTCATCAAAGAAGGCTCCCTCAATCATAGCTGCCTGTGTGAGGCGCGTTTCATAGCCAGTTAATCCCTTTCTCACCCTGTGGTTTTATCTGCTTCCTCCTTCTTTCCTTGGAAATCCATTAAAACTATTTTTTTCTCTGACAGTTCATGGGTCAGGCTTCGAAGAAGAATGGGTGCTGGGAGGAGCAGATGGATATTCTTAGCTAGCTCTGTATTTTTCTTTCTATTAAATTCCTTTTAGTTTATAAGTCATTTAAGTCCTAATTCTGAAAGTCTCTGTGAAGTAGGCACATAGTTTAATCATCAGAACAATGAGATAGATGACATAAATCTTGTCATTCATGTTGCTCCCCTTGAGTTCATCATATACCAGCTCTCCAGAATCAGAGATAACCTCAGTGGAATGGGAACATGGCGGCTGGAAGCAGCCCAGACCTCGATGAAATCTCAGTGAAGTCTGCAACCGTGCTTTGTCCCCCTGGTTCTGACAACTTTGGGCTGGAGCACTGCTGAATCCCTTTCTGGAGTCAGACTACTAGGCGCTACATCTTTTGAATTTAATTTACAAGGCTGATTCCCCCAATTATTTGGCTTGTCTCTTTAAGGAAAATCTTCCTGTATATATCATCATAAAATTAATATTTAAGCTAATACTTGGTAAATTTTTATTATGTGACATAGGCAATTGATCTAGGCCTACTTCCCTTCAGTGTTTCTATTCTACCAAGGAGCCATTAATCCTTATACTAACCATGAAAAATTTCTATAGATAAAGCGGAATAAATGAAAAGTAATATTTCAAATGAAATTTTGGGAGTATTTTTATTTTCCCATTATCATAGATAACTGAGGATCTGAAATTCCTTCAGGGTAAATAGCTAAAGAAATTTCAATCTACTTTCAGTAAGAGCCTTCCTTACCTAATAGTACTTTCATAATATTTAATGATATTTCCTCGGGAGGACATTGAATAAAAAGCCACAAAATCAGGTTGTAGCAATCGATGAAAGCATGCTATATGGGAAGTCAAGCCGGCATCATCAGCCTAGCTGTGCCGCCTCTTGGCCTTTCCTGGATCCCTACTTGTACCTGAGCGCTCACAGGGGTCCTGTACCCACAGGCCTAACAGTGCCTAGAGTGGGCAAGGAGAGGGTGCTGACCTTACTTCTGGCTGTCTTCAGTGATTTGTAAACCATGTTTAGGTGAAACAGGGGAATGCTATTCCTCTTCATTGGAGGATTCACGCTTGCATTCAGAGTGCTCACTGACAGGCAAGTACAGCAGACATTTCTGGCCACCAGCAGAGTAGTGTGGAAGGACAATCCATCGTATGAGAAAGCACACACAAGTCTAACTGGGGTTAGGCAACTTGCCCCACACTGGTGGATCCAGGGATGACTCGTCACTCCCCCACAGCATACTGTCACATGTTTGAAATGGCCCAGAGCCATGGTTCTCAATGTGTGGCCTGAAGACTCTCAGGATCCATGAAGTAAAAATGTTTTTGCAGTAATAAAAACCTGAGATGCTATTTGTCTTTTTCACCTTGCTGACATTTGCACCAAATTGTGTGGGTAAAGTTGTAGGTGTTTTACCAAGAATTAACACAGTGAAAACAAACTCTACTCTACTCAAACCATACTCTCCCCACCACCAAAAAGATTACAACACACTGTCAGCTCACACCAGTATTAGCATTTCTAGCAATGAAGTCCTTTCTGATTAGGGTATGCACACTGTGTTTACAGTCATAACGCTTCTGCACACAACAGACGAGAGTAGTGTCCGCATAACACACATGCATGGGGAGAGGAAAGATCCTTGTGGGTTGCTTCACTGCATTATTTCAGCAGTCTAAAACTGAATTCATGGCATCTCCAAAGTATGCCAGCAATTTAAATAATTTTCAATTTAAAAGGTCAGGACGAATTAGTCTAATCAGGAAATACCCACCTCTAAGAGAAAGGTGCAGTAAACCTATCAGGTCATGAAAATTGAAGGTCCGATTTTCTAAATTATACACCTTTCAGAACTGATCGCTAACCTGGCTGAGAGATATCACACAACTCAGAACATCCATCATGGGCATGGGAGGGATGACAAAGGAAAACTGTCGAAAAATTTCATCATGTTGTTCTTAAGCTATGAAATAAAATGTGGTAAAAATAAGATAATGAGTAGGGATCTTGGGCATGTTAGGCAAGCAGCCTACCACTAAATTACACCCCTACACCTCAGAAATATGGAACTTAAAAAGCATCACAGCATTTAATCTCTAATTTTTCTTTTGCTCAGACAATATAATTTACAATGACAGAGCAGAAAAAAATACCTTTTCTTTCCCAATAATAAATAGTAATTAAAAATACATTATTTGTTGGGCTAGAGAAGTGCCTCAGTGGTTAAGAACACATACTGTTCTTGCAGAGAATCTGAGTGTGGTTCCCACATTGGGCAGCTTACAATTGCCTGGAGCTCCAACTCCAGGGCATCCAATGCTTCTTCTGGTCTCCATGGGTACCTGCACTCATGTGCACATGTTTACACAGACACATAAATATAATTTAAAATAAAATCTTTAAAAAGTATAAAACAGACTGTATTGAAATATTTGATAGTTTATTTTATAAAAGTGAGAGATATTAAAATCTGAATTTTAACATGGCACTTGTGTCAGTTTATATTCTATGAATTTCTATGAAAAAAAATCCATTTAATTAACTTGTTAAAAGTCATGTCATTACTCCAAAAACAGTATGCCCTACTTTACTTATCCGGTTATATCCAGGATTTCTAAATAACTTTAGGAATGGAACAGGGCTGGGGAGGCAGCTCGGTGGTTAAGAGTACTTGCTACATTGACACGAGACACAGGCTCAGTCACCAGACCCCATAGTACAGGGCTCACAACTCCTGTGCCTCAGCTCCAGGGGGTCTGACACCCTCTTTTGGCCTCTCAGGCACTCACACTCATCTGCACATGCCCACATAGACACACACATAAGTAAAAACAAAGAAATCTTATAGTAACAACAACTAAAGTGGAGGCCTACAGTGTGACAGCTTGGAAGTGGGCCTGTACCATGCTGCCCCATGATCCTGGAAGACTATTCCCTTCAGGAAAAGGGTCAGGGCAGAAAGACAAGCCTCAAGACAGACCAGGAGACGGTAAAGCAGAGACCGAGCAGAGCGAACTTTTAAACATGTGGTGTCCGGCCTTTGTGGTAATATATGAGTGCATGGCAGTGGGGATGCTTAGCAGTGTGGACAGTTCCAACCCTGACACTTCCTGGTTCCCTGTGGCGTTGCTTCTGCAGTGTGTGGGCACAACACCAAGACATACCACCAGCGTCTTCTCTTGCCCACAATTTGACGGAATGTTTATTTTTATTGCAGATTCTGAAGCCCCATCATTCACATTTCTTCCCTAGAAAACAGGGAGTGTTGACCTCTTCTCTAAAAGAGGAACTTCCTGTTCCTCTTTGACCTGTGTGAGCTCCCAGCAGCACTGTTCTTGTGATGTAGTGCTGCCATTTGGTACAGGGGCCACCATGACACCCCCACAGCAGATCTAGAGACTAAGATAGCTACAGAACGAGAAACACATGGTACACAGAAGTATGGATATGCTAAACAAAGGGACATCTCATGCTGAGCAGGATGAAACAGGATTGTGAAGTATCAGTGCACTATTTAGAACACAATTTAAAATGTATTAAATACCTGTCTTCGGACTTTTCCACTCAATATTTTTAGAGCGTGACTGACAGCAGGTAGCAGAGAATACCGGAGCTCATACTGGACACAGGGAACAACTACATACGTAGCTTTTCACACATACCCACACTGTGATGGCAAATCACTGTCCACTTGACTGGATTTACAGTCAGGCACAAGACTAGGGCACACATCTATGGGCTAAGGCCTGGATGGTAGAAAAGGGGAAAAAAAGAGAAGCCAGAGAGCAAGGACATTCTTGTGTCTGCTTCCTGGTTGCCATGATATGGGCTGCTCTGCCATGCCTCCCTGTCATGATGGACTGAAGCCTCTGAAACTGTGGGCTAAGATACACTTTCTCTCTCTTATGTTGTTTTGATCAGATACACACACACACACACACACACACACACACACACACACACACTCTGCATACTTTAGAATTATTTTGAGTTCAACCCTTATTTTATGAACTAGAAATCATTCAGATTTTATGGATTAAAAAATATCTTTTAAGTAATGAAACTGGTAAACTGTGAAGCCAGGGTGAGAACAAAGATCCCTATTAGTGAAAAGCCCACTCAATTTCTTTAAGCCTAATTCACAAAATTAGCACATCTGACCTTCCAGACACCTCCCAGGAATATGTTTGCTGACTCCCAGAATGCCCAGGAGCATGGCCTGGGGTTATAACTCAGGCAAACAGGGTGCAAGTGGCAGCGGGATGTCCTCCTGCTGAAGCTTTGCAGGTTTCAGCCCACACATTCCCCCAAGTGTGGAATGTGCTGGGGCTGGTCTCGCATCACACAGATCCTATCACTTTGTGCGGAGGCACATGGACCCACAAAAGCTGCTCCTGCCCATGACGACCCTAGTCACAGCAGCCAGAATCCTGGGGTACTGATAGCCTTTCTCAGTCTCACTTAGATTTTCTATAAATTGTCCCTTACAGTTGCCACAGAGTAGGTGTGTTTGGATAAAACTGTCACAAGCCTGACAAGTGGAAGATAATGCACCAGGGTAAGAGCACATGCCCCCACGCCTGCCAGAATCCTCCAAGTCCATGTTAGCCATCACTGTTAACCTGTGCCTCAGATCAGTGGCTATCCAGCTCACATCTACCCTTTCACATGGCTGTTGGAGGGTTAGGAAGGATTGTATGAAGCACTGATTAACAAAGCAACCATAATGGATCTGAGCACTGCTAAGGACAGGATGGCAAGGTTTGGCTTAAAGGTTCAGTTGGGAATGGGTCCTGTTCTCCCTGTTGGAAACAGACCCTTTTGATTAGGCAGCTCAATCTTTGGAGTTTCAACTTCGAGAAGTGTCTCAGACACACATACACAAAAACAAACAAACAAACAAACAAAAAAAAACCCCCACTCTATCAAACACAGAATGGAAGGATGCATAAATGAAGAAAGTAGCTTGTAATGCTTTGTAAGTCACCACTGCAGCTGTGGCTCAGACGACAGGCTGATGATGAATGTGGGGTAATTAGAGTTCACACATGCAAAGCACTTTCACTGGCCTGCCATTTAGTACAAAATAAATGCTGACTGTTGTTCTTAACCCTATTGTTATAATTAGGTTTGTAAAGCTTCATTTCAGATGTAATAATCGCTTTGTCTAATAAAAATGTTTTAAATGCCAATCAAAGATACAGGTTGCCTCCTACAGCCCCTTTCTAGTACGAAATACTTGTGTCACCTTCACTACAAATGGACATGCTGGCTAGTATCTTGTCAAACCAGAGAGAAGAAATTGGTCTTTAGGGGCCATGTGGCCTACCTACTGGCATGCAGGCTCCACTGTCTTAATCAGTTAATAGAAATGATTTTCAAAGACTCAGATATTAAACCTGGATCACCTGTCATAGTAACACAGTGTAACACATCCACTAGAAAGTTTTTACTTTATGTTTAAAGTTAATATCCCCAGAGAGGTTCTGAAGCCCTTTCCTCTCCTCTGTTTGCCACCAGACTAGAATACCAGTGTACACACCGAAGACACATGCCTCAGAGAGCATTGCAGATGCCTGTGCCCTGGGGTGTCTCCTATCTTAACAGAGGGTCCATTGCAACCACAACTGTCTGACCAGATCTAGAATCACCCAGGCAGCAATCCTGCTGGCACAGGTGTGAGAAACCATCTAGATTAAGTGAGATGAAGTGGAAAGACTGAGCCTTAATGTGGGAAGTGTCATTCCATGGGCTGGGATCCGGAATAAATAAAAAGAAGGCAAACTGAGCATCAGCATCCATCATTGTCTATTTCCTGACTGTAGATGCCATGTGATCAGCTGCCACCATGTCTTCCCCTCAAACCCTGAGCCAAATTAACCTGTAAGTTGCTTTTGTCAGGGTATTTAATGACAGTAACAGGAACCTAACTAATACATGTGGGATACACCTGCAAACGGTTTGGAGGACAGTAATCATCGAGGCAACCTGTTTTGGAGGATGTTCTATGCTAGGTCATTTATACACAACTATCTTCCCCAGTGATTTGGCTACTCTGTTTCACAAATCTAGTTTGAAGGCAACACTGTCTTCCACTTAAGACACACAAAGTTCCTATACTATGCTGTGGAAGATGATCTTTGTACTTGTTAACTTCAATCTTTTACCCTCAATTTAGGGAAAGAGAAAGGAAGGATAGAAAGACATTTTCATCACTTTTGCAGGTGGCCTTATATAGAATGAGAGAAAGGTAGAAATCTTCAGAGCCTTTTTTAGGCTGTCCTAAGTTGAAGAGGACTAGCTGACAGTGAGCAAGACTAGCATCTCAGCTCATTATCTGTAAACTATCTCCAACCTTTGTTCTTTTAAGTAACATACTAACAAAGGACAATCAAACCAACACCCCCCACCCTTGGAGCTTCAGGCCTTTTGTACCCTAAGCCAAAAGTTCCCATAAACCCAAGCAGCAAACAATCCCAAAAACAAGTCACAAATGCCAGAACAACTGCACTTAACCAAATTATAGCCACGTGCATTAAGCATACCAAATCCAACTCATAAATATCTACCACACCTAGTCAAAATGCCATTTTGTGTTTTCAAAGAAACCAAAATAACAAAAACTTCTTCCAAGTGTTCTGCTACAGATCTTGATGACAGTTCAGCATCTTCGTCGCTCCAAGCTCCTTAAACTGATACATAACACATAGTGCGTGCCAACTTGGGAATGCAGCAGAAAAACACAATTTGGTCTTCGCAATGAAACATGTTTAGTCTCCCATGCAAATCAGATAAGTGGGTATGCTCAGTGTGGTGCTGTAGAACCTTGGAGCTAAGAGTGGTATAGATTTCCAGGAAGTGGAGCAAGCAGTTTTAGGGGACACAGGCAAGTTTCTCTGAAGGAGAAAGGTTTGCACCGACAAGTAAGCAAAAAGTCAGACAAAAAGGTGAAAGGCATGTTAACTAAAGACTTACAGTCTGACATGGAGTGAGAAAGCAGCTTCAGAGACTCGAGACCTGTGGCTAGGCTGCCACCAAGTTGGGAAAAAGCCCAGTTACTCTGACTTGCTCTTCACTACTATCTAATTTAACCATTAATTACTACAGTCTAGTCTGTAATATGTCTGAGTGTTGTAAAATGAAGGCATGTGACTTCAGGTGACATTACTGGAATTAAAAATCTCAAGATCAAATCGAACAGAAAAGGTCAGAGACACTTTGTAGGTACAGGAATCACCCCCCTTTGGGTCACATTCTCATGAAAACAGGCATTCAATTATTTGTTTCAGATAGGTATGAATCTCTTTATTCTAAGTACACTCTATCTTAGCAAAAGAATTTAAAAAATCATTTATATGTCAAGGGAGAAAACCAGCAGGATAGGCTGCCTGAATAACATGCATTTCTCCTTTTTTATTTACAGGCTTATTTTTAGTTTGTTAGTATGAGAGCTCTGCTTGTTTGAATATATGTGTACCACATAGGTGTCTAGTACATTCAGGGGCTAAAAGAGGGCATCAGATTTCCTAGGACTGGAGTTACAGACAGTTTTACGTTGCCATGTGGTTGCTGAGAACTGAATCTGTGTCATCTGCAAGAGCAGCCAATGCTCTTGAGTCAGGGCCATCTCTTCAAGCCCATTTCTTCTTCTTTTTAATCAACAGACTCCTGACATAGTGGACTAGGGACTGGGGCTGGGGTCAGTGATAATGCATCAACCCAAACCCTCTGCTTCTTAGCTCATGTGCAGATGAAGCAGTCATTGAGACAGGGGAAAACTCAGGAATGGAAGTGCCCCCATCAGGAAGTGTCCTACAGAGGGCTGACCTCCCACGAAGAGTGGCTGGAGCTGTAATAACCATCAGGATGGAAAGCGAGGTGCACCTGAAGCCTAGACTCTAAGCTCCCACACTGCCCTCTGACTAGCCTGGAAGTGCTTCCACTCTGCTCTGAGAAAAATAAAAAATAAAAAACTCCTGATAACAGAGCTCAGAAAATCTGAGAGAAGAGTGTGGCTGTGCCTGACCCAGAGACTACCGCCATGCTTCCTACTGGAATAGAAGAGGAGTCCTGAACTCCCTACTTAAAGGATGTCCCATAATTATGTTCCATAATTATAAAAAAGTGAATTTTAACTACATTCCCAGAAAAAAAAAACATGTAAAACTTCTATCAAGCAGATTCTACCCTCTATGGCAGTGGTTTTCAACCATTAATACAGTCCTTCATGTTGTGGTGACCCTCAACCATAAAGTTATTTTTGTTGCTACTTCACAGCTTTAATTTTGTTATTGCTATGAATTGTAACCTAAATAACTGATATGTAGATGGTCTTAGGCAACCAGTGTGAAAGGATCTTTCACGACTCCCACAGGGGTTGCGACCCACAGGTTAAGAACCACTGATCTATGGAAATGATCATGTGATCATTTACTATGCTAAAGTACAAGACTCTCATTTTACTCAACCCTTTCATTAATGAGGCAAATTTATTTGTAGAGATAAAGCTCTGCTTTCATATATTGCTACACTTAATTTGATATTTTGATAAATGAGTTTTACATGTTGGTCTTCTGTGACTACCATCTGTATCTTGGGTTTGTTTTTCTTGCAATGCCTCTTTCTGGTGTGGGGGTTGGGTTTAGTAGAGTAGCCTCAGACTACTCAACTAAAGCCACCCAACTGTAGTTTCCCATTGTTACTCTTACCCGTATCATGTGAGTCCTTCCCATCAGCATCCCTGATATCTGTGCCATGATCCAATATGGTCTGTGATATGTTAGCTCTCCATCCTGTACCCACATGCATGGACCACAAATATGGCAGGAACCAAATTGGTGATGCTGCTGTATGTCTTACTGTTCTCTGTAAATGCACTTTTTAATCAATCAGAAACTGTGCTAGCTTCTTCAGGCAAACAGTTTTAATTCATCAAATGTTCCTAGATCTGTATATGAGAAAAGAACGTGCATGTTTGTTTTCTTTGTTTGTTTTTGTCTTTGTGGGTTTGAGATAGCAACTATCTCCAGCCTCACAGCTTTTGGTTAGCTCTATTTACTTCTTTTTGAGGCAGGGCCTCACTGTGTGGTTGCGGCTGGCCTGGAACTTCCTGTGTAGACCTGGCTGGCCTAGAACATAGAGCAATCTGTCTGCCTCTGCCACCTAACTTCAAAGGTTTAAATGTATATGTTATTTCAACTGTATTGCTATTAAGGCTAGATGGGAAATTACTCTAACATAATCTTTATAAGTTCTTATACCAAACTGCTTAAAAATATCCTGTCTCAAAGGGTAATGTAATGCTTTTTATTTGGAAGATTTTGGAATCGTGAGTTTAAGTAGAAGAAAGTAATAGATTTTCTTAGGATGACAGAGTACAAAAGACACTGCTACTTCCAGTCCTTTGCAGACTACTGTCCAAACAGATGCCCTTCATTTATACAAGCTCTGGGATTGCTTTTAAACCTTAAATCAATGTTTTCAACAAAGCTGAACATGCCTAATCCATTTTTTTTCATCAACTCTTCTTTAGCATCCAGGTCAAATTTTAATGCACAGTAAATATTCTGGGGAATCTGATGAACAAATGAATGGATGATACTACAGAAATACCGGTAATTTATTCAGAGGGAAAACAAATATTTACCTAGCAACTATCCGCTAGACATTGTACAAAGTTCTTTCAATATGTGCACAACCCCATTTGTATAGTACTTATTAGTCAGCAGGAGTGGCCCTCAATCATGGCCGCCAGTAAAAAAGCTTCTGTAGAGTTAAAGAAAACAACAACAACAACAAACCACAGACAGCTGACCGACACCCAGGCACCACTGGATAATAAACTACAGACAGCTGACCGACACCCAGGCACCACTGGATAATAGAGAGCTGTTTGCTCAGACACAAGCTTTGCAATTGCTGCACAGGCTTCTGTGAACCCGGTGGAGAGCACATCGGGATTCACACCTTCAATGACATTTCTTCCTGTTCCTAGTAAAGAAAACGTTATTGACAGAGACTCAGATATTATCAAGTCCAAGAGACCTCCTGTCAAATTACGCTTTAATTTGAATATGTAAATGAGCATCTGAACAATTCTTCCTGAAGCTACACTGCTTCCACACAGGAACTCAGTGACCATCCCAATAACTGAGATAGCTGCTATTCTAATCATACAGCACAGGTTACACAGCTTGCCCAGTCACAGTGAGTGAGTAACAGGTCAGCAATTCAAATCCTGGCAGACAGACTTGACAAGACAGGTAAAACACTCAGTTATTTTTAATCAATAAAGTCTTGATTCAGCCTTATGTTGAGACACTTTTATCTCTACTACTTTGGCTAAACTTATACACAAAGTTTCCCCCCCTACATGTAAAAAAAAAAAAAAGTTTATAAGACTATAAAACATATACGTAAATAATACAGCTTATGTCTCTAAATTTAGTAATACCTAAGAGCATCACCAATACTTTTTACTGATTGCTTTTAAAGGATTGCAATTGGACCAAAGGACTCTATCCTGTTAACTTCACGATTAACATAAATTCATGTTCCTGAGGTATAGCAATGCTTCTAAGTGACAGATTAAGGATGACAGGGGCATTATGTTGATTAATTCCTACTGTTTTGTATGTCCATTTGCTCCTGGTCTTCTACACAACATCAAATAAAAAACATTAGGAAAGGAAACAAGTGGCATAAATAAAGACCATTATTGCTTTTAAATGTTCAGCATACCCCAAGTCATATAGAGAATCTATATGAAGGATGATCACAGAGACAACCTGAGTACCTCACCGGTCACTAGTACTCAGCACAGGCAAACACCTACATACACCAGAAGTAAGGCAAGATATAGTTAAAATACTAAGAACACTGGGCTACCCTGTCTTACTCTGCACAGGTAATAAATTCTTTCCTTAACACCCCCTCCACACACTATAGGAGGCAGGTGTTGGCACTATTTATCCCCATTTCACAAGGATATCAAGATGTTGGGAAGTAACACAAACAGCTGTTATGCAGCAAGGTGCATCAATTCCTAAGCATACACACTTCCACATCACTGGGCATCCTTGGTGAACATCTCTAATGCCGGGAACATTAGTACTGTGGTACACTAAACAAAAGAGGATGCCAAAAATTAAACTATGACCCATTTACTTAAAAATAAAGGCAAATCTACCCTGGCAACATATTTGTAATTAATGACAATTGGGATAGAACAATAGCTACCAGCTGTTTGGTGTTTAATGCAGGTGTTGTCCTTCCACCTACATCCTGAAATCAACATGTCCCAAACTTTTCCCCAGATTGCATTACCCACTAACAGTAATTATATCACAATCTATCTTAATAGGGCAAGTGGAAAACTAATCTTCATCTAATCCTTTTTACCTGGATGCGCTCAGAAACCCCATTTTTCTCAAAGAGCTTTTACTGCCAAGTGCTCACTGTGGCCCTGTAAGTCCAAGCACATCTACAAATACAACTTTCTTAAAAGGAAAATCCCATTGTAATCAAGGATAAAAGGGAAAGTACAATCCACACCATCACTTACTTCAAATATTGTCTAATAAGTGAGGTTTCAATACATTTTGAAGAGTTCAGACACTGACTTTTTTAAGTCAAATTCTGACTAGAGGCCACTGACAGATCTGAGAACTTCATAACAGTATTAAGTCAAGAGAGGTTTCAACCACTTTTTGGTGATTAAGAAGACATGCACCATTCATTCAGACTGCTTATTTCTTGGTATTGTATTAAGAGTTAAGACTGTCCAAGGTTCCGGTATGAACAGAGGCTCCTTACAGCCTAAACTCGCCTGCATTTCCCCTTCTATGAAATGAAGGGAAAGACTGTCACAGTCTGTGGCATCCACTGCATGTTGCTACACTGACTCACTGGAGCACTGCCATGCACACTACATGTGCTAGCTTGTTTAAACACACAGCCACAACTAAGTTCTATTAAAGAGAAGACTCAAAAAAGTCCTGTCTTCTGGTCAAATTCATACACATAAGGAAGTAAAAGAGCTAGAATCTAAATCTAGGTCTGGATGAATTTACAAGCACTGTTTTCTTCACTAAACTATAATACTCAGCTGGAAGAGTCAAAACTTATTTCAAAAGTCACATCATTTTCTTTCCATTATAAAGTGACTACATGGGTGACTCTTGAGAGTCCTACACCATAACTTGTCCTGGGAATGTACAGTGTCCTTTTTCCATAGTCCCTCCCTACCCCCCACTCCTTACCGGTACTTGAATCTAACTATATATTTTTTTCTTTAAAATAATCCTGCAATATTAATTATAGCACCCTCTTTTTATCAAGTAAACTCCAACTTTGCTTAAAAAGATCTGGTGTATGTAAAACTTGCTAGGAAACCTCTTTTACAAACCAACAGAAATATGTTTTAAGACTGTATGAGACGGAAAAAGAAGACATGGGAAGATCTCCTAAGCAGACCTTTAAAACTGTAAAGTGAAGATTTAAAGCTGGGGTTTGAAAACCAAACATGCACTGCTTAGACGGCCTGTCACACAGTCCAGTGTGGTCAGGAACCTCTTCCCGGTATGCTCACCCAGCACAGCATCTGTCACTGCTATGAGTGGCTGATCATAAGTGCCGCTGTAGTCTTTCTCAGCACTATTAAGCAGATGGCAGTGCTAAATCCAAATGATGTCGTACATCTCCCTGGTGGACTCTGTTTTCATACACTACCATTATTCTACAAGTCCTCAGTGATAAATCTCATGTATTCTCAAGAACATTAAACAGTGAACCGACAGTGGCAATTGATTTATTACCACTAACCTGCCTTTGCCCCTAGTGTGCTTCCATGCACTTGTGGAGAAAGACGTGAGGAGTCCACCTGTGAGCACTGTTCACGCGTTCTGTACATTTATTGCAAACCCTGCCTCCCTCACACACCTACTTACCGTGCTTGCAAGCAGAACTGGGCTGAGATCTTAAACTGGACAAGGAAGCAGTCTGAGTGTTCTCAGCCTTTCCTTCTAAGATTAAGGACTACAGGCCATTTGAATGACAGGCATGAGAGCATCTAACACAATAACCAACATTTGGGAGGTATGTCACAATTTGATCCTCCCCAATTTCATCAGTAAATATTAGGAGAAAATACTTTTCTTTTTCTGTTTAAAGAGCTTCCTGATAGAGCCTCGGAATTCCTAGGATCATTTCCAATGCAATGCAGAGTCATGCTTACTGAGCAATGCAACAGAGGAGGGAGCTGACAGTAGCTCTGGGGCTCCTGGGCTCAATCTCAAGTTAACTGCTGCACTATTGCTGCTCCATCACTGGGAGCTGTGTTTGTCACATCTCAGTCACCTGCAGTTCACTGACAAGAATATGCCACTATCAAGGGAAAGCTCATCATCAGGTTTCTGCCTCGCCAGGGGACACAGGGTCCATCCTCATCTCTGCTTCCTGGCCACCTTGCCAGGACATCTGCACTTCCACACACTCTTCACCTCCAAGTCTCCTCACCTCAAGCCAAAGGTAGGCACCAAATGATGGCCCCTGTGATCACAAGCTGCAGGGAGTCCCTGCTCATTTCCAGCTGCTTCACAGACATCTTGCCAAAACAACAGATAGTTTAGACAGATCCTCTGTACCCCATTACTGGCTGTTAGGAAACATCCACCTGTGTCCCCATCCTCTCTACTATGTTCATAGTGGAGCCCAGTCTGCCTTTCCGCTGACATAGTCCAGGAGCCTGTCCTGACTGCCTGGATGAAATTTCCTTGCTGTACTTTAGCAAGGGTCATTGATTTCTTTTCTTTTATTAGGCTTCTCACTCTGGTCTTTCACCACCACTCCCCTATTTTCTTTCTTTGGAGTTTTCTACTAAGAATTAAAGGCATCTGCTAGTCTGGAGTACTAATTTTGGCTGGGAACCATCTTTTTACAATGTCTACCTTTTACAGTGTTACACTGTATGGTGACAGTTTTTAATGCTCGGTTTGGCTTCTTTTAAAAAATCTGAAGGGCTAGCTATTTAAAGGTGTGTCTGCTGTGCAGGGGATGCTGCATGCAGTGGATCCCACCACCAGAGATAGCAATCATTACAATAAGGACATTTGGCAACACTTTTATGAAGCATGGTGAACAAACTTCAACCTAGACCAAATCATTACATATGACTCCTGGATGTTGGAAGTAGTTGTTATCAATACAAGGGTGCTTGATGTTTAAATGGTCACATCTTGAGTTAAACAGCAGGTTGGCAATTACAAAGTGAAAATTCCTAACTATTCTCAATCTTCACAGGCCAGCTCTAAAGATTATATTGTGTCATGCTAAAGGAGCCAACTGAACCCACTGTAAACTGGACAATAGGCACACGGGACAGCAGCTGCCATTCAAAAGCCCACCAGAGCACTCTCAGCTTATAAAGGGTTAACGTGGTGCTCTGTCATGAAACAAGTCAACAATTTTAAATACAACTTTTTCTTGGCTGGATCATGGCTTTAGAGTTAGACAACAGCCTGATTCTGAGTTGCCTTGGCTGTGCATTCCAATCAAAGGTGCGGCCAACTGTCAAGACTCCTTAATCTGGAAGTCACTCAGGTCATCACAACACTGGAGATTACCCACAAAAACCTCACGTGACCAATGCCAGACTTGGTTCACTGCCCAATACTAGGACGCCAAGTTCAATTGCCTTTTTAGGAATTTAAAGTATCTTCTAGAAAATACCAGAGATGTTAGAAGATGAAATGTGTACTTGAAGGTACTGTTAAAACCTGGGTACAACAGGAAATTAGTTTGTAGTCTAGAATGAACCCCACCCCCAAAACCTAAATGCTATCACCTGACTTTCTTACGGTTATGTGCACCAGTTGAGATCATTTTTATTTTATTTATACTTGTGATCACTACAAGGACCAGATATTTCTTTGGCTGCTTCAAAGTTGCTCAGAATAATAGACTGAAGTGTTATGATTGTCATAAGGGGTGTAGGTAAGATGCCAGATGCAAATTAACCCGACTTACTTCATAATGGAAGGGATTACAACTGGGGACAGGGCTACCAGGAGGCAAAACAGGGGGATCTGTGGACACTCCAGTCAGATCAGGTCAAGGCCAGGGCCTAATGGCAAAGGCCATTCGCCAACTGTTTACATTTATTACTACAACTATTCAGAAGCTGTGTACCCACAGGAATCAACCAATAACTCCCAATGAATTATTACAAAGAACTGGTCATATTCATCTTGGCAGTAACTGTGTTCACATTGTATTAGCTAAATGTGTGAAATTAAATAAACTGCACTGTTTTATACTACAATGTCAATATTACCGAGGTCATTACAAAAGTAATGGGGAAATGCAGCTTGAATGTACAAAATTCTATCAATGATTCTAAGACAGGATGCTTAAAATTTAAGAGAAAAGAAAATCAAATGTCTAAAAGCTCCCAATAAACATGCCTGTGCAACACACGACACTAAAAAGATGATGATCAGGACTGATTAAGCTTACAAGTCTTTTCTGGAGAGAGCCCCACTTCAGCAGACATGCCAGATGGTTATGCCACCTCTTGTCCTGTTCTATCACTGTCCATCTTCCGATCTCCCCATTATGGCAAATGTAGACACTAAGAGAGCAGATGGGAAGTCTTAAGCAAGGTCTTCCTGCCCTTCCACTGTCACTTGGCAGCGCTTATCCACTGAGTCCCTGCAGATTTGTGAATGTAGGTTTCCTACAGACATCCACCTGTGAAATGAGAGGTAACTTGAAGAGTGGAAGGAAGGTAGTACTAATGTTCTCGCCACTGGGAGGTCCTCTGGCAGATAACACAGACTGAATGACATACTTCTCTCCATGTCTCACTCTAGCATGACTCAATCTTCCAAAGGAAAAACACAGTTTATAGAAACAGCAGCAAAGAAAGCTTGAATCAATTGTCTGAAAGTGTGTGCAGGGAGCTGGGGTGAGAGCAGTGTCTGAAGACAGTTCTGTCAAGAGTCTGAACCTCTTATAGCACACACAGGTCTCCAAATGTTACAGACAACGCAACTTTATCAGAAAGAAAAGGGAACTTGTAGACACTAATGTATGTGGTGCTCTCCAATTCTCTACTCAGGCACTGTGGCTCCAAACAGGGCTAGAGGCAGTCACTTGCAATTAGTACTGCCCTATATAGGAGAAAGAAAATGGCATCCATACAGCAATTCAAAGCCCTGCAACACTTATTTGAACAAAGTAAATGAATACCGAGATTGCTTTAATGGCATGTCTACTGGAGTCTGGTGTGTGCTCCAGTCCATTTCAGACTGCAGTGACCACATGTTGGGCTCTCACAGCTCTCACTCTAGGGGCTTCAGAGGACAGTGCATTCTCACGCTCTGCTCATGACTTCCACCTTCCCTAAAACAAGACCAAGTAAGACACCTTGAAGCAACAACCAACTACAATGGGTAGCTCAGAATGTGTTTTCAGATTCTAAGAGAATTCTTGAGGTATGAAATTAATTTTACAGAAGCTGAAATGTGAAAAGTAAGACATCTGAGCCTGCAGGCAAAGAGTGCTACACGGCACTGCAGGTGTTACCCACTGTCTTGACCCTGAGGCTATGTGCTCTCTGACAGCAGAAGCAGAAAGTGCTATTTGCTGCAAGGATCTAATGTTAAGTTGGAAGACTCAAGTTCTCAATTTTGCTCTCTCGATTTATATATTAAAGATGTGGCTAAGTGAGGTTCTGTTGATTAAGATAATCCAGATCTGATAAAATAAGGCTTCAAGACACATTTTTAAGAGAATTACAAAGTACCGGGGTTTTTCAATACTTTATGAGTTAGGCTTTTAATCTCTGACAAAATACCTGACAAAACAACTGAAGGGAAGAAAGACTTGTTTTGACAGATGGATTCAGAGCTTTTGATCGTCACTCCTGGGCCCCATGGCAGAACAAGGCAGCAGTAGCCTGTGAGGAGGAAGATTCTTTCTTATGGTAGCAGGGAAGGGAATGAGACTGGGATCAGGGACAAGATACTCTCCCAAGGACCTTCCAGCAGTTACCAATTTCCTCCAGCAAGGCCCCACCTCCTAAGGGTCTCAGCACTTTAAAAAGCTGCCCCAGAAGCTGTGGCTCAAGACTTTAGTGTTGGAGTCTTCTGAGGGAAACCTTATCCACACCAGAACACCATATATGGGAATACAAATGGAAATTAGTAAAAGCAGCTGAAATCAAAACATGAGTAGAAGGAGAGGTGAAAGGACCAAGAGGGCTTTGCATACTTACTAGGCCCTGAGTTTTAGACAAGCTTTCTGAACCTTATGCAACAATGGCATCTCAAGACTGAAGTTAGCAATATTTTAAGGGATACTGAGAAGGGAGAGGTGATCTCCATACTGACACCATTTGATAGTAGAGATACTTTGGTTTATATCAGGTTCCTAACTTTAGGACTTATGCTATACATACATTATGGTAATAGTACCTCTGTGGTATAGGCCAGATTGTATACCCTCCCACTAAAGTCTTATGTTGAACCCCAGGCCCCAGCAGCCCTGATTATGACTGATTGGAGACAGGATCTTTAAAGAGATGGTTTAAACTGAAATGAAGCATAAGAATGGGCTCTAATCCAATTTGATTAATGCTCTCCTAAGACAAACTTTGGCTACACAAAGACACCAAGGATGTATTCACAAAGGAAATACATTATGAGGACACGGGGAAAGGGCGGCCACCTGCCAGTCAAAGAGGAAGGCTTCAGGAGGAGTAGGAGCTGCTGACATGTTGACTTTGAGCCCCAGTGTCAGAACCAAGAGAAAACAGTATTGTAGTATTTTATTACAGCACCCAGCACACTAACATAGGGCACAAAAACATTTATTCAGCCAACTGTGCAGAACATCAATCTCATTTTAATTTACTATAAAGCAGCAGGTTAGATAAGCCTATCTTATACCATCCAGTCAGACAAACCAAGGTTCACTGTTAGGGTTCTGTTTTGAGGTTGAATGATACTTGGCAAATGATCTAATTGTTTGAACCAGTTTTCTTCTTCAAGAAGTGTGTATCTCGAATCACTGGGTTCCTTCTGCTCTGTGAATGCATGCAATCCTCATAGACTATGCTCCTCTGGATACTGTCAGCTGTAGCACTGAAAAGCTCACTTTGGAGAAGGTAGCTGCGCTGTCAAGTAAGCCATTTCTTTTAGTGAGTCTTTCCTGACTCTTAAGGGTTTACAATTTATAAGTGTTACAGCTTCTTTACTGATTCTGCTCCTAGCTAAACTAAGCATCTACCAATTCAGCTTCTCTATACTATCAGGTAATTAATTTCTCTAAATTCAAGTCTAAACATGTCATTCTTTTGGCTCCCTATTGCTTCCAGTAGTCTTTAAGTCTCAGCTCCCAGAGAGAATATTCCATCTGTACTACATTATGAGCCCCCCTCACACAAGCAATTTTCCTGCTGTTTGGTGTCACCCTTACCCACCTCACCTTGCTATGTGGCCCTTTCCCTGACTATGATTTGGGGGCTGCTTCTCATCTTTTATTCCCTCAAATATGTCCATAAATTCTGAACTGGAATTCTGTAGTTCTCTCAATGAAAACAAAAACTTCCCGTGCTCCTCATAATATCTTACAATTAGGTATTTATATTTGTTTCCTTAGAGCTAGTGAGCTAAGGACAAGCTCTATGTTAACAGTCTTTAGGCATCAAACCCCAAGAGCAGCACCTAGCATATGGCAGGCATTCAAGAACCAATGAATGACCAAAGGACTGAAAGGGAGAGAATGCTTCCAGTCATATTAACCCATCACCACAGACCCAACTCTTGTCATCGTCATTTAGATTAAATGAGTCATGCAAGTAACGGCTTAAATGCCAGTTCTGATTTAAAGTCCCTCTAAGTAACTTGCTTTTCATTCTGTCTACTTACCAAAGACTCACTGTGACATTACTGTGCTATTGTCAAGGTTTCAAAACGTCCTCTTTACAGCAGCAAAGTAAACACAAGATCGTCTGGACTAGAGTCTTGCATGGTATGTGCATTAAATAAGAACAATTTGTTTGTTTTCTCCTCTGTTACCCCCTAGCATCTACTTACTGTGCAAGATAGGACTGGTGCCTATGAACAACCAAAACCAAAACATCAGAAGGCCACCTCTGTCCCTGTAGGACAAGGCCTCTTGGTGCAGATCCAGTGATCCCCTACTTCTTACCTGCTGCCCCTTTCCGATTTTCCTTTTAGCCCATCTCCACACCTTTGTAACTCATACTGATTCGCAAAACAGCTCTGTTTACCAGGGACCCACAGATGCTGAAATAGGCTGGGAACTAGAAGCTCTCTCTAGCAGTACCTTAAAGCCACATTTGGCTGGGAACCAGTGTAACAAGAGACAACCAAAGAACAGACTACCCATCCAACAGAAATGAGACCAAATATCCAGATCAAGAAACAATTTAAACATTGTTAAGTTCAGATGTCTAGATCATAGCACAAAAGACACAATGATGAACAACCAATCAACAGTAGGCCCTGAGAAAAACAACTGAGCTGAAGCACAAGATAAGGACTTACAAGGGCCTTAAAGAGCATCTTATAAATCCTTTAAAGAAGACCATGAAAGCTAAAACAGTTGAATGAAGAATAGAAACTATTCAAGATAGGAAAATAGAATTTAGCAAAGAAATAGAACAACTAAAGAAAACCCAAGCTGAGATAAAACTGGAAAGTATAAACTCAAGCTGTCTAACAAAAACCTCACAGGCAAGCCTCACCAACAGAGTTCAAGACATGGAAGAGAATCTCAAGTCTTGACAATGTCGAGGAACTGGAGTTCAGTCAAAGAAAATGTTAAATCTAAAAAAAAATCTAGGCACAAAATATCCAGGAAACCCAGAACACTTTGAAAAGATCAAACTTACAAAATAATAGGGATAGGGGAAGGAGAAGAGAAACAGGTCAAATGCACAGAAAATATTTTTATGAAACCATAGAAGAAAATTTCCCCAATCTAAATGAAGATACCTATATCAAAGTACAAGAAACACACAGACTATCACACAAACTAGAAAAAGAAAGACCGAAACAAACAAGGAAGAGGGGAGGGGAGGGGGGGGCAGTTCCCTTGTCATATAATAATCAAAACACTTAACATATAGAACAAAAAGATATTAAAAGCTGCAAGAGAAAAAGACCAAGTCATATATAAAGGCCAACCATTACACTTTTCAAAGGAGACTCTGAAAGCCAGAAGGGCCTAGATGGATGTTCTCTGAGATATCAGATGCCAGCCCAGAGAACTCCACCCAGCAAAGCTATCACTCACATCATAGAGACAACCCACTTGAAAGCTCCACAAAGACAAGAAGAAATAATACTAAAATGAGTAAATAACCAAACTTAGGTCTAAAGTCAATGAAATAGAAACACACAAATGAACAGTCAGACAGAAAACAAATACGAAGAATCAACAAAATGAAGTGTTGATCCCATTTAAAAAAAAAAAAAAAAATCACAGAATTGTCAAACCGTTGGCCTAATTAACCAAAAGATGGGAGATAATACAATCTAACTAACAAAATCAGAGATGAAAAGGGAGACATTACAAGAGAAACTCAGGAAATGCAGAGAAACAAAGGGGCATAGTTTAATAATCTAAATTCTACCAAACTGGGAAACCAAAAATAAATGGATGAATTTCTTGATATACGTGATCTATCAATATTAAATCAAGTTGAAATAAAAAAAAAAACTAACTATTTAACAGACCCATAACTTAGTGAAATAGAAGCAGTCATTAAAAAAAAAAAAATCCCAACCCAGCCTCAGAGGCAGAGGCAGGTGGATCTCTGTGAGTTTGAGGCCAGTCTGGTTTACAGAGTGAGTTATAGAACAGCCAGAGTTACAACAGAGAAACCCTGTCGGGGGTGGGGGGGGAATCCCAACCTAAAGAAAGAATCCCAAGGCTAGATTCAGCAGAATTCTACCAGACCTTCAAAGATCACCAGTATTACTCAAATTAGCCCGAAAAATAGAAACTGCAGGAACGTTTTCTAATTCCTTTTATGAAGCCACAATTACACTGATACCAAAACCAACAAAAAGAGAAAAGTATAGAGCAATATTCCTCATGAACATAGATGGGAAAATTCTCAATAAAATACTTGCGAACTGAATCAAAGAACACATCAAAGAGATCATTCACCATAATCAAGTGATCAAGTAGGCTTTATCCCAGAGATGCAGAGATGATTTAACATATATAAATCGATTAAATGTAATCCACCATATAAACAAACTGAAAGAATGAAACCACATGATCATTTTATTAGATGCAGAAATGGCTTTTAACACAAAATTAATACATAGAGATCCTATATACACATGCAAACAGACTGAGAAAGAAATCAGGGAAAGAGCACATTTCATAATAGCCTCAAAACAAAACAAAACTCTTTAAATAATGCTAAGTAAGTGAAAGACTTATATAATAAAAATTCTAAGATACGAAGAAAGAAACTGAACAAGAAAGTGGAAATATCTCCCAGGCTTATGAGTCAGTAGTGTTAGAATGTGGTTAAAATTATGATACATGGTCAACAATGCCTTGGGGAAATGAGAGAAGAGGGTCTAGGAAAAAAAGGCCAAAGGACTTTTACCTCAAGTGCATTTTGATCCCTGGACTATTCTTGAATGTGATTTTGTGCCTCCTGCGACGAGCATTTGCATTCAATCTATAAAACATATTTCTCCCTGCTGAAGCCAGAACATAGCTAGAGAACCCAATCTGGTGAGAGGATATGCTATGTGCTGTCCTCAGTGTGCCCCGAATCTGGATAGAGCCTTCTGCCTTGTTTTGTGCTTTTCCAGGTATAACTATAGCATGTGCCAGATAATTGTATTTAAACTGGTCTGTCCTGAAGAAGTTCTGGGAAAGGGCTGCTCTGCTGATATTTAGAATGTGTTTACTGGCACTTATTTACATGCTTTTCTGAACATATTTTCCTAATCTCAAACAACTTTCTTCAGATCACTGCTATCTTTGTTACATTCGTATATAAAATTACATTGAAACTGAAGTAAAGCTGTCTACAGCATTAGACTGTAGTAGGTCTTTAAATACCTGGTCTCACAGACAAGATGTGCACAGGTCAACGAAGGTCAACAAGTAAGATTAATATATCCTCTGCAGAGTAAAGAACACCATTATTTGAGCAAAGCAGCAGTCTACATAATGGGAAGGTTCTTAAATATCTTTACCAACTATACATGTGACACAGGTTTAGTATCTAAGAACAACAACAAACAGCAGAACACCAAGAAAATAACCCAATTTTAAAAATGGGGTACAGAACTAAGGAGAGAGTTCTCAAAAGATGAGAAACAGATGGCCAAGAAACACTTTAAAGTGTTCAATATGCTTAGCGACCAATGAAATGCAAATCAAAACTACTTTGAGATTTCATTTTATCCGAGTCAGAATGGCCAAGATCAATGAAACAAATGACAGCTCATTCTGGTGAAGATGAGGAGTAAGGGGAACACTTCCCCATTGCTGGTGAGGGTTCAAACTTGTACAGCTTCTATGGAAATCATGTGGTGGCTCCTCAGGAAGATTAGAAGAGATCATCCTCAAGATCCAATTATACAACTCTTGGGCATAAACCCAAAGGCTCTGTCTACATCTTACTACAGAGACATTTGCTCACACGTGTTCACTGGGCTCTATTCTTAATATCCAGAAATTGGGAAACAGCCTAGATGCCCATCAAGTACTGAATGAATAATGACAACATGATATATTCACACAATGAAATATTCACACAAGACAAATATTGCCTGTTTTCTCTTATATGTGAATGTTAGTTTTTGAGCTTTAGACATATGTTTCAAAATAAATAACCACAAAGGTTAGGTAGTAGGGGTTGGAGTGTGCAGGGGGTGAAGGGATCTTTCAAGGAAGGGGAAATAGAATACAGTGTTATAAAAAGATAAAGCAGAAACTAGAGCAGAAGGATTAAGTGGAGAGGGTGTCAGAAAGGGGGGTGGTAGAGCAGGCTAAAGGGGGAATACAGTGATACAATAATGGCCTTTGGGAAGGCCATAAGAAACCTAATACTGTAGAAGCTTCCTAAAATATATGCATATACAAAAGGGATCTAAATGGAGTCACATATAATAGAAGAGTCAATGCCCCAAGTAGACATCTTATACAATCAGGTAAAACCTCTAGTGCCAGGAATGTTACATATTATTGACTCATGGGTCACAGGGCCCCATGGAAACCCCCATAGATTACAGGCGATTGCCAAAGCTATTGGTTACTCCATAGCCTGATAGTAAGGCTCTATTGCTGAAGACAACGTTATATATGTTGAACATGGAGAAATTCAGCCAGGATTCAATTAGAAGCTTCACTTCTACTCACTCACTAATATTCATGATTCTGTAAGATCTTTCAAGCTACCACAGGAGAAAAGTAATCATGAAGAACACCCAGGTACCCTATCAGCACAGCAACAACCTGTCTGAGAGATATACTGTTGCACTAGTGGCAATGTCATCGGGGTAATCAACCACTTTTTGATCGGCTTTAAGGCCCACTGCATGACCCAGAGGCCCCTGAGCTGGGAACTGACCCTAGTACCAGTTGCAGACCAGATGTAGAACTGGCCAGGAGGTGCCTGCCATTCAAGCTTCTAAAGGAAGTAAGCTACCAATACTCCTACCCAGCTATAACGCCAATAATAATGAGGGGGTGGTATTAAGTTGGCTGGGTAGGGCAGTGGGGATCTGGGAGGAGTTAGGTAAGACTATGATCAAATACGTGAAAAATTTAAAAGAATAAAGAAAAATGTATGCTAACTAGAAGTGAGAAAACAAAAGGCCATAAAAAGTATGACCACACTTTCTAGAACATTTACATAGTCATATCATCATACAGCTCAAGAAAAAAGCATGCAACTGTACTGGATTCTAGTTCAAGATGGGCGTGGAGCCAGTACTCACTAAAGAGTACAGCGAAGCTCTCAGAAGGTACCAGGATGGAGAACGTTCTCCCAGCAACCCCTCCACTGGAGTGAACAGTAATCAATTTCTTTGTTATTCAGTCTTTTTTTCACATGCCCACCGTCTAACTCATAGGATGTGATCATGTGGGCTGGACAATAGGCCTTATGAGAACAGGGTCACACAGAAACCACATTCCCCTCAGGTGTTCTGAGCTGGAAGATGCATGTGCTTCACCAGGGCACTTCATTCTGAAAACTGAAACATTTATGGATTTTCACGTTTTTAAAGAAAGCAGAGACATTCCTAGTTATAGAGTAGTCTTGATTTAGAAGATCTGACTCAAGACCTATTTCCTCTTTCCATTTATGATGTGATTCTGGACAAATGACTCCTTTGGGAACCACACCCCCTGTTCTCTACAGCAGGACACTTCAGGGAGTGGTGGCCTAGCTACAGGAGGAGTTGTAGAGCAAGTCTCATGCAGCTTCTTGCCTGATACTTTCAACAAACTGTAGGAGAGCCTCTGATCTAGCACTAATGATACAAACACAAAGAACAAGGCATCCCCTGGAAAAGTGAAGGCCACATGTCACAGGCTATACAGAAAATAGTGTGTCCTGAGCCAAGATGAAAACTGTTTTAATATTCTCACCAACCCAGCATCATAGTTTACAGGTAAGAGGACTCATGTATTCACTCACAGCTCGAGTAGCACCTTGTCTGCTCATGTGCTGGACACTACCTCACAACAGCCAATCTGTGTTTTAGGCTTTGCAGTCACTGTAGGACCAGTATTTGATGCATGCAATTTGTGGAGTATGTATCTGATCAGGACAAACTTATTTACAGAATTTGAAGCTTCTGGGAAACAGGAGCATCATTGCTAAAAAAGCATCACTGTTCACACACTGTTCTGTGAACAGCAAGACAAGCTCCAGCATTACGTTCCCCAGAAAGGCAGGATGTTCACAGTTCCCGTGGAATTTGGACTGAATGGTTACCCACTTTGAGGCTATCATCCTTCCTTAGATGATATTAAACACTTAAGTCAAAATTTCAGACTAGATAAAATTAAACTCTTAGCTCTCAAGTCCAGGTACCTTAGCATGACAGTATCCAGAAGAGGTAATGTATGTCATTTGGAATGGCAGATTCCACTCTCTAGTTAGAAGAAACAATAACAAACCGCAAGTCAATCAAGTTCCACTAGCTGATTGCCGCATCTCACTGTGGAAGGCCCTGTGTCAAGCTGATGTAAGGCCTGGCAGCATGGGGTGACTCTTACCTTTGGGCTGGGGTGCTGTAGCTGTTGTCGTAGGAGTCGTAACTCTGTTCATCATATGCAGTACCATACCCATCGTCATAGTCCTGAAACACATCAGAAGAACAGACATTCAGAAGATCTTCTGGAAAGAAAGAGGATTCTGCTTCCAGTCACAGTTCAGCACCAGCTATGCTGAACTCTGAGTCTAACCAGTGTGAAGATAAGCACAGGTGTGACTTCAGTCCAACCGCCAGAGCAAGAAGCTCCCAAACTTCTACAAAAGCAAGCACATGCTGGAAACAATGGCTAGGATCACCACTGTCAGGACCAGGAAATTAACCATAGAGCTATAGAGAGCCAAGGAGTATTTATTTAAAAACATACACACAAAGAAACCATGGCTAAAGCCTGGTAAAGAACAGAATTATGTGACATTTTCACCTAGCAACAGCCTGGAAGCCACTGGGGTGCAGGGAGGTGACTGGAACACCTTTTAGTAATGGTTCCCAGTGAGTGGTCTCATTTGACCTGACTTGGCACTCTCTTTAGTATTAACAGGCTCACTTCCTAGGGGTTATCTGAAAAAAAAAAAATAATTAGAGCCACTTGTTTAAGATTTCAGCTGCTAGAGACTGTGGAAAATAATTAATAAGAATAAAAGATCAAAGTATTTCAGAAAAGCTGGTAGGCCCAGAGCTGTTTCTTTTGGTTGACCCTGAGATACAGCACAGGGGGAAATGGACTTCTAAAGCAGAGTTGAGGATAAGCTGGCTAGGCGAGTGTCAATGAACACAATGAGTGCCAGTGTACACAAGGTCACTCCTGCCAGAAGCCAGGCACGAAGCTAGTTCAGAGGAGACTGAAGTGGTCACACCTGATGCACACGGACTTCACAGCACTTGTTTTGAATAATCCTAAATGTGAAACAAAAACAATAACAAATCCCAGAAGAATGTGACTCCCAGAGCTGATGAATTATTAATATATTGTGTCTAGTTTAAAACAAGAAATTGAGACATTTAAAAAAACCCACAAAAATATGGTCTCTTTGTAAGAAAAATAGCTGTTAATAAAAATTGTCCGTTTTTATGAAGATGAGACATTGAATCTGCTAGGCAAGGGATTTAAACCAACATCCTGAACACAGCCTAGGACTGAAGAGACTGCAGTGATCAAGTAAAGCATTAGTACATTGCCTCCAAGCAGAGAATGTCAGTATATTGAGAAGCCAAGGTAAATGCTTGACTTGAAAATCGACAACTAAAGCAGAAACTTCACTGGTCTCATCAACAGAAACACTGGACATAAGTCACTGAACTTGAAGACAAACACGCTGAGAACAAAGGATGGAAAAGAGAACACAGCATCGGAGACCTGTAGACAGCACCAAATGTATGAGCACATGCACAATGAGAGGTCCAGAATGGGGAAGAGGGGAAGAAAATTATTCAGAGTAACAAATGGCTCAAAACTTCCCTAATTTGATGAAAAAAAACTTTACATATCCAAGAAGCTTAGCATCTCCAAATAGTAAAACCTCAGAGACCCAAAGCTATAAGAGCCAGAAAGGCAAAAACAGTGAACCTCAGCAGAGACATGCATGCCATGACACAGGAGCATCCTGACTCTCACCAGATGGACAGCCCTAGAAGACAGTGAGAAGATACGGCAGCAATATTTTATATCCAATAAAAATCTCCTTCAAAAGCCAAGGAGAAATTAATACTGTAGCAGATAAAAACAGGAAATTTACCAATAGTAGATATGCTTTTTAGGAAACAACAAAGGGAACCCTTTAGAGAGGTGAGAAACCATTAGTAACTTGAAGCTACATGAAAAACTTCATATTCATATACATAAAGGACAACACGAATATGTAATAATTTTGTACATCTACAGAACAACACATCCAATAAGAGCAAAACACACATGCATGTCAGTGGATCGCAGAACACAGTCCATGCATTCAATGGAGAATTACAGTAACCAAAGCAGTATGCCACCAACAGGCACATAAAAAAGCAAATCAGAAATTACCCTTCATAGTTAAATGTAATTCACTTCTTAACAAAAGTACCAAGACACTTCAACAGAGACTTTTCAATAAATGATGCTGGAACAACTGCAGATAGACTCACACGTAAGAAGATAAAATTGAACAGCAGCCTCACTCACATGTAAACATCAACACAACATGAATCATTTCTGTATGTGAGCAGTTATAGAACTAAGAACAAAACCTAAGCATGAATAACTACATTTTTATGACCTTGGATCAGTCATTTCTTTGACAGGCTAGCAAAAGCACAAAGAGCCGAGGAATACAGAGAGAAAATGAGAGTTCAGGAAAGTTCAGTGCTTTTAACCTTCAAAGGACACTATTAAAAATGAAAAGGCAATCTACTGCATGGGAGAAAATATTACAAATAACACATGTGATTTGGTCTACTCTCCAGAATATATAAAGAACTCTTATAACTCAACTAAAAGAGCAAATCCACTCTAGTCATTCTTTGGGGAACATTTTTTTCTGCATGTTAACTGACTGACTGTGGATCTCACTATGTAGACCAGGCTGGCCTCCAACTCACAAGATAGCCTCCTGCCTCTGCCTTTCACTGTTGCTTTTAAAAGACAGTGAACTACAAAACAGCCCAGAAAAACAATGTTTCTGTAAAATGGATGGAACCAGACATGCTACTCGGCATTTAGGCCACACAAGCACTGTATCTTGTCCTACAACTGACTCTACATTCTCAGGGTAAGTCACACAGTGACTTTGGATTTATTAATATTTTTGAAATGTTTAAATTGTCTATGAACAATACCTTGTAACATCAGGCTCAGCTATTCAGAGATTTCAAATATGTGCACAACCTCTGGAGGCAGGAAAATGGACCGCTGGTCACGGAAGCACCAGCATCAGTGCAGAGTCCGTTAAGTACAGTCTCTCACCTGATGCAAGTTCATCCATGTATCAGAATCTATTTTTACATTTATCCAAATCCATAAACTTTATTGAAGGGACAAGAAAGTACATATATAGGTCCAACATATGAAGAACTTCATGAGGACCCTAGCATCATCAGTCATCTTCAAGTGGTACCCCACAATCCCACATCTGCACCTTTTTACTGAAGTTTCAATAAAACTCGAGGTCAAGAATGTCAAAAGCTAGTATATGAAAACGTGAGTTATATGATAGATTCAAACGTGATTACCTCATTCTCTTAAAATACTTTATTTTTATTTGTGTATAAATGTGCTGGTGTGTGTGCATGTGAGTATGAATGCAGGTGCTCATGGAGGTCTGAAGAGGACATCAAAATCCCCTGGAGCTCAAGTTACAGGCAACCGAGTGCATCCTAAAGTAAGCCTAGGGAACAGAATTCCAGTCTACACCAAGAGCAGCCAAGTGTTCTTATATGCTGAACTGTTTCCTTGGCCCCAATATTTTTTTTAATTAAAAAGAAATAGATAAAATAATTGTACATATTTTTCATGTACAGTTTTATTTAAGGACATCAAAATGTTAACTACCTTAATTTGGTCATTATGTATTCAGTTTTAAAAATCATTTACATACTCACTTTATTTGACTTAGAAAATAGAAGGTTTCAAAATCCTTCAATTTTACAAAACAAATATTAGCATGAATGGATACTACCAACTTGAAAGAATTAGGCTTATGTAAATTATATATGATTACCTATATTGTTGAATGTTCCGTACCAGAGGAAGAAATGAATACAAAATGAAGGAAATTAATATAAAAGAAATATAACTGTAACATAAAAATCAAGCACAGTGTTCTTTCTTCAGAGTTAAAGATAAATTGCTGACTTGACTGTGATCTCCCAATAGCCAATGCAAAGTGAACATACAACAAATTCTGAGACAATTTTTCACTATCCAAGAAGTTGCAAAATGGTGACATGAATTCTGACGATTACTAAGCTAAATGCTGGCAATAAGTAATAACAAGAACATTTCTAATCACTACTTAAAATCTTGAGGTAGCACCTAACCTGTTGCTGGTACCGTGCATGGACGGAGATCTTCCTATGTCTAATGAGTGTGCTCGCATACGATGGACTGGGAGAGCGATAACGGACCATCAACGAAATCCTTATAATTCATCATGTCAAAGGTAAGCACTGAAGTGAGACAGACCAGACCAGCTGAGAACGGGAAAGGAAGTTCAATGCCAATGCACACAAAAGCAAGTTTTTATTTTTCCTTTTCCACAAAAGGTCATTAAAAATTATTCAAAATGAACCAAAGGTGTTAAGTAATGGAAGAACAGGAACAGAGACCCATGCCCCAAGCACAGTAAGAGCTGGAATGCACACTGTAAGTCACGGGTGGAGGGATGATGATGATGAGAAGCCAGGAGCGGCACCATGGAGAAGCTGTTCACCTTATGGCTGTAAGAGGTGCCTCGTGAGGCTGCTCCCATCAGGCTTTGGGAAAATGACAGCCATGTTCCAAATCCATCAGTAGCACAGGGGGCTGGGGTGGGGGTGTGATCCCCTGGAGACATCATTAACCTCTCAGAAACCCAACTTGGCAAACTGCAAAGTGGGAATCAAAACACAGCCCCCGCTATCTCCAATGGTTGTGTAACATTAATCAAGAAAAAGAAGTAGGTGAAAGTGTTTGACACAGTACTTTCCCAATAAAGATGGTTCTGTTTCATTTAAAGACCTACCCCTTTAACTTTAGAACTACTGAGTCAGAGAAAATCAAAGCTATCCAAGTATAACTTCTGTAGAAGGAGATAAAGTCTTAAAACCTTGACTAAGATGCAAGGTCTGCATTTCTACCCTGCAGACACTATGATGTAAATAAAGACCTGAATGCCAAGATTAGCTGTGGTTCTGTACAGATCCTGATATAGCCTCTAGAGATATGCCTGTGAGTCACTAATACAATGTCTCCCTCTCACTTGTATATAACTGAAGTAGACATACATTGGTTGGATTTTCTAAGGTATTCACGACACAGAAGAGAGAAATAGTAGGGCACTTACACTAGAAATCCTATAAGCAAGGAAAAAATAAAAATATAAATGGAAAAGCCAAAATGACATAATAATTTCACTGAGTGTGTATTAATGTGGCATCATGCTAAGTGTTTGTAATAGGGTCTCACTACATAGCTCAGGCTGGCCTCATGTTTGTGATCCTCCTGACTTAGCCACTTCACTACAGTTACATGTATGTACCACTAAGCATGCCATGCTAAAGCTTTCTCTACTGATGGTGAATTTGTATGAAGTGCCTAGCACTGTTGGGAAACTTGGTGAATAGGATCAAATTAAAACCTCTGTCATCATGGAGCTGATATTCTTGCATCAAAGAAGGCAATAGAACTTAGGGTTCTATTATGATAAATACTATGACCAAAAGCAACATGGGGAGAAAAGGTCTTATTTCAAGTTCATCACCTCGCTAGGGACTCAAGGCAAGAACATGGGAGGGAGTGCTGCTTACTGGCTTATACATTATGGCTTGCTTACCTGTTTTCTCATACATCTCAGGACTCCCAGGAATGGTACCAACCTTAAGATGTTGTCCCCATCCCCAGCCCCTCACATGCAAGAAAATGTACTATATACTTGTCTACAGGCAAATGTTATAGAGGTATTTTTCAAGTGAGGTTCCTACTTCCCCAGTGCCTGTAGCTTGTGTCAAGTTGACATAAAACTAACCAACTCAACTAACCCCTTGTCAACTTGACATGCAAATATATCATCATTCAACTAGAACCTCTCCTTTCTCATTTGTCCCCAAGATCTCATATTAATATCACTATGACAATATTAAACATCCCAATGTTTAAAAATCCCACAATGTTTAAGTTCAGCTTCTAAAACATCCAGTTTAAGAATTTAAATCGTCTCTAAAAATACCTAAAACCTCTTTAAAATTTCCAAAGCCTTTCTAAAACACCAAAGTCCCTTTAAAAAGTCAAAGTCTTTCAACTGTGGCCTCCTGTAAAATCAAAGTGACAAGCTAATATTTTCTTGTTCCAGGAGGGAAGAACCAGGGCACAGTAACATTCAAACCAAAAGCAAAACTAAAGTCCAACAGTGTAAAGCTCAGTGTCAGATGTTGGGGACTCACAGTCTTCTGGGCTCTATTTCTCTGGCTCCGTGCCATTCACAGCACACACAGTTGTCTCGTAGGCTCAGGTTGGCCGCATTCCAAACACGTTATTGCCCTTGGTGGTTGTCCCATGCTACTGATTCTATCTAACATGCTGGGGTCTCTGCTGCAACTGGGCTGCACCTTTACCAGCAGCCTCCCCGGGGTTTTCTCTGGGGACTCTGACTCTGCCACATGGTATCAAGCCTCAGCTTCTCTTCATGACCCCTCCAATCCCGGGGCTTCTATACAACTGAGGCTGCATCTTCACCAATGGCCACTCCTGGCCTCTTACAGTGCCAAGCCTCAGACTCTCTCCATTACATTTTTATGGCTTCAAAACTCCTATCACCTGCAAAATTCTTTCATTTTGCCAAGTTTGGCTGTCAGCACAAGGTATGACTGTGGCCTCCTCTGGACCACAGCTTCTGCATGCTGACCCTGAGGAAACACTGCCCAGATTTCACCTTAATAGCGCTGATCTCTTCTTAATCACAGCTGATTCTTCAGCCCCAGTTGACCAGCATCCATTACCCAAGCAAAAGACAGTACTTTAGTGGTTCTAGCCTCTTATTAATCACAGCGAATTCTTCAGCTCCAGCTGCAAGAATCACAAATTTTTAATTTAAAATACTGAACAGTCCTGATAGCCATCGAAGGGACTCTCAAAACTGCTCTCTGAACCTTCACAAGCAAGGCTTCCATTACCTGCTCTCGGTGATGAACACAGCTCTCAGTGTTCTTATCTCCTAAGCACCCATAGAATTGTCCACTGAGCCCCAAGATTTCAGTGGCCTTTCCAGCGCCAAGTTAAAATGCTACCGCAATCCTCCCCCAAACACATATTCAGGTCTATTACAGAAATTCCCCATGACCTGGTACCAATTCCTGCCTTAGTTAGGGTTTCCGTAGCTGTTGGTCATAAACACACCATGACCAAAAACAACTTGGGGAAGAGGTGCAAAGCACAGGCAAATCTTATGGAGGCATTTCTCTGTTGATATCCCTCTTCCCAAATGACTCTAGCTTAGGTCAAGTTGACATAAAACTAACCAACACAGCAACTAGAGCAACTCAAAGCACCTTTTATGAATGCTTATGAAGAGAAGGTTTGAGATTTCTGATGGGCTGGACATCTATGAGATTGAATGCAAATGTGGAAGAAGTGAAGGAGACAGTAGTGACACGGTTAGAGCTGGTAGGACTGGATGAACAGCAAGGAGAAAGGTCATGAGGAACAGGGATACTACGGTGTGACTGTTCCCGAAAAATTCATTCTGAAATTTAATTCTCATTGACGTGGTATTGTTGTTGTTGTGAGATGCAGTCTCAACTATGTAGCACCAACTGCTTGGGAACTGCTGTGTAGACAAGGCTGGTCTTGAACTCTCAGAAATCTACATTCTTTCTCTCTTGAATGCTAAGATTAAAGACATGTGCCACCACACCCAGCAAAACAATCATCGTGAGTGAATTCACCCAAAACCAGGAAGAGAAATGTCTCGTATTTTCTCTTATTTGTGGATGTTGACTTTGAATCTTTAGATAAGTTGATCTCATTTAGAACAAAGTTCAGAAAATTACTAAGTAGACATGGTGGCTCTGTGTGTGTGTGTGTGTTCAAGCAAGGGGATCACAGGTCATAGGGGAGAACCTACTACTACTATTCTGCTAAAGGGATATAGTATTAAACTGACTCCTGATTTACCATTATGCTCACAGATTAGTGAACTTCTCAAGCTTCTATTTGTAGTAGGTTTTTGGGAGCAGAAGAAGCCCTGAATAAATGTGTTTTTGACATGGGCACAGTCATGTCAAGGACCCCCAATGCCTTAGCCCTATGGGAGTGGCAAAGCCTTCTCAGAGTGAGGTTCAGAGGGATAGCAAAGCCTTCCTCTAGTCTGTGTGAGGATACTGACAGTGTGTGCAGAAAATGTCCATCATAGCTTTTTTCTGCCCAGATGTTTACAGCCTGAAGACTTCTCCTTACAGAAACAGCTCCCATAGGTTATCTAAACTGCCTCCTTGATTGAGCTGTATACTACAAACCCTGCCTCCTATGTTCAACTGACTGTAATAAACACACTGACTTCCTCAGCGCTGTGATTTCTCCATCAGATAACGCTACCATCCAATCCAAGCTTTTCTGTCCAAGTGTCTCTTTTTATTTCATTCTCTCACTGCTCCAATCAGGTAATATCCTTAAAGTCATGCAGGGATGTGGCAGTAGATGGCAATTAACACAGAGACCCACAACTGGTCAAGGTGCAGAAAATAAGAGACTGGAGTACTTAACCCTAAGTAATGCATCCATATCACAACCCTTCCCCAGGCTCAGAGATGAGGAAGTGGAAAGACTATAAGGCCAGGGGTGGTGGATGACTACAATGAGGCCATATTTTCCAGACACAGGAGGAAAGCTGTGTTTAATTTGGTATGAAACTCATCTGGTTAGTTTTATTTTCAGATTTTGCCTTTTTCAGTTTCAGAAGGTTTTTTTTTTTCCTCCATTTTATAATTTTGGTATTCTTATTTTTAACTTTCTATCAATAATCAGTAGGACTGAAAGGCTGTGCTTGCTCTTTGAATCTATAGTGGTCCCCTCATAATAGTTTGTCATTATGGTGACTTTCTGAATGCCTACATTTTTTTTTTTTATAAATTTATAACTGTGCATAATTACTTTGAAGCCTGCACTGTCATATTTTATTTAGGTTTAGGACAGGATCAGCAATTCTCCACTGACCCTACCCAACAAAGAAAGTCATGCCTGGAGGATGAGCCCTAGTCACCGTGGGGGAACTACATTCTGAACTCTAATTCAAAGTCGATTTACCAGCTGCTTCACCCAGACCTGTTGGATCTTCAATGTTCCCAAGCTCTGATTTCTTTCAAGATTCCTCCAGCCTCTCTGCTACTTTCCTAAGGATCTAACACTAGGTCATAGCTGCCTTGCTCAAACAGGGTTCTAGAGGATGAGAACCCAGATGTCCTAAGACATCAACCAACCAGACAAAATCATCTTCCTTCCTGTGCATCTGGACTGATACTAATCATGGCACACCCGTGAGACAGTTGAGGTAATAATGAATAGATAACTATATTCTGTGATTCAGAGGATGACTGCTGAGAATGGATGCACAGGAGAAAATCTGCCATAAGTACCAAGCTTGCTTTTCATACTTTTGTTCTCTATGCTGTTCAACTAATAACTTTCTTCTCTCTCCCACCTCTTTCTTTCTCTTTTCGTTTTTCAGTTTTCATGTATTTAAATATTCTTCTTAGTTGTTTTTGTTTCACCTTTTGTACTTACTCACAGCAACACAGGAGCAGAGTCTTACTAGTTTCTAGTACTCAGTTTATTTCTGGCTGTGTCTGCCACTATGTATGAGACCTCATGAGAATAGGAGCTTTAACCCTTTTCCCAGGTTCTGCCACTAAGTGAGCATCCAAGGAATGCTTTTTGAACAAATACATGGCTGCCAGTGATGGATTCCATGGATCTACTCATTCTTCCAAATGTGCTTCCATATGAGTGATGACTGGTCAAAAGAGGTATGCCCAGTGATGTCAGTCCTACAGAGCAAGGGAGAGGGCTGCTGATCCATCAATGCAGAGGTGGAGACGAAAGCACCCAGCTGTCAATTTAGTAAGAATGTTCCTTGCTCAGTTTTCAGAGCTCACTGAGAACCCCTCAGATCATTACCTAGTCCTACAGCTTGAAGGAAAATGTGATACTTGCTTCTGAGGGCAGTATCAGATCTAACAGTAAAATTCTCTTAATTCACAAATTGATCAAATCTTTGAACTTTTTACTCAAGAGCAAAGTGAGTCATAAAACAAAAATCCTAAGTGCTTAGCTTACAGACTGTCACTGAAGAGGCTCAGCCGGTCACACACCAGGAGGATCGAGCACCCACATCTAGAAATAGAACACCAACTATTCCTAGAACTTCTCCCATGTCATTTTGCAATTACTGTCTGACTGAATTACAAACCGCCATCATGATTTTCAATATAATCTGAGGGTATTAGTTGCTTCTGAGTTTTATGTCAATAGAGTCAGAAGAGCTACCGTTTGGGGCCATGTCTCTTTCATTCAGTATGTTTGTGTGAATCATTCACACTGATGTACACAGCAATGACTGGTTCCTCCCTGCTGCTTTATAACACTGCTCTGTCTGATCTGGCTGCAGGCTGTTTATGTATTCCACCTGGGTTGGCAGTCTTCAGCTTGTTATTGCCTATGGTTTCCCTACTGAGCCTCAGGGTGCACTCCCATGTATATCTCTGCTGGGAGCCACTCAGATGCACCGTGAGGTCCTGGGAGGGGAGGAGGACTGTGCTGTAGGCAGTATAGAAACTTCCCAAAGTGTGTGTACACATTTGTACTCCCACAGCAGTGCAGGACACTCCTACTATGCCAAATCCCGGCCAAGACCTGAAACTGCCTCACTGGTTGATAGAAACTGTACTGGTGTTCTTCCTGAAAGTTGAGGTTCCGCTGCTAAGTATAATTGGACTTTTGAGTCAATAGCAACTGAAGTACTTAGGTGTCTCATAAGCGGTAGATACAACCCTGAGGACTTTCCCTACGATAATCTAACTAATCTTCATAACATCCCCAGATGCTAAATGCTACTATTTCAATTTGTAGATGAGGAACTGAGGCAGAGCAAGAACCCAAATGGATGGGTTCTCTGCTTTGCAGCTATGTCTGCCCCTGTGGCCAGCTTGCCTTTTACTTGCTGTAACCAGCTTGGTGTTGCAGTCGCATTTTAAACTGTTACCTAAGTTTTTAAAAATATTCACATTCAAGTGAAATAGCTTTGATGTATCTTTTAGGACCCATGTCCTGTCGTGCACCTCATACTCTATTTACCTAAAACTAAATTACACAGTGTAAAAACTCCTCTATAAAGATAAAGCTCATTAACAAACTTCATCAATGACATACTGCCATCAAACTCCTAGTCTGCGGTACAAGCCCTTCTCTTTCTCTGCTGGCTACCCCAGCCTACCCCACCTTAGTGCTACTAGTTTCCTACCTGAGTAATGCTACATCCTTTACAAACCTTCTGTCTTTGGTCCTCTCTCTATATATATATTCTTTGTACATAAGTTAGTTATGTATATTTTTTAAATAATCTATTTTATTTATATGAGTGCTCTCACTGCATGTACATCTGCATGCCAGAAGAAGGCATCTGATCCCATTATAGATGGTTGTGAGTCATCATGTGGTTGCTGGGAATTGAACTCAGAACCTCTGGAAGAGCAGTTAGTGCTCCTAACCACTGAGCCATCTCTCCCGCCCCCAAAGTTATATATATTGCTATCCTGAAAGTCAACTGTATTTTGTCTCTGTATCAACAAATCAAATACCGAGGCTTTCCCACATACTGAGCCCTGATGATAAAAAGCGATATAGTGTCTACCATCAATAATTTACAGTGTACTGGGAAACTGTCCGACAGGAAAGATCAAATCACTCTAAGATAACCCCATGCATCTACACAAGAGGCTGACTACCTAAAGGGAGCAGGGTTGTAAGCAGATAAAAATGAGGGTGCTAATGCTGGAGGACAACACGCATGCCACTGGCTAATCTGACACTAGCAACAGGATTAGTCTAAGCCGAAAGCAACTACAAAGGAGATGAAAAAAAAGCTGTCTGCCCTGCCCAACTTGTCTGTGCTCATATATTTAACATGTGGAATTATTTTGTACAATTTTCCATTGCTAAAATAACTTAGCTATCCCAGCAGTTTAGGAAGAAGAGGATTGGCTTGTGAGGCTCCTGACAGATATTTCTAGCAAACTGCATATTGTGGCTCTTTAGTCTTATTTCTGGTTAAGTGAATCTAAGAAGTTATAGAACACTCATGCTTTTATCTAAATAAGATGTCCCTGGGCTTTTCAAATCACATTTTTAAAAATGCATTTTCATAAATAACCTTTTCACAATCTGCACTCTGTTTTAATTAAAATGTTCACTATGGAAAACAAGGTAATTGAAGCAGTGTAGAGATTAGTTACCTGTCAACATCATGTCAGCAGTGGCTGTACTGGGGAAATGTGCTGCCAGTAAAGCCCTCATCTGCGCAAAATACCAAAATTTGTCAGGATCAAAATTTCAGGTGAAGCCTGGTATGGTGACATACTCCTTTATTTCCAGTTCTGAGGAGGCAGAGGGGAGCGGATCTCTTGTGTTCAAGGCTATCCTGGTCTACATAGTAAGATCCTATCTCAAACAAACCCACGAACAAAAAAAAAAAAAAAAAAAAAAAAAAACCAATAAAAAAGACAAGAAAGGAAAAAAATAACCAACAAAACCCCTAAACCTTCAGGCAAGCCTGAATGGGAGCATTCTCCCCTTGCAACTTTTCACACAGAATCTATGCTAAGGAGTGACAGGTAAATTTCAAACACATGCTTAGCTCTCCCTAATGGCTTCTCTGATGTTCCTGCTGTGGGATTTCAAAAGAGTTCATTCCCAGCACAATGGAGAAAGTGTTAAAGTGTTCCTAAGTGACAGGTGAGGATATTACTTTTCTTCAAAACAGCTTCCATCTAGTACAGTCTTAATGGGCCATAAAGTAAGAGAACAGGGCAAGCAGTGTGTCTGCTGAAAGAACCTGGGGTTTGGGCCTCTACTTCTGCTCAAAGGCATCTCTGATTGTTTAAATGGGTTTGAGCCACAGCTGACATCCTGTGGCATACTCTCCTGAAGTGGCAATGCAAGGCATGCCTAATACTCAGAGAGAGGCTTCACAGTCACCAAGTAAATGGTTGAGGCCCCTTCTCTCATTAAAAGTAGTTTCAGAGCACAATGACATCCTAATTCATAAATCAGTGACAACGGTGTGCTGTCCTACGGTTCTATGGTCATTCACAAATAAAGTTACTTCAGGTCCCACCAGCCCATTCATTCCAAACACAACAAATGAGTGAGGAAGTCTCACTGACCTCTTGAGTGGATGACTTCACAGAAGCTCAGCACCACCCCCAGGAAGTTAGCAAGCCCAGAGTGCAGCAGTTGGGACAAAAGGTGCATGCATGGCCAGTTATGCCTTGATGTATATTCAATGACTTTACCTCCAGCTCTAGTTCTTGCAGTTTTTTGCTCATTTTCCTAATTCTAGCCTATAGCATGATATGAGCAAGAATACTGCAAACAAGAGCTTTAACCTAGGGACTACAGAACTGGGCTCCAATCCTAGCTCTTTTCCTTTTAGCCTTTGGGAGTCATTGTTGCCTTGGCTGGGTGCTGATCTTTCTAAATGAGGCACGTCCAGGAGTGCTCCTCTGAGCTGCACACACAACTGTGTAAGTGAAACTTTTAACAGCCTGCTCACTGCTCACTCAAATTCTTGTGGAGCATGCAAATGCCTGTGTGCTACCTACTGGGCATCTGGAAGGAAGGTACAGGGGTTAAACCATTGGGTCTGCCATTTAGAGCTGTTCCACGGACTCCAGGAGCCTTTGTTTTCTCTTTAATTTACAGAGTACAGCCTTCCCTTGGCATTTATAAAGTTGTCAAGGCCACACCACACAAGGCAATTTCAGAACATCTCTTACTCTGTTCAATAAGCATGCTATAGCTAGATAATAGAAACACACCCAAGACCAGCTGAAGGAAAGACCTTCATTATTCTTACCAAGTTGTAGGACCCCACCCAGATAGACCCCAAACTGAGACAGGAGATTCACCCCTCAGCTCAGCCTTACACACTGAGTGGTGGTATCTTATGAAGATAACAGGAGATATCACTAGGCTTGAAAGCTGACTCAATCATAATTAATTGAGTCAGCATAAGAATAATATGCTTATTTCTACAATTTAAGTTTATGTATCATGAAGAACTTGTGCATATTTTTAACAAGTATGATTTTTTAAGCCATTTCTGGGACCAGCAAGATGGCTCAGTGAGTCATGGCCAAGCTTGACACCCTAAGCTCTCTCATCCACACAGTGGAAGAGGAGAACTGACACCTGCAAATTGTCCTCTGACCTGATGATACACGCAACTGCATGTGGACACATACAGATTAAAGTTGCTTTTCAAAACTATTTTAACACTCCAAACACCCACAGCCACTCAGTTTTAGTTTGTTTCTATCCTCATTAAAATATTTTCTTTTTTTATTCAATCACTTTCTCTTCAAAATCAGGATTCTACTTGATGAAATTAGTCTCTTATTAGACCTCTCTTGGGTCGTTAAAAAAGCCAAGTTTCAGTGAAAAACACTCCATTATAGAATCATCAAGCTGGGCAAAGTTACAGACATGGAGCCTACAGCAAATCTGCCAGCTACAGCATAAGCAGCATCTGCTTACTGAGAAGAAACTCAATCCCAGAGAGGCTAAATGACACGGATAGAACAAAACAGATGTGCATCCTAAAGGGCGGTGAAAAGCCCATTTAGCCTCTTGAAATAATAGCTTCTTCATTAAATGGCACTAGTATTTCATATTTCTTAGCTCACCACGCAAGCCATCTAGTGTTCTCTAAAATTGGCTGAAGATACTCAATTTTACTTCATTAAGAAGATGGGAAAGTACATGAATGCAAGGCCATGACTCGGGAATGAGTCAGCTTAGTGATGCCAAGTTAGCTTCTTTCTATACCCTTTGGTGACATCTCCAATCTGTCAGAGCCTGTGAAAGGACCCTGCAAATGGAGATAAAATAAAGGCAAGAAAGAAACCCAGTCTACTGAACACAAAGCCAAGTAAAGGAGCACAGAGGTAGTGACAGCGCTAAGTGGCAGAGGTGACATGGCAATTGAAACACAACTTAGGAGCCCAGTGTTCTGGAAGAGACTGGAAGAATGCAGCCATTCATGCTCCAGTTGTGTGTGGCTGGAACTGAACTGCTTGTAAGGCCTAGTGAACAAACACCAGGTTAGGGAGACAAACAGCCCAATTTCCCAAATGGCCAGTGTCAGTGAGCCTGGATTACCTTGGCCTTGCTCCTCACACAGCAAAGGAAACCAAGGATAAGCTTGGGCTCTGCTCTGTCTTGGGCCTTACCTCATAAGGAAAGCCACTCTGAAATGACCAATCTGTTTTTCCTTTTTTTTTTTTTGGTTCTTCTTTCTTTGCCTTTTATTTTATTTTATTTATTTGTTTGTTTGTTTAGTGTGTGACACACACACACACACACACACACACACACAGAGTTAACCTCTCTTGTTTGGTTCACTGAACATTTACTCTATTTTATGGGATAAAGTACTGTTCATTTCTACAACTGAAAACAAAGGCAATTCAGATTTTCAAATTCAACAATCATCTTTTCCTTTGACACTAACAATGCCTGATAAAGACAGAGACTCCAGTTGCAGAGGTAAGGGCAAGACAGGAAAAGGAATTAAAAGGAACTCAAGAGCTCATGGAAAGGCATGCAATGCTCAGATTTCTGTGTGGTTAAGGAGTGCGCTAGCACGAATGGGGCCTTGCAAGCTGATGTGCTGTGTGCCAGAGGCTGATGAGAGTCAGCGAGGAGAACAAAACAGACACTCAACTTCATACCGAAAACACTTAGAATTCTTAACCAGTTTCTCTCCTTTATGTGACAGGGGAGTGACAGCACATCTAAAATCTGGCTACATAGGTTTTCATAACCCTTGTCATTGCTGGGTATGTCATGTAAGGTGGCTGAATCCATGCTTCATGACTGACCATCCTTGTATGGTCACAAGTATTTGGTTCCAAATAGATGATTACTTCTTTTTTTTGAAGCAGAGTTGTAACTAATGCTCAAAGTAACACGTTGGTAATAATGAGTTGTCAGCAAGTCAGAATTGCCTTGACGAATTATACAGCTGAAGAGCTGACTCTGGCTCTTCCCATGTGTGGCCACGCCAGACAGAAACTGTGGATAGCCAGAGACCCAGTGCTTAGAACTAGATTTTAAAATAGAGGGGCTAGTGATGTGGGTGACCTGTTGTATCTGTGCTAACTTAAAGGGCTTGTATAGAATGGAGATAAACTATAAGACATCTGATACTGTCCGGAATTTGGTGTGTAATGAATGAACCCGCACATATGGAGCAAAAGTGAAATACTGACAACAGCAGAAAAGTGGACCCAAACCAGGTGTCTTCTTTCCAGCAGTTAACATGTGAGCACTTTGGTTGTACAAATAGAAGGAAAACTGCAATAAAAGCAATGGTGAAAAAGCCTTTCCCCTTGGCAGTTTGCCTGTTACAAATAATTGATAAGGTCCTTCAGAGGCAGAGATGTAGATTCCATGCACAGCAGGGATGCATGCTTGCTTGCATGCATGTTTCCTTTTTCTGTGACCAAAAGGCAGCATGCCCCCAGTTTACAGGAATACTGAGCTCTGCCAGGCCTGTCTTTCTGTGTGATCACACTCTGAATTGTTAAAGTGTTCACAGTGAAAACACTGAGGGTTTCACTAATTAAGTTTTCAGTTGTGCAATTATTTGGGTATAAGAAATAAGTTGGTGTCATTGGGAGAAAGGAACTTCTCATTTTCCAAAAAAAGAGATGTGAAGTTACTATAATTATGGCTATTTTTTTCTACCTTAAAAGTAGAATGCAAGGTCCCAGTGTGTACTAAATATTCAATGAACAAAACTATACTCAATAACTTATTTCTGCATTTTTGGAAAAAATAGTGATGGTGAACTACTTTCCTTTCCTGGGATATTTGTTAAAGACAAATCTACTGGAGGGAAGGCTATGAGTTGAACATGGGTAGCCAGCTCTTCCCAAGGCTCCTACACATGCCACCTAGGCTCCTAGGGATGGTAATCCCAGTCACACACACTATCTGACAACAGACATTCTTCTGGATGACTAAGTCAGAGAATCCTTTGTGATTGTGACTGTTGATGAAAATACAGGACTTAGAGGCATTATAGACGATGCAATGTCTCAACCACTTCAACAAGACATTACCCTGCACCCTCAGTTTTCCACATGCTTCACATAAGTTCACTACACAGAAAAATTAGTAACAACCTGTCCATTAATTGTGTCTTTCTTGGCGCTTGACCTGTTATGAGAATGTCTTTCCATTTTTGAATACTTACTATGAAGATGGGCTGTCTCAAGTATCCAGACAGACTTTCTTAACAAAGCATTAAGCATGCCTGGATTTAAAATACACACACACACACACACACACACACACACACACACACACACAGGGATTCTTTCTCTGGGCTTGGTTTAAATAAGCAACTGCATGATAGCTCACCTCCATATTTACCCTAGAAATAATCACTTCAAACAGTATGCAAAATCAATTTTTAAAAACTAAATTGGGTTGGTTAAATATCATCAAACAAGGTTTATGAGAATAAAATTTTTGTTATTGAATATCTATTGAGGACTTTAAAAAACTTCTTATTCATTGTAGTGCCAGGAATCAAATCCAAGGCTTCAAGTATGCTATGCAAATAAGCCAAGTCCCCAGCATCAAGGACATGTTTAGAATTTATATTTCTGAGATAAAGATGTTCTGATGTCCTTAAACACTGAAAAGGTCATTTTTATTTATTTCATGTTATTGGTTTGTTTTAATCCTTATCCCAATCCACTCTTCCTAATAGTTCTCGATTTTTATTTATCAGCTTAAGGTGTCTTAAACAGCTGAGTTCTGAACAGAAAGACACAAACCGTATTTAATGGAACCAGTGGTAACTTCCATGAAGAAAAGTTACCCTGCTCTGCAGGGCTGTTCAGCCAGCAAATTCTTAAAGAGTGTGCCAGAAACTGCCAGTGGCTGGAGAAAAACTAATGAGGACATGACTTCTCTTCATGAAAGCTAATGATCTCCACGGCAGGTAAACATGGACAGTAAATACAAGTGTACTACACAGCCTGATGCTAACTCCTGAGACAATTGACAACTGTGTTGCAGAGGCCTCAGCAGAGTGCTGCACAGGAGGCACCTCTCTAAAACTTAGCCTTCCTCAGAGTATGCATCCCTACACACACGTCCATTTAGTCAATGTTTACAAAGGCCCAGGATGTGTGGGACAGGACACCAGACACTGGAAATGAGAAGGTGATTAGAGAGATAGGGAGAAGCCCTTGTCCTCAGAGTTTAGAATCTGGTTCATGGTAACTCCACTTAAGTGGAATAGCTCAGCATGCCCAAAGAAGACAGGTCTTTCGACTTGCTCTAAGATGAATAACTACCTATTCTTGTTCTTTAGGGCTCTCAGTTTTGGAGTTTGGTATTTTGTAGTGTGCCTATCCTCTTGAAAGAAAATGAGGAAACACAAAGTTTGAGGCTGTTTATTTTTTGTCATTTTGTTTTGGTAACACACCCTATATGTACAATGATGAAAGCTAAACACTAAGAGGCTTTCAAACAGTTAAAACCAATGGCCAATGTAAAACACATGTCAGAGACTACCCGGTTATACTAGTGTGTCTGGAACAGGGGCAGTAAGTTCCATTTGGGTCAAGAGGAAACAGCTGAGAATCGGTAATGGCTGACTACCGTAAGTGAGGAGAAGGGGCCTTTTCTCCTCCCTGCACCAGCCATCAGTGATGCCCTAGATGCAGTACACAGCTGCGGAGCATTTTACATCAACTGTGTCAAGAGGAATTACAAAAAGCTAGCTTAGTGGGGAAAATCCTTCAGTTTGGCCAGTAATCTGAAAAGGTATTAAAATGAATAACATGAGAAGTTAAATGATCACATTTCTAGTCCGATTCCTTCATAGTAGGAGTCAGCTTGGAGAAGGTGTACCTAAAGCAACGTCTTATTTCCTGTACCTTGCTATTCTTCCTAAAGTGGCATGGAAAGCATGTGTGCCCAGAGTTGCTGCCTTCCAGGAAAATTAAAACTAAACGGAGAATGTAGCTGTCAGGAATCTGAGTGTAACACTAGGGTGCAGATACAGCAGAAGCAGCACTGGCCCCAAGTGCAAATCATCCTTCAGAGGCACTAAGTGGCTTGGAGAGAGCCGGGTGTGAGTGTGGGACTTAGTAAATTCTTTTTCCTTCAGAATGCTCCAATCTTTGCTCCTGAATAGGAATCAAGTAATGTTCTGCAGGGCAAGCATGGTAATTGATGCCAAATAAGAGTAAATTCATTCAGCACAATATCTATCAATTCACTAATTTGATTGTTGCAATTATTTTCTCATTATCAAAAATTGAAAAAAAAAAATCAGAGCTATGAGCAACAAACACCCCACCCCCATTTCCAGTCCATCTCTGCACACGCACCAAAAATGAGGGTCCATTTGCTTTTATTTTCCTCCTCTGGGCAAGAAAGGCTTGGATTTATTCATCTCATTTTTTAGGCTGATCAGCATATACACACGGAGGCAAGGAATGTGGATCTGGCTCATACAGAAGGCTCTCAAGAAGTCCTTGTTGAGGGTGAGGATGAATTAGGAGAGGAAAAGATGGTAATACTTTTTAAACATGTGGTTATGAAACCAGCAAATGTTAAATTGCCCAACTCATTCCAAATAGATGGTGAAATGAGTTCCATGATCCAATTCTCCCACAAATCCTGCCTAGCAATTTCTAGAATACCATCCAGCCATGTGGGTCTAAGAGCCGTCAAGGTAAGCCAGGTGGGAATAAAGTGGGATAAAGCAACTCATGGCATGCACCTACAAGGACTTCAACAGCATTCCTTCTCTTTGTTGTCCCTATTCCTTTTGGAAGAGTCAGCATTTAAGAACTTGAGGCACAGCCATCAGTGTCAGTTTTGCAAGAACACAAGGAAACAGGAAAATAAGCAATTTTAAGCAATGAAAAAAAGAATAAAGAGCCACATCCTTCAACAACTGAATAGTAAAACAGGGAATCTGCTATGGAATGACAATGTTATTGAGTATAAGTCACAGGGCTCTCTGCTAAGTCAAAGGAGCCAAGTGCTGCCCATCCCTGCCCTGCCACATGTTCAGTTTAAGTAGGAGAGAAAGAGTAACAATAGCTGTAATGCTGAAGAGCTCAACAACTCAGCATCTGCTCATGAGTGTCTCCAGTAATAGCAGACCTATGCAGAAGCAGGAAAAGGATGCAGATGATATGGGAAGAGCAGTCTAGGCCAAACCCAAGACATGAGCCAGATCTAGAAGAATAAGAAGACAGCATCTGTGGAATTTCAGTTAAGTCCAGAATACACAATTCAAAGCAGCCACAGATGAAACTAAAGAGGATTTCAGTGGGTTGGGGATAACTGCAACCTTCTAGAAACTGTGCAAAGAGGTGCTCGGTACCTCCAAGAGTAAGAGCCATTAGGGCTAGCATCTGATCCCGGTCACTACTGCCTTTGATAACTCCCTTCAATAACCACAGTTAGTGGCAGGAACCATCCATCTACTGACTTCTCATTTTCTCCACCTGTGACAAGCAAGGAAGCTAGGCCAAGAATCCTAAGGGCTGGGATCCTTAGCAAATTCCTTCCCTTCTGTCCTACTTTTACAGTTACACTTCTTTCTCTTTCTACTACAAACTATATCTAAACATTAATGAATTAGTAAAGAAAGCTAATTGATACAAAAGTATGAAATTTTAGTTTTCTTGACTGAAAAGAACTTCCACTACAAATCTATACTTTATTAACAGATTAAAGTGACACATTTTAAGGCAACACCATCTTGGAATATTTAGGTAATCACTTTTCAAGTGACAGACTTACTCAGGTACAACCTGAAATAAAAAAGCACGTTCTAGTAAACCCATGGAAGAGCTTAATAGCTATCTCCCTGGCCCTGTCTTGTACTCCTTGCAGCTAAAATTCTGCCTTGCTTTCAAGCTGCTTGGCAAAGCGATCACATACTTTCGGATGTGTATCCTTCAAAAAACTACTCGCTGAGCTGAAGAGGTGAACCAGACAACATGACACAGTATATCAACTGGATCAACTTGATCTCCAAAGCTGCCAGCTTTACTTACATACTCTCCGTAGGTCTCCTGTGTTGGGGGTGGTGGTGGAGGTCTGTATCCAGTTGGGGGGACACCTCTTGCTCTGGGAGTGAGAAGTCCTCTTCCCCGGCTCACTGGCCCTCGGGTGGAAAGGACTCCTCGGGGAGTTGGTGTCCCACGTGGCACCCCAACTGCAACAGGCCTGGCTGTGACTCCACCTCTTCCCCTGTAAACAAGAGGGTCAAATTAGCAGAATCTGTCATATTTTCTAACATATTATCTTCACATACATTGACGTCTCAGACGAATCACGGTTCCGTACTTCCGTAAAATGTAGTAAGGATAACACAAAGTAAATCACAGAAATAAATATGTTTCTGGGCAGCTAGCACAACACAATACAGGCATATCCAAAGCAGAGCTTAATTTCTTCATTGTAGACACAGTGGGAAGTTCTGATTTCTGGGAGGCCACACAAATTATGCCATTCCAAAATGACAGCAAATGGGATTTCAACACATGAGTGGGCCTTATCTTGCTCATCTATAGACAAAGAAACTGAGACTAGGAGAGATCTAAAAATTGCCTGCAAACACATACAGAGCAAAGCAGGATTTCAAAATGTATGTCACAGTTCTGCTCCAGACCAACACAGAACAGGCTTAAGGGAACAGAAGCATGTATCCATGATGAGTCTGCAGCTTCTAGGTCAGCCTCCACAGCAACCTGCAAATGTGGATTAAAAGCCTGAAACAAAGGTGTGCTTCCTGGAGTGCACACAACCCTACATTCATGCTGCTCCCCCAAGTCTCTCTTCTGGGGACTCCTGGATCACAGCTGGGGTCAGGCAGTGCACAGGAAGACTATGGGTAAATATATCTCCTGCACTCAAGAATAGGGTTAGTTCTTTTCTTTGCAATGAAAATGGAAAAGTTTTATTACAACATTATTACTTCTAACTGTATGATTTAGCTTCAGATGCATTCAGGATCAGAAAGGTATCCTGAAGTGGTAACGGCAAGGTAATACTACAAAATTTTAGGAACCAATATGTTCAGATTCCAAAGTGGTCATCTAAAGTGGTCAATGTAGAGAAATTATCACATATGCCTTCTACTAGGGACACAAGGCTTTTATGAATTTGCCATGTAATAGGGAATAAACAAAGGAAGATATAGATAAGATTAATTCAGTTTGATAGACATGAGTAACTGAGACATGGTGTTAAGAACCAGCTTCTGGGGAAGCTACCACAAGAGCTTATAATGCCATTAAAACATTACTACATCACAGGAAGTTTTAAAAAAAAAAATTTATTTTTTGAGACATGGTTTCAGTATGGCATGGAACCCACTGTGTAGACCACTCTGGCTTCTGGGACCCTGACTTGAGAACATGATCTTATTAAAGAACAAGATAGTGCTAGGTACCAGGGACTGTGCTCTCTTTAGTTTTGTATCATGATGTCTCTTCATTTAGGCATTGTGCATCCAGTACCTAGGCTGTCTTGCCATAGAGTTGCCATAAAGGAAACTCAAGAGAAATTTGAGTCCCAACCATCAGCTGGGGTAGTCTTCCATGAAAGGCACTACACACGCTATAATTATGTTTCACACAGGTAGAGGAAGGGGTCTAGAATAAAGAAAGCATTTTACTTCCTTACCTTTTGGTAACATCACCACTTTCATGGAAAGAGCACCAAATTAAGAAACTGCCAGTGATTTAAGGAACACTGAGTTCCTGCACTCTAGCACTGTGTGCTCCATCATGACAGTCTCCAGCCAGTGAAGACTCATTCTGAGCTATTATCTGACCATGTGATATGCAAGAGCTATTCGGTAATACAATAGATTTTATGATATACTTCTATATAATACAATAAATACCAGGACATGTGCTTTTGTGTAGTAAATTTACTTGCATAAGGTTAAGTATGTGTCACTCAAAGCAATGTTTATAGACTTATATTCCAATATGGTGATACCTATTTCTGTATACACATGTAATCATGAATCATAAATGATGGCTAGTCACAGGAGTCCATTAGATGTGATACACTTACATAAACCAGAGAACAGAACCGCCTGAACACTTAGTGTACATGGTTGTGTATGCTCTGCTTTTACAGGACAGATAGCACAATAGTTTGTTTATATCACTGTTATCATGGTTACCACATCACTAGGCGATAGAAATTTGTTTTAGCTGAATTATAATCTAGTAAAACCAATCTCACATTACAGGACTGCACCTAACATCTATCTACCTAGATCACTGAAAAACAGCCTGGTAGCACAGGAACGTCCATTCTAGGAGACTCTTTCTTATTTGTCCGTATATACTGTTTTCTTTGAAGGGAAGTTATGAACAAGACATTTCAGTCCTATAAAAGAAGTCTGTATCTGCACATGTGAAACACATTACCTGCCCTGACACATGGCAACAGGCAGCAGAAAGTGGTAATGTATGGACAGAACAAATTAGAAGACTGAAGGTTTTGCATGTAATATAGTTTGGGGATGTGTAAGCTTCCATAAACTGAAGATAAAACTAGCATAGCAACTGCAGTAGGATGGATAATGCCCTGCCATCCACTACTCTGCTGCTGGAGTCCTGGGAACCTGTACAGGTTATGTTAATTACGGGAAAGGTCTGATGGAATGATGGCATCAGATTACCAAAGCAGGCCCTCCATATAGCCGTATACCCCTTATAGAAGGGAGACGGAGAAGAACTACGGAAGAGGAGGCTGTGTGAAGATGCACGGAGGGAGAAATGACGCGGCCACAGATCATAAAGCCCTGGCAGTCACCAGGAATGGATGCGAGAAGGATTTCCTCCTTGTCAAAACCTCACCCTTGGTTTAATGACACTGACTCTGGCCATCTGGCTTCTGTTTCTGTGAGAAAGAAAAAAAAATTCTACCTAAAAGATACCAGGTTAGTAGTAGATAGTCATGGCAACTACAGAAAACTACAGCAAGTAGGTAATGAAGCAAGACCAGAAGGTGGAAACTAAATTCCCATTTACTGAGCATCTACACAGTGACTCATGAACTCAGCCACAACAACCCTTAGCTCTTTCTTCCTGGAGGGACCCCAGGACCCATACCCAGGTCTGGCCTACAATACAGTAGCACAAATAGCTACTGACTAGCACACTCACAGGAAGTAACTTGCATTCCCCACATGAACTTGGAGATATAAAATAAATGTCATTTTAAATTCCATCACAGTCTATCTGAAAAAGAAATTTCTACATAGTTACCAGCTGAGCAGAAAAGTTTAGATTACTAGCTGGGGATGGTGGTACAGGCCATAATCCCAGAACTCAGGTGTCACAGGGAAAACACTGTCTCCAAAAACAAGTTCAATAAAAAGTTTCATCTCTTTTTTTTCCATTGATTAATTTTGAAATAGGTGTTTAAAAATTAAAATAATTCCTAATAAGTTTAAGATAACCATGTCAGATTTTTATTTATTTCTTTGAAACATTTTTCTCTTATTATAAAATCATCATCAATTCAGAAAACAGAAATAAAAATGTTGTGCCCTGCTGACTCAGTGGTTTTCAGCAACCCTGGGTCATGGATAGTGGATGCAAAGGAAAGGGCACTCAGAGAGCCTCTCCCTGCCTGACGCTGTGCTCAGCACTGGCAGGAAACACCCCAATATAGAACAGTCAGTTCACATATAGGGTATTCTCTCAGTACCAATGCTACTTACTGACTTAAAAACAAGATCTATCCCAGGGACTTATAGAATCTGTTCAGGGGAGAGAAAATGCTGACAACTACTGGCTAGGAAGTAGTACAGGCTGTATTTAAGTCTAGGTTCAAATTTCTCACACCAAAGTCAATCTCCTGACTATGACATAACAATTTCTGAATGAACTTTTGTACAGATATACTGACAGCTATTTCCATCTATAAATGAGAACAGCATTCAAACTATTGCCATGGCAAGCTAACCTAAAAACAAAAAGTAATTAACACCTACCTGGCTATTGCTGGTGTTGTTACACCTCTTGTACGCAGAGTAGATTTCCCTCGAACCACTGGGACATCTGCATTTTCTGAACCTCCATTTAAATATGTTAATTCCTGGAGCTGTGCTTGCCTGATTTCATCGTTATAGTCCTGCACAGAAAAGATATTGAAAACATAAAAGCACTTAGGATATAAAGCAAACATTTTTAAAGGAATATGAGGTCCAGAAAGCAGTTAAGATATGAATTTATTAAAATAACATGAAAATATATTTTTTTAATAGAGAAAACCACAGGTTCTTACCCCAGCCTAAAATTGCAAGTGAGCAGACCTCTGTCCTTTCCTTACCCATAATTTCCTATTGAGATATCTCTAAGATTCAAAGCCACATGGTTGTGACATAGGTATTGCTATTCACAGGTCCATTCACTCATAACTACAGATCATTTACAAATTGACTAACCATAAAACCTCAGGCAGCCGGTCATATCACATCGCTATCAGGAACAGGGAACAATGAATGCATGTACATGTGCTTAGCTCACTTTCGTTACATTAACAAAATCCAGAATCCTCTGCCTAGGGAATAGTTCCACCCACAGTAGGGTGGGTCTTCCCATCTCAATTAAGATAATTAAGATTATTGAAATAATCTTACCACAGACATGATCACAGGCCCATCTCACAGGTGATTCTAAATTGTGTCAAGTTGACAATTATCAACTTATGCTGCACAAACAAGGACATTCCAGATTTATAAATTGTATTAAGTATTTTGATTCCTGCAAATCTGTACTTCTTACACAGTACAGCAATGCCCACACATTAAACTCTGAATCTATGACTTCATCCTGATTCTTTTCTCTTTATAACTCTCCTCAATTCCATTGGATAATCAACAAAGACACAGAATAAATAGATAAAACTATATCATCACTGCTTTGTAAAAAAAGTTTACAGTCAAAGAGGAAAGGTCTATCTTAGTGTCTAGCAGCCAGAGAGGGGCCATCCATGAAAGAGTGAGGCCCACATCAAATGGGTGATTCGAAGTTCTACACAGAGGGAAATGAAAAAAACTAAAAGCGTATTAAATTCTAGAAGACAAGAGATCCTAGCTAAGGTAGAGGAACATCTTAAATTCAAGATCAGCATAGGTTACACAGTGAGTTCCAGGCCAGTCTGGAATACAAGTAAAACTATCAAATAAATAAATAAATACATACATACATACATACATACATACATACATAAACAAATAAATAACCAAAAAAAGGTACTATAACAACAAATTATAAAGACAATAAGGAGTCCTTAAGAGAAAGGAGAAGCCAAATCACATGCAGCTTTATTTAAGTCTCATTTAAAGGTAACTTTAAATAACTATAACTAAACCTTCTGAGACAACAAATTTTTATGGAGTAAACTACACATTTAGGTTTATGTATTGGAATGGACAAAACAAACCTTCACAAAGTAGACTGTAAAAAATAAAGGCAAGAAAATGAAAGCTACAGGGTGCTTACAGAGCACAGCCACACAGTCTATGCTGCATTACAGTCTAACAGACCGTTGACTAGACAGAGTAGACAGAGAGGCAGACATGGAATCCATCTCCGTGAGATAAAGAGTGTGAAGCAGAGTTAAGAGCCACCCACCTGAAGACAGGAGCTTCTCTTGATACTTGACTACAAAAAGGCACTCACTGACAGAAGGGATCACAGGTTTACAGGCAGCAGGGCGGACTTCAAACTGGAAAGCCATGAGCACACTTCAATGTGGACAGGGAATTCAGGTATTTCCTGAAGTATGTATAACCTGATTTAAAAATCTGAAAAAAGCCAGGCAGTAGTGGAAGACGCCTTTAATCCCAGCACTCAGGAGGCAGAGGCAGGCAGATCTCTGTGAGTTCAAGGTCAGCCTGGTCTACAGAGCAAGTGCCAGTCAGCCAGAGTTACAACAGAGAAACCCTGTCCTGAAAAAAAACAAACCAAACAAAACAAAACAAAAATCTGAAAGAAACAGTACATTTACAACCAAAAATATGTCTTTTTCTCCCCCTGATCAAGAAAAAAATAAAGAGGCACTGTAGAATAAGAGGAAAACCACTAGCACTGCCAAAAAAGAAGCTGTAACACACTGTCTGAAAGAGAGGCAAGCAATGGAGCTCAGAGTCAGGGCGGGCTACTGGACACAGACCCTTTCCTGGGCTTATTTGAGGCACTGTGCCTAAGAGCAGTCACCTACATCCTTCCATCATTCAGAACTGTCTAAAATAAGACTGCTAATATCTTGTCAGCCATTTTGCTAAAAAATGTGTGAAGATTAATAAATAATTTGCAAAGCACATTCTAAATAAAATGTGCTAGGAAAATGCTAATACTTTCCCTGTGGAAAATTGTAGGGAGGTGTGACACTCAGTTGTAGATGGCTAAAAATAGATTAAAAGACTGTGGCTGAAGCACTGTTTAGACACCAGTAAAAATTTGGAAAGTAAATTCAAATCATTTGCTCTAAGTAAGATTAGGTGTTTACAATGGGGCCCACTTTAAATATCAGCTTTGCAAAACTATTTTAAAATATACAGATACTAAATGATTCAATGGATAGCTATGTTTTTTTTTTTTCTTTTTAAGACAATTTAAGAAAGTTTTAGTTGGTGTACTCCTGTAATATCAGATGGGCAGGTGTGATGCACTCATAGTCACAACCAATCATCCATGATGGCTTATGGACTCACAACTTTAACTCTCTACATGAAAAAAAAAACAATTGAAACATCTACAAATTTATCGACAGTTAAGAGTAGAAAGGGGATTTGAATAGTAGTAGTAGTGGGTGTGTGTGCGCACGCGTATGCACAAGCACTCATACACACATATGTATGTGTGTACGTGACTTTTCTTCCCAGTGAATTTATTCTGCTATGTGAGCCTGGAGAATGTGGGAAAAGGTTTTAAGTGACTCATAAAAATTAACACTAAGGCACTGACTGGTGGACTGCCTCACAGGATAGAGATGTTTGCCATCAGGACTGATGCCCTGAGTTCAATCCCTGGTACCCACACAGTGGAAGAAGAGAACTGACTTCTGATGTCCCATGGCACTCTTAAGCTAAAGCATGCCTGCATGCATGCATACACATAAATACATCCAACAGACATACACACACACACTTTAAAAAACTAAAAATCCTAAGGATAAAAGTGACATTGGAATTCAATGTCTTCTCTGACAAAAACTTACTATTTGCAATTACTGGTCAAAAAAAAAAAAAATCACAATATTTACATTCAAGGTTTTCCTGGGATCACTGCTGACATTGTATTTATAGGAAATAAAATTACAGATCATTATCTGGAGAACAGCTAAATAAACTCTGGAATGAACAAACAATATAATACAAATATAAAAAATAGTATAAAACTTCACATTTGCTCACAGGAACAAACATACAAAATCATATAAATTTTAAGAAACAAAAAATAATGAGTAAGGATGGTATTTTTGGATAACTGAGAAAAATGTCTCTACAAAGAGCAATGAAAGTAAAATGGTTCAAAGACACCATCTAAGGAGTCTGAGAATGGATTTGAGTCATATGAAAAAAGCACTCATGAAAAATAGCTAAACTGCAGGTACGAAAAAGTAGACTCTGTGGCATTCTTGCCTAGGTGTAGGGGGGGGAGTGGGGGGGGTGAGAGATCTCCTAGAGAGAGAGAGAGAGAGACAGAGAGAGAAAGAGAGTGGGGGGGGATCTCCTCCTCCTCGGCCCCAGTATGAAAAATCCTTAGCTCTGCTGAGAAACCTTGCTTACTCTGGAATAAAGGGTAAAGCATCCCATGCTAGCAGCAGTGTCAGTAGCAGTAAAAGTTTCAATAGGAAGGGAACGAGGAAGAACAGCATATCAGCAAGCCTAATACCACCACCTCTAGTGAGGCAAGCAACACTAGAGGGGAACATAATGGAGCCCAGAAATGAGCCAGACAAGACCTTGATAAGCTCTCACGCATACTTGCCTGACATGAGTCTGTGTAAAGGAGAAACCGAGGAACCCCAGCAGGAAGGAAAGCCAAGGGAGAAATGAAAATGGGCCACTCTGGATTCCATAATGCATATCAACAACGGAGTCATATTAAAACAAGCTCTGAGCACAGCCTCTAGCCAACCACTGGTAACAGCTAAGCCATGTGGACACAGCATGTTCTTTTCTAGGACAGAGAAAACTAAAAGCAAGAGAGGAAGACATAAATACACGTGTTGCTAGCTAGAAAACATGAAGGACACAGAGTCTGGGGATTTAGTTTGACATAATTATAAGAGAAATGGAAGACAGACTACCAGCAACAACAGCTTTCTTAGAAGCATAGCGCTTAGAATTCAGGCTTGCTGCAGTATGTTATCTAAACTCAAGCATTTTCAATAACAACAAATAAAGAGACACACAAAGAAAATGTAAACCATTCTTACAGAGGAAAAGCAGGCAAAGGCAACACTGTTGAAGAGGACCCATTTGCATTATACTTGCAAAAGAAGAAATGAAAAAGTAACATCACTGCTGTGCAAAGTCCCCAGAGATACTACACAGCAGAACTGAGACAGTGGAACTAGGGAATCTGAAAACAGACTATGAGCAACAGAGAAAGAAGGAAGAAAAATGAGCCCACAGCTGCAGGATGGGAGCAGACACACCAATCTGCACTTAAGGGTAGGTTACTCAGCGTGGAGGGTAGCAAGAGAAGGAAAAACTCAAAAATAACAACTGAACATGTCCCATATGTATTATGTGTTTATATATATACATGTGTACATATATATATATACACATGTATATATATATAAACTTACAGATATACAAAGCTAACCCCATCACAATCAAAGACAGCCACATGATGGACAAATTGCTCGAAACCAAACTCTAGACAGAGCAAAATAAAAAAGTGTCATAGACAGAAGCAAAGTGACCCCTGGACTCATTACAAGTGGTGGTGGAAGGGGCTGGGGGGAGGCACAAAGTCATGCAGAGTCATGGTCAAAGGGTTCTGAGTAAAAACTGTCAACCAAGAATTACAAAGCCCACTCTTCACCATGTAGGTCAGATAAACTCAGTCCCAGAAAATCAAAATAGAAGCAGGTTTATATTACAAGAAAGACTGAAGTTACTTCTTTAAGCTCAAAAGAAAAGGTACTGTAGAACAGCTCCGTCCACACAGTAACACCAGAAATGACAAGTGTAAAACACGGTCCTATAAGTCAATCTCCCACAGTTACAGATGTGCAAACTCTAACAAACTAACAGTAAACCATACCTTGCAACTTGTGAAGAGGACAGGATATGTATGAAGACAGACTGAATGCAAACTTGGCTTTACACACCTAAATCAACAAATGTGATATGCTATTGTTAGTAGAATAAAGGAGGAAAAACTACAGGATCATCTGAGTAGGAAGACACAGAACTGGGGAGGGAGGGGGACGAAGAAGACAAAATATCATAGGCACTCAAAATGCCAGGAGTGGTCTTTAATTACAGCATGACAGGTTTGTCACAGCACCCTAATAACTCTATTAAGTAGGATTTTATTTAATCATCCCAATGCCTATATTTTTTAAAATATGCTCGGGAAACAGTAAAAATACCCAGCAAAGTCAAAGAGCAAAATCAATATGAAGAAAATCAGCTGTGCCTTTAAATAAATGTTCCATTCGTAAGAGTATCAGAAAATATAAATTATTTGGAAATGAGGCTACAAAGATGGCTCAGAAGTTTAAGAGTATTTGTTGCTTTTGCAGAGAAGACTGGAGTTCAATTCCTAGCAACTACACAGAAACTTACAACCTTCTGTAACTGCAATTCCTGAGGATCCAACACCTTTTGGTCTCTGTGGGCACTGCACATACAGTGATGCACAGACACACATTAAAGGAAAACATTCATACATACAAAATAAAAATAAATCTTCATTTTTTTTAATATTTGGAAATAATTAGACTCTGAAAAATGTAAAATATTTTTGAGTTATTAAAGACTACTGCTTGTGAGGGTAAGTACTCCATAGTCACAGAATAGAAGACACAAAGTTAAAAGTTAACTGCAAACTCATCTATAGATTTAACAAAACATTCAGAAAAATCCTTGATGAACATTATAGAAATTGGAAGCAAAAATGGAAATGCAAATGACCCAAGACCACTCTGAGAAAGAAAAACAGATCAGGATGCCTGCCACACCCACGGGAGTAGGTAGGGAGAATGACTTACAGCAGGAAGATGGAGGGTTTGGGAGAGCCTGGACAAGCTTTATTGAGAATTTAAAAGAAAGTGGGGTTGGGAGCAATACTGGATAATTTACGCACCCAGAGTTCAAAGTTCATTCAAAGGATGAAGGAAGAGTATGAATTGGTTTGGGACAGGCTTACTGACCATATATAAATCAATGGGCAGAACTGAGAGCTTCGCACTAGGCAATTCAATAGGGGGACAACAGAAAAGGTCAAATGTAGATTCTAACCTCATGCTACACACAAAAATCAATACAAAGACACTTAAATGGAAAGAATCTTACGAGGTCTTTTTGTTTTGCTTTTAGACATCATCTCACTGTGGAGCCTTGGCTAGCCTACAACTTAGTGTAGCTTTGAACTAACAAGATCTTCCAGGCACCCAAGTTTAAAGGTCTACATCAACACACGTGGCAAAACGATCTTTAAATGAAAGAACACTAATAAACATTTATAAGGAGATAACAGGAGGTAGTAGAAAATTTGTTTAGACAGTTTTTTAGCCAGTCCAGATTCAGGATTAGAAAAGTAAGACATACCTCCTGACAGTACAGAAAGGCTATGGGGTAAAAGGTACCACTGCTGCCATCAGTGAAAGAAGGAATCTGCCCCGTATGACAGACGCAGTTTTAGTCATCTACGTGAATATATGGCTCCCATTGGTCTCTGTCAAACTACAAACTCTAGAGAGAAGGAGCTATGATTATTGGTTTACAAGTATCTACCACACAATGAGTACTGTTCTTAGACTAAATTAGGCTAAGGGTGTAGCTCAGTGGTATGATCTGTTGATAAATGTAATAGTTGGTTTCTTGATAACAGATATGGTCATAATCCATACTCCATGTAAGTCAATCTCCCAGCAGAGCCTAGGACTTCTGAGGACAGGCTTACTACAGATACTTGCCTAGCAGATGGGCTATCTTTTCTAAAATAAATATCTACAGAATCAGAATGTTTAGTTTATCATGAGCATGCAAAAAAAAAAAAAAAAGGGGGTGGGGGTTAGGGTTCTTTTCATCACTAGCACACGACTACTTACATTACTTACATTAACTTTCAGAACAAAGGTAGGGACATAGTCCCTTTAAATCATCACTTTCGTGGCAATGCCTGCCAGCTCAAAGTGTTAAGCTGACATTCAACAGAGCATGCTCCTGGAAGCCCTTGCACCCTGAACGTCAGAGACATGTCTGCGTGCTACACTGAACCATCCACTGAGGTTTCTATTTTCCCCTGAACTACACAATCCTCAAGAGGATATGGACTGCTTTTATTTAGGTTTATGTGTCCTACACCAAGCACAGGCTGGGTATCTGGTGAACATTAATGACTAAGGGATGGTCCTGAGTTTATGTGGCATTTTCAGGATCACATAAAAACTTATCTTGGAGTCCCAAAATCTGAATTAGTGACTCTGCTCTTCCAATTTTTTAGCCTTATAAACTTGATGGTAGTATTTCATCTGTCTAAAATTCTATCTCTTTACAAGGAAGAAATCATGCCAAGCAATTTTCAAAGAGAACACTATGAGTCTACGATATAGGACAAATAGGAAGCTCTTAACAGAACTACACAAATAACAACTCGGAACCAGATCATCAAGGACTTAGGTAAAGAAAACACCTTAAAATACAAGTCAGTGATCAGTGAAAAGTACTAACAGGGATGAGGAACTTTTTGATCTCTTCCAAGGCGTGACCCATCCTGGCATAAGCTTCTGCTGGGGGTGCAAACACTTCGATGAGCACGTGCAGGTCATCATTGAGGTGGAAGTACTTTGCTTCCCCGCTTTTCCTCAGCTCTTCCTCCTGAAGAAGAAAACCATGTTTAAAATGTGCCATTTTGAGAGAGGAAAAACAAGTAAAATTTACCCAAAGCTTATGACATATGCTTGTCCTGGAAGATTCCACAGCAAATACCATACCATAATGGTTTTAAACTTTGATCCTATTGTTTCCAGGTTTTCAGGAATCCTGGGAAGGCAGTCCACCCTGCTGGGATACAGTTTCCCTGTCCTGAGGCTGCCAGAGTCCACCTGCTGCCTCCTGTCTGCTCCTGCCTGCCCCATTAACTGCCCCAGCGATGCACAAATGTCTATTCTTATACTGGCTAAGTGCCCAGCTCACTTCTGCACTATCAATGCTCTCTGTTTCTGGGATGCTGACACCAGGTATTCACCACAATCCCAAACATCCAAAATCTTACTGGTTTTTCCTCATTAGCAGTAATCTGCCAGAGAGCAGACGCCACATGCCCATCTCCTCTGATGATGTGTGAAGTGCTGGTTTATCCTTTTCATTTCTATCCCAAACTTGAGCCGAATGGTGAAGAATGTCTTGTGACTAGAGCGAGTTCCAACAAGCTGTTCCGTGGCTTTATAATGAGGGGAAATGCGCTGTTTGTGCAGACTCTTGAATTTTGTACTCAAGTTTCAAATCCCACCTTGACTGCGTGGCTTTGGGGTGCCTTTATCTTAGCAGGAAGGGCCAATTTTCACATGAGGCAACACTAGTGCAGTGTTATTTTGTAGGGCTGCTGAAGTTAGTGTCATCCTGATCGTGTCCAGCATGCTATCTCCAGCAGGACACACCAAAGCACAGATGATGTGGGCAGGATGTGCCGCACAAGGTCTGACACCAATGGAAGGTCCAACAGACTACAAGCAGCACTACAATTACGGGTAACACAGCCACTGGCCGGTATCAGCATGACTGCAGCTTCATCAATGTAAAAAATAAATAAACATAATTCCTGTTAAATTTGCTATAGTAGCGAACTTTGCTAGGAAATTTTTTTTTCAAGTGAGAGTTTTAACACTAAGTAAAGGTTATCTTTTTAGAAACAAACAATTAACTGAGAATTTATGTAGACTAAAGTTAAACTAGTAAAAGGATCAACTGTAATCAATATCCAAGTGTTCCAGCAGGAAAGAGCTGGCTTCGAGCCAGCAAATGGAATAGTTCAGACCTAAGGGGAAACCTAACTATCACCTACGGTTGCTTTCAGTGAAATGTTTTTTGCAGGTTTAACTGATAGACCACATGGCAGAGGCAGTAAGTATAACAAGGAGGAAGAGAAGGCTGCTGGGGTGGAGTGCAGAGGGAACTTTGAAAAGAAATACAGCCTAGAGTTTGCTACAATTTGGATCTTGAGTGTCCCTCACAAGTCCATGTCTCCAGAAAAGTGAATAAGAGAGGAGGGCTTAGAGGTAGAGGCAAGATCTTTAGATCATTGGAGGTGTGCCTAGGAAAAAGTAGAAGGCACCAGTCACATCCTCTCTCTTGCCTCCTGGCCATGAGTGAGTGTTTTTGCTATTCTACACTCCAGACATGACTTTGTCTCTCTAAAGACCCCCAAACAATGGAATCAATCCATCATAGGGTAGTACACCAAAACTGTGGGCCAAAATAAATCTTTCCTATTTTGCAAGTTGATTATTTCAAGTGTTTCCTACTATGATGGCATTCTAACAAAGAAGGGCCAGAAATGCCTAAGAGGTTTTTCTGTGTGAAACCAAAGATGGGTGCTAGATTCAGCACAGAGATACAAAATTCAGTCTCTTGTATGAGATTCAGGAAGAAGACAGTAGTTGTTATGGTTACTTCTCTCCCTCGCTACCTCCAGGCCCTGCTTGCTTCCTGCTTTTAGAGAAAGACTACAGGCATACAATAATATTCACATCTCTAGTCTTCACAGCCAGGATCTGAAACATTTTTTTGGAGGAGTGGTATAGTGAAATTCTGAAGAGGCTGAGAATTAGCAGACCTGACTCTTATCTAATGCTGCTCTCCTAAGAGTCACCAAGCAAGGACTCATAAAAATCAAAGGACATAGACTTCTGGTCCCATCCCATCGACAGTGTTGGATGAGGTTGAAAATGCAGAACATATTCTCTTCCTCTAGTTCCTCTGTGACTTGAAAAAATGACCAGCCAAATGCAGAATCCCCACACATATTTGGTGATGGCCCCATGTGGTTAGAGACAGTAATGGGAATGTGGCTGAGTGGGTGGTAAGTGCTCTGGGACAGATCTAAGCTTGCAAAACAGGGTGCCCTTACAGCAAATGCAGAGGAGACACTTAGTGACGCGTCCTTGAAGAACTACTGTGGCAGATGTCTGCATGCTTCCTCCTCAAGACAGCTCAGTGCTGCTTAGGCTATACACAAAGTCACCAGAGTGACAGGGGTAGAGACTATTCATTATTTCACAACACAGATCTTTTTCTTGAGGATGACTGGTTACTGTCATTCTTGAGTGCCAAATTTGCCAACAGTAGGGAACAACCACTGCCTTTTTAGACAGCATTATTTGGAAGGATCAGGAAGCTTTGATAGCAGGCTAGTGATACTCAGGATCCCATTTACTGCATGGACAGTCAGGCAGGAACTATGACCGTGACTGCATATGCATATGTAATTGGGTGAGAGCTGCCATCCTCACTTCTTTCCATCTGTACTCTGCACAACACTCACATGGCTTCTGACCAAGGACCTTCCCTGATAACAAGCACTCTTGCCAATTGCCAAGCAGCCTTATTAGACAGTGAAGCAGTGTATCAGCAAATGTGGAGTTTTTTCCTACAACATACACATCATTTCTGACTAACCGACTAATATACAGTTCTATTCTCACCTAATGTCAACATAGAAGTATAAGAGAACCTAAGTAACAACACTGAGTTCCACGTCTGGTGAGGTGTGCAGCAAACTTGCCCAATACCTTAGTTCCACACTGATACTGAAAACACTCTGAATTTCTACCCTACAGTTTTTGGGGTCCTATATCTTAAAACTTTATATGAGTCTCATATACACCATATTTTTCACTTCCATTGTTGCTGGTGTCAGAGATACATGGCTTCATGATAGCTGATTCCTCTAGTAAATCCAGATAATGACCCATGACCCTTGAGTCTCAGTTTTATTACATGTACAACAAGGAAGATGCTATCATCAATCATATTTTCTAAGAATAACATGGAGTGAAGGCAGAATTTTTTGTATTAGGAAAACTACATTCAGACTGACTTTGCTTGTTAAGAGGCAACACTCAATGTTTCAGAGTGGGTGATTCTGGAATGTGGACTTAGTTCTCAGTAATGTTAACCTCCAAAGGTAAGAGATGTGACAACGGAGAACAATGTAACAGTGCTTATAGCACTTAACAGCATGAAAATTCCTCTCTGAAGTTAAAGAAACTAATCAATAAATACAGTAATTTTTAACTTCTCAAAACAATAGGGCAAATAACACAAATACCTCTATGTAGAAAAAAATGTTTTAGAATATGAATCCATTATTAAAACTTTTAAAATCATTTCTTAAATGTTGAGTATATCAAACAAAGGGCAGAAAGAGAAGTCAAAGTACACATACTCTACCTCAAATTCAATCGTGTATTAGTTAATATCCGGAAAGCATTGTGAGAATGCATTACTTAAGTCACATTTTCTTGTGCGTACTGTAAAGTATTCCCACAAACTAACATGGCCACAGCTCTGGGCAGCAGAATCTCAAGAGACCACAGCCATATGCGGTCCACTGTTGACCACACATTCTTATGTAGCATGTGGAAGTGGGTTAAAGATCTATACAGTAAAAAAATCCCAAAGGAACTAGTTCAAAACAATGGTGAGAAGACTACAAGAAACGTTTCTTTCTCTTCGTATAAAAGGTGATATGCCACATTCAGAATAAAAAAAATTAAGTACTACTGTTTGATTTTGTGCATGAGTACAAGAGCTAAGATCCTATGTATTTGGAACTGGCCAGAGAAACTCAATCTTCTAGTAAGCATCAAAACATAAACATACCACCATACACAATGTTTTCCTATAACTGAGCTTCTACTTAGCTCTTACACACTAGGCATTTACACAACACGTGATGAACAGACATACTAGTATATGATCAACAAGGTCGCCACTGTCCATGGTCAATATTACCTTTGCCTTGTCTCTCATGGAACCTTTTCCAAGGATGGACATTTTTGTCAATGTTTCTTCTTGCAAGCGCTTCAGAGAATTGCCACGCGGACCCAAGAGCTTCCCCACAAAGTTGAACTAGGAAGAACAAACCAGCCATATTTGTAACTTTCAAATATTAAAGTACTTTACCAGTCTTGAATGCTGGGAATCACTATCAAACATCATTCATTAATAACAAGTATTTATGTTTCTGCTACATAAATTTTACTGTGGTATTTTCTACAAACCACATAAAATAGTACTAAAAATGCAAAATTTAAAATGATATATTTTATATTAGCAATTTCAGTGACAGCGGTTATTATGAATTTCCTATCAACTATAAGCAGAGGAAAATGTACAGGGGCCCTGTAATGAACACCTGGGTTCTCTGGCTTTGACAGCACTTAGATTGGGTACTCAGCCAATGAATGGATTTATCTGGGTGAGTTTTTGTCAGTGACTGACAAATGAGTCACAACAAACTAACACTCTTTCAAAATAACTATATGTAAAATGCAAGACATTCAAATAGCAATATTTCCATGGTTTCTTATTTGCTAAGCAGGGAGGAAGTGAGGTACTGAGCACACAGCCTCTTGAGGTTGGACTGTCACGGTTTACATGGGGGAGACATCCGTCTTCTATGTTCTTGGTTCACTCTCCTGCACAACAGACATGAGGAGAGGAGCCTCTCTCCTAGGTATTTTGAGGACTGAGTGGTTCATTGAGAATAAATCATTCTAACAATACATGGCATATAACAGACATGCAAGAAATAATTTGAACAAATGAGAAGTTTTTTAATAAGTTTCTAAAGCTTCCCTGTAATTTGAGATAAATTACAATTATTCTGTCTGCAAATCAGAAACTCGACCAGCTCACCCTTTCTCTTTGACAGGACTTCAGAGTCCGTACTCAGGACAGTGGCTGCTATCTTAACGATCTATACCCGTGCTATTGCTGTTTTAAGGGAGGAACGACATTCAGCAGTTACATATATCATGTGCTTTTCTTGAAATCATTTAACACTTCAAAAACCAAAACCATGTTTTTTCTTGTTTTTAAATCAAAATTCAGTTTCACTTTCACATAGAATTAGTCCTAACTTTTGAAATGTAAGTATTTTTTTTGAAAATATAAAAATCATATAAAGTTTAAACAACCAAAAGCAGCTAGCTACATGGTATGGGGACCAGAATCCTTACCCAGCCATGTTGGTCCGCCCTTGGTACACACTCTCTGCACCATCTTCCTAGAAGGTTCTGTTATTTGGACAGAGGATCCATTGAGTTGGGTCTCCAAGTTATCTTTCCTGATTTGACTTTTTAGAGGATGCAACTATATTTCTTGTATAATATTGATTCTTTCACTTTCTCTATGAAACATTTTATTAATAACAAAGTTTTCTCTTTTGAAAACTGTTTTTTTTTTCATTTTCACCCATTTCTCTCATTCACCCCTCTCAAATTCATGAATTCTACTTATTATTGTTATCTATCCATCCATCCACCCATCCATCTACAAACACACACAAGATCTACTGATTCCATATAATGCTGCTCATATGTACATGTTCTTAGAGCTTATTGCTTGGGATTGGATCACTTATCAGGGGGTTTATCACTGGAGAGATTAAATTTTCCTCTCCCGGTAGCCAATGATTGCCTATACTTCTTCATTTAGGAGTGGAGACTTGTGAGATTTGCCCCTATCCAGGATGGCACTTTAACTGGCATTGGTCCTGTTCAGGTACTGTCACACAACCATTTTGTTAATATTTCAGTGTGGTAGCTTCCTTGACACATCTACAAAAAACATTATCTTACAGCCATTGCCCTGGTCCTCTTACAATCTTTCCACCCCCTCTTCCTTCATGTCCCCTGAGCATTTTAACCAGCTATGGATCTCTACAGTGGTAGCCACAACTGCAAAAATATTTCCTTGGTGAGAGGCGAGAACCATTTAAGTGTGGGTATATGGATAACGATTTTGAATGTAGTTAGAAATTATTCTGATTTGTTTAGGAAAAGTGGCCATAGTATGTTCTCCTCTACAGTCTATAATTTCAGAGCCACTGGTAACAGCTGGCAAGGTTTACAGTAACAAGCACAAATTCCTTCCTATTGAGCAGACCTTAAGTCGAACTAGGTAGCTGTTGATTACCCTGAAGACACGTCACTATTGAATTACTGGAGATATCTTTCTGGCCAGGCATTGTCTTGGTTCTCAGGCTTTACAGTTGAGTAGGGCTATTGGTTATGTTTCTCCCTTGGCAACTAGTGTAATTCCTTCCACACTATGATACTATGAGAGCCAGTTCTCAGGAAGGAGGCTTCCAGGACAGTTCTAACTCCATTCCTCCAAGTCTACTGTCCAAAGTGTGGTGTCTTCAGCAATGTACAAGTTAATGGAGGTAAACAAGGGTAATGGTGATAGCTTATATTATATTTGGAGTTTCTTGGACTTCCTTGACCAGCAAGTAGAAGGGAGCTTTCTCTTGCCTGGCACTGGGGGTTTTGTTAGATAGTGTATGACTCTTGGGGGAACGTTGTCACCCTGTGTGGCAGTTTAACTGTGTGGCAGTAGTTTAACTCCATTTAAACTACACATATGTGTATGCACAAACACACTGTATGCATGCATGCATGTGTGTGTGTATATATTATATATGTATGTATTTAAAGTAAGCCTATAAAATGTTCCCCTATGGGTTCCCCTCATGTATTTTTCAACTACCCTCAGTGACATTTATCTCCTCTTCTTACCTCTCCTTCTGTATTACTCTCCTTTTCCTGACCCCTCCCCCAAATTTTTCGCTTCCCCCAGTCACAGCACCCATGTCCCACTATTCTTCATCCTTACAGCTCCTCCCTGCCCCCCCCATCATGGTCCCTTTTCTACTTTCCTAGCTTCGTCAGTTACTCCAAGTTACACCTAAAACCTAAGGACTTAGAGCAAGATCTACAAATAAGAGAGAATGTGGAGATTTGTCTTTCTGGGTCTGGGTCACCTTACTCAGTATAGTATATTCTAATCCTACCAATTTGTCTACAAATTTCATGTTTACATTTTCCTTGACAGTTGACTACATTGTCTCTGTTCCACATCTCCATCATCCATTTATCCCTGCTGCAAAAGTCTCTTTCTGAGTTCCTGCAGTGACTTACAAACACCGTCTCTTCTTACTGAATTCTGAGTTTGATTTTTAGTATGGCAACTAGTCCTGCAAGACAGACAGTAAGAACTACTGCACCTCAGCATTCATTTCTCCATTAAGTCAACAGGTACAGAATCATTTCATTTGCCCATCTGCATTAGAAGATGAAACTGCTATCACTTGTAGAAGCAATGATTTTTCTTCAGATGCCAATTACACACACAGAGAAAGAGAAAAAGAGAGAGAAGGAGCAGGGGGAGGAGGGAGGGGGAGAGGAGGAGGAAAAAGGAGAAGAAACAGGCAAACTTCCACAACCACTAGGATGGCAAATAGACATCAGTAAGGTTTCTCTACAGAGAGTGCATATGAGCTGCAATAATCATGATCTTCACTGACAAAGGCCAACTGCCCTCTGAACTTGCCTACAGATATGATGTGAAACTGTTCTCTGGGGACAATTACAATCAAACCTCAAGAACACAGGGCTTCTGTTAAAAGTCTTCCCTTAACTGGGTACTTGCCAAAAAGTTGATTAGCCCAATGCAAGGATGTTTTATTGACTCTAACTCAACACCCAGAACTGATTTTGACTGCTTTGCTCTCACAGTTTCAAAGGCATTCCTCTTTGGAGCCCCAAGACCAGCAAGGGGCACCACCTCCTGCACCTGAGGGGCTCAAGCCTATTGACTGACTTGCCCTGAGGGTACTGGCCAGGCCTTCTGTGTGCACTGCTCTATCTAAAATGCCTGTACAGAGAGCACACTGATTAAGGAAATAACTAATTAAATTCCAGCAAGCTCGCATTGGAAGATGCTTAAGTCTGTTCATTTTTCTTCAGCCATGCAATAATCAGCCGTCCTCCAGCTATTTCCCCTCATATGTGACCATTAGAGGTCTTTTCTATATCTTCACCTACTTCCTTCCATGCATCAACAGAGAAGGGTCTTTTTGAAAGAGAAAGTTGACCATAGCACATCTCTGATTAGAACACAATGGTACTGGTATTCTTAGAACCTAGGTCCTGATGCTTAGCACTGGCTGTGAAAGGCCTCCCTCATAGTCATCAAAGCTGTAGCCATCATGTCCCAGCACAGACCATTCAGCTTCGCTGTAAAGAGCTGGAGAGAAAATTACCTCTGCCCTGAAAATGGAAAAACGGCTATACTGGCTACAGATTAATACTCTATCCCAGGAAGACTCTAACCCCACAGCATCCCTGGGACACAAAGAGAGAAACAGCACTCAGGCATCTGAGATAGCGTGGGGGTATAATTCAGTCACTGAATTACATAGATTGACATTTTCTTGAAGGATCATTCTGTCCCCAGAGCCCATGTGGAAGAAAGGGAAGAATGCTTAATCCAATGTCCTGACGAGCTGGGGACAAGCATGATACAGTCACTCCTGAAATATACCCAGAATCATCTAGCCCATCACTCAACTCCAGAAAAAAACAGGTAAAAAATTGTCCGAGTGCTGAGTGAGAAACAAAAGCAGCCCAGAGAGCCCTGTTGTCCACACTGAGGTCTGCTAGCTGACAAGGGAGGTGTGCATGTGAATTTAACATTTTAACAATGGCAAATACATGAAAGGAATGAATGGTGTGTAAATCCAATGCCATGTGCAGCCCAGGCCAACCCCCTTCACTGTCTACGGGCCCATCCACTTTTCTAGAAGCTTCACTGACATTCTGAATCCACTTACTCCTGCATTTCTTGCTATGAAAAGCAGACTATGTGAAAAAATCTCCTTAGACTCTTGGTACTGGAGAATGAATTTTATTCAACTCTAAAATCCCCATGCCCAGTCCCTTTCCTAACTACCATGCACTATTGGAAACAAACTCACCCTAAAGTGAACAAAGTGTGTGTGTGTGTGTGTGTGTGTGTGTGTGTGTGTGTAGGGGGAAAAGCAATGATCTTAGGATCAGGAACCTGAGCACTTATCTATCTTTTGTTGTTTATATTGGGAAAACCATGTCTATTATCAGTAAAATCGTAAAATATAAAGAAATTAAAAAAGTTCAAGACATAAAAGTCCTGACACTGTGGTTTGAGCTCAGAGGGAAAGCTCTTGCCTAGAATGCAAAAGGCCTTGGGTCTGATCACTGACAGCACAAAACAAACAAAAAAATTTAAAAACCATTAATGTGCTTCCAGTGGTAGAGTCCTCCTGTCACTCAGAGCTGTTTCACAGTGTATCAAACCATGATTTCCAGGCAGCACCTTACCCTGAATGCACATGCTGAGACTATCTCTACATGTTGCTTGTGGCAGCAAACAACCATCTTCTGTAAAGAACAAACCACAGCACAGACTTATAGCCAAGGTATCACACAAGTAAAACATTACCACCTATACCTGACCAAATATAATCAGAAGTCACTGGCACACGAGCATATCAAAACCATATCACAAAACTCAAACCTGAACACCCAGACCAAGGATGGATGCAAGATCATGTAAGATGAGGGAACCTGAACATCTGCCTTCTGTCATTTACACTGAGAAAGCCACATCTTTCTCAGCCTGTGTTTAATCCTCTGGATTTACAAAGTAGAAGGAATGAACGGAGTTCCAAAGATTTTCTTCTGAACATCACGCATGCATGCGCGCGTTAGTGGCACACACACACACACAAACACACGGACACATGCACTCACAAACACACAAAAAATGTAGTTTATACTGTCAGGAGGTGGTGGTACATGCCTTTAATCCCAGCACTTGGGAAGCAGAGGCAGGTGGATCTCTGTGAGTTCCAGGTCAGCCTGCTCTACAGAGTGAATTCCAGGCAGCCAGAAAAACCCTGTCTCAAAAAACAAAAATAAAAACAAAACAACAACAAAAAAGTAGTTTATAAAACTTAAATAATAAAGACCTAAAGGCACAGATCATGATAGGCCTGTGTTAGGAGAACACAACAGTAGCCTTATTCGGTCCGTTGCAGACACTTGTCCTTGCATCTGTATCAGCTCTGCATTTGCCTTCAGTAACCTCAAGCTCTGCCACTTCTTCAACATCACTATACATCACTGTATACAGTATAAAGTTAGCATTAGGAATGAACCCTGGGATCACCAGCAGCCATACCCTTGAGCAGAAGCAGGACCACGTGGTGGACTGAGGCTAACAACTCACCAGCTCACTGTCACTTCGCACTCTCTGGTGCTATATCCTCACAGCAGTTACCATACTCACACTTGATGCATCTGATGCCCTTTGGTACATCAGAGGTTTGGAATGGTAGTTCTGAGCCACCAGAAATGGCTGCTGGGCCCAGAACTCAGGTCTCGGGGGGAGCAGCTAATACTCTTATCCACTGAACCATCTCTAGTCTTATAATTTTAAATGGAGCTAAACAATTTGATTCAACACACTTACATACAATATGATGGTTATGTTCTATTACAGATACTGAAAGCTTTCCCAAGACATTATATATAAGTTAACTTTAGAGAAACAGTACAAACATAGATAGAAATTGGTTTTCACCTAGCTTTAATGACTTTATTGAGTAAACTGGGAGAGAGAGCTTCATTTTGCTCTTATCTGGATCAGTTCTGCTATATTCAAATTATTACAAACTTAACAGTGTTGAACAACAGTCATTTTATTTATTTGCTCACAATTCAGAACCTTACACAAAGAGAGAAAAGGGTATCTGAAGTCATTCACTGTTGCTATAACAGAACGTATAAGACTGGGTAGTTTTCAAAATATCAAGGTTCTAGAGGCTGGATATTTGATATCAGGCAGCTGCATTTGAAAAGGGCCCCTGACTGCAAACTAACTCTGAAAGAACACAGAAGGATAACAAACAGGACCATGCTGAAGAACCAGTACAAGGATGTAGCCCAACTGTATAAACAACTGACTCCCCTGGTAACTAATCCATCCCAAAGAGCCAGAATTCACTCCTTGTTAAAGATCTCATCTTTTTTTTTTTTTAAAGCACCTCCTCCCAACACCCTCAGAAAAGCAATCCATTTTCCACATGGGTCTCAGAAGAGACAAACAACATTGTGACTGGGAGGAGAGATACAGGTGGTTCATGGAGATCAGCAGATTCACTTCTGGGATACCTTATTCCCTTTGTTTATTCCCAATGCTTGCTGGCTACTGGGTACTACGCCACATTCCTCAGTGGTTTCACTAATTGTCCTTTGGCTGTGTGTCCTGGACTTCACTTACTATAGTAGGCTGGATGGCTGGTTTAGAAAAGCAGACACTAAGTTTTTCCAAGCCTCATCTCTGCTTCTGTCCTGCCCATGCTATCAGTACAGTAAGCTGCATATCAAGACAAAGCACGTGTGTGTTGTTTGGAGTCATGGGCCTCAGCACAGCATGCTACACCATCACAGATGGAATTTATCAGGCAGCCACTATCAACCAGGCAGACTAATTGCCTCAAATACCATGGCGTTTTTCTAAGGCTTGGAAGGTCTACCTGCCTACTTGCTTTGCTTGCTTAAATTGGGAATAGACTGGTAATCTCTCTGAGGTTAAAGGTCCTGTCTCACTCATCTTTGTACCTCACAAAGAGCCTAGAACACACTGTTGCTTACAAGAGGAAAGCAATGTTTCATTCATACAAAATTGAGTAGAAAACACAAAGCAAAATTAATACTCAAGGTCTATCAGTAACTATTGAGACCTTAAATACAATTAAACATAGAATACACCACAGTAACAAATGGAAGGAAGCATGTTTCTGGAGTAACAGTGCTAATAGGCCAAGCTTGTCTTCTACCTGAGGAGCTAATAAAATCTTAATATATACTTAAAATTCTCAAATAAGTGTGTGAGTAAATGTACATATGTACATATACATATGTGTGCATGTGTGTATATATGTGTGTGTACACATATGTATATGTAAATATATACACTTATAAATACAAATGTATATAATATATCAGGACAATATAAAAAAACTGAGGTATAGTGTAAACATATTCTTGAGAGGTGAGGCTGAATCATGTCAAAGAACAAGAGGGTTCAGGTACCTTTTTAATGTTTAACAATAGTATAAAGTAAATATTACAAATTAATTTAAGAGCCATGAAAGCGACAGACTAAGGAACAGGTGGCATCGGTACAGTGGGTGGGGATGGCCACCACCAACACCTGTGCAGCATCACTTCAGCCCAGGCTCTTGTACCTTCCATGTAAAATGGCTTATAAACATATACATTTACCTCTTTAAAATGCCACTGCTGGTCTACCACTGGTTGAAAAATCAATGGTAACGATGAGTGTGGAACCCACCAGAACAGAGATATCTCTGGATGCAGAGATAGTTTCAACAAAGGAAACTCCTATCACATTCCCACTGCACCTGGAACTCTCCAAATAACAACCCATCACTCCTTCAAATGGATCCCACTACCTCTTTTACATTAATTAACCCTTTAGCCTATATGATTTGGTGAAATGAACACCTTTTACTGTTAATATTATAAATTCTCTTAGACTAAGTAGAACCCACTTCGATTTTCTATCTTTCCTGCATAATGGCTTCTCGGTAAATACTTATGAAATTAAAGCTTATTTCCCCCTGAAATCTAGTGGCACTGTTCAACAGTTTGTGTTAATTCTCTATGCTACAGAGATTACTGTAACATATTTAAGCTGCCAATAAATGCTATTATTTAAATGTCTTAATTTTCCTAGCAAATATAACTCTTACTGGTGGTAGAATACAGCACTGCTCCATTGAATGTTGCTTTTAACCTGTGATTTGTAAATGTTAGAAAGCCCAATGTACTCAGACATTACCAAAGCCTTAAAAAAAAAAAAAAAATCAATGGAGCTCACAAGTAACTTCTGCAGATTATATGAGCAGGAAGCAAACATGTGGACAGCAATGTGCTTGTGACACACACTTTAGAGACTCCTCTCTTACATATTTTCATCACCATCTGATCAAACTTGTACTCACCAGTGGAAGAGGATGCCAGTACAAAACAAAGACAGCTTTGTAACCTGCATGTAAGTGAGCTAGAAAATGTTAATCCAGAAAATCAGAGATGATACCAGACTGATTATAAATGAGAGGATTAGCTGCAGGATTTAAAATCAAAGGCAAGAATTGATACTGGTAAGAGGCTCTTACAACGGTGTGGGTGAGGAACGACAGCATTCTCAAAGTCTTGACAACAAAATACAGAAAGATGAGGGAGTCGGGGTAGGAAGTAAATGCATGGTACTCGAGGAGTGAGAGAGGAAGGATTAGTGAAGGGGTAGTGAGTGAAGGCAAAAACGATGCCCTGGGTTTGGGCATAGACACTTAAATAGACTATAGTACTTGTTTACTGAGAAAGAGAAAGACAAAACCATAGAGAAAGATCCAAATAGCCAAGACTACCTATGGAGTTCAGTTATGGCCATCCAGCCTTTCTAGAGCACATCCCATAGGTGTTTGGCAGGACAATTGGAGAAAAGCTGACATGCTAAGAGCTGATGAACACAAGAGCTGCACACAAGGCAAAGTCACACAAGCTCCTAACACTAGCTTCTTTCCACCTTGCAAACAGGCTTCTCTTCTTGTGATGTGTAGTTCCGCCGTAATTACTTGTTTGTAAACATTCGAAGTTTAGTTCATGGTAGAAACTACAGTGGAAAAGAAGCTTGTGGTGCAGGTATACTGCTTCTCCATCTCTCCATCTCCAGCACATCTCTGCTTCTTGGCCCCAGTAGGAGCTGCTCTGCCCTGCCACTCCTGCCCACCACAACAGATGGAAATCTCTGTAGCTGTGGCTCAAATCCTCATCTACATTTTAATGAGAAGCCTGTGGTTCCACATTCCTTGCATGAGCCACAACTGCCAAGGTACAGAAATGACCAAAATCCCCATCAATGAATAATGGATTTAAAAAACGTGATATATCTGTACAGAGTGGAACAAGGTTAAGCATTTAAAAAATCACGTCACTGTGACAACATAGATGAATATAAGGTTTACGCTAAATAAAATAAGCCAAATAAACCTGGTAGAGACACAAATCCCATCATCTGTGTGGAATCTAAAAGAGGTGAATACTAAAGACTGGGTAGGGAAGGGAAAAGGAAGGGGGAGATGCTTAGTTAAGCAGGAGGACTTAGTTCTTGTGGTGGACTATATAGCCAGGTGATGTAATCACCAATGCATATATCAAAATAGCTAGAAAGGAGGATATTACATATTCTTACAACAAGGAAATAATAGATATTTAAAGTGATGGCCAATTCACTGGATGTGATTGCATTTCCATGCATTTTTAAGTGTTATACTGGGCCAGGCAGTGGTGGTGCACACCTTTAATCCCAGCAGTCTGGAGGCAGAGACAGGTAGAACTCTGAGTTCTAGGCCAGCATGGTCTACAGAGTGAGTTCCATGACAGCCAGAGTTCCAACAGAGAAATCCTGTCTCAAAAACAAAACAAAACAACAAAGGAATCATACTATATGACTGGAGGTGAAGGTCAATGAAGTGTCTGCTCACACCTGGGGTTCATCATCAGTTCCAAAAACTTAAATCCATAAAACCTGTCCTGTTCCCCACAAATAAATTAACTCCCAGTTAAAGTAATAGAGATAATTACCTACAGACACCATCATTCTTTCTACAGGTAAAATTATCAGTTTGACACCTAAAATAATAGTTTCACATAAACCCTCTCGGGGAAAAGCTGTCTCTGAAAATCAACCAGGCACTACAGGAAAGGCAACGTTTAATGCATTCACATGTCATATATTCACTATCTAGAGAGAGAAACTAAGTCAATAACTTGCACAGAGTAAACTACAGCATAGTTAGATTCAAAACTGCCTGTAATATGCTCCAAGGAAGAAGGAAAGGAAGAAAGGGAGAAAGTCAGTCAACATTAAGCTGGGAAGCTTATCTAAAACACAGAGCAGACCTGTTTTGTGGTTCTCTGATCTCAAAGATCCTGAGTCTAAGAGCTCCTGTGAAAACAGCAACCACCTTGCATTTTCAACAGTCAATGCCACTGATTTTTAATAAGAATTTTCTACCACAGTGTGGTGAGCAATTTAGAATACCACCAGATGTTTAAAAATAGTCATCAAATTAATAAAATCAAAAATAACATTTTCCCATGTTTTTGTGTCTCATTCTGAAAGCTCCATTAACCCACAGTTGACCCAGACCAAAATTATTTTTTAAGAAAATTCTAGAAATAAACCATTCATAAGTTTTAACTTTTGCAACAGTATATTATTATACTCAATTTTATTAGTTATTGGTATTAATCTCTGACTGTGCCTAATCTACAAGCCAACCTTTCCCATAAGTGTACGTCTGCATAGGCGAAACATAATCTATACAAGTTGATCACTCTGAGGTCTTGGGCTCCAGCACAGCATCTTGCAATGTATCTGCCAAGCACAAGGAAGGCCAATAATCTGGACAGAGAACCAGACATGGAGACAGACATAACTCAGTATCTCAACATCACAACTTCACCTTTTAACATGGTCTACAGTGTTCCCTTCAAAAACAGAACCCTGCATCAGTCACTCTATTCTAGAAGTGATTGCAGCCCCACCAGCTTAAGTAAATCCCATATTCTTTTCCTTAACCAATTCCTTGACATTTTCTATTAAATCTGCAAATCTTGTTGAACTAATCTCCTGGCCAAATGAAATTGCTGTAATTTCCCAAATGTGTCTGACCTACATAGCATGCCCTTGCATCAGGAGGAAGCCCAAACATCAACCCATCTTACTTGTGATCCTGACCCTGCTGACCTCTTCAAGAAATGACCTCCTCAGAGCAGACTTTCAAAAAATGTGTCAAAATCATCTTTCTGTCCTTCTAAAGCAGGTTGTATTCTGAGCATTAACTACTCAGCTGTATTCCCCACTCAAGTGAGTTTGAGACCAATAATTGAGTCTAAATCACTGTAGTTTTCCCATAGCAAGCCCAGCTCAGAAAAGACCATTAAATGTCAGACATAAGACCAGTCACCAGGAGAAATGATTCAATGAGTTGAAGGTTCTTTATTAGCTAGAATTCCAAACACGACAGTACTCTCTTACCACAGAAGCTCAAGTCTAAGCCAGCATCAACTCTACGAGGATTTGTACTCTCCCCAAAGCTACTCCAGGAGCAGTCCTCCGCTCCTCCAGCGTTGACAGTTAACTGACATGAGCAGGAGAGCTTCTATAGCTCATATGCATATTCATACAAAACTGCTTGAAGCTGTGATGCTGAATGGAGATACCCAGCCTACCCCAGACACTGTAAACAAATACAGTGTGCTCTGATCTGTTATTCACAGAAATTACTTGTCATCAAAGCTGACACTGAAGAGGAAGATCTGAGATCGAGATACTGTAGTAGTATATTGCTTCACAAAAGAACTCATACAACACGGTATCAATTTGAGGGTAATTATCATGTACCAGAATATTTAATTAAAGAGAGTTGCTATGTGTGATCACGTTTCTACCCATTGCAAACTGGGCACAAAGAATCCATGTGAAAGGTTCGCATGTGTCATCTTTGTCGAATAAATGTGTCTATCCATGCAATGGTCATAACTTGCTTCATATTTAAATAAAAATGTATCTGCCTGTGCCTGTGACTAAAGCTGATCACAATAAATTGTCCAAGTCTGAACACACGAGACCTGGAAAGTGACAGAAAACAGGCAGATTCTGAAATACAGTCAAGATATAAAACTAACAGCCAGGAATAAACGTACTAAGTTCAGACTTTATACCTGAGAAGAAAGGACTGCAGCAACCATAGTCCTGAAATGCAAAGAAAGAAGCCTAGAAAGGGTTAGAACAGAAGATCTGCCAAGACTTCAGGCTGCCTCTAAATCATATACTCTAGCATTAGATGCAAAATCAAGCTAAAGAAAGAGCTCAACTCATATTAATAGTTTACTTTTGAATACGATCTAGTTAGCTAGCTACTGACAAGGCATCATGTCCTTCGGAGAACTGTAATAGAGCTGAGGGTTGCCAGAATATACATTTATAATGTCCAGGATATAATACAAAATTACTCAACATGACAGACTTTACAACTCTTCATCAAGACAGGAGTGCCGGTCTAATACAATGAGATGACCAAGAGTTTGGAACCATCTGCTTTAACCGCTCTCAGTGTCACAAAGGAGGAGTAACATCTGTGGGACTGGAGCCTTGACTGGAATCCCCAAAACCCATGTAAAGCTAGGTGCAGTACATCCAAATCCCCAGAGATGGGGAGCAGAGGCAGAAGGATCCCCAGAAGCCTGTGGGAAGTAAGTTGGAGTAAGCAGCTGTGACCAATCAAAGAGCCAGCCGGTCTCAAACAAGGTCAATACCAAGGCTGTCCTCTAAATTCCACTCACCACGGTGTGCACGCACACATCATCAATAGCTGCCATCTTACACACACACACACACACACACACACACACACACACACACACACACACACACACACTACAGGGGAAAAAAAAGAGAGAAAATAGCAATTGGAGTAAATGGAAAAAAATAAGAAAAACATACACAGACACATAGAATTACTGAAGCTTACATTAAAAACTTTCACCTGGTGCAGTTAACAGCAAATATTGCATTAATTTGTATTTTTAGCATTAATTCCAAAGTGTCACAGATGATCTTTTTGGGACAAACCAAAATAAAAACATCAGCACTTCTAAAATACTGGAAAAGAGTGTGTAAAGTACAAACACATTTGTCTTACAGTAAGTGAGCTGATTTTTACTAATGACCTTTAATCAGACAAAATGCTGGTATTTTCAGCCACCTTCAGAACTAAGAATGAAATGTCAGGTATAACCAGCAGATACCATACAGGCCACAGCCGGAATCTCTGACCAAGTGCCTCTCAAAGTGATAATGAGATCCCTATTTTTATAAGAACTAATTTGTATTTGTGGAATCACAGCCGTTAGACTTAAGTTTTAACCAATCAGAACTCAAAGTAAAAACAATATAGACTACCTTGTGATTTAAAAGTCTATTATTTTTCTTTTAAGACTGTTTTAATCTGCTTATTAAATAATCTTCCTGAGTTACAAAAATGGAGCACATCACCTCTTAGGAATTTAGGTAACAGATGCAGCAGCAGAGAGTTCAACAGGAATATCTGACCTCTGTCCGGATGATACCCAAACATTAGGAACAGGTTTGCTCAACAGAAGAGTTAATGGGAGAAGCAACAGCATGACACGTAAAAACTCATATTCATTTGTTCTTACAAGCTTCACCAATAAAAGTAAAGCAATGATGAGAGAGAAAACAGAATCAAATATTTTTATTCTTTTTGGGAAGTTAGAGGACTTCTACCCCCCTCCACCTCCCTGTGTTCAGTATTATACCACAAAAATAAATAAGAGGCCTGAATGCTGTAAAGGAGGAAGTAAAGCTGCTTATGCAGATAGTGTTTATGTAATTAGATCCTAACATCAAAGAAACAAACAGATAATAAGAATAATAAGATGTGTTAAAAGCTTATAAGATAGTGTGAAACTCTGGCTGTCCTTGAACTCACAGAGATCTGCCTGCCTTTGGTACTAAAGGCATGCGCTACCACTGCCCAACTAAGCATTCAATTTCTAATAGTGAATAATCATGAATATTCAGACAGACACAGAAGACCTGTACTAGGAAGGTAAGCAATGTCCTGAGAGGAATCTGAGCATGTCTAAATAAACAGAAAGCTACACCACACTCAGACACCAAAGAAAGAGTAAAAGCTGGGAAGAGAGCACAGTCCCCAGAGCGATCAACAGACAGACACAACATAAGTACAACAGACACAATACAAGTACAGCCAGAACACAGCAGGTCATTCTGCAGAAATCCATGAATGAATTCATAAATTTATATGGAATTGTAAAAATCCAGAATATATCAGTAATCTTGAAAAAGAAGGTCAAAAGAGAAGCAATTTTAAATTCATGCCTCTCCATAAAAAGCTGCAGTAAACAAGACTGTGGTCTTGGCATAAGGATCCATAAATACATCAATGAAACAGAACAAAGCACTTAGAATTAAACCCTCACTTGCACAGCCATTTGCTTTCCATCAAAGGTGCTAAATCAATCCTTGGGTAGAAGGCATCAAATCCTGATGAGAAAAGCAAATACTCTCATGGGGACAAAACAAGCTTGACTTTTGCCTCATTCCATCTTTTCTTGCTATAACAAAATACCCAAACAGACGTTACTTATAATGAATGAAAGTTTACTGGCTAAGGCTAAGATATCCAAGAGCAGAGTACTAGAATTTCCAACTATGTTGCTGTTTCTTTTTAAATGTTTTATTAGTCATTCACACACACACCCCTTCCCTACCATCCGATGTTTTTGTTGTCCCCTAACCCACCCCTTTTAAAGCCCTTCAAGACCGATTTGTGCTGCCCAAATATTCTTGGTTGTGTGGTTTTCCACTGGAGAGTGGCCAAGTCACCATTTTGAGGGCCTTCAGGCTGCTGTACAATTATGGATGCAAACATCACACAGAGAGAGCAAGCACACTAGTCTGAGTCTCTCTTCTCCTCATTCCATTTTATTTTATTATGGGTGTGAATCGGGTGTCCCTGGGTGTCTGGGCAGAGATTAATGTCTGTTGTCTTCCTCAGTTGGTTTCCACATAGTTTTTGAGACAGATCTCTTAGGGAATCCATAGCTCACTATTTTTGCTAGACAAGTTGGCTTCCTATATCCACCCATCCACTACTAAAGTGGCAGCACACATAGCTATGGCCAACCATTACATGGGGCTGGGGCTCTGAACCCAGGACCTCATGCCTGAGCAACAAACACTGTACCCACTGAGTCATTACCCCAGTCTCTCTCTATATGTTTTCATAAGCAACTAAGGCCATCAATGTGGCCCCACCTTCATGAACTGTCTAATCCTAGCACCTTCTAAAAGTCCCACCACCAATCAGGATTGACAGTGAAGTCCAGGGTTAAGTTTCCACCAAAGGAACTGCTGGAGGGCACAGCAAACCCACAGCAAACTTTTAAATAACATGAGTTAAAACCTCATTTGAGATGCATCACCACCCTTAATGTGAAAGCTAAAATAATAATTTTAAAACTCTCAGAAAAAAACAAGAAAATGCATTGACATTTTATTAATGATTCTAATATTTTTCTGAGACTGATCAAGATTTAAGTTTATTGAAGGGAAGAACAAAATATTGAAAAGTTACAGACTCCTCAAAGTAAGATTCTACCAAGAAAATATAGCAAGTCAAAGACAGTGCCAAATATTTGCAGAGTACAAACTTAACAGAAGATTTGTACCTAAGACCTGTAAATGGCTCCTATCAGTCAGACCTCAAAACACATACAGCCAAGAGACAAAGGCATCGCAAACATGACCTTCACAACAGCACACAAATACACAAAGTTGTTACTCATCAGGAAATGTAAGCTAAGGGCACAAGAAAAGCCAATACAATAACAAAATGAATAATAACAACAAAAACCTTGATGGTGCCACATACTGGAGGAGGGGAGGGGAGGGGAGGGGAGGGGAGGGGAAGGGAGGGGAGGGGAGGGGAGGGGAGGGGAGGGGAGGGGAGGGGAGGGGAAGAGAAGAGAAGAGAAGAGAAGAGAAGAGAAGAGAAGAGAAGAGAAGAGAAGAGAAGAGAAGAGAAGAGAAGAGAAGAGAAGAGACACAGGCAGGCACAATCCAAACACTTTACCTACAGACACATCATGCTGTGCAACCACTTTGGAAAAAAAGAATGGGAATTCTCTGAAAAGTTGAACATAGCTCAATGTCTATACTTGGCTTTTGGCTGGAGAAATGAAAATACCTGCCACAAAATGAGTTGTAATAAAATGTTCATGGGATGTAATGTATAACATCAAACTGGAAACTGCCTAAACTAGCTCCAGCACACTAGGTGAGGATGATCACTCTACAGTACAAAGAAATGAACAATGGTGTAAATGACAGTATGCCTGAACCACGTATAGACACTTCAAAGAAAGTTCATCCCAACAGGTGTCTTAAGCATACATATGCCTAACATAGTTCTATGCATACACATAAACAATTTCAGTTCTAAACCAACCAATTTTATAATTTAAATGAAGAAACTGAATGGAAAAGTAGGCTGTACACAGGGCTAGTATGACATAAGTATATTTCTTACGACTCTATAATTTATACTGAAGACAGTATAAATTAGACAAAAGAATCAAATCACTAAGTTTACTAAAAAATGTAATTAGCTTCAAGTGTGTATGAAGCCCAAAGAGTCTCTAACTGCAGTGCCTGCTTCCTGGGGTTCAGGATAATAGCAGTCCATGGCTCACATCTTACCTTGGGAAACTGCTTAACAGGAATCAACACTTTCTGTCCCAGCTTCATGTTCTTATTTATCACCACATCAATGTACTTCTCTTCGTCCTTGCCTTCTCCTTTTTGAAACTTTTCTATTTCTGTGGAGGCAAAAAGATACCCATGAAGCATGTGACCCAGAAGAGCAGGTGTGGAGTCTGGGCGGCTCCACTGTGAGAGGAACAGAATGCAGAAAGGAGGGCTGTTAAGTTGATGTAATCTCCTATTTTACCAATGAAATCTCCATAAATGAAATATGTACAAAGTATTCCACTCAAAGCAGTCTTTGGCTACATGTGCTAACAAAGGGCAAACTCAAGAGTAAACAATTATACAAAAGAATTAATACTAAGCCTCCCCAGGAACTCCTCCACCCTGTTCTCAGCTCAGCATTACACAGCACCAGTGCCCTAACTACTGCACTTGCTTGGTGTTCTAAAGCTTGTACTATCAAGAATTTGCTCCAAGACGTGAATCTGAAGAACGGGGAAGGGGGAGGGATTGGAAAGGGGGAAATGATGTAATTATATTTTGTTTCAATATTTTGTAATTTTTAAAAAATTGGCTCTAAGTTGGCTTAGAAAACTTGATGGCCTTCTGATAGCCTCCTCCCCGACTGCAGCCCACCTCCTCACAGCACTTCCTCCCTGACTGCAGCCCACCTCCTCACAGCACCATCCTCTCCACACATCACTGTCTTCCCCACACAGCATTGTTCACTGCAAGTGACTTCTGCAATGCACCCCCTCTCTGGTGATGGTGGAATGATCTTATCTTCTTTCAAGGTTCATCCACCTGAAACTCACTTCCTCAGGGAAGTAGCAGAACAAGAAAATTGATCTCTCCTAGCCTGATCCTCACAGAGCAGTAGCGACAACTCTAAGTAGGAAGAATAGCAGTGATATCTCACCAGAACCCGTTTCCATGATGTGAAGCCTACTTCTACAAACATCTTCCGCCTAGCACCTACCACGTGCAAGTTTCAGAAACTGGAAATAGCATATATTTTCACCTACTTTGTGTATCATCTACAGTACTCAGTTGTGTGCAAGAGGCACAGTCAGGTGCTTCCACAAGTTAGTACAATTAATGGACTTTCACCCCTAACAACAAGACACAAGGCTCAGAGAAAGAGAAAGAACTGGAGGCGACATGCAAGTACAAAGGGGGCCTTGCTTGCATCATTTTCCTTGTTTAACACCCACACGCCCTCTTTCTCTCTATCTCTGCCCTGTCTAGGTGCTGAGAATATACAGGTGCAGTGGGTGGGGTATACATGCCCCACTCTAACTCCACCCCCACAACAGGCTCACTAGGCATGTGGTTGGCATTAGAGGTCAGATGATGTCAGGAAACACTATAACAGGAACTAGACCAATGGGGAAGGAAATAAGAGAAAAGATAGGATATAAGATGAGGAACATTCGGCATTTTCCATAAACCCAAAGATGGAAAATTTCAAAGTCAATGGTATGATTATATATTATGATAGGAAATTATGGTTAATAATTTTTATTCTTTAATAAAAAGCACTGAGTTCTTGGGGGTGACCTAGAAAGGGTGTATGGCAACCTATCTCACAATCCAATTAAAATATAATGGGAGGAAACAGGAAAACACATAGTCTATGTAAGAGGGTGACATAAAAGGGGTTAAAGGTGCATGCATAAAAGTGGTAGGGGTAGGAGGTTAACCAAAACTAAGGGTATATGAAAAAGCCTTATGAAACGAGTTAGTAGGATAATTTCAAAATGTGTTCTTTAAAGTAGTAGTTCAAATGGAGGAAGCCTGCATAAATGGACAGCAGTGTTCCCAGCAGGCATGGCTCTTAAACAAAAGCTGCAGTGCCAAGCCCAGAACACCTCCCCAGGTTTCCAAACAACACAGCCTACACCATTGCTCTTGGTTACCCACCATAACCATGTAATAAGATCCAACTGCTGAAGACACCACACATGTTGGCCAAAGGACATAAGGAAATCAACTGAAAACCTACAAAGAAACTTACTCCCTATTGGTTAGCTTTTATTAGGTTGCTGAGAGATAAAAGACTTCAATAGTCTTACCCAGCAATGGACCCTTTGAGGCTATAGTACCATCCAGCCAGGGAAGATGGGTCATTTGTGCAGAAAGGGCTGACTGCTGTGGAATAACCAGCTGCTTTCTGACTAGTTTTGAGGTCTGCTCAACAGGTGGAAACTTTGTGCCTGGGATGGTATTGTATCCTTGTCCAAAGTCCATTACTGGAGTCTTGGGAGGAAGGGCATACACTTTAGGGTAGAATCTGCTATTATTTCTAAATGCCCATGCTGTCAAAATGTCATCTAAATATGCGTGTTTATACCTATAGGCCTGGGCTGCTCTCAGCCTTCATCTGGCATTGGGCAGCAGTCATTACAGAGATGCCTAACTGGGCAGGGTGCTGAGAATAAGAGACTGTGAGAATTCTAACCAAAATGGGACATATTTATTAAATAGCACCCCTAACTTCCCGTGACTCTTGGAACTTCTCAGAAGAGGAGGCAGAAAGCATTTATGAAACTGGATGGAGAGAACTGTGAAATGCAGTACCCTGGACATGGCATGACTATTGCACTCATGCGCTCAGAGCAGTTGCAGTTACCTTCACAAAGCAAGCCAGCTGAAATTCCAGTATGGGTGGGAGAGGAGCTCTCAAGGCCTTCCTAATGGCAGAGTCAGTGGCAGTTTATAGATGCTGGGGAAGAGAGAATCATTCTTTGGCCACTGGTAGGTTGACCAGTGGATGGCCCACTCACTGGCCAAGGAAAATGGGTCACTTGTGCAGAAGGGGCAAACCTATGCACATTTGGGCAGCATTAATTAGACTCAGAGAGAGAAAAAGTCATGTAGTTGGAAGATGGATGCGTTGGGAACCTGGGAGAACTGATAATAATTGTATACATGGTTAAAATTCTCAAAGAATAAATTAAAAAACAAAATAACATGTCAGCTGCTTCATGAAGTAAAATCCAAGACGTCAACTTTAATTAGTAAATAAATAAATAAACAAATGAATCAATCCCACATTTTATTATCCATTTCTGTAGTAGTTAGAAATAACCTTTGACATAAGGGTAAAAAACTACGTAATGTAAAATTTAAAACAATTAGGTTTTTTCCCACTTTTCTTATGTTTGTGTGTGGTAAGCATGCATGTGTGCATGTTTCTGCATGAGTGTGAGTACAGGTGTGGGTAGGTGTACATGATCATGTGCTTGAAAGTTCATGTGGAGGTTGTAGGCTAGTTTAGGAAATCACCCTTGATACTCACACCTCCAGACCTATTCATGGAATCTGAGAGTCTCAATCAAACCCAGAGCTCAATGGAATCGCTAGTCTTGTTATCCAGACTGCCCGAGGATCCCGTGTCTGTCTCTGTGGCTGGAATTAAAGGTGTGCTGCCCCACCTACTTAGCATGAACATGAGTTTCTGGAGATCTAAACTCATCCTATTATTTCCAAAGCAATCACTTTACTGAACTATCTCTGCAGGCCAACAACTACATTTTTTATTATATGCACATTTGGCAATTATGAATAGTTTGATATTTTCAAGAAATTCAGTAAAATACAACACCAGACTCCCTGTAAAATCCAGACAGCTATCTATTATTCACGCTTAGCCCCAGCAGGCCGTTTCCTATTCTCAAGCCTATGCTACTCAGGACGGAGAAGTAGGTCAGATTACTACAGGCTCTCCCCAGATCCATGTTCCCTTTTGCTGGAGATGAAAAATGAAGTCACCAGCACAAGAGGCCCATCAGATTTCCTGGAAAGATGGACTGGGGATCTGACTTTCACTGCTCTCATGTCACACTGAACACACTGCCACCTTCCCACTCAGAAATAAGCCCATGTGTGATGGAGGGTTCGGATACTACAGAGGGAAGTAACACTGCTTCCCAGCTACAGATGCCAAATCTGTCACTGCAGAAATGATTCTAGGAATTGCATCTGCTTTAGTTTCAGCTTGTGCTTTGTTTGAATGTGAAATGTCCCTATGTGATCACGTGTTTGAATCTTTGGTCCTCAGCTGCTTGCATGTTTCAGAAAGAGTGGAACCTCAGGAGATGGAGACTTGCTGCAGGAAGTAGGTCATGGGTGCAGAGGGCTTAATTTCCTATCTGCTGCTCCCCACTCCCAGGCTGCAAGTATAATGGAACCATCAGCCCTGAACCTTGTGTTACCATGCATTCCCAACCTGGATGGACTATCTCCCCTAGAACAGTGGACTAAATAAACTTTTTCTCTTTCAAATTGCTTTCTATGGAAGAGAAATGTAATGAATAGCATGTTAATCTAGCTATTTTCTGGCCCAGAGCTTCTGACGTAATGGCCCTTCTCTAGTTAACTCGATACATAAACTACACTAAAATACACTAACCCTCTAAAAATATAGCCAAAGACGTATGTTCACATTCACTGTGTACACATGTTATCTCCCTACAGTTTATAAGAAAATGGCAACCGAAGTAATTTGCTGGCAGGGAGAATGAGTAGTTTTGTATTTTTAGATTATGTGACTATGATCAATTTAAAAGAATCAAATTTAAATTAAGTTTTAGAGAATTGTTTTAAATTAGAAAAACAATTTTAGTAAGTAAATTTTATAAATAAAATTTATAAAGAGATAGCCACAAATAAGTTTTATGCATTGGCTGGGACTGTAAAAGTTGTGCCCTCTTCAGAGCTCACGCAGTCCTTCACTGGAATGCATCTCACTGAAATACAGAGAGATTTGAAAAAATATGCAAAATACTTTAAGAATCAGTAATATCTCAATGAACTGGCATTCATATGTAGTGAGAGAATACTAACTAGCATGTATCTAAAGTCTGTTCAGTTCTATGTACTAGAACAGAATCTAGAGGTCAAGGCAAAGAGACAAACATAATACTATGCACAAAATGCTACAGAAAGGGGCTAACGGCTTCAAAATATGCAAGATTACTTAAAAAGCTGGAAAATTCCTGACTAAATTCTTAAAAGATTTGGGGAAGAAGAATTATAGGCAAAAGAATGTGGACTTTTCTGTAAGGTGAGGTGGCCCCGGGGAAACACTACTGCAAGGCTGTTCATCTACACAGTGAGATGGCTTTTCTTATAATGTCATACAATCTTGCAATCACAGAGGCAATAAGTAAATGTCAGGTCTTGATGCCTGGCCCTGGGTTCTCACTGAATGATGGACAGATTAAGGTAGAAGGTGGGTCCCTGTGGTCCATGCAGAGAAGTGAGGACAAAAGCATGAGAAGGCAGGCCAGGTTCTTAACGCCAAGATGAAATCCTGGCAGCTTGGTAACAAATGGGGAGTTGTGCTAAGTCAGCTGAGGCAGCAGAAGCATGCTAAAGGAAAGGAGATTGGGCAGTGCATGGAGAAAGAAAACAGATGGAGAGATATGGTAGATAAAGACACAGGACATGGATAAGCTAATTCTTGGAATGAGCAGCAAATGTGAGATGGGCCTGGTTCATTTATGTGTGTCTGGGTGGAGTTTGCTGTTACAAGGAAGGAAAGGAGAAAGAGAGTAGGAGAGATGGGCAAGTTACCATGAGAGAAGCATCAGACAAGAGCCATGGACTTTCACAGAGACAAGGAGTCAAACTCAGACGCACCACAGGGGGGAAAAAAAAAATACTCTGAAGTCACTTCTCTTCCTTACTGCCAATCTTGGACTGGAAGCAGAAAGCATATGGTTATGAACATAACAAGAGGCCAGAGGACAAAGAGGTCCATCCACACCTGCCTGGGAGAGGCAGAGTGGCAAGGAATGTGGAAAGCAGCAGATATGAAAGGCCTCTGGCAATCTGAAAAGGGTGTGATGGCTCCTTTTAGCAAAGCTCCATTTGGGCTCAAGACACATAAAGCCACACAGGAAAGGCAAAGAGAAACAATGAAGCAGTGGGAAATCACTGATAGCAATGCCAACTTGATTACTATGACTCTGGGGACAGTGACTCATCGTGCACAGGGTTATGGGTTTTCTTTCCATTCTAGAAGTTTCCATCTCTTATTTCATTTCACAGAGCAGGAGTCTGGGGATGTTCATGCTTAGGAAGCCAGACAAAGGCAGGCTAACAAAGAGTAGAATCAGGACTCCAATGCAGATGATCTAACATCGGAGGCCAGGCCTTTTCTCTTTCTCTTTACTTTAAGAACACATAAGGTTTCCCAAGCTTAAGTATTTCACTTCTGAGTATGCGGTTTAGTCTTGTGAAGCACATGCTCACTGTTACAGAACACATAATCTTTACTTCCTCTGGCAAAGATGAAGTGCTACACCTGTTTGACAACCATGCTCTGCTGGACCTTTTCTTCGTTGATCCCAGCAAGGCCCTTCTACTCTGTGTTCCATGAATGCAGGGCTGTGGCTTCAAAGCATGTGCAAACACAGCAGAGCAAGCTGCTGTGACTTGTGTGTCACTCACCACAATGCCCTCGATGTTCACCCTTGCTGTACTGTGACATATGCCCCCCTCCTTCACTTCACTGGTTTGTTTCTACCATGTCTCAGGTAGGCCCCAGACCTTTGCACAACTGATGCCATGTTAGAAACACCATTCTGGCCTTGAAACCCAGCATGGACGCTGCAACACCTGCCAAAACAGGAAAAAAGGCCAAGTCGACGGCTCCAGGAAAGTCCCCCAGCAGAAAATCCCCCAAATGTATTTACCCTGCCTTTTGGCTTCTGTAGTTCTGTTTCTTGCTAACTAAAATGTAACAAACGAGGGTGCAATTTCTGTGAACAAAAGACAAAGAGGGGTGAGGCCTAGGACTGCAAGATTTGGGAAAGATCCCCATGTAGCTGCCAGCAATACAGATGTTCCCTTCAGCTTTAAGAGTGTCCGTGTGTATTCTCTGGTGGATTTACCTTGCAATATCAGCTATTATGAACAACTAACCATTTCTATCTCACTTGAAATGAGATGTGACAATGTTTTGAGAGCTTTAACCCCAAAGTGACCCCAGGCCATGTGAATATAGACACATCTGTTCCTCCTCCTTCACTCTCCTGCAATGAGGCTTCCCTGTGAGAATTACTGTTTCCATGTCAAGAGAAGCTTGGGATGAAAGAACCTCCATGGCAGTGACTCCCTGTGAGGTTTCAAAGAAGGGTTGAAGGAGTGGCTAAAGGAATTTTGTGTGGCATCAAGAATAGATCAAGACCCAAACCCTTCTACTGTCAAAGTACCCTACAGAATTAAGTGACGATAAGAAATTCAAATAGAAGCCATGGCACCAAAAAAGGCGGGAGCAGGAACACATACAGTCACATAGATGCCAAAGCCAAAGACGGTTCACTCAGAAAGGACTTGCTGCTCTGCATGGTTCACCTGCAATACAACAAATCGATTTTACCATTTTAAGGAAAAGCAAAAATTGATTCTCTGGCTCAGCACCCATAGCAGGAAAAGTGATGGCAGACAGGCCCCATCTCTGAAATCCACACCCCTTGAATCCAAGGCTGACTGCTAAGTTCTTACCTAGGGATTGATGAGCTATGGTGGGTGGCTATTCTTGCTTGTCAACCTGAATACATTTGGAAATAACTAAAATCCAAGGGGCTGGATATACATCTGAGGGATTTTTTCTTAATTAAATGAGTTTCAATGGGAAGAGCCACTTTTATTCCAGATCTTTTGAAGTGGGAAAATCCATCTTTAATCCAGATTTTTTTTTTTTTTTTGAGGTGGGAAGATCCACTTTTAAGCAGGACCACATCTTCCAAGGGCAGCCTCTATAAGAGACATGAAAGAAGGAAGCTTGCTCTCATTCTCACTGGTAAATCCATTCTTTCACTTGAACTGGAGCCTGCTTCTTCAGGATTCCAGTATATACTGAAGACCAGCTGAGACATCCAGCCTCATGGACTAAACAACTGGATTCTTGGACTTTCCATTGGTAGGAGAGATCTGTTGGACTAGCTGGACCACAACCTGTAAGCCACTCTAATAAATCAGCACGCGCGCGCACACACACACACACACACACACACACATATACACATACACATGCCAGGAGAGTATTGAAAGCCCATGGTATGAGCTATTTCACAACGTTAAGGAGACAAACACAGTTGATTATCCTAATTTACTAACTGTAAAAAGGCAACAGATTTGGTGACTCTATATATAAAACTTTTGACAATTTGTGGGGAAAAAAGGAAAATGATGATGCTAGTTGATTGCTCCTAGCATCTCTGGATAAATTAACAATAGAAAAGAATGAGCTCTGTGATGAAATTAACCAACTTCTAGCATCTCAGAATATGGTGAAGAACAACAATGAACTGACCAGCCCCAGATGCACATAGACAGTCTAAAAGTTTCTAAGTATGCCCTGAAAGAGAATCTTTCCTCAGTAACCACAGAGCTCAAGTTGCAGAAAATCAAACCAAAGCCCTCATCATCATAAAGTTAGCTGAATTACAGCAAAAATTAAACTCCCAGACACAGAGGATGTCTGCAGTTAAAGTAAGGGCATTCATTGGTTAAAAAGTGGTATCCTGTAACTTGGGATAGTGTGGGACTATTAAAGCTGAGAATTCTGAACTCTCAGATTCTCAAGAGTTTATGTATTCCACCTGAGTAAGTAGTCTTTCCACCCTTGGCAGAAGATGCATACATACATATGCCCTACCACTCCCTGAAATATTACCTTTTCAGCCTTTGACCAAGGAAATTAATCCTTCATTGTCTGCTAAACTATCAGTGCCTTCCTCTGAAGAAGATGCCAGGCAAGACAATACTGATGACCCTCAGGGCCCACCAATAGTTGCCTCTAGACCTATAACAAGACATCAGTCAAAGCCGACTGAGGTAGGTATAGTAGGTGAGGAGATGCACTATCTGCTCAAGAGCTTAATGAGTTTGCTAATTCATTCAAGCAGATATCTGGGGAATACGTGTGGGAATGGATTTCAAGAGTGTGCAATAATTGTGGAAGGAACATAAAATTGGGTCAAGCTGAGTTTTTATGGGCTCAGTGAGTGGAGATTCTGGATCTATTATGAAAGTTAAGAAAGATACCAAAGTTTGTTTAAATGGTTGGCTGAAGCATTTGTAAAAAGATGGCCTACTGAAAAGGTGATGGAGATGCCTGATCTCCTTGGTTTAGTACTGACAAAGGGATTTTAAAGATCAGGGAAACAGTAATGCTAGAGTGGGTACACTGCATAAAACTTAATACTCTACAATTGGAAGGGCTGGAAGACATGCCCTTCAGTAAACCTATAGGATTTAAGATGGTAAAAGGGGTACAGTCTTCAAAAATATTTGAAGAGTTTTGTTGACGCTCTTTTCCTTGTGCCACACCTTAGGGTCAGAGACACTGCTCAGTTGGATGAATTAAATTAAATGAATTTAATTGAGCCTCAAAGCAGCAGGGGCCAGGTGGCAATGCTGAATTGCCAAAGGCAAGATGATCCTAACAGGCAGCATCCATAATGGCCTAACAATAATAGGTAGCACAGGCAAAGTATTTTTAATGGTGGCTCAATTCATATGGACCTTTGGTACTAGCTAATCAATTTTGGTGTTTCCAGGCATGAAATAGGTAAGAAACATATTACATTTTTATTTGATCTATAAAAGCAGGAAATTTCTCTAACAAATTAAAGAAAGTTTACAATAGATCATGGCAAAAAGGAATCTCAGCCCATGAACCAATTTCCAGACTTGAGCCAGTTTGCAGTCCCAGCAGAAGGATCTTGATAAAATATCTAAGAGTTTTATTGTTAGCCTTTCTCTTCCTACTGTTAACCTGTCCCCAGTTCTTCCCCAAAGGGACCTATGACCTTTTATAAGGGTAAATGTATACTATATAAAGGAAACAATCAGACTTTCTGGGATCTATTGGATATTGGTTCTGAATTGATGCTGATTCCGGGAGACTCCAAGAAACATTGTGGCCCTCCAGTTACAGTAGGAGCTTATGAAGATCAGTTGATAAATGGAGTTTTGGCTGAAGTTAGACTCACAGCATGCCTACTGAGTCCCAAACTCATCCTGTGGTATTTCCCCAGTCCCAGAACATATAACTGGGAGAGATACCCTTAGAAGACGGCAGAATTCTTATATTGGTTCCCTGACCTGTGGGATGAGGGCTATTATGGTTGGAAAGGCTAAATGGGAGTCTTTAGAGTTGCCTCTGCTAAGGAAAATAACGAATCAAAAACAGTATTGCATCCCAGGAGGAATTACAGAAATTAGTACCGCCATCAAAGACTTGAAAGATGCAGGGATAGTGATTCCCATCACATCTTTATTACACTCTCCTATCTGGCCAGTGCAGAAGACAGGGATGATGGAGAATGACAGCTGATTATCGAAAACTCAATCAAATATCGACTCCAAATTGCAGCTGTTATACCAGATGTGATGTCCTTACATGAGCAAATTAACATATCTCTTGGTATATGGTATGAAGCTATTGATCTAGCAAATGCCTTTTTCTCTGTACCTATAAATAAGGACCACCAGAAGCAATTTGCTTTCTGTTGGCAAAGTCATCAGTATCACCTTTACAGTTTTGCCTCAAGGATATATTTACTCTCCATCCCCCTGTCATAACTTAGTTTGAAGAGATCTTGATTGTCTGGCTCTTTGACAAAACATCAAATCAGTTCATGTGGTGGTTTGAATAAGAATGGCCTGTATAGGCTCATATATTTAAATGATTAGACACCACAGAATGGAACTGTTTATTAGGAAGAGGTGTGGCCTTGTTGGAGAAAGTGTGTCACTGGTTGTGGGCTTTCAGGTTTCAAAAACTCATGTCACACCCAGTCTTACTCTGTGCCTATGGATCAGGATGTAGCTTTCAGCTTCTGCTCCAATGTCAAGCAGGTCACCATGCTTCTCACCATGATGATAATGGAATAAACTTCTGACATTATAATCAAGCCCCCAATTAAATGCTTTCTTTTACAAGAGTTGCCTTGGTCCTGGTGTCTCTTCACAGCAATAGAACAGTGACTAAGACAGTCCAATATATTGATATTATGCAGATTGGACCAAGTGAGTATGAGGTAGCAACCTTTTTGGACTTGTTGATAACAAACATGTTCATCAAAGAATGGCAAATAAATCCAACTAAAATTCAAGAGCCTGCTACCTGAGTGAAGTTCTCAGGAGTCCAGTGGTTTGAGGCATCAAAGATATTCCTTCTCAAGTGAAGGATAAGTTATTGCACCTGGTCCTCCCACCACCAAGAAATAAGCACAACATTTAGTGGGCCTATTTAGATTCTAGAGACAGCACATTATTCACTTGAGTGTGTTACTCTGGCCCATTCACCACATGAGTCATATTCACTGATTCATGGGCTATAACCAATGGATTGGCTGGATGCTCAGGAATTTAGAAATACTATGATTAGAAAATTGGTGAGAAAAACACTTAGGAAAGAAGTATGTGGATAGAGCTTTCCAAATGGGCAAAAATGCAAAGATACTTGTGTCCCATGTAAATGCTCATCAAAAGGTGACTTTAGCAGAGGAAAAGTTCAAGAACCAAGCAGACAAGATGATCCATTATTCTTTGGACAGTCAGCCCCTTTCCCCAGCCATCCCTGTTATTGCCCGATGGTCCCATACTAAGTGGCCACTGTGACAGTGATGGAGGTTATGCATGGTCTTGACAACATGGATTTCCACTTCCCAGTGCAGATCTGGCTAGAGCTGCTGCTGAGTGCCAGATCTGCCAACTGTAGAGACCAACACTGAGCCCCAGATATGGCACCATTCCCCAGGGTGACCAGCCAGTGACCTGATGGCAGGCTGACTACATTGGACCACTTCCTCTGTGGAAAGGACAATGCTTTATCCTTATTGGAGTAGATACTTATCTTGGTTATGGATTTGCCTTTCCTGCATGTGATGCTTCTGCCAAAACTACCATCTGTGAACTTACAAAATGCCTCATCTGCCATCATGGTATTCCAGACAGTACTGCTCCTGACCAAGGAACTCACTTCATCGACGACAGTGGGCCCACAATCACGGAATCCACTGGTCTTACCATGTTCCCTCCCCAATCCCCAAGCAGCTGGCCTGACAGAAAGGGCCTTTTGAAGACATAGCCACAGTGCCAATTATGTGGCAGCAGCCTGGAGGACTGGGGCAGGGTTCTCCATGAGGAGTTATATGCTTTGAATCAGTATCCAATATTCTGTATGGTATCTCCCATAGCCAGGATCCACAGGTCCAGAATCAAGGCATGTAAAAGGGAATAGTTCTATTCAGTACCATTCCTAGTGACCCAAAAGAAAAATTTCTGCATCCTGTTCTCATGACCTTATGTTCTGGCCTAGCAGTTTTTGTTCAGAGGGAGGAGCACTCCTGTCAGGAGCCACAACAAACATTCCATTGAACTAGAAGTTCAGACTTCCCCCTGGTCACTTTGGGCTTCTGACGCCCTTAAGTCAACAGTCTAAGAAAGGAGTAACAGTGTCAGAAGGGGAGATTGATCCAGATTACCAAGGGAAATTTGATTGCTTCTCCACAGTGGAGGTAAGAAAGATGATGTCTGGAGTGTAGGAGATCCCTTAGAATGTTTCTTGGTTCTACCATGTCCTGTGATTAAAGGCATGAGAAACTACAACAGCCTAAACCAGGCGGATGACAAAGGGCACAGACTCTTCACGAAGGAAGGTATGGCTCACTCCTCCACGAAAAGAGCCAAGATCTGCTGAAGTGTTTGCTGATGGTGGGCGAAATACAGATGAGTAGTAGAGGAAAGTAGTTATAAATAACAGATGAGGCCACCACGTGACCGGTTGCATAAAAGAGGCTTATAATTAACACGAGTGTTTCTGTCATTTTTTTAAAGAATGTTTTTGTACAGATATTTGTGTTTATTTATTTTGTAATATAACATCAATTAAGATAATATCAGTGGTTATCATATCTAAGTTTTGAGATACTAAAAAAATGTCTCTCACCAGACATTGTCACCTACTGTGAAATTTATAATGTGTTTGTGGTTGTATGTGGGATAGTTATATTAGGTGTAATTATGACCTAGTAATTGCTTTCATTTGGAAATTAAACATGACATAAGAAAATGTAATGGTGTGTCAAGTTGGTCAAGTTGACAAGGTGTGGGCTTAAGATGGCTATTCTTGGTTGTCAACTTTACTACATCTGGAATTAACTAAAACCCAAGGGGCTGGGTACACCTGTGAGGGATTTGTTGTTGTTGTTAATTAAGTCATTTAAAGTAAGAAGATCCACTTTTAATCAGATCTTTTGAGGTGGGAAGATCATCTTTAATCTGGGTCATACCTTCTGCTGGAAGCTTATATAAAGGACTTGGAAAAAAGAAACTTTTCCCCTTTGCCCGCTTTCTCTCATTTTCAACGTCAAGTTCATTCCTTTATTTATTCATATCTATTCCTTAGGTATTAGAGCCTACTTCTTCCGGATTCCAGCATATACTAAAGACCAGCTTAGGCATCCAGCCCCATGGACTGAACAACTACTGGATTCTTAGACCTTCCACTGATAGACAGCCATTGTTAGACTAGCTGTATTTACTATATATGGGATTATATTAGATTCATTCTATAAATTCCGTTCCTCTAGAGAACCCTGACTACTATGTGAACTCTTTGAGAACAAATGGAAACACAAGATCTCAAAAGAGCTCAGAAGATAATTCAACATACTTACTTATATGGCTATCAAAAGAGTCACTCAAGCTTTGTCACTGATTACTCTCCAAAAAAGGGAAGAGAAGTAGAGATCACAGGACCTGTCCCACAGGGTTACATGAGGACTGAATGAAGAAGCACTTCAAAGACTATGACAGAAACCTGACACAGGCAAGCTCTCCTAAATATCTCACATTTACCAAATAAAGTGCCCCTGAGATAGGAAGTTCTCAAAGTGCAGCATTTTTTTTTCTAGTTTAACTTCGTAGTTCTCGAACCACACAAAAAATACAGCTCTGTACCCAGCTCTAAGTTAAAACACTTCCCAAACCTAGCTCTCCCACTGTCCAAATCCTGTGGAAGATGTGTCACTGTACTCCATGTTTGCAGTCTTCTACTCCCCAAAAGAATGGGACCTAAGAAAGACAAAGACCTCTGTTCCTTCACCTTTGCTGTGTTACAACCCCTAGTACTGACACCGGAAGGACTCCATGCATGGTTACTAGAAGAATGAACAACTGTTTAAAAACAGTTGGAATGAGCTGAGCAAGTGTATAAAGAGCTGGTAGCCACTGGTGATGTGTTCTTTTAGATGTCATGACTTAATAGTTTTGTTTTGTTTTTGTTTGTTTGTTTGTTTTCGAGATAGAGTTTCTCTATTGTAACTCTGGCTGTCCTGGAACTCACTCTCTAGATCAGGCTGGCCTCAAACTCACAGAGATCCCACTGCCTCTGCCTCCCGAGTGCTGGGATTAACAGCGTGTACCATCACCACCCAGCTAACTTAATAGTTTTTAAAGTCAAGAATTCATGAGAGGGTCCTTGACCTGTGAGAGAACAATACAGATCAGCCAGCACCACAAAGAACTAGAGTGAAGGTATTAGGACCTTTTGTAATGAAGACCAGCCTACACAATGAAGAACAGTGTGAAGAAGCATGGCCATTCCCAATCACCCCAACCAACGCTTTTAACAACTTTAACCAAAAAACTATACTAAGATGAATAAGAATGACAATTTCATTGCCACTTCATTGTCATTGCTCATTTCAATGAGCAAGCTGACTTGCTCAACACTCAGAAAGCCAGTACAAATTACATATAACAGTAAAGTTGGGGTTTAAAAATTGATCTTAAAAGGCACATAGACAGTATCTCCACTCATCAGAAATTCTATTTGACAGATTATTACAGTGTTACTGCACCTGCTGGTCTGAAAAGAATATTTTAACTTCCCACCTCATAAATGTTTTCATTACAAATTTTTTTAATTGAGTAATACAGGCCTAAAGGAACACCTCTTGCATCCAAACCAGACCTGAATATGCTAAAGCCTGCATAACCACCATTGATTCGTTCAGCTCATCATCTTGCAAATAGTGTTCCACGAGAAGAAATAAATGATATTGCAGAGTAGATACCTGTCACTGTCTAGTGAGAATGCCTGAGTTTATCATAAATACATGTAAACACATTATTAATGGAGAAAGAAACAGCATTCTAAATGGTAAGCACTCTTGGGAACAAACTGATTTTCATAAATCGGAACAGATATTTTTAGAGAAAATACATAAGGATAAATTGTGCACTAAGGAAACGACAGTCATATTTGTCTAGAAGAAAGGACAAAGAAAGGGGAAAGAGGATGAAATCATTAATTGCACATCTCATGGGTAATTAAGAAAGCCAAGCAATGCTACTGGACACTGGAATTTATTTAATGAGTAATTCCCTGGCATTGAAGCCCAGCAACAATGTACAAGGAAGACAGAATCATCAACACACAAGAGAAGATGCCTAAGATACCCTAAAATCCTAAGCCTGGGATCTCAATGCTGGGCTGCCTGATTACTAATTCCTCAGTCCTTCCTCTCTGCCATTATTACTGTTCAGGGGCAATTTTGATTCTGAGTACAAAATAAATGCACTCCGGGTTATTACTACATGTGGGGATACTCATCATGTTACTTCAGGGATGGCTAGTCGGGGAAGTTAAGAAAATGGAGAGTAAACCAAGATTAGCATATGAAAGTAGCCAGTTTGCAAAGGAAGAGTACCTAGGCTTCATCTGAGGGGACAGGGCAAAATGGGAAGGGGGTGAAAGGCCTCTTGGCTTAATATTTTGGGGGCCTCTTCCTCAACTGACTACAATCCTTATTCTGGGAGCCCCGACTGGTGTGAAACTTCATATACAACCCAGGCTGGCCTTGAACTCACAGAGAACTCCCTTTCTCTTTCTCGGGGCATTGAACTTAAAAGAATGTGTCACCACACTCTACTGCTTTTCCCCTTCTTAATAATCTGTCTATGTTTCTAATTCTAGTCAGCCACATGTCCTTGGTGCAATTTTTTGCCCTAGGACAAGAGAAGCCTTAAACAGAGAGTCCTTTGGACATAGATCCTGAGTTAGGCACTCCTAACTTTCCTTTCCCTGACACTCTGGGCTTTCTAATTGTTTCTCTTACCACCATGTTTTTATTTTTAGCCATTTTTCCCCCATCCATCTCCCCTCTTCCTGGCAAATGTCAGAATTTTCAACCTGTCTTGTCTCCTCTGCCCCCCAAACTTTAATAAAACTATACTTGGGCTTTCTTTCCAGTCAATTTTTAAATTCCTCCAAAGATATAACCCAAATTTCATCAGCACTAAAGGCATCACAACAACTATTAACACAAAATACACATACAAGCTATTGTTTACAATAACTAATTTGTGATTTGTTTATTCCATTAGAAGAAGAACAACAGGCCAGCCAGCACCTGAGGATGGTTCTACCTCCCAGTATTCCTACACAAGAGAGAAACTGAGCTAGCTCTTAGAGCACCATCACTCTGAAAAAGGAAACACACTGCACCAGTGGAAAAGAGTCAACATCTGCAATTAAGAACCTGCACAAGCCAGTCAAACACCTTCTCTGCTTCCTCAGATACCTTGGCAAGCTCTGCTTTGGATTCTAGCCTCAATGTCTAGGAATACTAAGTGGGCCAAGGTGTGTTCCCTGAGTTATATACATGGGCCATTTGTACGTTTTCTTTACATATTTATCCTCTACTGGACATACTGGACAGGTAACTCCAAATTTTGGCTACTGTGTGTACTGACAGGAGAAACATCAAAGAGTGATGACTCTTCTGCTTACTGCCTGCACGTCCCTTGTATAGATGCCAGGTTCAGTGGCAGTCGAGCTTTAATTCTGAGATTGCTGTACAGTTTTTCACAGTGGCTGTACTAATTCACATTTCCCCAAGAGTATGAAAGGTTTCTACATCACTACCAACATTTGTATTTGCATTGTACTGTCACATTAACTATATTCAGTTATACGTACATACACATACACACATATATAAACACACACATACACGACATTACAGTAAAGAAAAATACAAAGATAAACTTGTTCACTGTGTTAATGAAATCTAAGTTTATACCCTTACCCTTACTCCAAGGCCTTCAGAAGTTATTGTGTTCTGACCCTTAAACCCTAAGTTATTAATAAAAATGGATGTTGCAATTTTGAAACAATAAAGACTAGTAAAAATAAACTGGGTGGACCCTAACATTAGGAGAAAGAGTCTAACAAGTTCAGCAATTACTATATTCTAGAAAATATAACAGAGGTTTTTCTATACAGTTAGTCCTTATAACTGCTCAGAACAGAAACTATTACTTTCCTTCTCCTTAAACAAATGGCAGAGCTGAAATTTGCCTCTAGGACTGAGCCAAAATTCTGTTGTTCTACAAAACACCACCCTACAAATATGGTTTTAAGACAAAACAAAATCTTCCAAGCAGTAAGCAAACAAAATCGAGACTAAGTTTATTTTCCAAGAACCTCTATAGCGAAAGAAAATTCACCACATTCGCTGACTGCCCACTACTTACTAAGAAATCTAACAAAATCAACAGAGGACGTTACTGATATAACAGGCTCACATCTGTGCAAACATCTGCAATTCCAGTTGTACACACAGAGGAGTGACTGGACTCGTGTTCCACACAATTTTACTGGTACACATGATGAAGGCTGACACATTTCTCTTCTTTAGACCCACCTTCATCTGATAATAAGAAAAGAGAGGCCTAAAGTAAGTATTTAAAATAAGCAGGTAGGAAGGATTGGCTCAGTGACTACACAAAACACCGGAAAGGACAAACAGACTGAGGGAGGCAAAGACAACAACACAGCCAGGGTTTGTCTTCCCAAACAGAACAACCCCCTTGGCTACTCCAAAGACTAAAGAGATTGTTTTTAGTATAACCCAAAGCATCTGTTAAATATTCAGGAAGCCCATAGACTGTGTTTGGCTAACTCGCGTTAGTCAGGATTTAAGTCAACAACTTATAGGAGAAAGTAAGAATTACTATTAAAGTCAGAGAAAAAGAGAATCTACTTTTTAGTTGTACCTCAGGGTTAAAGCACATTTCTCACTTTTAATTGCAAACACCATTAAGTACTTTGCAAAGGACCAGCTATCTTAAACAATTATCAGGCTGCGAGGTCACCAATTAGAACCCTGCAAGGATTTGAATTAAAAAAAGTTTTATGATTAGGTGGAGTAATGATCCAAGAAAGAGATTAGTTCTGTTCAGACCACACTCATTATAAAACCCATTTCCTTTGTGTGAAGATCCAATGTCTTTCTCATTTATCCCGCTGGCATTATCACACGTTGAGATAGAAATATGAGTGCACTAATAACATTCTATAACAACCATATCACACAAGCATTTTATTCTCTATTACTTTAATATCTAATAAGATTACAAATGACTATTTTTCTATTGGTTAGATGGACAATAACACGGGGGCCGACTTCAAAATAAAATCAAAGTGAAAATTATCATCTCGTTACCACACACATTTAGGTAAGGTCCATAATCTGTCCTACTCACGTACAAAGGCGACAGCAAATAAGTGTTTGGGAAGAAGCCTTAAAGACGAAAGACTAAATCCCCCCCCCCTTTTTTTATATAACATTATCCGAATGGATCACTATTATTTAAAACAGAATTTTAAAGGTAAAGATAATGATCCAAGACTACAATTAGATCCCAAAGGAAACATCCAGTGACATCTAAAAGGCAGCAAAAAAATCCTTCAGACATACACACATACACACACACACAAACACACACACTCACAAACCCTCCAACATATCTTAATGTTATAGCAAAACTGATGCCAAACACGCACCATGCCCAATGATCTTAGCCACCTGAAAACTATGAAATGAGTATAAAATATTTAATAGAAAAACACAACTGCAGCATAACCATGCATTCTGTCATTCAGATTTGATTTAATAAGCATGACAAAAAGTTAAATATACTTAGGAAAAATCAATTAGCATATACTTTAATAGTACAGTCACAGTCTCCATGAAATACCGTGGTACAGATGTATACAACTGTTAAAAATGAATATCTCCACAGGTATCCTAATGCTGGAGAGCCTTTATTCACAGTGGACAGCCAAGCTGGAGATTTCCTTCGAGCATGTTATTTTAAAAGCTACAAATCTTTATATTCTAAAGTGGTTATTCATTAAACTTATCTAGGGATCTTGCAAAGAAAATAACGTTGCCAGGGCCAGACAATGACACTCATTTGTTTTCATTGTGTCCTTCAACCTTAAAGGATTTTAGGTCAGTGAATGTGCAACCGAGAGGTTTCACTTGCCAAATCTACTCTACCACCGAATGTGTGACTCACTTGTTACTTATATGTCTTGTCTGGGCATGTGACACAGGACCAGAGTAATTACAGAGCTTTTAGTGCACAAAGCCAACAGTGACTAGCTTAGGCAGGTGGCCTGTTGTCTATTTGCTGTACTAAGTACAATTTGATGATCTATGAGCCAGTGACAGATTAAAATAAACATCTAAAACCAACAGGGCCAGGGATCCAATGCTGTTTCTTTAGATCAGGTGTCAGGTTCAGAACCCACAGCATCTGGCTCACCAAAAGCCCTAATACAAAGGCAAATGTGCAATAGAGCTAAGGTATCACTACTTCATTAAGAGAGGAAAATGACTAGGAGAAGAAGCCTAAAAGGTTCCGCAAAGCAGACAATAATAGGGAAAAAATTGGTCAGCAATGCCTAGTTAAGCAACTGAAAATGCTCAAAGTGCTTACACTAAAGGTTAAAATGATCCAGGAGAAAGTACACAAGTACTTTTGGTTGAGTACAGTCAGTAGGAAAAAGTGTTGGAGAATCAGGACTTAAAAGGAGAAACTGCCAAGGAGCATCAATTCCATTTTCAGGCACAAGGATTCTAACTCATAACAGCATTTGGCTAACCAAAAAGTGGCTACTTTAAAATGTTTAAAGTTCACCAAGAACCTAGTCTAGACTGACCTCTCAGGAATGCTCTGGGAAGTGTCAATCATCTGGCAGAATTTTCACATTTTTTCACACTGCCTCACCAACAAGTTCCTAGACACTTAAAACTGCACTACTCATCTCTAAGTCCAAAACCACGCTGTACTTTGAATATAGATAGCACATATCAACAGACACCTGCTGAACAAATGAGAGTAAAAAATAAACAACGATATTCTTCTTGGTAGCACAGTGAGACTTGAAAACCATTAAAGAATAGCCAATTTTGTAATTAACAAAATGGAAGTCACTTGTCACTTCATTTCACAAATAGACCTGTCAGTTATTAAACTGTTGTCTCTGAGCTCCGTACCAACCCAACTGAGCTGCACCCTGCTCTAGAATGATTGGCAGCAGTTCTACAAACACCACCTCAAAGGCTAAGCTTCTCTTGCTGCATCTCAAGTCTGCCTTCCCATTGGGCACGTTGGGATCGCTGAGGCTCTCCAGAACTTCTACCTGGTATTTGGCAGTAAAGACTCCAGCCTACTGGCTTCTGGGTGCTTTTCCCTCACATAAAGAATTTTCCAAGAGGGTTTATCAGTAGGAATCTAGCCAGGTAACAAGAAATTACATCAGGTGCTATTAGACAGGCACTAGGTATGTGAAAGCCAACAATTCTAAAGTCACTTAGAAATACTGCCCCGGGGACTGCAGCAAGCTACTAGAGAAACAAAAGGAAGTAAGTTACGGGAATGCTTCTGAAACTGGAACCAAGACTCTCCATTTGTTACCTCAGAATCTGGAAAAGATCCTCACAGGCAGGACAAAGCTTTCTGGGGATGTGTAAGTATGGTTTGGGAATTTCAGAGGCAGAAATTAACTACTGGGACTAGAAGCAAAATAAAAAGGAACAAGGCCCTCATCAACCCAACAGTGAGAATTCACATTAATTATCATTTGTACATTTTGGGTTTATAATTAGATTGATATTTTCAAGAAATCCAGTAAAATACAATGAAGAAAAATAAGGTCAATTGACAGATGATGCATTAAAAATCTTGAGAGAGCTGTTTGCTATGTATGCTTATCCCCAAGTGGGAGTTACACATTTTAAAACTCATGATATGCAGGAGAGAAGTAGATGAGATTCCCCTAAGACCCCGCCCCCCAGCAATGTGTATGGCCCTTCAGGTAGCAATAAACCCAAAGAGAAGTGGAGACTCCTGCCCAACACTCTACAACAGGGTTTAGCTCAGGAGGTAAGGAGTTAAGGGACAAATTTAGTAACTGACACTGGGGTCTGTCTGTGAAATGAAGTGCCAAGTAACCTCACTTCATTAATTCTGATCTTGGCTACTCTTTAATGACTATCAAGTCTCATTGTGCTGACATGAAGAAATTCTCCGTTTGTTCTCCTCCACCCAGCAGGTGCCTTTTCAATGTATGAGCTCTAGCTTCCTTGTAGGCATTTTTTACCTTCCTACTGCTCTTATGACATCAAAGACCTTCTGATTTGAGTCTTCTGATTTGAAAAGACAAATAATTCCATCTTTTAAGATTTGTGACTTATCAATGGTAATGAGGTGCTAAAGAAAAGGCCCAGAAAGTGTCCCTGAGCACACAGCATATTTTGTGGCATCTCTAGAAGCTGCAGAGAGTGCTTTCTTAAGTTCTAAGTCTCAGCTACCTACATCTCTGAGAGAGGAGAGCAGAGGGTAACTGCAGTACTGCCTCACTACTGTGTTCGTTTACAACCCCTCCTTCCAGTATATATCATAATGATCACCATCAGTGTTCAGGAAAATGCAATCTATGTAATGACCTTAGCATAGATGTTCTCTATGGAATGGAACCAGAATGAATATTCCTGCAGGCTAAATGATCTGAGCTAAATGTCTGATTTCCCCTGTGAAAGGCACAGGAAGACAATATAATCTGAGAATACACAACTGCAGGTGATGCTTACCTTGCGAAGCGTACCTATCAGCTTCCTAATTTGAGCAACACTGAGTACATTTCTATGAATATATAACCATTCAACACATTATTCAGAGAGAAAATGTTTATCATTTTCAAAACATTTGCTATTCCAAGAACTAATTAAGTTTACAAACTGTGTTGTGAATACCAGAAGGCAGTGGATGTACAAATCATACTGTTAATTATGCTTCTGACAAAGGAACTGTATTACAGGTATTACATACAAACGCTGTGACCGGTCGAGTCCTTTAACCTCTATGATCTCAAGCCTGGGAACAAATAAAGCCAAAGCATGAGCAGAGATGAATGTAAAATTAAGTTGCTTAGAGGAAAATGCAAAAATAGCCCAAGGCGAATGCTTGATGGAGCTATTTAGTGGCCTGTTGTGTTTAAGGCATTCTCAGAACAGCATATTAACCTACGGCCTACAGACAAGAACAACTGTCTATCCTATTGACACCTGCAATAAGCGAGTATAAATTAATGATAATATGGAAAGAACTTAATTTAGAAGACTTAAGTATTAAAAAGTGGGTTCAGATTCTAAACAGGTTCTTAACACAAAAACAAAAGGTCACACAGGAGGCATCTGGTCACTCTGATGATCAGTTAGGGACACTGGTATCTGGCTTTAGAGTCCTGAAAATTGATGGTACACTTCTGGTACCACACCTAGGAACCACACAAAACGATCCCTATCTTTTGCACCCATGTTTCTTCATAACCACATGAAAATGCCAACATAATGTATGAGATATGTTTTTTATGAGTTATTGGTCAGGACTGGTCAGGAAGCAACACAAGCATTGCCCGTTCTTGGCTGCTCACCAGAACTATATGGTAACACCCACCACTGAACACTTCACACACTTTGGCTTCACGATATCAAGAACTCAAGCCAGAGCTGAACAGAAAGCTCCCTCCTCATGGCTAAAGTACACAGTGCAGGGAGGTGCTGTACAGGCTGCTGAGGGAGAAAACATATTAACGAATTTACCCAGCTGTGGACCTTGTATTCTGCAACACCAATCCGCCACTCGTGCAACAGTATCACATCTGCTGTGCGGGTAACCAACTGCTCTCTGGATTTGAGCCCTGCTCTATAGTTAGGAATATATGCCTGGTACTGTAAACCTGGTCAAAAATCCCTGGTAGGGAAGAACATAGGCCTACAGGCTACTGATTGCTATTGTTGTTCTGCTAAAGGACTTGTGGTCAAACTGCCTTTTAAATATTTACGCTTATACACACAGATTAGTGCTGCTCTCAGCCTTGATGAGAGAAACTTCTATTTACAGTGAATACAGGTGAAGGACGAGTCTTGCAGGTGCTCAGAGTATAAGAATAAGTGACTGCTGAGTGCTTAGTCCTAAACTAGACATCTATATTATAACCCCTAATGCTCAAAAAAAAAATATATATATATATATATAAAATATATATATAAAAAATATATATATATATATATATATATATATATATATATATATATATATATATATATCAAAAGAAAGGAAAGAATTTAAGAACCAGATAATGAAGAGGGCTGAGAAGCAATACCTTCTGAGTATGACTAGGCTGTTAAAATCAAGTCTTACAGAGGCAGTGTCTGCCTGTACAAGACTAGGCCTGTTAACAGTTGGTCCTGGAAGAGGCAATTGGGGAATAATGATGTCCTATCCCTCCCTGGGGAACTACTGGCTGATGATGGATGCAGGAGAGAGGGGGTGTCATCATCTTTATTTGTGTAGCCTCCAGGTTCCAACAGACAGATTTACATCCATTCTCTTGCAGCTGGCCACAGTAAAATCCAGTTGGTCACAAAAGTAAGTTTAAAGACACCAATGTGGGAAAGGGACTTGTAGTGAAAGAGGAGGCTGACAGATGCTGAATAGAAGAGGGTGGATGAAAGCAATGAGCATGCATTACATACATGCAATTGTCAAAAATAAGTTTAAAAACATAAGGTACAAGAAAGTGGGGGATATTATCTCATGTCTAATGATAAAACTGAGAAGTACGCAAACTGTAGACAAGGCGCTATAGACAAGGTAGGCAACAGATTGGAAGGCCCACGAATGCTATGCTAAGTTCCTTCTATGGCATGGCTGACATCTAAAGGGCGCACTTGTATAGATGGGAGAAGGGAGTTCTGAGATACCCCTACAGGCCCTACAACCACTTACTATTACAACACTCCAAAAACATACACCAGGTGTAAGATGTGCTTGTGTGAATCACAGTGAAAATTCCCACATTACATGCTGAGTCTCAGGCCACAGATGGAAGACTGTAGAGCAAGAAGGACTACAAAACAGTGCCATAAAATGTGTACTTGTGACTGCAAGCTTGCTATATAAAAGATGTGCGGTCTTTGAGGGTAAAAATGACACTGATGAAAATCTCATTACATGACACAGAAGGAGGAACAGCAACAAGCTGGGCTGGGGACAGTGGCACATGCCTGTAATTTCTGCACTTGGGAGGCTAAGGCAGAAGGACCAGGAAGTTCCCAGACAGCTTCTACAGGAGCTCTGTCTCAGAACAAACAATAGAACAAAGCCAAAAACACTTCCAAACTCCAACTTTTCAAGAGCAAGCTACATTTTCTTGGATCACAGAGGCTGTCCCTGTAGAGGGGAGGTCAGGTATTTACTTGATCATCAAATCCTACCTGGTACCTTCACTAACTGCTACCCCTCCCCCTCAAGTCTATAAATGTCAGGGATATCCTTTGTTCTGTCAATTGCTGTTGGATCTCCTATCCCAGCTTCCCCTGTCATGTGTGACCTGGTGATTAAAGGACCAGATCCACCTCAGAGCATCTCCCTGCTGAATCTGGGAAGGATCTTTATTATTTAAACATATTTTTGGCCAACTGATAAAACAGCATAAATATTACTGAATGGCAGGCTAAAAACCTATTTCTTCCTTTCAAATCTGTTGACTCTATTCTGTTTCTTTCAAATGCATTCAGCACTTCAGGAAATGATTTCCACAGCTCAGAAACATCACACTAAAGAAAAAAACTTCACCCAAAACAAGATTCACTCAGTGACTGACTTGGATTCTATGTGGCTTTCCAAGTGTGAAGGCCAAGGCTTACACCTTTATGGATTCTGGCTTCAACACCTGATAGGCTCAAAGGCCCTAAATTCTAAGACAGAAAACTACAGAATGAACGACAAAAACTCAGAATTCAACCAGCTTTGCTTGTGTTTGTTGTATAAATTAAATGTCTGTTCAGCTGTAACTGAACCAGACATAGCTGAAGGACACAAGGCAATGAGAATGATCTTTACTGAGCACCTAATAAAGAGCAGGCAACATTTTAGGCACTTTAAAATATACTAACACACAGTCTTACTTAATCTTTGAAGGAAGCAAATGAAGGCGGGTCCTGTCCTTCACATCAGGATTCTGAATCTATGTGACTAAAGTTTTGATCAGGGCAAGCGTTGCCACATTTTTCAGTGAGATACGTAATTCAAGCATGATAAACTTAACTACAAGTTTCTACTTCTCCTAATTCCTAGCTAACCATTTGATTTTCAAGACAGGATTTCTCTGTTGTAACTCTGGCTGTCATGGAACTCACTCTGTAGACCAGGCTGGCTTTGAACTCACAGAGATTCACCTGCCTCTGCCTCCCAAGTGCTGGGATTAAAGGCATGCGCCGCCACCACCACCCAGCTGGAAGGTCTATCTTAAACAGTAATTCTAACAGAGATTAGTGAAGCAAGCACTGAATGCTGAACACAATAGAACCGTAAGCAATCCTAAAACTTGCAATTCTCTTTGATTTCAGCCATGAACTAGCTTAGCAACCTTAACTAGCCACATGTTTTCTGAGGTTCTTTCTTCATTTCTAGGCAGTTTTGAGTCTCCTGGCTCTCTCCAAGCAGGCCAGTTAACAGTTGAGAACAAGCTGCCTCCTGAGAAAAGGAGGTTGTGGGTGTACGCTCTTTCCAGACAGCTGCTCTTGCAGGGAGCCTCACCTGTTTCAAATCCTTTTCCTTAGTCTTCCAAAAACTTCAGACCTCTACACCTACTAATGAATCAAGTTCTAGTTTGCGTAACTAAAGCCAATGACTTCAGGGAACAGAGGACCATCAGAAGACTTGGAGTGAGCAGTTCTCCTCTGCATAGTAGCTGCTTCACTGCTTCTACCCTTTTATTTAAAGAATGTAGCCAAACTACCAAATCTTGGCAGATACCACCTCACAATGAACTGAGTTTCCTGGCCTCTACACTTGCTACCTGCCTCTTCTGGAATCTTTGCAGGCTTAAGTCTGTCACAGCTGTGATGTTTCTGTATTCAGTAACATAATACCCATAGTTAAGTGAGATGCTGTATCTCAAAATATAAAAACATGTTTTTCTATAAAATAATAAAAGTAATAGTGGTAAAAATAAAATCCTAAGGTTAACCTTAGCCATTAGAGACTAGCAACTGTGAACTTTTATCTTAAATGCAATGAAACAATCGTTTTTCCATTTCATTTCAATTTGGGGATAGCAAAGGGGATAAGGACAACATAAAAGGAAAATTGTTTTTCTTCATTTCTACATAATAAAAAAAAAGTATCTTTGATCAAATAAAAATCCACAGCAAATTTCTCTCCTTCTGGCAAAGTTAAAACTCAGAAAGATAAAGTAAATAAGATAAATGCACTGAAAACACTCTGATGTTTCCATAGTGGAAATTAAAGACATCAAACAATCACAGTGAAAGGAGGAACTAAGATGTACAGGTGACTGGCCCTAACAGAAGAATGGCCTGCTAACTACACCTATATCTGAGAATTTACAGAAAGGAGGAGATTATACTGAGAGATCAAGTTTCAGATGGAAAAAGAGCATAACTTGCATTTTACAGAAAAAAGAACATACAGCCCGTCAGTTTTAATACATCATGGGTGTGTTTAGGCTGGTTTAGGAGCAGGGAAAATGTGGGCTTCAATCTCAGCCCTCAGCTGCTCCAACACTTCAGCCACATTACTGAATCTGACTCCCTCTTCAGTGACATGACTGTAGGTAATATCCCTGTGTGAGACCACTATAATGAACCCTAAAACATAAAGCTAATATAAGCAAGCAATGCTGACAGCCAGTAACAGGTATTACCGATTATAATTGTCTTGACATTTCATGCATACTCTTTGAAGTAACATAGGGAGAAACAAAAAAATAGGCACCAAAAAAACACCTACACATCTCAACCACAACTGCACCATGCAGGTTCTCTGTGCCTGCCACCTCTTTTCCTTTCCATTCAGATGCCTGCCCACAAGGACAGGTAACCAAACTGCCTGTGACTGTGGGGTAAGAGAAATCTTACACCCACACTGTCGGTTTCAAGGGAACAGTAAGCAAAACCACAATAGACACCACACACACTCACACACTCATGTACACATATAACATCACAAACACACACACATATACACGTACTATAATGAAGATAGTTTGTTCTGCCTAGTCAGGGACAGTACACTGATGCTGGAAGTACAAACCAGGGAACATTCCCACATGTCCCCTCTCTCCCAGATGAGCTGGACAGCTCAGGTTTATTTCTCAATCCCTGCTCTCTGCTCCTCAGAACTTCCAAACACAATATATTTTGGATGACCGATTGCATGAATACCGTATGTACACTTATGTATATGAAAACAATAAAGAAATAACCTTCAACCACCAAGTTGGCAGTTACTTTTACATGCCTACTTACTGGATGTCAGACAATGCTGGAGCCTACACTGTCTGCAGAGTCCTCCAGAGACAAGATATATTTTGTATCACAAAACTTAGTCAGGAAGCCAGACGGGTGAGAGACAATTATAGTGAAGGGCGATCAGTGTTGTGACAGGTGGGGACACAGGGCTACAAAAGATTGTATCGGGAGGGCTTACTCCAGTTCACTCCTGAGCCAAAAGAAGAGGAAGTGACCTAAGGGGTGTTGAAAGGCTTTCAGCACAAGAGCTGTGACCAGCCTAGATGTAGAGTTAAGACAACTCAGGAGGCCTCTCCTGAGGCCTTCCTCAATGATGACTAAAAGTGCTTCTATCATCTACAAAGAAAGTGTTTTATGTACTGCCAAGGAGAATTCCTGGAAAGCTGTGCCTGCAGAGACTGATTGAGTGGAACCACAGTGATGTGGAGACGTTGGAATGTTTCAGGTATGGAGACCAATTACGTTACTATCTCAGGCTAGCTTTAGCCCCTGCACAGCCATTCCCCACTGCACAGACATTCCTTGCCCTCCTCTGTGTCAAAAACTAACATCCTGTGGCTAATAAATAAAACCATTTGGGACTTTCTGACTTAGCAGACCCCTTGGTTTCTACCAAGCCAAAGGCTGAGGATAAGATCCTATAGAAAGGCTCCCCACAACCTGCTGTTACTCTCTGATGTACCCACTGATGTATTTTAAACATTCCTTGACTTGACATTTTGTTGTTAAACTATAAAGCTTCATGAAACTGCTTCCATATTGGAACATGGAATTTGGGGTAATCTACATCTGTGTTCCTGGGCCATGGTCACTCAAATATGGCTCCAGAATAAATAATTTCATATTCTCTTTAAGGTGAGGGTTGTGTTTTGGGCTCTGACAGTATCCATGCTTCAGTCCCTCAGAACAGCAGAACATAGACAGAACTGCGGGCTTGTCTGAGTTTGTAACCATCTGAAGCCATCTTTCCCTTCACATGCAGCCTGCTCTTAAGCGAACACTTGAGATTCAAATTACAAAGCTAGGTCCACAGGCAGCACAAAAGAAGGGGAGGAAGTCACAGCACACTATGGAAACTCAGTGCAGAGGACAGGACTCCTGTCTTAGCACACATAAGCCACAGGAACACGACTCAGTTACTAGCAGAATGATTTATTTTGGGGGAGTCAGATGAACTAGCAAAAAAAGTATTTCCAATTTCTACCTTTATGACCTCAAATAAGTAACTTGTTCATTTGGTTAGCACTTTCTTCATTTTTAAAAAAGGGGGGGAAACAGGCTGTAAGTGTACTAACGTGTTTGCCCTACATGTGCAAGACCCTGGGTTTAATCTCCAGCACCACCAAGAAAAAACAAGAAGCATTTAAAAAAAAAAAAAAAGGATTGAAAGATAATACTTGACAGGTTACTGAAACAGGGGTGCTCACTGCATAGGAGCACCTGCTAAGAAGACACTGACCGGCAGGTGCTGATTAACAGCTGCTCCTTAGTTATATTAAGATGCCTTCTTACTTTATTTGGCTGTATTACTTTATTTGTTCCTAAGTCTCCCCTCCAGCCTGTGGCTCACTCCTCCGGCCTAGACAAAGCTTTCAGGAATGTCGCTTCTGATTAGTGAAAGATGCTTGTGTTAAAAGGTACTAAGTTTAAATTCATGCAGAAAGCAAACATTTACAAACCTAGGAAGCATTGACAACAGCTATAAAAACTCAGTGATGAAAAGGCCATACAGGAACAAAGTGCTGAGGTCATAAGACAACACCTTCCTGTTAGAAACCTCCTTCTAAGGCCCACCGGTATAATTTGTGGGTTGATACCTTAACTGATTTTCTGAAGGCTCAAGAAGCACAACTGTACTCCAAAAGGCAGGCAGCTTTGTAAACTAGTGACCCTGGCATTGTGCTCATCACAATCCAAACAATGGAGATAGTACTAATCTTTCTGTTACTCCTCCCAGAGAGAAAGCACCTGATCTGCGTGCTCTCCCACCTGGGTTCACTTTAGAGTCCTGGGCAGCAGGGAGCAAATGAAGAAACACAGACCTGTACTGTGGTGATTCAGTGCCAGTTGCAGTAAGGCTTCCGATGTACTGTCAAAGAGCACAGCAGTTTAGGGACATAAGTTTTTCAGGTGCTCTGGACATGCTTACTCATGGGTCAGCTTCTACAAAAGCTGCCCCTGTGGCTCTTAGAAGAAGCCCTAGTCAATATGAGGCTGCTGCAAGCAGTTAGCTGGCCAATGACTCCAACAATACCAGCCTCTGAGATCTGCCCCTGGTGGCCAGCAGCATGCATCTAGCAACCTAGCCCAGAGAGACCTCCACTGAGAGCTGGCCCAGTTAGTCTGATGGTGATGAGGAGTCCAAGAAAGAATCTCTAAGGCAGAATTCACTACCACAGAGTATGTGGGACAGACACGCACAGTTCTGATGCACTTAGATTGGGGTGGTTTATCATATGGAAACAGACAACACCTGTATCAAGATACGAGGATTTTTAAGTAAAGAATTACTAAGGCAGTCATGTCCCTCTGTTGATATTTGCATCTCCAGGTTCTACTCAAGCCCTGATACTTAGAAAGCTCAGGAGCTCTCTTCAGTTCACCAATGTCTTGCCAGGATTCATTCATTTATTCACTTATCATTTATCTATCTAACTGTATTACCTACCTACACACACACACATTTATTTACATGAACTATCCTTTCCTCTACAGCTTCCCTCTGTTCATCCACTGTCTAGCCACACTCAGATCCATACAGTTGCAAATGGAGTAGCTAAATGTGCTACTGGGCTCAAGAATTAAATGCACACCTAGCTCACTAGACTTACATCTACCTCCTTAGAAGAAAACATATATCTCTATAGAACGCGCATTTCAAAAACAGCATTTATTGGTTTAAAGTATACTTTAAAAATGGAAGAGCATCATATCTCTACATTTTAAATCTGAGTAATTTATGTTTGCGTCTTGAAGATGATCTCTAACATCTCTCTCTGACCACCTCCTCAGAGACAGCTTCATCCAGTTCATCCAGTTCATGATGCTCATGTACCCCCAGGAAAGAATATCTGTTCTTAATTTGCAAAGCTAAGATCATGGAATATTATGACAAATGACATAGAATCATTTGTCATGATTTCAAAGAACCAATAAAAACTGATCAAAGAGAATAAATCTGTCTCCAGTGGCAGAAACTCAGCAAGGTAACAATATCACCTTTCTGACAGAAGGTACCACACTAAAGTCTTGTCACAACAGACTTTATTTGAGTGCATTCTGTGTGGTCTGAATGGCAACCAACTGGAGTCAATTAAGAGCCAATCAGGGTGATATTCCACTTTACTGGGAATGCTGAAAGCACCAAGAGAACATTGCTTGTCCCTTGAAAACAATAGAGCTGGATTATCTACAAAGTATTTTCAGAGCCCACTAGAGAGCTGAGATCAAAAACAAGAGAAAATGGACATTTACAAAGGCAGATGAGACCCAGGACCCAGGTAAGGCTTCAGCTTTGGCAGAGTACAGATGTGGCAACCATGAAGAAGTATTACCAAATTCTTATACACTGAGTGTGGGCTAGCACACGGCTTAAGATGTGCACGTTTGCTTTTTCCTCAAGCCTCCACTTGGTACTCACAGCAAGATGGACAAAGTGAGAAAACAAAGAGAGTTCTTTAGGCATCAGGAGAAACACTGCCTCTCCACTTAGACCTTCTCACAGGAAGCAAAACCATTTGCCACACGGCAAGATACACAAGCCTCACAACCAGTGACCTCCTCTATCTGCCTTGTTTCAGGTAAAGATTGGAGATGGAGGGATGGGTCACCCGGGGAGGGGCTGGTGATGGCTGTTGAGGGGATGATATCTTCTGAAACCACTAGGAATTCTACAATGGTGCAAAGCATTGGAAGCTACAGAGAAAGGAGAAACCTCTCAGTTCAGCAGCCTAAGCTTCCAACTGAAGAAACTAACAAGTGAAAAGCAAATTAAGACTAAGGAGACGGGAGAGAGGAGGCAGATCTCAACAAAGCCACAAATGTAAGAAATAGAAAATGGGGCTGAAGAGATGGTCTAGCTACTAAGAGCACTTGCTGTTCACGCAGAGGACTGGATTTTGAGTCTCAGCTCCAGTGTGAGGTGGCTCACAGTCGCCTTTACTCCATCTCCAGAGGATCTATGTCCTCTTCTGGCCACCACAGACACACTCATACTCACATGCACACATCCATATAATTAAAGAAAAAAAAGGAGGGGTGGAGGGAAGAGAGGGAGGTCAGCTTAGCATAATGGATCACACCTTTAATCCCAGCACCTGGAAGGCTGAAATAACAATGACTATGAATTCAAGGCCAGACTAATCTGCGCAGCAAGACCATTTAGACCTTAGAGATCCTACTTTAAAAAATAAAACAGATAGAGAGAGAGAGAGAGAGAGAAAAAATAAAGAGAAGACAGAAAAAGATGCAGGTTACTATTCAATAAAGAATAAATGTATAATTATTAACATCAGGTGAAAATTGGTACCAGCCGTAGGTGGTGCCTACCTTGTGTTCACTTAAAAAAAAAAGAATTTTATCAACAGTTTCATACCAATAAATTTGACAATTCACGGCAGACAGTTAATTGCTATAAAAACCACAAACTATCAAAGGCCACTCACAAAGTGAGAGATGGCACAGAGAGCTATTCTTAACAGAGAACTATGATCATGAGTTAAGCTGTCTCAAAGAAAATACCAGACCCATTGGGCTCCCTGGGTGATTCCACCAAACCTAGAAGAGAGAGCACTATCAATTCTGCACAGACTATTCCAAAACAGAGAAGAAACACAAATGCCAAGTTCATTTTATCAGTCTGCTTCAAAAATCTCGTAAACATTTTCAATAATAATAATGATATTGATAATGATGATGATGATAATAATAATAATTAGCCTATACCTATCTATTATTTCTTATGAATGTGAATAGAAATGTACAACAGGTATTAGTAACAGAAATCTCAGGAGCTCTAAACAGGATAATGCAAGAGCTCAGAGCCTCAAGCATTTCAGGGAGGGAACATGGTTTAACATTTGAGAACAATTCAACAGAGTTCACTACATTTAAATGACTAAGAAAGAGAACCAGAACCATGAGGATCTGAGCCAACAGAGTAAAAGCCTTTAACACATTGAATATTTGAAATAACTAAAACCTCTTCCCAAAGTAAGAGTAAAACGACACTTCCTTAACCTAAAACAGACCAAAGACCATCTGTGGAAAAAGTATAGGTGGGACTGGGCTCAATCAGGAAAGAACTTGCTTGCTCTGCAAGTGCTGGGCAGTCTGATCCCCAGCAGCAAACTCAGTTCTGGGGAGCTGGAGACAGGAAGACCCAAGGGCTCACTATGAAGAGCAGGTACAACCAACTTGGCAAGCTGCAGGTGAATAAGAGATCCTGTCTCAAAACACAAGGCAAAGAGTGACTGAGGAAGACATCCAAAGTCAACTTCTGGCCTCCACCACACACACACGAAAGATGTAAGGCCACATCATAATCAACCCAAATACTCCTATCAATGTTCCTTCAGAGCATAAGTGTACATTGTGGCAGGAGTCCTGCTCAGAATAGAAAGACATGAAAAACAAAATAAACATAACTACTGTCATTATTCAGATAAAGTGCTCTAAAAAGTCCCAACTTATCTACAACAAAGACACCAGAAGTAACCTGGAGTTCACAGAGTGGCAGCATGTGATGTGCTATGTAGCAATAGCCTGCATGGCTAAGCACAGAACAAAAACATTAGAAACAGAATTGTAAATGACATCTTAATAATATCAAAATATGACATTAAGATAAATTTGACAAACTGTATACACTAGGAACTACAAACACTCAAGTAGAATCCTAAAAACCTGGAAATGGAGACAGCAGAGCCACAAAGAAATGCAATATTGCTTACATGATCTTCCACCTAAAATTTAACTATCCCAGTGTGTAATCCCTATCAAGGGCACAGTAGATGTTTATGTAAATCTTAAGTTAATTTTACAGCTTAAGGGTATGTGTGAACCGGAATGAACAGAGAAGAAAATTCTGAAAAGAACAAAGTTGAGAGACCTATACTGTAGCTAGCAAGCCATTCTAAGCTCCAGCAATGAAGGTTTGGTTTAAGGGCAGACATACAGAGCCACAGAATAGCACCCCGAACTGGACTGGCATAGGCACTGCAGACTAGGTGTTTATTCTGTTTGCAGTGCTAGGGATTGACCCCAGAGACTTACACATGCTGTGAAGCACACTACAACTGAGCTAAAGTTAACTAGTATTTGATAAAGATCCAAGGGCAGTTCAGGAAAGAACCCACGGCACAGTGAACTCCTATGTAGACACACAAACTGACAAGCTTGACCCCCAACAAGCTTGACCCCAACCATACACAAGAACCACCTTGAAGTAGAATAAAGGTCATACACTCTTTCCTACTGTAGATTTTCTTTGCTGTCTCTTAACATCAAGCTTTCTCTGAGTAGATTAGCTCCTTGGATACATAAGTATTTAAATCACTGTCAAAGATAAAAGTAAGATGGATTTTTACTTTAGGACTCAAAGTTCAGCACAAAACTACAAAGTTGAGTAAGTACTGCACACTCCACAAGCAGCTATCTATGCATCAGAAGAGGCCTTCCCTTATGAGGAATGCTTATCAGCACTCCCTTTGATATTCCTCTTGAAACAGCTTCCTATTACAGAATCCAGAAATACTGAACACTGGCTTCTCTTAGCCACAAAGACTACTGTTTAAATGTGTACAGATGTGTACATTCAATACCATCAACAGTTGCTGCTGCTCCATAAAGGACATTCTTAGAGGAAACCTGCTTTCTGTTTTTGAAGCCCCATCTGACAGCAAAAAATAAAATTACCACTGCACGGTTTGGGGCCACTGCCTGGTGTCTTCTAAGGGAAGTGAAGTTTAACCTACAAACATATCAACAAAGACATCAACACAGAGGAAAAAGCTTTAAAAACATCATCTCAGAAAACTCCATTCTGACCTGCGGGCCTGTCCTGACTGAGAGTCTGGGAAACCTCTAGGGCTTCATTGTGTTGAGTTCGAAATTTGCCCCCCAAGGACCAGAGAGACCACGCACATATGCAAAAAGCAAAGGCACTTTTATTCTTCAGAGCAAACCAGCATGCTGGGGTCAGGCACCATGTAAGATGGCCAACCCAGAAAGCTGGCCATGCGGTATCTTTAAAGGAAGCTTACAAATGGAAGCTTATAAGATGCATGAGTAAGATGTGTGTATGTTGGAGCTTTGCTTCTTCCACAAGAAGAGGAAGCTCACAAGATCAGTGTGGGTAATGTGTGTGTGTGTTAAAACTTACAAGATGTATGTGTGCGTGGGGTAAGTTTATGTTGAAGCTTTGCTTCCTCCACAAGGTATATGAATGTATGAATAGTGTGTTTTTATGGAGATTGGAAAGAATAAGGTTGTTGAAGCTTCGCATCATTCACAAAATGTGTGTGAACGTGTATATGTGTGATTTTTATGGAGAGGATATAAGAGAAGAGAGAGAACAGTGAAGGAGAGAGAAAAGCCTGAATACAGAGAGAAGTCTCTGGACCCATCTATAAGAAGTGCGGTTCATATTATTCTGCTGACTCTGCCTCTCCCTCTTGGGTCACCAAACTCTTGCCAGGGCTGGACCTCAGTAGCTTTAGCATGTAAACTCAACAACTAAGAAAAAAATCAAACAACAGCTTGAAATAAAAAATAATTTAAAAAAAAAAAAAACCTACCCCAAATCAAGAAATAAACAAGAGAATGCTTTGTTAACTTGCAGACGCAGCTCATCTATTTAAGCTTTACTTAAAAAATTCTACACCATAGTTAATAACTATTTGATAAAATAAACACCTTCAAATGGAGAGCACATTTTTCTTGGTAATCTTTCCTACTTTCACAGCCTCATCTGCCACTAGTTTGGGGACTTGGGAGCACTGTTCCTGGGTCACATGCCTTTCAGGAGTTCCAGACCTCAGTGTCAAATCACAGCAACATGTTTGTAAGCACTTCCTACTCTCCAGGTTTACAGCTACATCTTACTTAATCTTTACAGCTCTAGAAAAATGAGCCAGGCATTGGCCTTGAATTCCACTGGCAGACACAAAGCCCTGGTTTCCCTTTCTCTCCATGAAAAGCTCAAAAGCTTTGCTTTCTCCAGGTACAATACAGCACTCCTAGTACTTGGTACTTGAAGGAGGGATAGAGATAAGCGATCCAGAACAAGAAAATGGTAAAGTAACTCTGCACTGCACCTATACCTTAAATCCATAATAATTAAAGTGTAATCTCTAAAAGAAAACACCTAAATCTCTGACCAGGAAAGAAACACAAAGAGCCTGATCCTGCATCTGGTTTATGCTGACTTCATTTTGGCCCAACTCCTGCAAGTCAAACAAGGTGGACGTCCACATGCATGGACTACAGGGAGCACAGCAACTTAAGTAGCCAGGAAAACAGCAAAGAGGAAGCAAACTTTGCACCAAGGCCTTCAACAGCTGTGCCCAAAGCTGCAAAGGATGGAGAAGTGCACAGTCTGGGAAATCAGTGTATGCCAGCCTGCTAGTCTGGAACCCTTAACTGCCCAACACCATGACAGACCCAAACCAACACTGTCCTCTTGGGCCTAGAGCTAGCAAGGGAGACAAGGCACAAAAAAAGCTATGGAGGGGAGTTGGACAGAATTACCAAAGGAAAAAAGCCTCTAAACATATTACTAGCTAGACTCTGGCAACAGTTTTAAAACCACCATCACAGCCATACGATAGCTTACAGTAATGTCTGTCTAGCTTCAGCATTCAGTAGATGTTCCTTCAGCATCAACTATGATCAGTAGCTAGCTGTGTGCTGAAGCTACAATAATCAAAACACATTCCCTTTCAACCACAGCTATACTGCCACATATATACTGTTTGGAGCCTCAACCTGAACACTGGTTCTTTCCAGTTCTGGAAATAACAAGACTCAAATCAAATAGAGTATTTGCTATCAATATATATCAACAATATCAATATATATTATTTATATATAATATAATGTAGCATATACATATATAGTGCATATATATGTGTATACACACACACACACACACACACACACACACACACACACACACGCTTCCTCAGCTTGTCTGTTTCCCAAATATCTCCACCATGAAGGATGGCATACATTTTCAAAAGGATATCTACAACCTGGCTGAAATTACCATCCATGAGTTTTTCTGATCTCTGAATGCTGAAGTCAAACACTAATATAGACAGATAATGGCATGAATTAAGCCCCACTAAAAAGCATTTTTCCTAGTAAGATAAATCTGGATTAGGCATCTCTAAACTACTCTGCCAAGCAGTAAGAACTATTCACAATTACAAAGCTATCTTAACAGCTCATTAATTAAAAGAAACATGGTTCCTCTTGCAGCCAACCACATCTACCTGACAAACCTACTTGCTTCATAATTTGGTATATATAGCAATATATAGCAATATTTACCCAGAAAAGGGTAAATATAAAAATTTATATTTAAATATATATATATATATAATATAAATTATATATTTAAAAAAATACAAAAATTGTTTCTGAGACCAGTGTGTTGAAGATAATCTCGCTGTAAGCAAAGAGAAGCCAGCGCTGGAAAGTGTGCAAGTAACATCAGACAGACAGATGGAGAAAGAGACGGACAGAGAGACAGACATAGATAGATAGATAGATAGATAGAGAGATAGATAGATCGATCGATCCACATAAACATATTACTTTAAGACAGAGGTTCTCAACCTTCCTAATGATGCAACCCTTTAGTACAGTTCCTCATGTTATACTGACCCCCAACCAAAAATTATGTCATTGTTACTTCATAACTGTAATTTTGATAATGTTATGAATCCTAATGTAAATATCTGATATCCATATGGTCTTAGGCAACCCCTGTAAAGGGGTCATCAACTCCCAAAGGGATCACAACCCACAGGTTGAAAACTGCTATTTAAGATACAAATATCAAATATATGTAACCAAATAAAATACAACTCAGAACTATATAAGCACCTTTTCATATGAACATATCCACATGAAGCTCAAATTCTGAACAATGGTTTATAAAGATATAATTTCTGCAGCACTGCTATAAGATAAAGTCCCATGATGTTATAAACAATTCTTTCCACCCAACTATAAAGGCCTCATCATTGTGGACTCCACAGCAGAGCCCCATGATTCTGGAGGTCCTGGAATCCTCTCTCTTTTTCCCTTCAATTTCCTTAAGCTTTACATCTCAAGCATACTATTCTTGTGAAGGCAAACACACCATAGATTACATTCCCCAAAACTCCTTCCCGCACCCAGCATACCTCCACCATGACATGTTGGTGTCATACATTCTTTTAATGAGGTTACACATTCTTTTTCACATCTTCTCTCCTTCTCTAATCATTTCCTACCTAGTGTTCATCCATTCCAAGTTGTTTATTGAACAACTATTACAACTGAGTAGCTGACAAAGTACTGTTTACCTGGAGGTGACTATCAGCAGGGCATGTACATTAGTGGATCATGCCAGATGGCAAAGAAGAATTCTCTACAGACACAGAAACTGAGTAAAGAGGGTAACAGGAGGAGAGGTGTTTCGTGCACAGCACTGGCCACACTGTGTAGTTCTCCTGTATAAGTCCAGGCACACTACTTTTTCTAAGGCCAGGTACTATTCCTTAGTCACAGTTATAATCCTAGCAGTCAACATTAACAAATAGACAACAGTATATATAATGACAACAATAGATAACATTTATTGCATGTTGTGCTTGTTAGGCAATAATGTTTCACACGGGTTAACATATTTATTCTTCACCAAGAGTCCTGAAGTTTGGCTACTTTTACTATAGCCATGTTGTGAATCAAATGAAATTCAGGGTGAGGTAGTTACTTGCCCCAGGACAATTCTGCAGGGCTATGAGACAGACTAGGCTGAAGATCCATTCCTAGTCACTACGCAGTACCATCTTTGAAAACCAGTGGATGTTCATAAGTGACATCAAAACAAACTGGAATTCTCCATTTATTCTCTATAATATATCCGAAAAAGTTCTGAACCCGGAAACAGTCCCTGGGTCAGGAGAGTGAGCTTGTTCTGACTGTGTTCAAACATCAAGTCCTAGGGGATCTCAGAAGCCCCTGAAGGAAGCTGAGAGGCATCAGGAAAGCAGACAGTGGCAGAAACAGGCCAGAAACAGGATGCCTTTCTACCAAGGAGCAGTCAAAACAGAAAAGTAAAGATCTTTGGGATTCAGTGCAGGACCCATTCATATGCTTTAGACCACTGAATTCCAAAGGCTAATAATCAGCATTCGAGGTTCCAAAGCACAGAAAATGCCACATTCTCCCCACCACAGCCACTATGACAACAGCCAACTGTGGCACAATTGCACACCACCATGGGGGCTGCAAACCACAGCGCAGGCACTAAAGGCAGCTGAAAGCATTCCCTGCCGTCCACTGGGTCTGTACAACAATGCAACTACGATAATTATTGGCTTGAGGTATTTTCTGACATGCCTGACCATTGTACCGTGTGTTTAATGTAGAGCAAGAGTTCATAAATATAATTAGCAAGTTCCAAACATGGGCCAGGTGCAGAGTGTTTAATTGGAATACACAGCCCTTCCACAGAGAAAACATACCAAGGTTTATCTTCTTTTAATGGTAAGGGCAGAGACAGTGAGGAAGGAAGCCACATATCTGAAAGCACCATGGATAGAGGAAAAAGCCCCAACATGACTAAACTTGAGTCCTTGCTGCTGCCAGTTCTCGGGGCTTAGCCAGAATAGTATGAGCCAAGTACATATTACCTACTTTAAAACCACATGCTTCTGTTCCTTCAGTGTTTCTTCTGTACTACATCAGGAACTCTGAGTTTCTCTCTCTGCACTTCCCTGAGTTGTATGGAATTGTTTCAGCCAGTAATGTTGAATATGCTGAAATAAGATGCATAGAACAGCAAAACAAACACAGGTCTTCGATTACAGAAACAGCCTGGTTTTCACTTAGGCTAAAAAAAAAATATGTCAGAGGATCAGTGGCATTATCTTTAAAACAAGAACACTGGTACCATCTTCAGGAGGCTGTTGTCTAGAAAATAGATCTTAGACCTGTACGGCAGGTCAGTGGAAGCCACCAATGACTTTGTAATGTTTTAGTTCTGATTCTGGATAGCCCAGAGCTAATTACATGGAACTAGACAACAGACCATTTTCTTCCTTCACAGGTCTTCACTCGGCACTACAAACTGATGACTACATTCTCCTGAACTTCTGCTTTTCCCAATGGCCAGTACAATTCACCTGGCAAGTGGGTACCACCTTTACCATTTCTGCAGCTGTCACCTCTAAATGGCTTTAATCTTTTTTCTTCTTACTCTATTTTTCTTAGTTACCAACTTATGTGAGAAGCCACAGAACTTTGAAAACAAATGGGCACAAATTGGACTCTTGTCCCATCACTGTACTTGGCAACCTTGAGAATGTTGTCCATCCTGACCTTCTAATGCTCAGCTTCCCATCTGCCAGGTCAGAGCCGAGTTCTTCACTGGAGTTAAAGACAATGGTTTCCACTTCACAAACTGCAGACTATCAGGATTGTAAGAAACAACTTTAGGTGAAAACAGAAGCAGTAACTAAAAAGTAGCAGAAAAAAAAAAAATTTAATGAGGTAGGTATGGTATACAGTGGATAAAAAGCAGAGTGATAGGAAGAAGTGGAAAGGGGGGAGAAGTTAAGTCAATCAATTAGCTACCTGGTCATTCTGACATGCCATGCCAAGTCTTTGGCAAACCCCCTGGCAGATAATCTGAATATTATACAAATAAGGCCTCACTGTAAAGTGGAAAAGAAGAGAAATCAACTGCATAACACCCTTACCTTTTACTCCACTGTAATTAAAAAGAAAGCAAATGAGTTTGGGAATCAGCCTGCCTTCTACTTGTAGTATTCCATTTTAATCCAGCTGCGTGACTTTAGGCCAGCCACACCTCCATGAGAGCCTGTTTTCCCACTGGTGGGGTGGAATTTATGTCATTCATCTCAGAAGATGGTTCTGGGGACTAGGGAAATACGGCCTGTCAATCACCTGGCACAGTCTGATGCTTAGCAGGAACTCAAGCTTTTAACAGCTCATCTTTAGTAGTAATTCTGTAGCAGTGACAACTCATTTGATGTCTCTAAGATCCTGCTGCACAATTTGAGATAATCAGAGTACATGAGAATCTCTAAAGCCCAGCTGCAGATACTCTAGGCTCCCAGTAAACATTCGCTTCCTGCTGCACACCCTAACATTCTGTGGTAGGCAGAAAATTGGCTTCCTCCAAAGACCTCTGCATCCTTACCCCCAGAGCCCATAATCATTACATAAGTGCAGAAAACGGTTATAGGCAGGACTAAGCAGACCTTAAAGTGGAGAGATTACCCAAGTGAGCCCAGTACAATCACAAAGACCTTACAAATGGAAGAGACAGAACACAGATGATGGCCTCGCGGTATTGCCTTTGCCACAAGCCCACTCAGTAGCTAGTTTCCAGAGGTCAGCAGCAAAGCCAGATTCTCTACAGAGCCTCCAGAATATTCAGCAGCACCTAGAGTGAGCTCAGCCCAGGGCTGTGAGGTAATGAAGCCACTGCATTTGTAATAATTTGTCACAACTGTCACAGAAAAGGAATACACTACTAGGTTTTTAGATTCATTTTAAGTAGATCGTAGAGATCTGAATCTGATTTTGCTACTGTTATGAATCATAATGTAAATATCTGATCTGCAGATGGTCTTAGGCGATCACTGTGAAAGAATCATTTGACTTCCCCAAAGGGGTCACAACCCATAGGTTGAGAACTGCTGCTCTATTTAGTCATAACCTCTCCTTAAAATAAATATCTCAGTTCTTACCGAATGAGTGCTTTTAACTGTGATGATCCTATGTCTTGTCCATAGAGAACCTCAGAGGATGTTAAATCACATCAGCACTGACTCCAGCTACACTGTTAAGTAAAGGTACCAAGATAGATCACAAAGCACAGAAATATCTGGGTCTCAGGAGGAATCAACTCAAGCAAAGTTGCAATTTTCAGACGACAGGCAAGAATTCTGCACACTTCCCCTAGGCACTCGGCCACCTTCAAGCACACTGGATTAGGCTTTGCTGTGGCTTGGATTTGGTTTTCCTTTAAAGTTCATGCTGTGGAAGGAAGCATGGTCCTTAGTGATCAACTCCCTGAAGGTAAATAGGTCATAGGAGAGCCACACCATGCATGAATTGATGCTTTCTCACTACAGGGGTTTAGGTCTTGACTAGTTCTTTAAGAATGATCTGCCATAACACAGGCTAGCTAGATTTCTGGCTCCTTTTGCATGCATGCAATGGGTTTCCCTTTCAATTTTCTGCCACACTGATGTAACCAAGAGGTCAACACCAAGACACTGATGGGACTGCTGGGACTCTCCAGCCACTAGAGTCATGAACCATATAAACCTCTTTATAAGTGAATTGGCTTCAAGTGTGTTGTTATAGCAATACAAAATGAACCAAGGGAGGCTTCAAGACATTGCATGGTTTGAAATTCTGTTGTGAATATTTTTATGTTTTAAAACAGAAGCCTTACTATTCATTCATACACACACACACACACACACACACACACACACACACATATAAAATCAGTTGAGACCAACATTTTCTCTTCATGTAAGAAAGCCAAGTCAACTTAATTAGAAAGATTTATTATTGACATTTTCAGACAGATCAAAAAATATTCTAGAAAAAAAAGCCTCTTATGGATCATTCAAATAGAAATTCACTTTTATTTAAAGTGCATTAATGAGTTATGAGACTATCATAACTAGTTTCCTCACATTTCACTAATTCACTAGGAAGTAACAACTCACTTGGGCAAAAGAAGTACACTTTACAAGTCTGTAAAGCATAGCAAGGACCCCTGCTTTCCCCTTAACCAAGGCCATACTAATCAACTCCTCTGACACACAAATCTGTCTGAGCCAGAGTACATTCAGTTGAGTTTCTGTACAGGGGGCAAAATAAATAAGCAGATACATAAATGATAGATAGATAGATAGGCAGATAGACGGGCAGGCAGGCATACACTCACTGAGCAGTTTTTAGCACATGGCTTCTTCTTGCAGTAAGGAAGCTCCAGAATACCACCCACCATGGACCAGGCCACTGATTCTCTCAACAAAGCCAAGCAGAATTAGAGTGCCACCCATGAAAAAGCAGCAGAAAAGAAGGTGCCTGGGTCTGCTTTCTACTGAGCTCTAAACCCTAAGGAAAGGAGCTGGCATTAATCTGTTGTGGCTCCTACACCAAAGGTTTGTGGCCTCTGTTTTTTTACATGTATCCTCAAGGGAGGTAAGCAGGCCCTAGGCAGGCAGTAGGATTCACATAGAAGGATCTGAAGATCTAGGCCTAAGTATTCTCATTTGATGTAGCCACATACATGAAAAGCATTCTCAAAGAAATTGCATGGTGCCTACCACTAAATGTAAAGTCAACTGGCAGGCAAGGTGTGAGCCAACACAAAGTCAGAGCTGAAGAAAAGCTACCAGGGGCTATCAAGTCTTGTGGGGGAATGAGCCTGTGTTCCACTTCACTTCCTAGGCTCTATACCATGGTGCTCTGCTCCAATTTAGCTGCTAGAGTTCATGGGTATACAGGGATCAACGTCAGTGGCAGTAGCAAAGGTTAAGATCCCATTTAAAAAACGGCACACTTGAAAATGTAATCTGGATCACACACTCTTTATGAAGGTAGAAAAAAGTGACGAGAAGCCTGCCCTTCTGCCTAGCCCTTGCCTGTCATGGTTTATCCACAAACCTCAGAATGCACAAGCCTGACAAAATTATCTGAGAAATGACAAGATTTCCTCAAAGCCAGTTACTGGACACTCAGAAGGAAAACAATCTACTGTCTTCCCTCACCAAAGCAACCCGAAAGAAGGAATCCCAGACAAAAACACTGGGACTAACTACTTTCTGGCTCTACAAACAGCTGTGCTGTGGCCACCCTCTCGAGGCTAAACTGAGGGACCAGCACAGGGCAATGAGGTACAATAATGAGTCACATTCCCTGCCTATAAGGTAGTTATAGGCTTAGTTTCTCCTGGGAGAAGTAACTTCCAAAAATCCATTGTGACTGACACCATGGGATCAGTGCAAAGTACTGCTAAAGAAAGGGGCCTGCCACTACGCACTGGGAATGCAGATGGAAGAGGACATGAGTCCATTCTGCTACACTGCAGACCAGGAGCCTATGGTCTTCAGAGAAGCCATGTTTTGACACTAAGAAAAAGCATTCCTCTCACAAGGGCCCAGACTCAGGGCCCTCTTAGCAGTGCCCACAATGTTTCTGCTCTCCTTCAGGGTCACTCTGAAGTCCCTCTTCTCTTCCCTGACTAGAATAATGCACTACTTGCTCCTAAACAGGGCCACACTATCCAGGCTGTCTTTATTACAGCACTTACCACCCTACAATATAAATGTCTTTTAATTTGGCTGCTTCCCCACTGCGCTGGAAACTCTTTAAGCAGGGATAACGTATTAGCTAGCTCTGTGTTCCAGCACTTAGCCCAGCCTAGCTATACTCCCACTGTGTAAGGATGGAACCCACCCCAAGCCGGAGGAGCCTGGGGGGAAATACACACCCTGACAGCCTGCTAGAGGTGCCCCTACATGGCTGTGATTTCTTCAGTGCAAAGTCATGCTTCTCCTCTGTTTGACTCTCCAGACCTACACAAGTACTATGGCTAGGAATTCTTTACAGGAAGTAACCCTGTGCACTACCAAAACAAGTCAGCCAGGACTTCTTATACAGGCTTCTGAGTAAGCATCTCAAAGAAGGACCCAAGGAGCTCCAGGACCCATGGACTCTATGCTGGATTCCCTGAAGAAAGAAAACAGGAACATGTGTGCTGTTGGCTCACTAGACTTTGGAAAAGGAGGATGGCTGAACTTTAGGGATCTATCAATACACTGGCACTTCACACAGAATCTCCCAAGACCATTTAGGAACGAAGAAACTGAAGTACTGAGTTCTGTGGCATTTATCTCCACAGCTAATGCAACCGCTTAACTGATCAGGCACAGGAAAAGAAAATTACTATGTGATAGGATCATCCAGAACACAATCAAGCAATCGGTAAATGACACCTCTTAATTCTTATCTTCTTATTCTTCTAAGTCACTGCAGACTGTAAAAATACAGAGCAACACTTTGGGCTTGGTGGTGCATGCCTGTAACTCCAGGGTTGGGAGACAGGCAGAAAGATCATGAATTCTAGATCAGTCTGGGATACATGGTGAACTGATACCAGCCTAAGCTACACAGACAAACCCCACCTCAAAAAATGGAAGGAATAAACTGAACATTGGGAATTCTGATTCTGTTTGTTCTGATTAGTGTTTCACTAAATGATGGGCACTATGTCAAAAAGCAGAGTCTTGCCAGTGTGTGTAAGAAAGTCTGGAGATACAGGGACACTCAAGGATAATAAATATCCTCACACTTCTCATGTGAAAATAAAAACAGTAAACAACTACTAAATGAATCGGATTCTCAGAAGATGTGACAAGGTCTCCAGACGCAGCACTCCCATGGAGGTTGGAAGTGTGCTCAGTTCACCCAACCACAAAGTGCCCTTGGGTAGAACTGGGAACCAATCCAAAGACAGAGCTGAGGACTCTTCCTGATGCTACATACAAACAAGGCCTGCTGTGAAGGAAGAACTGTCCAGCTGCACTTAAAACTGACTTTTGACTTCTAGGAATTATGAAGGAAGGAAGGAGGGAGGGAGGGAGGGAAGGAGGGAAGGAGGGAAGGAGGGAAGGAAGGAAGGAAGGAAGGAAAGAAGGAAGGAGGCAATTAGGAAAAGCCTAGTTTGTTTCAGAGGCATCGGAGATGTCTTAAGAGGGTGTAATCACATCTCACATCTCCATGTCAAGCTACTACTGTGTGCTGCGGCCACCCTGGGCTCCACTTCAGTGCCAAACACTACTCCAGGGCTAACAGAGTGCTTTGACCACAGGTGATCTTTCCTAATGACACACTTTCCTCTGAAAAAAGGGTCACTCCTGATAAAACCCTCTTGTCAATGCACTCAGAAAGTCCCTTTACAAATACATTAAGCAATAAACCACATCAAGAAAATTGTGAGTAGCAAATCTATCCTATAACAAGAGGGAAAGTATGAATAGATTTTTTTCACTCAATTGACTACAGTCAAAATCTTGCCTTTCTGCTGAGCTTGAAAACTAATCTGAGGCCAGAGAGGGCCAGGGACCATGACCCACAGTGTGGTTCTGCCCTCAGACAGGCCTTTACTAAGAAAGTGTCAGACTGAAGGGATGGCTCCATTTGAATTTACCATGCAAGCATGAGGACCTGAGTTTGGTGCCTCAGCATCCATGCAAGAAGTCAGCTGCAGCAGCATGCTTGTAAGCCTAGCACTGGATAAGCAGGCAAAGGAAACAGGACTTGCTGCCCAGACAGTTTATCTGAATCAGCAAACTCCAGCTTCAGTGAAAGATCCTGTCTGAAAAAATAAGGTAGAATGCAATTGAAAAGGACATCTGATTTAGACCTCTGGCCTCTACACATGCGTGCATGTGTAGCATGCATGCACACACACTCTCCCCAGCCCCCACACATAAGGCAACTGTCTTACAAAATTATTTTTCCAATATAATAATACATGAAGCACTAGATAATATGCATAAATGGCTAAAAGGATTCTCACCATGCAGGTATATAGGGGAAGTTACAAGATGTTGGGAAGACCCACATAAGAGAAATGAGTGATCTGAAGCAGATGTAGCTCACGTTTGTTAATTCAGACAGGCACCTTCTATTACACCCCTCCTGTGAGTGACAGGGTAAATCAGATCTTTTCCCAAATCTGGTCCCTGGTCTGCAACATGAGAGCAGGATGGGGTGGGCTGACTCACCCTACTATAGTCTAGCACACTGCTCGTTTTTATAAAGTCTTATCCGAATCCAAACACGCTCACACATGTACATACTGTCCATTCTGCTTTTCTGATATGCTAATCAAAGTTTAATAGAAGGCATACCTCAAAAATATTTAGCTTTTCTTTTTTTTTTTTCTAGAAAAAGCCTGAGTTTAGCCTGAAGACAATGGAGACATGCTTACAGACACAAATCTACTTCCCAGACCTTGAGCAAGGGGTCTGAGAGCAATGATGCTGCAGCAGCCCAAATCCTAGTTTATAAGAGCATTCTACACCGAAAGAAACCAGGGACTGTATAAGACAGGGGTAAATTCAGAACAATGCAATGGTAAATGAGCCCCGGAAAAGATGCTGTTTCCTCTCTGACATCCTCCAGTGACTGGTTCCTGGATTTCCCCGAATACCCACATCTACAGATGCTCAGTCCCTGTATATAACACAGTGTAAGCTTACTTACATTAAGCTATCCCTGAATTCTCTGTTCACTAAATGATCACTACAGTATGTACATATTAGTACCTAATTCTATGCAATCATATGTGACTTACATAACAAAAAAATGTACATGTTTAATAAGACTTTATTTTCCTTCAAATATTTGTGACACATCCACGGTTAGTAACATTGATGTAGGACCCATAGATATATAGTAGGACAGCTATAGTCACATGTGATAATCCCTTCAGAAGGACCATGGGTACAGGGCAAAGGGCTCCCTTTAACCAGATGCAGGACAGTATGAGCATCCATTTAAACAGTAAAAGTTCACAACTCATTGAGTAAAATATAATCCATAAACATATAAGATAAATGAGATAAACTAAACGGAGGGAGGTAGGAAAATGGAGTAGGGACAGAGAGAGGGCAAAAGAAAAGAAACGTCCCCTCCCAATAGCATGTCAACTGATAAAAGTACCTGGAGAGGAGCAGTTAGAAAACTGCCAGTTTATAAACACCAGGCCCACAGCCACGTTTCAGGTGGGAAATAAGAGGGGTACTAAAGTCTGAGGAACAGTTTGACGAGAATAGAATATTTAGTCTTAAAGTATCTCCCCAGAAAAGCATCAAGTCATTACAAAAGGAGACAGCTCACTGTTGCGGAAGATGCCAGCATGACTTCAGTCGCCAAGCTGACCACCAGTGCTGTGAAGCTTCTGTACCAGAGGACACTGCCTCTTCACAACAGTGGAAAAGAATGAGACAGCCCAGACTTAGAAACGCTCTACCAGGAACACTGGCAGGTCCTCAGAGGCAGGGGAAGGCAGAAGGCTTTGACACTGAAACACTAGAAACCTGAATACAGTGCGTGCTGGAACTGAATCTGGACCCCTCGAGGGCAAAAACGGAACAAGAGGCAAAGACAGGTATGGCAGTGGGAGACAGGCCAGCCTCAGAGCTGGGCTCCATCAGTGCTTCAAGGCCCTTCCTGTTAGAAATATACAGAGGTGTTTAACACTCATGGGACAATGCCATGTGGCACATGCACCTCACCATCAGGGGAGCCATGAACAGACACAGCAGGGCCTGGGAAGGAAACTACAGCAAATGTTAACTGGTGAATCCATGTAGAGCAGTGGTTCTCAACCTTCCCAATGCTAAGACCCTTTAATACACTCCCTGGTGTTGTGGTGACCCCTAGCCAAAAAATTATTTTCATTGCTACTTCATAACTGAAATTTTGCTACTGTTATGAACTGTAATGTAAATATTTGATATGCATATGGTCTTAGGTGACCCCTGTGAAAGGGGCATTCAACCCTCAAAGGGGTCACTACCCATGGGTTGAGAACCACTGATGCAGATGGTATTAATGAGTCTCAACGCTAATCTTTTATTTTTATTTTTGGGGGTTTTCCAGACAGGGTTTCTCTGTTGTAACTCTGGCTGTCCTGGGACTCACTCTGTAGACCAAGCTGGCCTCAAACTTACAGAGATCTGTCTGCCTCTGCCTCCTGAGTGCTTGGGATTAAAGGTATGCAATGCACCACCACCACCACCACCACCACCACCACCACCACCACCACCACCACCGCTGCTGCCCCCCCCCCCCACCGCTTTTTGAGTTTTGTGTAAGTTGAAAATTATTTCAAAATTGTGGTAAGCGGTCCCCCTGGATGCTGGCTTGAAACACAAGGCACCCCACTTTTTAAAAAGATCCGTTTCTCTCTGGCCTTAATGGACAGAACTCGGACTAAGGTCAGATAGCCCGAAGCTGCCCAGTTCTGGGAAACTGCCTGTTCAACTAACTAACACAACCCTATTGCTACCTCATTCCACAGGAATGCCCTAGAGAAAATCTCATAGCTTTATGCACTTCCTCATCGCTTGCTCCGGGACATCCTAAAACTACCGGTTAGACTAGTCAGCATGCCAGATAAGGTTACCAAAGCAACCTGCTTACGCATTCCCTCCTCTTCTCCCCACTTCGAAAATTGTATAAATACTGGTACTATGTGTTCAATAAATTGAAGGCTTGACCGGACAAATTGTCTGCCTTTCACTTCTTGCACCCCTGCCCATGCCCCATTCCCACGCCTTCTCCTAAGGTCTTGGTTGAAGATCCTGAGGGCCAGGACACAAAATAAATCTTTAATGCCAAGAAAAAAAAAGAACCTTGAAAATTGCAAGAAGAAGAGATAGATAAATAACTACAAGAGAGCACCATAGATAGGAAAATGAAGGTGTGGGGAAACAGGGAAGTCTGAGAAGGTGCATACAACCTGCTGGTGCCCTATCACTGACCTCACAGAACTGAGCATCCAGCTCACACCTCTTTAGCAGGAAAGCCACCTAGTCCTGAGAAAAGTGGAGTGAGCTTCAGATCCCCGAGTTCTACCACCATATATAATCCGCTCTGAAAATGGTTGGCTAGCTGCTTACTTCCCAGACTGGGTCCTGAACATTTGATGAGATACAGTATGAAGGAGAGAGAGGAGGCTGGAAGGACAGTTCTGCAGTTAAGAGCTCTTGCTATTGTTGCTGAGGACCCAAGTTCTGTTCCCAGCACCCAAACTGGGCAGCTCACAACCCCTTCAAGAGATCAGATGCCCTCCTATGGACGCTACAGGCAAACAGGCAAACAGGCAAACAGGCAAACACACACACACACACACACCACACTAAAATAAATCTTTAAAAGATTTCTATATTTAAAACAATGGAGATGGCAAGGATGATAGCAGCTGCCATCTGCTCTCTGCTCACTACATACCTAGACTGCCAGCGACTCTTCACAGCACCACACTGAAACCCCACAAACACACCAGAGCACAGGGACTTGTTTAATCATCATTTTGCAGACAGGAAACTGAGGCTGAGAAGAATGAATGCAGCCATGGTCACAACATAAGAAAGGCAGGGCTAAGATGTGAGCCCAAGTTTGACTGACACAAGACTATCTTTTTCTGAAAACCAGTAGGAGTCCAACTCCAGAATCATTCCAGCTAACTGTGGCTTGCACGCAGCACGGGAGCTAAATGCAAGGGATTTTTCTAAGTGGTTAACTTTCTGTTTATACGCTCTCAGCACAAATGGATTGAAAGCAAGAGACAAAGAAATGAGGGCAGTAAGAAAACCCACAACCTCCTCACAGAAAGCAGGTAATCCACTCAGCACTGGTGAACAGGCAAGAGCGAAGGCCTGAAACCAGATTTATGTTTTATAACATAGCTTGTAGGGACCAAAGAAGACCAGGTGAGGACCTCACCATAGGGACCATTGTCATTTCATCTCAGTGACAACATATGAGCAACATCACTGCCATTTACAAAGCTGGGAATCTCAGCTCAGAGAAAGAACTACTACAGTTCAATTTAGCAGTATTAAATATTCACAGTTCAATTTAGAAGTTCAAAATACTTCAACACATATTATTTGCATCAGTGAAACACAAGTTTTAGAATTCTTACAGTCTGTAGATATGGTGATCCAGTATTCAGCCCTGATAAAAATCACTTTAGAAGAGAGATGTGTTTGTTTTTCAAAGCCTTCCCATGGCTCTGTACCTGGCAACGACAGGCCCTCTAACTCACCATTCAAGTCAATAAGCAACAGAAGGCAAGGAGAGGCAGAAAACCCCATACCAGCTGATACATCTTTTCTTACTGTCGCTTCGTTGTATAACCAAGACTTTATATACATGCCCCAATGCAAACTCACTCTGAGAACTGTACTCTTCCCCTTCCAAGAAACAGAGTGCAATGGCCAGTAGCCACAAGCCAGACCATCCTAGTATCTCTTTAAGTGTTCAATCAGTGCTTCTACAGTTTTTCATTAGGTCACAGAGCCCTCTCTAAGTCAGCCACATGACTCAAACACTTAGATGACCCTGTGACCACCAGTACTTTTATCTGTAGACTGAGAGGAACAAAACTAACTTCATACAGTAGGACGGGGTTTAAAGGTAATGTGTAAAAAGCAAACTAGCAGCCAGGCACAGCACCCCTAAGGAACTCAGAAACACTGGCAACAAGGCAAAATAAGCTACAGTGCTCTACAATGCTGGCCAGAAAGTATCCTATATATAAAAACCTAGTAGGAATGCATTAGAACGCAAAGAAATGCAAGCTTGTCTATCAACACTAATTTCAGTACAAGAGTTAAGCCAGTATAGGTGGAAGAGGATCTGCAGCATGTGGAGCGCCATCTAGTGGAAGAAAAGCAGAGCATAGTCGTATACCAGGAGCACAAGAATAGCAGAAAAATAAGAATGAAAACTGCCCCTCCCTTCTCCCTTATAATTTCTCAATGGGACCTCGAAAATAGTGACCCCCAGTGCAGGATTTAAGTTGAAAGAAGAGATCAAAGAGGTTTCTCTCTCATATTCATGTCCTTTACCATGCCAAGGAAGAGCACCAATAATATGCCAGAACACCTTTAAAATCCTTAAAATAGCTAACTGGTGAAAACCATGGAAATTTACAGCTTCCCAACTCAGAGCAAGCTCTCTTATGTTGTGCCATGTCCAGACATGTTTTAATCTATGCAGTCATAGAAATGTTTATGAAACTTCATTTGTTAAATCTAGGCTTCAGGTGCTGTGCCTTGACTAGCATCAAGAAATCAACCCGAGCTGCTGATTTTGAGGCAAATGAAAAAGCTAAGCCAGATATTTCTCTCTCAATACTTCCAGGGCTGGAAAACTAAGATCATCCTAATATCATACTAATATCTAGACACAATGGATCTGTGTGTTATCACTAGACACCTTGACACTGTATGTCTAGAAAGTAACACCTGTACTCATACTTAGTCTCAGGCCAGACTACAAAAATACCAGGTAACAATAATTTGGAACCCACTATGAGTTGTCCATTACATGTATGTAAAACATCTATCATACAAACAGAGCATGAGATCCTCAATTTACTGATGGGCAAACTGAGGGTCTGACAAATTAGGCAAGTGGACAAACCTGAAGGGTGCCACCTGCCATAATCACAGGATTCATTCTGCGCAGTTTAGTCCTTGTTAGGTATTGCTTTCCCTAAGTAAGTGGCATTCCCCAGGCTCCACACCAGCAGTAGTCCCAGCCTATTCCTCTGTACGACATGAAATCTGTTCTGCTCACCAGGTCACCTGTGCAAAGCTTTGCAGTTGATTTCAGGAGCTGAACTACCAACACAGGTCACAGTGCCTGCTTCCACTCGACCTAGGCACATGCATAGTGAGCATGGTTAATTATCTGACCTTCTTGACCTCTGTTTTCTCACCTGTACAATGATTTATCCTTTTAGGAATGTTAGAAGAATTAAATGAAATAATATACATAAAGCATGCAAATAAGGCCCTTGTTAAATGGCAGCTGCAACAATCAGCAATTACAAGGCATATATGTTTAAATATACTTCCTTCCAGAAAGTCAAAACTATTATTTGTGGAAATACGATCTTATGTGTTAATATTCTTTTTCTCTTTTTTTTTTTTTTGAGCCTGTTTTTAAAAGATGGAGACTTTCTCATCAAACTACAAACTAAGTAAAAATCGAAGACACTCTGAACCAGTTGACTCCCTGGTTAAACACACAGAGCTCTGTGGTTCTACAGGACTCCTTCCACACAGCAGGCCCTGAGTGAAGGCTTTGCTTGTACTCTCTAGGCCATGCTGTCCCGCTTTCCCCCTGACTCCTCAGATGCATGCATAATTCAGACTCCTCACCTTGAACACCCACCAAAGACTCAACAGCATTGCTGGAGAGCTCAGGACACAGCAGGCTGCCTTCCTGCTAAAGCACATTTTCAGATACCTCTCTTAAAAATTCATCATCACCAACGGAAATTCCTAACAGGCTTCTACCATAATCAAACTTTTATTTAAAAACAACACTGAGTGATATCCTTTCTAAACACTGAAGAGTTGAAGTGCATCCTGACTCCCTCCTCCAGGGAAGGAGCTGCTCTCCATTTTGGAGCCACAGATGCCTCATTAGAAAAACAAAACAAAAGAAAAAACAAAAAAATCAAAGGCGGCAAGGCCTGGATGAAACTACATACCTTGCAAGATCCCGTGTGGGTCAGAAATAGTGCACAAGAAGCACCTGGCACCAAAAAGGCCCTCCACGTGGTAGCTTGTGTTTTAACCAATTATAACCACTTTCCAAGTGCTAAGAATACCCTGCTTACTGTTTTGGTAAAAATGTATGCCATTCTCTCTTCCTTCAGTCAGATCGATGCCAAGTGGCAAAGGGGTCTCTAGATAGCCAAGTTGAAGTTGGTATTTGCAGCAGTTCCGTTGTTCTTCTGACTTCCAGTTTCTGGGTAAACTAGGCTGCAGTGGTGCACACCTTTAATCCTAGCACTCAGGAGGTGAGGCAGGTGGATCCCTATGAGCTTGAGAACAGCCTGGTCTACAATGAGTTCCAGGCCAGCCAGAGAACATAGTGAGACTTTGCCTTAAAAAAATCAAAAAGAAAAGTTTTCGGCTGGCACCTGAGATTGCGGATTAACTCCTTCAGGAATGCTTATAAGACATTCCTATAAGAATGCTTATAAGACATATGCCAAAATTCTAGTTTGACTCTTAAATAAATAAATAAATAAACCATCCTGTTATGTATTTCAGAAGGAAAACTAATTGCACTGGAGTGCACTTGCTTAACGAGTTCAAGAAAGAATAAAAGTAAATAAACATCTGATTCTAAGCAGATCTGACAACATCTTCTCATTATCTCCTGAAGAAAGACCCCTACTGTTCCTCCACATTCAGGATCCTGGCGTGCTCTTCTGCTTGCTTTAACACCACATTTCACTTACTGAGATACTGAGAGCCTTCCTTCCTTCCTCATGGATATGCAAATTAGAAACTTCATCCCCACCCCACCCTCAGGCCTAGTGCTCCAGAGAGGTTAGGAGCAGAGCTCTCAGTGGCTCTGAATTTTGAGCACATACTCACTCTCTTCTACCTTTATGGTTGTTACTGCACAACAGTGAAGGTTGGAGTTGAGTTTGCAAGGCCCAGACATGAAATTTGATGCTACCTCCTGAAACACAAGGGCATGTGAGACCTCCTAACAGACTCTCACTCTCCCAGCAAAATGGGAGATCTAAACAGCAGGATCACACCAGAGCAGAAGCAAGCCACTGGGTACCACTGGAGACAGGAGAAAAGCAATGGAGCCCTCCACTTCGGTGGAGAGAGTAAAGTAGATGGAGGACTTAAAGCAGAAATATGAAGGGGAAAGAACAAAAATAGACACTGTATCATGTATCTTTTAATCCAATGTGGTCAGGGAGAAAAAGAAGCAATTGCACATCAAGAGGACAGGCTTTCCAAGTCTCCACCTGTCATTAACCAACAGTCTTACAGGAACTCCGATTTCCAGACCTCCAAGGCTCAGTACTGAATGGCACCGCAAAACCAACAACAAAGTTTGGCCTTCCCTCTGATATCCTGAAAGTGTGCCTTCAACCAAAAAACGTGGCCCAAAAAAACCTCTCTGTCCCTGGGGTGCTGGCAGTAATAAGAATACAAGCCTCACCAGGATAGAAGGGCCTCTGAAACACTGCTCAACTCTAACCTTCTGGTCTAGCAGTGCCCCAGAGGAACAGCTGAAGGACTAAGCTCCTGAGGAAAAAAGGCATTTATAAACCTGAAACTCATTCTGTCCCACAGTGGAACACAGGGCCTTCTGTCCCACAGTGGACCACAGGGCCCTCTAGTTCTTCATCTCCTCCCCAGTACCCAGCACAAAAAGCCTCGCATACAGGCTGGGTCCCCAAGGTCCATGTGCTAGAACACTGTATCCCTCTATAAGGCACTGCATAAAACACAGGTGTGGCTGACCTCAAATTGAGTCATCACATCCACTTCCTACAAAAACACCCACAACCAGCAGAAAACAATTAAAAAATGAAATAATGGCAGCCTCCTCTGGATGGAGCAGGGAATCGCACTCCAAGGCTTAAACACCACCCTGCAAATCCCACTGCTGAACCCTCACTGTGTGGGTCTGAGCACATTCAAGCAGAACAAAAAGGTTTCCCAAAAGTGATTCCCCCAAATGGATGCTACATCACTGAATTTTGTTTATTACAAAGTAATTATGGTCTAATGACCCTCTTTCTACACATGTATATCCCCACATATACCGTGAGTAACTCAAAGAACCCTAATATTTGAGAAATTCAGGTAACATGAAAACCATTCATTTTGAAATATCAACAAAGACCTTATCGGTGTGGACAGGCAGACTACTTCGCTCTAGCGTCCTTCACTCCACTTCTTCCTGTAACCAACAACGGCTAAATATAACTTGGCCAGGGATCAGCCACAGATCCATACATTATCAGATCATTAAAAACATGAGGACAGAGAGCCAACCAACCTTTGACCAAAGTGCTAGACTAACTCAGACACATTCTGGAAAGGGTTTTAGTAAGTCACTTTATCTCCTAGTAGCAAATACAATACGAAGTGTGCAACACTACTCTCAGCTCCAGCTAAACTTCTTAGCAAGAAACACATCAGTTCGCCGTACAGGCACTCCTGCAGGAACAAGTGGGGAACCGTGAGAGAACACTAGAGCCTGAGTTCTTTCTTATCTTACCAACCCTGACTGCTTTTGTCTTTAATGTCAACTAAGCACTATCCTTACTTTTGTTGGAGAATAGAAAATAGAAAAAAAGAGATAGAAGCAGCTACCTTTGGAAATTAAAAACCAACTCGGTAACAGATGTCCATCATGAAACAGGGATCTGGAAAAAAGGCAGAAGCCCAGAAGCCCACTTGTACTAGAGGAGAGTGCACCTGAGAGCATCCCAGCCCAAGTCCTCACTTAAAGACCGGAACAAGAGGAATAACTCAGTCAGGACGCTGATCAATGTTTATGAATTCTGCAATCTGAATGACTATGCCTCATTTATAAACTGTCTCATAATTGTACAGAGCTGATTATTAAATTAAAACACTGGTCACAGGAGGTCTTTAATTCACAGGTGCTTTGACCTACAATGGAGGTCTGCTTCTTCAAAGAAGTACAGAAGAGAGACGGTGGTCTTTTGAAGCAACATCAATCTTCCTTAAGGACACATAGTATTTCCCTCTCTTAAATTAACTGGGAACAATAACATTCGCTCTATTGATTTCAATAGTGTTTTAAATTAGCATGCAAGAGGAGTTCATTTCATCTTTTGGGGAAGATACATGTAGAAAGAAGAATGCCTTTCAACACAGAAGACGTGGGTTCAAATTAATTCTCAGGACCTACAGGCTGGTATGCAGCAGGGGTCCCAGCGGCCTCCCAGGGAAACATTGACTGTCCTGCCTGCAGGGCTGCAAGTGTGAGGCTGGAACCAGATAGCAGGTGCCTCAAAGTGCCAAGGAAACTTTGTAAATACTGTGCAAAACCTTAGGGATTGTCTCTCTTACATGCCACACCAAAGTAAAGGTTCACAGTGCTGACCATTACCTACTGTGGGAGATTCCAGCATAACCGCTAAGAAGAGACTTTCCTCACAGTAAAAAATATAGCAGAATAAGAATACCAATGCTTTCATAAGAGGGTGGCTATCAGATTTCAAATGAAACTTTGCCAACAATCACCTAAATTCTAACTTCAGACCTGATGTTTTTTAAAAGGCACTTGTAATGTTGGAGTTACATAACAGACCATAATTAATATTTTAAGTGACAGAGCACTGTGTTCTGGGTATCAGCCTCCATCTCAAGTCATGTAAAAACTCACAATAACAGGAGCATCCTAGCAGCAGGGCTTCCTTCACAGGTAAGAAATGAACTTCTTACAAGAATTACATTCCTGGTGAAAAGCAAGGTAATCAAATTCAACACCAAACAAGCCCTAAATAACATCACCTCTCCAATATCTGGTTCTGGATATTGGAGCCATTAACACCAGTAGACACAAGAACCAAAAGAACTGTGAACATCTTAACAGCACAAGATTATGACAACGGGGTACAGAAAATAATTCCGACTTTTAAAAATAAATCATTATCCTTTAAAACTGTTCTCCTTAATTGACTACAACCCGAGTTTGATTTGGTCTCTTCATTAGGAAAACTGTACTTGGTTTCACGATCCAGACCATTTCCAATCCACCGATCTCACACAATGTACAAAGAAATTTCTTACAGAGATGACAGCCCAGCCAACGGCAAAAAGATATATGTAAATCATAGAGTGAGGAGTACAAACCTAACTGCAGGAACCTAACTACAAAACTGTTCAGAAGGGACCAGGCAGTAAAACTTAAATTCTTTTTTTCTCTAATTTAGGAGTGAATGTCCATTACTTCTTTCACAAGCCTGTTACATTAAGGACATCAAAATAAGCATGCCATTAATGGGAAAGGCTTGCAAACGTTATTTCTGTTCAACAATTCGAAGAAACTTAAATTCGTGGAGAAGGCAAGTCTCTCCACCACCCTCACCAGGTGCCAACAGCCTGCTCCTGACAACTGTCTACAACAGGCAAGTAGCAGAGGTCGTGGTTCTAAAACATAGGTATCTATACACAAATAGAATATGTCTGCCTCATCTTTCTCTCCCAACAATAAGAGTCAGGGCAGCATTGAGAGCAGCACACCTCTAACTAGGAACCACTGTACAGAGTGGTTCATAAAATGATTACAGATCTGACCAGATAAGGTCTCTGTCATTTCCCTGGAAGAAGAAGAAAAAAAAAAAGACAGCGGCCCCCTAGTCCATCTTCCTCTGAAACATGTATGCTGGACCCGGGTGTAGCAGACAGATCCGAGGAAGGCAGGCTTCATTTACCTTCCATCCCAGTAGATGATTCAGGAAGCCAAAAGAGAAGTAAGCCTGAAGAATACTGTCCTGGGTAGGCGTGCCTCCATAAACCCCAGTGTCCCCGTCCTTGGCACTTTCCGGCTCCTTTTCCCACCCGCGCTGGTTGGAGGAGTGTGAAAAATGGCACAGGCGGGTGGCTCCTTTGGCAATGTGCTCAACTCCAAGCCTGCCACCAATGAGGGTCACCCGCCCAGCTCATCTCAAAGAGAGAAAGGGCGAGCAAGAACAGGGCTCCCTGGCGGGCCTCCCCTCTCCCAAACAATCTTCCGAGTCTTCCAAGGGCCGCCTGCCTGCTAGGCTGGCATGAGTGCCCGCCCCCAGAAACGGCGGAGTGCCCAGCCGGCGGCAGCCTGGGCACACACAGACAGTGGGAGAGGGGCTGGGCTCCTCCCTCGGGGCCGCTGGGGTCCTTCCCTTTTCCGTGCTTGGAGGATCTGACCCTGAACCTCTTCCAAGGTCCCCAAACTTCACTAACAACCCAAGCACCTGTTCCCCTTCACCTCCTGCGCAGTTGATCCGCTCAAGCCCATCCATTTCCCTGCAGCTCTTTCCTCCAGCTCCTTGGACACCCCGAACACCCCAGGTCCCGGGGCGGCCCCCTCTCCCTCTCCAGTGGGCTCATGCAGCATCTGCCCAGACACAGGTCCCTACAGAAGTTTCCCCTGGGTCCACCAGGGTCCCCACGGGTGCGCCTCCAGTCCCGTGCAGAGATGCCCGGCCTCCTCCCTCCTCCCCGGAGCCGGCCGCCCGGGTGCCGTTAACGGCCGGCGCGCTCACCTCGGTTCACCAGGCGCAGGGCGTGCGTGAAGGAGGGGTCCAGAGAGTCCTTCTCCGCCATCAGCTCCGGCAGGTACTTCTCCTCCATGCTCGCCGGCCGCCGGGCCCGCTTCTCCGCCCCGCGGCGCGCGCGCGCCAGCCGCCCCGCAGCCCGAGCCGCCCGCCCCCGGCGGCGCGGACCCCGCCAGGCGCCTCGGCGGCCAAGCCGGGCGGGCGGCCGGGCGGCGGCGGCGGCTCGGGGCGGGCGGCGGCCGCTCAGCCCGGCCCCGTGGAGCCCCAGATCACCGCGCTGCGGGCCGCGGACTGCACGGCGGCGGGATGAGTGAAAGGAACCGGCCGAGAAGCCGAAGAGCGCTAGCTGGGCTCGCCCGCCAGCCGCGCGGACGCCTAGCTCTGTCGCGACCCGCCCCGCGCGCCGCCCCGCGCGCTCTGAGCCGCCGCGCAGCGCCCCGAGCCCTCCCCGCCCCGCCCGCCGCGCCTGCGCGCTGCGCCGACCGCCCGCCGCGCGCCGCCTCGTGGGGGCACCGGGGCTGCGCCGGCCCAAGGTGGAGACGTCGTGGGGGCGCGTCGGGACCCCGTACTCGTGGTCTTCATACCGGGCTCCTGGGGGAGCGCCTCTAAGCTACCCAGCATTGTCTCGTCCGTGTACAGGCTGGGAAACTGAGGCCCACAGGTCAAGCGGCGCGCCCAAGGTCACCCGACCTAAGGAGGAGGGACAAGGGCAGAGCCTGGGGAGTCTGGGTTCACCTGGCTGGACTCAGGGAACAGGCTACGGGACCCAGCTCCTCGTTCTCCAAAGCTCCGCGGACTTGCCCAACTTAGGTCGCCTCGCTGTCCGCTGTTGTTTGTACGAAAATAATGCCGGCCCGGGCTCGGAACGCCTGCCTCTTGGGACCCTTGGCGCAGAGGTCGGTTACATAAAAGCTCCTGCCCTTCAGACTGTCTTTGTCTTCCAAGACTTGTTCAGGATTGCGCTTCTCCTTAGCCATAAACAAGCTGGTGCCTGGACATAGACTAGCGAGCTTCTCTAAACTGTCCCCAGTAGGGAACCTACCACACCACACCGCACATGGGTGGTCATGTTCTCTGTCTCCCTCTAACCACCCAACCAAACCCCAGCAAATATTTTCCTAGACTCCTTGCAGATCCCTTGTGGTGTGTTGAAGAATGTCCTACAGCAGGCCAAGTCCTTGTTAAGACTCTCCTTCACAGCCCCACCTCAAGCCCTGACCTCGATGCCCTCAACACTTCCCCAGAAAACCCTAATCGTTTCATGTTCCCACTCCCTGTGTTCTGAAACCGTTCACAACTGTTTTTATTAGCCCAGGGCTAGCTCAGGGCACAGCTTGGGCTGAGGGAGAGGTCCCCCAATATCTGATTCCTGGGATGGATGTGGGGGGGGCACCAGAAAAGTTTGCTGAAGGAACCCTCCCCCTTGTTCCTACATAAACTTGGTTGCTGGTGAGGTGCGACTCAAGTCCCCTGCAACAATCTCCCCCATGTCTCTCTTTAGTCAAAACTGGCAAGAGGCAGTCAAATAGAATGGTTACTAGTTGTGACTCCTTAGCAAAGTTAGGTCACCTGTGCCTCAGTTTCCTCATCTATCAAGGAAGAAGAGATGAGAAGAGACCATTTCAAAGAAAGCTCATAAGGATTTAACTCTTTTACAAGCACCCAGCACAAAATGAAAAGCTGGCAGGTCTGTGGCACGTCTCCCTTGCATGGCTGCTCTCTGAGACAGAAGCCTTGAAAGGCACCAGGAAAACACCATCTGTGTGGTCTTTGCTGCTGGATGTGGAGCACAATCCCTGCAGAGTAAAGCAAGGAATCATAAGGGTAGATCCTGCTTCTGACCGGGAGCCTGTGCTGGTCTTGTCAGGCAGTGTGCCCCAAGTCTGACCCTCACATTTGGACCTCCAATACCCAGGTTATATGAGCAGTTCCTGGGGCGGTTTTGGGGTTTGTTTGGCGAGGTTTGGGGAGGGTTGCTCCTTTTACATCTAAATGGAAGTGAATGCCTCTGGCTTGTGTTTTCTCTGTTTCTGTGTTTTTCTTCTTAGACTTTAATTCCAGTGATCCCCACCCTCCCCCAACCACTAAGGAAGTTGGGCGACAGAGGCAGACAGATTGCCTGGTGTGAGTCCCAGGAGAGGAGCATATAGGGCTTTGTCTAAGACTCTGCTTTGCAACAGCACTTCTTGCCCTGCATCTTCCGTCTTCTGCCATGGTAGTAGTCTAAATCTTCACTGATCGTTATCTTTATTAAGCATTTACTAAATGTCTTTATTAAGCATTTACCAAGAGCCAGGCTGCTCTGGCAGCTTTACACACAGTCCTCTTGATACTTGCAGGAAAGATTCTGTTTATCACCATTTCCTCACCAAGAAATCTCTGAGGCTGAGTAATTTCATGCTTTGCCAACTGCCCCACCACTATCAGTCTGAGATTCCAGGTCCTCTTATTCTAAACCCTCACCACCCCCACCTTCCCAGGTAGTGATCTGAGATGCACACATGAGACTATATCCGTGTTCCGTCCCCATCGGAGCATTTGGCAGAGATGTCATGCCAGCAACTGGGGCAGGGAGAGGACTGTACACCTGAAGCTAACAGCAGAGATACTGAAGTGCCTGCTGGGGACCCTCCTCCTCAAGAACTTTCCAAAAGGGCAGGTGCCCTGCACTGTAAGTGCCCATGCCAGGCCCTCCAGGGAAGAAGACTAATGTTCCTGTAAGACACTCTGGAAATTGACCCCACCCACCAGTCTGGTTGGACCACAAGAGCCACCACAGGGCACTTCCATATCTTGCCAGCATACACTGACGTTCTTTATGAACCCACCATCCTGTGGTCTCTAATTTTCAAGTTCTTTATAAAGTAAAGACTTAGCTCTTGGGGGAAAGTTACTGCTTTTCTGCAAACATTTGTAGGCAGTAATTAAACTCAGCTGTTTGGACTTCTAGACCAGAGATCTCTCTAGAATGCTCTGGTTCTCACCAAGCATGTACCATGTGCTAAGAATGCTCTGGGTTTAGAGGACATGGTATAGCCAAAGAGGTCTTATCCAAAGGTACCTCAGAGGGCCCTGCACTGCAGACCTTGCACAAGGCTCCACAGTTCCTTGTCTACCCTTCATAGTGTCCCGCGGCTGAAGTAAGGAACCAGAGCTACCTTTTCAAAGATCCAGATCAGTGACTTGCCTCTCAGCCCCAGAGATGCAAGGAGTACTTCCCAAGCCAAACTTACCCACCATTCCAGGCTCCCAGAGGAAGCACAGCCAGTCTTTGCAACCCCAGTGGGGTGGCTGCCATTCATAATCTCCACCTGCTTCCAGCTCTTCACTGAAGGGAAGGAGGGACAGATGATATATCCCTGGCCTCTGATTTTAACTCTAGTGAGTCAGTGCTTGGCATCATCAGGGCATGCACCAATCACAGGGGCTGTGCCTGTGAGGTTAGTTCCCTTATATGTAAGGATTGCTGCCCACACTACAAACTTCCCTTTCTACTTGTTTAAGAGGGGTAAGTCCTACGCTGCATTATCATGGGTGGAGAAGTCCAAATCAGGTCTCAGTCTGGTCCCATTTCCCTTGCTTACTAGCTAGCAGTCCTGCACCAGTACTCACTATCTCTGAGCACAGAGAAAAAGGGATGCTTTCAGGGTCAGTTAAGACTTAAACCTCACTGACTTCCTCGTAGACACAGTGCTAATGCGTTCTAACTCTCCCTCCTCTCTCCACCGACATTATTTATGCTCTTGTTCACACTTCCCGTACTGAGTCCTCATCTTCTGTGTCCTTGCGGCCTGCTCAACTCCGTAGCCCAGTGTCTCGTTGAATCGGTCAGTCCACTGCAAACACTCATTTGTTCAGGGGCCGTTCCTGCTGTAAAGCCGTTCTCTAACAGGACTGCTATCTAAATCTTTGAGACAGTGGCTTTGTCATGCAAGGAGGGCACCAAAAGATGGCATAGCCTCACCTAGAAATCTAGTCATCCAGCAAAAGATATCAAGAAGATCCACCCGGGTCTCTGACTCCAGTTGTTGCCACAGAAAACGGGTTTCAAAAGCTGTGACAATGGCTGAAAGTGCTGAACGCAACCCCGGGAAGGGTACGAGAAGCTTTGGAAGGCAGAGTCCTCAGAGTTCAATGCTCATCCACAGATCAGACGTGACGACATGAGGCTGCCCACACTCAGTGCACAGGATAGCTGGAAGGAAGCTCGGAGATTAAGAAAACGTGGCTAAGAAAATCGATAGAGCCCAGAGGTTGGAAATGATAACTGGATACATTTGCTCATGTGCACAAACAGACAAACATCCGCAGACACACATATATACACTCAATCTATCATCTTTGTTCCACTCAGTCCAAAGACAGGAAAAATCATGTCTTCCAGTCCAATCACACATACCTAGAGACAACTAGCCTATTGACTCCGTATCCACATGCTTTGCAAATCCTCTTTCGATTCGGTGGATGGCAAGCCCAGGTCCTCTTGCACATTTTTATTACAACAGAAGCCCTCTGACTTCAGTTCCAGCAGAGAAGATGCTACAGACACTGCGCACACACCCCCTCGTGGCCAAGTTTGGAAGCACATGCCCCCCAAAGTTAGTGTTGTGTGAGAGCCACTTGGGTCTCCACTGAAAGGAACTGCAGGTAGGATTGTAATGCCAGCCCACGAAGGAAAATGATGAGCTGTGATTCTAATGTGAAGAAAGAAGAAGAGAAGGAGGTAATGAAAGCGGGGGTTGGGGGTAAGGAGAGGAAAAGGGAAAGTGTGGGAGAAGGCAGAGCAAAAATGAAGAAAGGGCACGATGCATAGAAAAGCAGATAAATAAGAGGGTGAGGAAGCCTAGAATGGACATGCTTTTTGGTGCTCAGCCTTCCACTGTTAAAAGGAATGCACACAAAGACAGCAACAAAGGAGCAAGAATCAGCATGAGCAGATAACATGTATGACAGCCAGGTGTGTGTAGATATGCCAGGCAGGAGCAAGGGACCCCATATTTGACCCTAGCGGGACTTGCCACAGTAATCTTCCCAAACTCCACATCCTTCTGTCTCTCTCTCTCAGCCTGGAAAGTGTAACAAGTAACAGTTGTTTCCCTGTTTTATTGAGATCTGATGAGACCAATAAAGTCTTGCCGAGAAGACCCTGGAAATTGCCACGCATTCTCTGATCCAGCCAACTTAGAAATGTGTTTTATTATTTTCCTTGATGTGGAAGCCACCCTGTATCCTTCACATCCTGTTCTAAAAGGGTGATATGTGATGCCGGAATGCGCCAAGTTATCACCATCTCTGGTGCTTTGTAAGATGCTGTGATTTGAAAAGCACGGCTGAAGTGTAAAACATTATTGCCACTGTAGTAAAAACATCCATGTCCATCTCCTAGCCTACTGCTTCTTGTCAGAATGTATAAAGATACACACAAAACAGCTCCATCTACATTAGGAGGTGGGGTTGTTTTCTTCGGGGGGGAGTGTGTAACAGTAAAACTGCACATGTTGAGCTCGGTGAAATAATCAGAGATAACATATTTCTGGCAGTGTCAGATTATCTGTACTTAAACTGGTAACAGATAAGGTGATGAAGGTTTTAAAGTCCAGTACATTGGGCATCATATAAGACAACCAGTACTGGGGGCTGGAGAGATGGCTCAGCAGTTAAGAACACTTGAGGCTCTTGCAGAAGACCTGAGTGCTGTTCCCAGCACCCAAGTCAGGGGGTCACAACTGCCTATAACTCTAGTTCCAGGGCGTCTGATACCTTCTTATGGCCTCCACAGGCACCTGCACTCATATGCACATACCAACACACAGAAATAGACATACACACATAATGAAAACTAAAATAAACCCTTTTTTTTTTTTTAAGAATATTACCTTGTACTTGTACTTCTTCTGTTGTGAAAGAAAAATGAGATAGTCTTACCAAAGTGACTGTGGAAAAAAGCAGACATAAAACTAAAGTTATATATTCATGTAAGACCACTGAATTCCTAAGGAAAAAATTTCAGAGCAAGAGTGGACTTTTTGACAGTGACTACGGGACTGGCACGTGTGGCCAAACGTTTTATTCTTTGGTTTCTCTACAACATACTGCTAACTCACCTACAAATCTCGGCTGTCACCCTTACTTTGCCTGGATTTATACCAGGTTGATATACACTCCCCAAATCCCTGCTTGCTGTTAATGGAGAAGCGACATAGGACATCCTTAATCAACATCATTCTGTCTCAGACGACAGTTGGCATGCAGGAGGCTCCCAGATTCCACTAGCTAATGTTACCTTTTCAGTGGGTCCTACTTGGTCTCTCTAGCTGTACTCACTGGAGACTGGTCTGCAATCAATCACCATTTCAATGTGGGAAGCTTAACAATCTCTGCACAGTTACACATGGTGAGTTACCATGAGCACATACTGGTTGAAGCCACTAGTTAAAGAACCTCCCCCAGTCAGCTGGGGGTTACAGGGGTGAGGCAGCCTCTTCTGGCTTCTCTAGAAAAACGAAGGTAGTATCACTCCCTACAAAGAATTACTTTTATGATCCTCATGAGATAAATATGAAATGTTGAGCCCAGGGCCCATGAGCACAGGACAGGTGACGTGTCAGTAGAACATCACTACTCCATAGAAAGAAAGAGAGAGAGGTCATGTGAGCTATGTGTGTAGTTTAAAATTGTCTAGAAGTCAACAATGTGTAAAGAACCAAAAGTTAATGAAGTCATTTATTCAGCCCAATATGTTAATAATGTTATTTCAACATTTGTGGTAAGCGGTCCCCCTGGATGCTGGCTTGAAACACAAGGCACCCCACTTTTTAAAAAGATCCGTTTCTCTCTGGCCTTAATGGACAGAACTGGGACTAAGGTCAGATAGCCCGAAGCTGCCCAGTTCTGGGAAACTGCCCGTCCAAATGACACAACGCTATTGCTTCCTCATTCCACGTTTCCACCCTTGTAGATTACACAGGAAGCCCTAGAGAAAAATCTCACATCTCTACTCACTTCCTTATCGCTCGCTCTGGGACATCCTAAAACTACTGGTTAGACTAGTCAGCATGCCAGATAAGGTTACCATAGCAACCTGCTTACGCATCCCCCGCTCTTCTCCCCACTTCGAAAATTGTATAAATACTGGTACTTGTATTCAATAAATCGAAGGCTTGACTGGACAAATTGTCTGCCTTTCATTTCTGGCGCCCCTGCCGTACCCCATTCCCACGCCTTCTCCTAGGGTCTTGGTTGAAGATCCTGTGGGCCGGGACAAACATTGGAATCACAATCTAAAAATATTAATGAGTTCTAATATTCTGTTTTTGGTAATATCTCTAGAACCTGGTATTTTGCATCCACAGCACATCATGATCCAACTCAAAATTTTCAGTGCTTAACAAAAAAGTTGTAATTTATGGGAGAATGGACTACACTCTACTTTAAAATTTAAATTCAATTGATGTAAGTAATTCCTCACTAATATTAACACCTATTCACATGCTAATTAGCCATGTACACATGGACAACAGCTTTGACATTGGACATTACAGAGTGACAGGAAGTGATACAGAGTCAAAGCTCTGCTGTCCATGCCTAACCCAATAAATGTGCCTTGTCTCACCCTTCACAAAGTCCCAAAGTATATTGTGTACACTAGAGTGGTGGCTACAAGATGCCATTGATGTGCTAAGTTCCTTTCTTTTGCCATCCTAAGACTGGCAAATTTGATCCCTTTTCATTTTGGGCCTCATCCCAGACAGGAATAAGAGAAATGACAAAGAACCAAGGAGGAAATGGTTAGCACTTGCTCATCCTTTTCTGCTGATGAGATAGCTTCCTGAAACCCCATGAAGTGCCATTAAAGATGTGTATAGTACAGTGGACATCCTCATTTGCGTGGGGCAGAGTTGGTAAGTGCAGTACTTGCTTAGTGTTCTAGTCAGGGTTCTCTGTTGCTGTAATTAAATAATTGACCAAAACCATCTAACAAGGGGGAAGGTTTTATTTGTCTTACACTTCCAAATTATAGTCCATCACTGAGGTAAGTCAAGGCAGGAACTGAAGCAGGAAGCTGGAGGCAGGAATGGAAGCAGAGAATGTGGAAGGGTGCTGCATACTGGCTTGATCTCCATGGCTTGCTCAGCCTGATTTTTTATAACAACCAAGGACATCGTGGCCAGGGGTAACACAATCATTAATTTAGAAAAATGTGTTTACACATGCACACACACACACACACACACACACACACACACACTTGCTTTCAGGCCAGCCTGATGGAGGTATTGTTTCAATTGAGGTTCCCTTTTCCCAGATGACTCAACCTTGGGTCAAGTTGACAAAAAGCCAACCAGTACACTTGGGTACACTGCCGTCTCCAACAAAACTGGAGTTCTCCGATAATGGAAAGGAGACCATGAATGCTTGGTAAGTAACTGACAGCCTCCAACAGAAGTGGCACCTGCACTTGTTATGGCTACATCTATTACTGTTACTACTATTACCACCACTGAATTGCTACAACTGAAATCTCAGCTATTCTTTAAGGGCAGCTCACAATCTTCAAAAATTAAAGCAATAATATCGTGTAGCTTTCAGTATTTAAAGAAAATAATTCTCTGTCTCTACTGTTATATTTTACAGGGAAATGTTTTGTCATCTGAACAGGTGTAGAGCTTACAGCAGAGGCCACGAGAGGGGACTGTTAGTCCTCAGGAGAATGAACCACGGGAACAACAGTTTCATACACTGCCTAAGAAATACAGGGCCACTTAGCGAGATAGGTTAAGATCATACCTGAAGGAGCCAGCTTCTCCATGCCAGTGTGACCTGGAGATAGTCATGTAACACACTTAGATTTTCCTTTCCTCAATTAACTGTTAAAAGAGAGTGACCACAGCACCAACTTTGTTGAATTATAACGAAGATAAAATTAGTTAATATTTGAATATGCTGCAACATGACCAGGTACAAAGTGAGTGATCTGTAAAGGTTTCTTAGATAAATAGAATAATCCCAATTCAGTAAACAAATTTTGCACAATCAATGTTAATTTTTGTGTGTGTGTTTGTGTTTATTGATACTGGTCTGAGATAATGCCCTCCCTTGAGTGTTGAGTTCAAATAAAAACTATGTTTGTCTGTCCAGGAACAAGATTAAGGTCAGCAAAAATCAAGCAGTGATTTACTGATACAAGTCACTCAGATCCGCTCCTTAGCGTTCCATGGCCTGAAAATGATTTGACATTTTCTTCCATAGACAAAACAAAAGCCCCAACAATACCCACCTAATGGATAGCAGTGGACTTTGCAGGTTACAAATGAAATTCTTCCTCCCAGATTAACAACATGTACTTGGAACTAGTTAAGTCATTTCTCCTTTTTACCTGTGAAACAGGGAACAGCGATTCCCATATCAACTGTCCCTTCAACCACAGGGCAGCCACTCAGTCAAAGGAAGAAGGTCCCTTATCTTTCATCTGTAAAACTATAAATAATAAGGGAGTCCAGGAAAGAGCTAATTTTGGAAACCTATTTAACAGACAGCATCATTAGCTAATGCAGTACCAGTAAACTTGAAAAACAATGTTCAGATGTTTGGTTGGTTTTGATTTTCCCCCCAATCTTGCTTATCAGAAAAGCACTTTGAAAGAAAAGGCCACCAGGTGGTGGTGGTGGACACCTTTAATCCCAGCACTCAGAGGCAGAGGCAAGCAGATCTCTGTGAGTTTGAGGTCCATCCTGGTCTACAGAATGAGTTCCAGGACAGCCAGAGTTATAACAGAGAAACTCTGTCTCAAAAAAAGAAAAAAAAAAAAAAAGAAGGACAAGGACCTGTATCGTCTGTTTTCAGTTTCTATGCTAATTAACTGAAGCTGAGTACTTAGTTTAGGGTACTGGAGGCTGAAACTCAAAGGATGAGACAGGGTCCAGAGACTGGAGAGGGGTTAGGCTTCCTCTTTCATAGCAACCTTCTCAGTAACTAGCCAGGTTCTCAAGAGAACCTGGGTTTGGCCATTCTGAAGACAGTGCCCATAAGGACCTAAAGATCTTCCACAAGGCCCCACCTCATACAGGTCCCACTATCTCTTATTATTACCAAAAGGTCCAAGCTTTTAGCCTAAAAGCAGTTGGAGATGCACTCAAATTTCTGGGGCAGAGTAGAAAGAACATATAGACTTAAGAGCCTGGTTTCTCAACTCCAAGCTGATAGAATTCAACCAGGACAGACCCTCACTAGGCCTCCGTTTCCTCAGTCACAAACATCTCCCTCACAGAAACAGTGAGATGGAGCTGAAAGGGTTTAAGAAATATGAAGCATAGGAATGCAGTCACATATAGGGGGAAATGCCTTCCCAAGTACGGCCATTAACAGTACTCTTCAGTCTCCTCCCCACCCACAGGGAAATGACCATTAAGCTTATCAGCAGGATTCCTCCTTCCCCAGCATACCAGGAGCCACCCTGTCCCAAGGGGCTAGTCCAAGGGCACAGGTTGACCATGCCCCCCTGGATCCCGCGAACGTGAAACTCCCGACCAATTAGTCTAACATAGAGAGCTTGGAGCCAATCAGCTGCATGAACCCCCATCCCCAGACCCCTTTCCCCTGAACCCGATAAAAGGGCTGGGGGGGAAGGGATCGGGGCCCGCCATGCTCATCTCCTGCGTGGGATAGGCGGGACCCGGACTCGCGCCGGTAATCAATAAATGCCTCATGCGTTTGCAGCGGTTCGTGTCTCGTGGTTCCTTAGAAACCCGCCCGGCTTGCCCTAACAGAGCAATATTGTGCACTTAAATCACTTGCACACGGTAAGCGTCTTAGCCCATGTTAGATGTGATAGTAAGTTCAGTAAAAAACAAACAAACAAACACCAGGCTGCTGTATTCATTACTTTCTGTCGCTATAGTAAAACACTACAGCCAAAGCAACTCTTAGAAGAAAGAGTTTTGTCTGGACGTGCGGTTCTGGAGGGTTAAAAGTCCATGAGCGCAGAGAAGCATGGCAGCAAGCAGCAATCGTGGGACTGAATCAGGAGGTTGGGAGCTCATACCCTTTACTGTAATCATGAGACAGAGCAAGGTAGAAGGAGACACAGCTTTTACTCTCAGAGCCTGCTTGCAGCGACATACTTGGTCCAGTGAGGCTGTGCCACCTTCGTAACCTCCTCAAGCACCACCAACAGGGACGCAGTGTTGAAACATGCAAGAATACAGGAGACGTTTCTCATTCAAACCGCCACAGCTGCTCATGAAACCAAACATCGATGTAAAGCACATTTTAAAAATTATTTTTAAAGATGTATTTATTTCTGTATTTATGAGTGTTCTATCTGCATGTACAACTGTATGCCGGAAGAGGGCGTCAGACCTCATTATAGATGGTTGAGAGCAACCATGTGGTTGCTGGGAATTGAACTTTGGAAGAGCAGTAAGTGCTCTTAACAGCTGTGCCATCTCTCTATCCCAAAAGTACATTTTAAAAATCTATATAAATTTGCTCCCTGGCTGATGATTTGTTTTCTGGGTTTCCTAAAATATAGAGAGGAATAAAACATTACACATCAAAGAAATGATGCCACTTGTGTTGAAGAACCTATTGTCGCCATCAAAAGGACATTTCACTTCACAGAAGATTCCAATGAAACCTAGTGCAGGGGCCCTTGCTTCTGACTCAGCCTTCAGAATGAACTGAGGATCCCAGGCTGCATGCAGCAGTGGTTGAACAGCCATTGAACATTTTCCCCGAGTTGTCAAATTTGCTTTTATAACAGGCCCCTCAATTAGCCTAAGGGTCCTTAAATCAAGTGAGTCTCTGATTAAGGAACTACCATGGTCTTGTTTTGCTTTTGTGTTCTAATGAAATAGTTGTCCTTTCTCTTGCAAATAGCTCCGATTTTCTCCCCACCCCCCACTCCTATTTTGTTGTCTCTTGGGAATTCTCTATCCCTTTAAATGAATGATCTCTCTGTTGTGCCAGAGGTCTGGATACCTTGCCCCTACACTACACCACGCAGTGGCATTGTCTGCAAATCCTGCTGCTTTTTCCTCCTGAGAGTTCTTGGGCTTCCCTGCCCCCCAACCAGCCCTCCCTTTTATCTCATCTTCCAGTCTTCTCACTGATACCATGATTGCTGGCATCCCTCTGGACAACCGTCCATGCTGCACCACGCTGATCTTTAAAAATGCAAGTCTGGTTTTTCTTTCCTCACTTAAAGCCCTTCAGGGCCTCCCACACTGTTGGTTCAGATAAAGGTCAGATTCTTTATTCAACCAGTAACAGATTGCAGGGTTTGGCCCTTCCCACTCTGATGGTTTATCCTAATGTCACTGCAGCCAGATAGACCTTTGAGTTTGGGGAATATTCCATCAATAAATCAGATGGGCATAGCTTAAACTAATATACAGTGACATCCACATTTACTATTACTCAGACTTCAACGGTTGACCTATTTCTCATTGTTTTCTTCTCCTCTTCCTTTACTACAAGAAAGACTTTTCTACTGTGTCTAGCCTTTCTCCCTGTGAGTGGCACAAGTAGTATAGTTCCAAGTCTTGATTCCTTTTTCTTCATTTTGCTAGCTAAGGATAGAGCTTGGGGCTTTGTATATACTAAGCATATACTCCACCAATAAGCTCCATACCCAGTGTGGTGGTGAACTAAATGAGACAAATTAAATGACCTTCCACAACCTCAGCCAATCATCCCATCACACGCACACATGTATGAATCCATATGTGGGCATGCGTGCATTTACACATGAATGTGTACATGACCATTTGTCTTTGCAATACACAGAGGCGCACACACACACACACACACACACACACACACACACACACACACATACAGAGTTACCAAGATTTAAGAGCCTCAGCCAATATCTAAACAAGTGAAAACCATACCTTAAATCAGGTGACTTAGTCTCCCTGTGTCCCAGACCCACTGACTATAAGATGGAGCTATAAATGCCATTTTCACAGTGTCATTAAAGATGAAAATTAAATAAAATATCAATTTGTAAGTGTCAATTTCATAAGATTGGTATGAGATATAATGGAAGCATACAAGACTAGTGCTTAGAATAATATCAAAATAATATGTGTCTTCAATAAGTGACATCTTATATTTTGTTATGTGACCAAAGGAAAGTAGTATTTCTCATTGTGATTCAGTTTTCTCAAAAAAAAAAAAAAAAGAAGAATCCAGTGTTAGTGTAATAATTCCTAAAAAGCAGAAAGCAATGGATGGAGCTTAGATGCATGTAGCTGGCGAGTTTTAGTAAAGGTTTATTAGTTATGGAGGAGGAGGAGGGGCACTGAGTCAGGTAGAACAGAACCCTCTATGCAGTGTCAGGGGGGAGGGAGACAGGGGGAAGAGGGAGAAGGAAACAGGAAAGCTGGGTGAGAAACCAAGAAGAGAAGAGGAGGGAGGGAGAGAGAAAGAGAGAGAGAGAGAGAGACAGCATGGTCCAAGAGGCAAAAGAGCACTGGGCAGAGAGAGAAAGAGGCAAAAGAGGGAGGACCGGAAACCCATCGGGGTTATATGGGACTGATGACATGGTTCTTCTGATGACCTATCTGGGAGTAGTAGGTACAGGGCTCAGGAGGTGACAGAGGGTGGGAATGTCCAGAGCATGGGGCCTAGATGAGCTTCAGGGAAAGGGCTCTGGCCAATTCACAGCAGTTAATGATACTGGGACGTGGGAGAACAGACCTATAATTCCAACACTCAAGTAAAAGCAGGAGGACCAGGAATTCAAGACCCACCTTAGCTACGCAGTAAGATTAAAGCTATGCTGGGCCACATCAAGATAGATAGATAGATAGATAGATAGATAGATAGATAGATAGATAGATAGATAGATAGGGACACAAAGATAGACAAATAAAAAGGAGACCTACTATGAATATCCCCTCCAAAGAGGTTCTGGGAAACTAAACTCAGATCCTTACACCTGAGTGACAGACATCTTACCCATTGTGACACCTCTCCAGCCTCATTTTGTAAATAAAACAACTCACGTACATACAAAGCAGTAACTCTCATACATGGCTAGCATCAATGAGAGCTGGCTGTTTTCTGCCTGTCCATCTGTTCCCAGGTGGAAGCATTCGTCAAATTTAGCTGTCGCCTTCTCAGATTGCTCACATCCCTGTAACTCAGACTTCAAAGCCATGATAGGCTACCTCCCAACCCTGGATGCTTGCACATTACCACTAAGTACAGAGCCATAGCCAAGAGCTGCCAGGCAAGTGAAACACTTGGGTCGTGCTGGAGCCTTTTCCATAACTTCCCCCTTCAATCCTTACAATGATTTTGTGTGATAGTTAATAAGAATTGTCAACTTAATGGGATCTAGAATCACCTAAGAGTCAAGCCTCTGATATGATCTAGATTGAGTTAACTGATATTGGAGCATCCATCCTAAAAGGTGTAGATGCTGTTTCATGGGTTGGAGTCTTGGGCTACATTCAAAGGAGAAAGTGAGCAGCAACATCATCTCTCTCTGCATCTCGACTCAGGGTTCAGTGTGACCAACTGCCCTACACTCCAACCACCATGTCTCTCCCACTATGGTGGGCTGCATCCTCAGACTGTATTAAGCTATATTACTATATTAAGCTGCCTCTGTCTGGTGACTTATCCAGCAATGGAATCCTCAGCTTGGGTTCCATGCTCCAGCGCCACACCTGTACTCCCCTGGAGCCTTTTCTCCCTATGGAGTCAAATTCAGCTGAAGATACTTGTCCACTTCTTTTCAGCAATATTCTGACTTACTACAGGCCTTGGTGATCTGAGTGATTTGATATGATCTGGAAAAATCAGGCTCCCTTTAGTCTCAGATGCCTTCAGGGACTAAAATAACACCTACTCCCTTCCTTACCCTCTCCTTCTTTGGCTCTCATTCACCTCCCCACTTCATCTCTGTGTGTTGCACAGGTCTGGGTCTAGAGACTTGCTAAACTGGCAAGTCCTGACAACACTGGATGAGAGTCCAGGGAGAACAAGGAGAGAAAAATGATCCCAATGATTCTGTTGCTAGTCAATTGCCCTCTTTCCTTACAGCTGAGCTGTGTCTGAATAATCTCTAAATTAAGTATATTCCCTGAAGAAGCCATACTTTCTTGAACAAAAATTAGAGCACACTTCTGATGAGGAAGCTGGAGATATGCAAAGAGGCCAACAGGTCAGAAGGGTTAAGGGTCTGGGGAGGAAGAAGATAAATTCTCTCCTCCCTCTCTCTCTCTCTCTCTCTCTCTTTATGTAATATCAAAGAATATTTCCTATTTCACAGATAAAAATTAAAGTAAAAAATTACTCTGCTTTCAGGTCTCTGAAGCACTGAACTAAAATGGTGAAACCTTTTCCAAGAATGATAACTGTCCTTTGTCTTCTGGGGCCCATTGTCCCAGTGGTCCGATAACTGCTCACTTGATCTGGGTCTACACATACTGTGACCTCCTTGTCACTCCAAAGTCCCTCCCAGGTCCACACTGATTCGCTGGGCCAACTCTGACAGGGCATCCATCTTCAAAAGGTGTATTGGTTACATTTCTATTGCTATTCAGACACCATGACCATAGCGCTAAAGCAGTAGCTGAGAGCTTACACCTTTATCCACAAGCATGAGGCAGAGAGGAGAGCGAGCAAACTGGGGTGTAAAGGTATGGACTTTTGAAAACTCAAAGCCCACATACAGTGACATACATCCTCTAAGTACATGCCCTCTATATCTTCCCAAACAGGTCCACCAACTATAGACTGCGCATCCAAATACATGAGCCCATGTGGACCAGTCTTATTCAAACCATTGGTTGTCCCCAGTTGATCTGTGCAGATAGCAGAATGCTGTTAGGAGTCATTTTATTGCTATGTTCCTTTAGAAGAGCAGAAATATTTGGTTATCTCCTAGATCTAGTCTTAGGCCTATCTAGTCTTAGGTTGTTGGCCTCTTGAGCAGGATCAGGCATGGGTTCCATCCTACAGAGTGAGCCTTAAATCCAAGCATATAGTGGCTGGTTCCTCCCACAATTTTTATGCAACTATTGCATCAGCATATCATGCAGGCAGGTCACCGTTATAAACCAGAGAGTTAGTAGCTGGGTTGCTGTTCACCTTTCTCTTCTGTTAGCATGCATCCCAGTACCATGAACACAGTGAGAAGAGTGAAGGCTATAGGCAGGCACAGTTCAACTTCCTCCTCTTCAGTGAGAAAAAGAAAGAGCAGAAAGAGAGATAACTCACCAGGAAAGGGCATATACTGCTCTTCCTCTTCCAGAAGACTGGAGTTCAGTTCCCAGAAGCCCGGTCAGGTGGCTCACAACTCCCTATAATTCCAACTCCAGGTGGATACCTGATACCCTCTTCTAGGCTTTTCAGATACCTGCGCACACATGCACATACCACACACAGACATATACTTGTATATATAATTTATAAAATAAAATTAATCTTTTAAAAAGGAAGAAAGTGATGACTGATCGTTATTTGGCTATCTGAATTGGTAGCACATTCTTCATGCAATAGGTTAAAGATCTAGGCTTTAATATGAGCTATTTTTTAAACCATCAGCATACATTTCGTGTCCAAAAAAATTTACACCAGGATGATTTGTTCTGTGCTCTGGTAGTTTTAAATACAACAACAATAACATCTAGTTTGAGAATTTAGTGAAAAAAATAATGCCTTGAAGCTATTATCTAGAAAAACATTCAAGGAGGTGGAGGTAAGAAGGCTTAAATAGAAGAAAGCATTCTTTCTCTGTGCTCAGGAGAAGCATCATATTTCAGAGCTTAACCACAAATGAGCATGAAAAAGATTGCTAAATTACTTAATAGTTTGTCATGTACGTATGGATGTATAATTATATGTCAAGTTTAGAAAGCTTGACATATTTTTTTCTAATTTTTTAAAAATCCACTTCATTTGGATAAAACTGAAATTGATGTAAACTAAAAAGCTCTCTTTTCTTCTAAAGACTAAGGTTTAAAGGATCCCTGTTATCATCCCTATCCCTCTCCATCACCATCCAAATACAGTTCAGTCTTTGGTTCATTCACATTCATTCATACACCAAGGACCACGTGCCAGGCACTGAGGATCACATGGAATCGTTTTCTCTCCTGGCTTAGGGAAGGCACATATCAGACAAACCAGAGAAGGCCAGGAGAAGAAACGGGCTAACTCAGGACTTCTCTTCCCTAAGCCCATGCTATCTACACTGGCTTCTCTGACTTGAGTCTCCTTGTCTTATCTCACAGGCTTTGTGCCTCCAAAGGTCAATGAGTTTATATTATTAAATCCACTCTGACACTCTGGATCTCATTATAAGTCATGTTTTATACATTCTTGCTCCCATTATAAAATGATTCCCAAAACTTTTTTTTTTGAGAGGGTCTCACTGTATAGTCCTGGTTGTCCCGGAATTCACTATGTAGACCAGGTTGGCCTGAAACTCACAGAAATCCAACTGCTTTTGCCCACAAATACTAGGATTAAAAAGGCATATACTACCATACCCAGTACTGAAACAATGATTTTTATCTTACCTAGCTACGTCCATCCGAGTATGTGTGTTCATATAATGGTTAAAAGCTGTGTTCTTCTTCCACACCATTTGACCCTGAAGTGGAGTATTATATTAAAACAAGAGAGAACAATTGATTGAAATACTATGAGGGTGAAATTTAAAAAAGGACAGCCGGGTAGTCCGTGCTCAATTTGATATGTAAAACCATCATCGAATATTCAAAACACATTTATAAAATAGTTTGAAATAATCTCTATCTCATTAGGTGATAGTGCTAATAAAGTCCCACCACAGAATAAGTTCTATGCAATAACCAGATAATTAAGCAAAGTGACAAATTATATTTAAAGATCTTTTGACAGGACATCAAAGACATTTTTATAATATGATGTACTTTCCCTATAATACATCCTTCCTCTTTTTTTCTTCTGTGGTATGTGGCTGTAAAGAAACACTTACTAATGAAAAGAAGGAAGGGACAAAGAAAGAGGGAAAAGAGGGAGAGAGGAAGAAAAGAAGAAAGGAAGGCAGGGAGGGAGGGAAGAAGGAAGGAAAGAAGGAAGGGGGGAAGAGGAAAAGAAACCCTTCCAATCGGCAGGATGCTTACATTACAATTTTAGTTATTCTTGAACTATATCTCAGATTCCCACACACTGTCTTATTTTCCTCACTGTGCTCAGATATTTCCCCATAGTGGTTTCATCCTTTATATGTAAGTCTTTGTTTCTTTAATTAATTAATTTTATTTTATGTACATTGGTGCCTATGCTGCATGCATGTATGTGTGAGGGTGCCGGATCCCCTAGAACTGGAGTTACAGACAATTGTGACCTGTCATATGGGTGCTGGGAACTGAACCCCGGTCCTCCAGGAAAGCAATCAGTACTCTTACCTGCTGAGCCATCTCTCCAGGTTCCCCTAAGTCTTTGTTTTAAGATGAACAGAGATTCCTGTTAGGACTAACATACTTCCTCTCTCCTTCGACCTTCCCTTCTTTCCTCTCATTATTTCTTTCCTTTGCTCCTTCTCATCATCTTTATTCTTCTATCTCTGTCTCCCTTCCTCCAAAAATAGCAGCGTACATCAATATTTGTGGCTAAAGAAGGTGTAAGAGGGTGACATCCTTTGTCACTTTGGTCCTCTCCTTGTCTACTCAAAGCTGAAAGCACTTACAAGCCTCAGAGTAGACAACTATGAGCCCCGACCAAGACCATGGGACAAATATGGAGGAAATTTCATTCTCCCCCTTGCTTCTGCACAGGGCATGGGTCAGCCGCTGGTGACCTCTGGACACTTAAGCAATTCAGTGCATAGAATGAAGTCCAGTCTAGGATTGCCCACTGGAGAGTAAGAAATTTCAGTCTGGTCCTACTCTCATCTGGCTAGTGTGAAAACATTCATTCGAAACAGGTGAGGCTTTTGTTTTCGTGATGCAATGGAGTGTATCAGACAGACTTGAATTCAAATTCTAACTTTTGATTCATAGCAATAGAGAGACTTTGGAGAAACATATTTCCCATATTTATATGTCATCATCTTAAAGTAGGGTTCCATATATTACAGGGTCCCCTTGAGGGTGGAGATAAAAATCATAACCAGGTCTCCTTCAAAGCCAGATCACTGCATGTTCACTGTCAGCAAAACATCTCCTTCCCAGAACAGCAAAACTGTGAGCTGTAGTTCCCAGACTCCCCGGGGTTCTCTCACTTATTCGTAGAATGAGCAAAATTCTACTCGCATATTTGTTAAGAACCTACTCCACCTACAGACTTTCTGCTCTGTGGGATACGAGAAAAACTAAGGGCTTTAGCCCTTAAGGAAGTAATCATTATGTTCGAATAGATCATTTAATCCATCTCATTATTTGGTAACAAACTGAGCCAGCTGCAAGCTCCCCTGGATGCCAATGAAAAGAAAGGTATAAACAGTCTAGTTCAGCACCCTGCCTTCTCTCTCTGGAATGCTGGTTAAAGAATAAGAACAATTGCCGCCTTGCCCTCAGTGGCTTATCTCCATGCACGGTGGACAAGAATCTCACCAAGTCCTTTCCTGTTTTCTTACAGGTGCACCATCAAAGCAGGGCACCTTGCTACAGAAATTGCCTGAACTGGTAATTAGAGCTTCCTGCAAGCTTCACAGAGTGTTGAGTGTGCTGGAGGAAAATGAATGAGTAGACAGACACACAGGGAACATCATTCTGGCTTTCCCTACTTAATTATATTAACAAGTATTTAACTCATTCATTTATTCCCTCATTCTCTTACTAAGCATTCATTCAGCTCACATTAGCCGAACTCTACCCATGTGTCAGGCACCATGCAAGATGCTCCACCGAATTACTGTCCAGCCCTATGTCTCCATTGGGCATCAATTACCCCGTCACGATTCTCAGCACTGAGTTCTTTGCATGCTGGGAAAAGTACTGAGTACCCTCATGGGCTGTGTGATAAGCTCAATATTAATGAATTTAATATAATTGTTATCTTGAAGCAAGAACTAAAATATTTCGGTCTACTGTGCAAATGATGTGGGACTTTTTTTTTTTTAATGTAAATTTGACATTGCGAGAATAGTTTCCATTTTGTTTGGTCCTAAGTGTGTGTGCCCTGATCAAGACTGGCCTCTTGATTAATGATGACCTGTTAGCTTTTACCTCCCAGTCCAACTGAACTCAACTCAAAGATTCCACAAATGTTCTGAGGCTAGCAGGAGGCAGCACTCCAAACCACTTAGGAGAAAAGGCATGGCCAGCTTCTCTTGACACCGAGGTGACTCTGGAATGACCCTGCTATATAGACTGGTTTAATTAACATCCCAAACCTCAGTTTCCATTTTATATCATCCCTCAAGTTAGGGCTAATAACAGAACTTTTTTCATAGATTACTGAAGATTGAATAATAAATGGCTTGACCAATATAAATGATTATTATTATAGTTTTGGAACACAGCATTCTGCCCTCAGGTCTTTCAACATTTGTACATGGTAATTTTGAGACTTGTTTTGCTGTCCTGTCTCTAACCATCCCTTAATCCTCAGTCCTGTGTCATGAACTCTGGGGAATTCCATGTCTTCAAAGGAACAATAAGGTCAGTAATTTTCTGGGCAACTATTTATGTCCAATCATGCAGCTTGGAGGAACTTGGAACACTGGTTGCCTAAACAGCTCCCACGGTACCACACATAAACAAGTATGTAAGTAGAGTCCTGGCCAGCTTCTCTTGCCATGAAGATGACTCTGCAATGACCTTGCTACAAACTGGTTTAATTATCATCTCTGAACCTCAGTTTTCGTTTTCATTTTCCATCAAATTAGGACTAATAACAGAACCTTTTTCATGGATTGAGCCCTTGAGCCTTGGGAAGCAGCAGCCTCTGTTTTTGGAAGTTGATATAGTGTAAGGGTTAAGAATCTTGGGAATCAGGTCATCACTTCTTTGCTTTAAGACTTTAGAAAATTTACTTAACCTTTCTGTCCTTGTTTTTCTTATCTGCAAAGCAATGATCTTGATCTCTACACTTTATACCAGGACAGTGTGGACCTTGTGTTCTGGATAACCCTATGTTGCTCTTCCCATGCCATATGCCAGGAACCAAGGTCACATTCCACTGAGATCTTCTACATTCTCCTCAAAACTATGGCCATCTGCAAAGTCCTCCAGAGTTTGCTGTGCTGCCCAGGCATCTCCAAAGTCATCTTCTTACAAGGCCTCTATGGTTTTTCTTGATCATCCTCCTGAGGGCAGACAGTGTCATTAGACTTTTTGGTCTGAGGGCTGGTGACAACAGGGTTCTCGATTCTATAACTAAAGAATCTCTGTGCAGAGTATATTCCCTGATGATTAGAGTCATACTAAGGAAGAGAAAACAGAGAGTTTTCTCTGTTCTTGGGTACCAGGCCTGCTTCTTAAGTTGTTGTGAGTACTAAGTGAGTTAATTCACAGGAGTATGTGGTTACCCTCATCCTGTGCATTAGTAACAGCCGTTAGTATTCCTCTCTACACCCACCAGGGATAATGTGTGTGGTTTTATATTTTCCTGGAGGGAACTTGCTCAATTTACTTCCTCTTCCTTCAGGAACCGATATAATTTGCCTCATGCTGAGCTCTTCTGGACATGCCTTTCCTGTCTTTACAAAGCTCAGCTTGGTCTGTTGAGAAGAACTGAGAGATTCTACCATCATAAGTCCATCCTAGGAAGAGACCCAGATTCTGGTCTCTTCATGAGTGATGCTATGTGAATTCAACATGGATTTATTTGGCAGTTGGTTATCATCCTTCATACAGCAAACTGTCCTGCCCTGCTTCTCTTGATTGTGCTCCATTCAGGGTGATGATCACAGATGTGTTGCCTTGATTTCCAGGTGCCTGATATTCCCCGTGGGTACCTAGGCCCAGGATACACTATGGCCATTCTCCTCCACCCATCTATCTCATTATCTACGCAAAATCCTCACGTACCAACTCTTAGCTGTTGTTATCGTCTCAAGATACTGCCTTCAGCCTGCTTAGTGGACTTTCAGACAGACACCAAGTACTCCAGACTCCAAGGACTGCTTTGCCCAGAAGCAGAAGTGGGCAGAATAGGTAGAAAGGTGTTCTGATATGAGGGTAGCACCTGCTTAGTGAAACATTCTGAGGCCTCTAATGCCTCTACTTGCAGTGAGATGTCATTGGGGCTATGCTTCATAATGACCAGATAATGAGCTGTAGAAGTTCAAACAGAAGACTTTTCCTTACTTCTGGGCTGCAAGAGCCCTGGACAGTGCTAGTGAAAGTGTGTTCAGTGAGTTGACTGAGTGAATAAAGTAATGGAGATCGCTGGTAGAACACAGGTTTGTCACTGTAAGACTGCAAGGCAGTATATGAGAAGTGAGAATCATTGGGGACCTCTGTGTTATACTTTAGGGTGTTTTCACATTTGTGAGCATGTACAGGTTTGTGAGGTTATACAGGGGATGAAGCAGGGGATTTGAACTCAGGTCCTCATGCTTTCAAAGCAACCACTTTAAGTCATTGAGCCCTTTGTCTAGCCCTTCTGTTCCACGTAACAGAATAAGGAAAATTTGAAGTGTGTTTGGTCAGTGGTGGGTAGGGAGCCAGTAGAGGCAAACCATGTGGTGTGGTATGTGATACAACACTCCTTACACCAGCCACCAAGTCCTCAACAAAGCCCACCAAACTCATGTGTATCTGTGTGTGTATGTGTGTGTGTATGTGTGTATCTGTGTATGTGTGTGTATCTGCTTGTGTCTCTATATATCTCTGTGTGCATGCCTGTACACATGCATGCATGTAAGACTCTGTAGGGAAGGTAGCATAGTCAGGATTCTAAAGAGAATTAAAACCAATTGTGGATCTGGAGTATAGACAGGACAATTCATCCTGAGGATTGGATCACACAGTTGTGGAAACCAAGAAGTCTCAACACAGCTGCAAGCTGGAGAACCAGGAAACTTGATGGTACAATCATCTGAGACCCCAGGCCCAAGACAGTCCAAAAGCCTAAGGACCAAGACATCTAAGATCTGAGTTTGAGGGCAGGCAAGTGCTCTAGCATAAGACTAAGAGAATTCACCATCATTTCACCTTCTTGTTCTCTCTGGCCTTCGGGCCATGGGTAATGTTCTCCCACATTGGTAAGAAGGTCCTCTTTACTCAGTCTACTGATGACTCAAGTGATAGTTGATGCCAGAAACACTGTTAAATATACACTTAGAAATGTTTTACCAGCTATCTGGGCACACCTTATATCACTCTCGTTGATTTAAAAAAGAAACTATCACATATGTGTGTATACAAGCCTTCCCTTGTCTTCTGATATAACAGGATACCCTGAATGGAGCAACGGAAGTTTATGTAGCACAGCTATGAAGACTGGGAGTCGAAAAGCATAGCACCATCTGATGAAGGTTTTATGGATGCAGCATTCAAAAAGAACTCTGCATGACTCGAGGGAAAAACTTGAGAGACTTGGAGCAGGGTGGGGAGGAGAGAATAGTGCCTAATCAAAATGTGCTTTCCTTGATGTTTCCCTTTCCAAAGATCTGTAGGTCTCCAGATAGACATTGGATCACATTCATCCAAGGCCTATCAGGGTACTCAATGGCATCAAGGCACTAATAAATGTTTGTTGAGTGAACAAATTAATGGATTTTTTTTTTTGCAGGCAAAACAAGATATGTTGCTTAAGAATACATTTCGAACCAGCTGTGCAGATACACATCTGTTTTAATAGTTGTTTATATTAATTGCATTCAGCTCTTTACTGTACAGCTTTTTATAAAGTGGACAGTGGTAGTAATATAATGAGACTGATCAGTGTAGAAAGTGAAATAGTATTATTCAAGGTGTGTTTTGACCCTGAATTATATGTTATAACTACCACAATTCAGAATATATTAAAAGATAGGTTGGTCCAATGGATGACCAAGTCCTTAGAACAAACTATCCTAGTGTGACTCCTGGATCTACCTCTTATTGTCTTTGTGGACTTGAGCCAAAATCAAATGCTCACTGGGAATATGCCTCTGTGGTACAGTGCTTGCCTAGCTTGGAAGAAAAAAAAAAGAATCAAATTCTTACTCTTTATATGAAGAAAGCAATATCCATTTCCTGGGACAGGAGGCTCATGACTGATGACACGAGCACATAAGTGCTACTGTCAGGAAGATGACTCTAATTTCAAGTAATTCTGTTCCTAAATCCAAATCTTTGATGACTGTGAACTTGAATCAGAGACAGGTAAGATGCTTAAGAAATCAGCCCCCAGCTCTGAATCCAAGTACCCTGAGTGACAGGAGCCTTGACTCTGCTTGGCTTTAATCCAAATCCCGTGACCCAGTGTTCATCTAGATTCAATATGAAGGCTGATTCCAGCACTGAAACAATATTTAATATCAGCCCATTGTGCCAGGGAGTTCTGCCATAATCTGTTTTCAGATTTGCTGAAGTTTTCTTTCTGATTTTATCAGCAATTATTCCCAATGCAATTGGCACACGACAATTGTGTTACCGGATCGTTGACTCCCATATCCTAGTAGATGATGAAAAGCAAATGCAATTTTCACAGTTTGGTGTCTACTCCTTCATGTTGCCATAGGGAGAAGCAGCCCCCGCCCCCAGCTAGGAAAGTATAGTGGAGGGACCTGAGTGGAGCAGGATGGCATTCAGCCTCTTCTTCACCCATTGTCTTATGGACCCATGTCTACAGGGCCTGAGAGCTTTATAAATTATCTTTTAATCGTTTTTGCAGAATGTGTTTATATCAACTAAACTTCCTGCTTCTATGCCAGCTTTTCCTCAGAAAGTAAACAGTAATATATTAAAAAACTTCAGCTGTGTTCTGCTGCCAACAATTCCTTAATGAAAAGTGATCAGATGAAGGACATGGACTACTGGGCCAGAGAGAATCAGACTTGATACCTACGCCAGTAAAATAACTTCATTTGTAAAATAGAAATGAGGAGCCCTGGTCAGCTTGTTATGAAGATTAAACAAGGTAGTAATAGACAGAGTTGTCCAATCCTTTTCAACGCTCTCCTTTTGTATAGAAGCTGGCCATACGTTTATATGTTCAACAAATAACATCCATTTAAAGCATTAATATAAATTGAGTACATTCGATTATCCTTATTTATTTATTTATTTATTTATTTATTTATTTATTTATTTATTTATTTATTTTTTCCTGTAAGAAGACTATGCATCTTGACCTTGTCTGGATCTCTGGATATGAAAACATTCAGAGAAGACCTGAATCCAACCTGTATCACTGAATGAGGCATCATAAGACACTGGGCTTAGGGGGTTTGTTTTTATCTCAGGTAATGGTGTGTTCTTGAAATGAAATAATACTCTATTTTATGCCCCATGCAAGTTATAACTAGAAGAAACTCTGTGATCAGAAAGTCATTGTAATTAATACAAGCCTCAAATCCTCTGGAAATACAGAACTAATAGGATGTACATGCTGTAAGTGTATGTACATGTATTCAAAAAGATTTATTTTAAGATACTGGCCAGGAGATTGTGGAGGATTTCTGAGTCTACATTTCAAAGCCTAGAGACCCAGGAAATGACCGAAGTTCAAGTCCAAAGTCTATGATGCCAAAAGAATCAATGTTGCTCTTGAATTCTGAGGGTACTTGATTAGAGACTTTCCTCTTGCTTGAGAGAAGGTTGGTCTCTTTCCCATTCATACCTTCAAGTGAGATGACAAGCCCAATCACATGAAAGAAGGCAATCTGCTTTCCCGAGAATCAACTGTCTAGTTATTTTTCAGTTGCTATGACAAAACACCATGACCAAAGGCAACTTAAAAAATAAAGCATTTTGTTCTGGGATCATGGTTCCAGAGGGTCAGAGTCCATGATCATCATGGTAGGAAACATGGCGGTAGGCAGGCATGGTTCTGGAACAGTAGCTGAGAGCTCCTCACATCTTGCTTTAAAAGTAGGAGGCAGAGAGAGAGACAGAAAGAGAGACAGAGAAAGACAGACAGACACACACACACACACACACACACACGGAGTTTCCCTATTCTGTGAGTACAGGGGTTGTGAATGAGGCAGTAGATAGGTTGGAGAGTCTGTTAACTTCTCCAGAGCACAGCCTGTGGGACAGAGCTGGGATCTTTGTGATGGTTGGTCTTGCGATCTTTCCAGGATGCCTGTAGCCTAACTTCTGGGATAGGTGGTTAGTTACTTTTCAGAGAAAGGGCTAATTGCATATAGAATTAAGATTGCTATTCAGGGGACCTTAGATTTTCCTAAATTATATGGGTGATCTAATGTAATGGCAAAAGTTCTTCTGATGCAGAAGAGGGAGGCACAAGAGTGACAGAGTCAGAGATATAGTGGAAGAAGCTACCCTATGGGCTTTAAGGATGTATGAAGCAGCCACAAGCCAATGAGTGCTGGAAGTCTCTGGAGAAGGTAGGGGTGTAGTATGTCTCAAGAAGGAGCATAGACCTCAGGAACCTTGAGTTCTACCAAGGAAAACCTATTTGGAGCTTCTAACCTGTTAGAGCTGTGAGGAAACAAACACTTTTGTTTTGGGCCACTAAGCTGGTTCTTCGTTACAGCATCAATAGCAAACTGAAGCAGATCTGGTTCTGTGTCCGGTGTGCCTCTTAGCACTTTGTTTCTGAGAAAGCTCTTTTTGTTTCGTCTTCACTTGCTCTGAACTCTTTCAGAACTACATTTTTAATTTGCCTTAAATGCCAAGACCTCAGGCATGAAGGAGCAATGCTGGTGAAACACATTGGCTCAATACCCAGTTGCTGATAGTGAGACCAGTTGGAAAGACTTATTGAGATAAGGTCAGAGACACCCAAGGATCACTCAACATCCCCCATAGGCAATTAGGGCTCACAGAAGCGGTCACATCTGCCTACCGAGGCAGAGCTTGAGGGGATCCAGGTTGCTAGGCTATACTCCAGCCGAACAAACTGATGGACATACCTTCTATGTGATAGTGATGCATATTACACTTAGGCCCACCTTCAGCTCAGGCCTCAGATCAAGTGTGTCATGCAAAATGTTGGTCACTTGGAGAAGAAGGTAAACTGGGGGTGGGCTAAGGTAGTTTGAGATATCATCCATTAATTCTAGGGGACTTCATGACGGGGACAAGTTCCCCAGGGGCCTTGGAAATATGGGGTGGATGTCTCAGCAGGCCATGGTAAATGGTACCAACAGAGTTGTCTCAGGGGAGGTTACAGGATGGAACTACACTGTTGGGTAAGAAAAGGCTTGCACAAGCCAGCTTCAAGGTCTTTAATCTCTATGCTTGCAAGCCTCAGTGAATTGTGGGTGTAGGAGGATCAGCCTTCCTGGTAGGCCTTTAAAGCTCAGGGTTGTTTCTTTCCTTACACCTCCTACCCTCCCTTTTTCCGAAGCAGTGGGAGCAACTCTCAACTTTGTGATTTGTCACTAAGTCTTTGTACCTTTATATCCTCTGTTCCTGGCTGCTGGGAGATATATCTGTCTTACTTCAAAAAGGCCCTAGCAGTGGGGTGCTGTAGGGTGACAGGCACCATGCTAGGGCCTAGCTCATTTGCAAGTGGCCCTGCTCAGTAGTTCAGACCAGGTTTTCCCAGCTCCAGCTGCAGCCTCTCTCCTCTTCTGGTTTGACTGTCATGTAGTGTTCACCCTGCCCCCTCACCTCCTCCCTTCTCAACTGTAGAAAGGAGGTTACTCCAGGTAACCCCAAAACTATGGGGTTGAAATCATCATATCTGGGGTTTCAAACTGTCCTCTTCCAGCCCTGCAAAGCCTCTAATTGACATCAGAGAGCCCTTCTGATTCCCCCCTGGAAGAAGGGCATTCCTTGGGTCCTGGAGGATTAACTATAAAATATGTAATTTGCATGCACCTCTACCCTTCACTGCTCACCCACCAAATCTTCCTTTGTCCCAAATACCAGTAATACATTGTAATATTTAACTCACTCCAGGAAAATTATTGTGTCCTATTGTCTCATTTTTCCACAAGATAAATCTTTTGTAGAGTTGTGGGGAATCAAAGCGGGGAGACTTGATAGAAATTTCTGGTATCCCATAAACAAGAGCAAATTTCAATAAGGCTTGTCCCTCAGTATTCTCCCTCCCTGGAAGACTCAATTTGGAAAGGCCACTGATGCCAGTCTCTGTTTCAGTGTGTCTGTTTTCTGTTTTGCATTTAGGGACTTTCTCAATGTGTGCTTTTCCTTGTCTTTGTGTTTCCTGTGTGAGAGAAAGGAAGACAGGACCAGAGGGAGGACACAGCAGGGCCTAGTTCCTTCTTGTTCCTAAACAAAGTCTCTGCTGGGAAGCTAGGTGGGGCAGCTTTTCACATTTGTAAATTGCAGGCTGAAAAAAAAAAAAGTCCTGGTAAATATGGCTCAGGAATAAAAGGGAAAGAAAGAAGGCTTATTTTTTTTTCCTAGATATTTTGAGTAAAAAAGAAGAATTAACCTGGGCTTCTTAGTTATTTGTGCAAGAAGTCACCTGAGACACGGATGTTTTCAATCTTATTCAGAAATTGCATTTTATTTAGGATAGTTTTTTTAAAGGAGTTATTTGGACAAATGCAATTAAAAAAACATGTTCTACTTCATTAATACCAATAATGAGGGTTTCATGCTTGGATTAGGCTTCAGTTTTGAAGTTTCTCGTGCCATCGAGGGAGGGTGATGAACAGGAACAGAATACTGTTACCCACAGCAGTACTGGTTGATATGTGTCCAAGCCTGTTCCATTGTCTAGATGAAGGGAGCAAGGCTCAGAAAACTAACCATCGCACCCAGCTGTGTCTGAGAATGCTGAATAACTGTTGATGGGGAACTAGACACAGACATGTCTGTAGAGTGAGTGTGTGACTCAGTGTCTCCAGTTACCCTGATCTGAGCCCAGCAGACTAGCAATGTCCACTGTTTCCTTTCAACATCTCTGTATAGCTGGGTCTGGTCTGGCGTCTCTAGTCACCTGGTTGGTTGTCTTCATTTACTTCTGGCTTAGTGGGTTTCCTCTTACCAAACATCTTCTGTCTCTAAAGACACTCTACTCTCCCCAGTACAATGGTTATCAATCATCATGAAACAAACTATGCAAAAAAATCAGTGACATCAACCAAAACAAACCATCAAGTTATTATGTCTTACTGTCAAGATTTAACTGAATGATTCACCATTTCCTGGGCCTCTGGAGGTGAGAAGTACATGTGACTAGCTGATAACCATTGGATGTAGAGAAGTCCCATGTCTGGTAATTTGGTGGGTATGGCTAGAAGTCTGGCTTCATGGACTGTTGCCTGGGTTTAAATGCCTCGCTTCCAATATTGCAAAATTAAGGTCATCAAACATCTTACCTAGTCATAGCTGTATTCTTCTAACATTGATAACGCAAGAGGAAGAGTCCAATTTTCTCCCTGTTGGGGTTTGAATGTTTGTGACTCCTCCAGATTTCATGCTGAAATGCAATCCTCAGGGATAAGTATGGAGACCTGGTGCTTGAAGACTGTTATTTCAGAAAAGTCCAGTCCTACTGGATGTTATTAGTACCTTGTGAAGAGGCTGGGGTAACTGGCTAGGTCCCCCCTCCATGCCCATCTCTTTTGCTACATGAAAATTCATCAAGTGGTACCATCCTATAAGCAAAAAACATTTCTCACCAGAAACTGACTCTGCCAGAACTTTGATCTTAAACTTCTCAGCTTCCAGAGTTCTGACAACCAAATGTCTTCATCTTCAAATCATTCAGTCTTCAGGCAGAACTAATGGATTTGAACTCCTTCCTTGAATGTGGACTGACCTTAGTGCCTTGATTCTAATGAATACAATTATGCTGTATGGCTTCCAAGAAAAAGTGATACAAGTGGTTAGAAAAAACGGTACAAGTCTGACCTGGTTCCTAATCCCAAGGCACAGCTTGAGTATGGGATTAACATGCACATGCCCAGTGGCCCTGAAGCTATCATGTGGAGAAACTGTATAAAGAGATTAGATACTAATAGAATTAGAGGTGTTCAAAGGACCAGCTATGCCACCATGTGAGGAAGAGACTTGGGGTCAGCCCAGCCCTCTCTCTCCAAGCCACCTGATGAGAATCCTCCTCTTGATCGGGTATGAGTTTCTGACTTTCAGAGTTCACAAGCCTCATATGTGGCTTCTCAACCACCAAAATCTCGTGTACATTGCGTTGCAGCCATAACTACCATAGCAGTGGCGACTTGGGGACTCACAAATGTATGCTACAGTGAATTAAGGGTGGGGGTACTTAACCGCTGTGATCTGACCTTGAACATCAGAGTCATTTCTGCTATACTTCAGTCAACCCAGTGATAAGAGCTGATGGGTGATGACACAGAATCCACTTCTCGATAAGTGGGGAGGTAAGAGATTATAGCCACATTTGAAGTCCTCTATAGTTAGTCTTCATTTCTATAAATGACAGTCACTGCTTAAGCTGGAAGCCTGTTTGTCCTGCTTCATTCCTCCCTCATCCCCATGTCTAATGCATAAGCAATTAGTAAACATAGTTATGCCCATTCCAATGTATATGCAAATCCACGTGTGCCCTCCCCTCTCTTTCCTGCTGCTCTGGTCAGTGTCACCATCATCTCTTGCACAACACATGGCCATTTCCTCCCGACACCCTCTACTCTACCTTTCCTGATAGTAGTGACCACACATCACCAGAAAGATGTTGAAAAAATTTCCTTGTATCTTATCTTTGCTCCCCTAGACATCTAAACTCATTATCATAGCTCACAAGGACCTAAGCGATCACTTAGTGTTGACCTCTTCAGCCCAAGTCATTCCAATGTCTTGTTTTCAACTACTGTCGTTCACAACAAGCCCCTCCTGTTCTCCAGGGCCATATTGCACGCTATATGTTTTGCCTGGGATCTCTTTTTATTAGGTTCTTTTTCATTCCTCGATTTTAATCTTAAATGTCACCATCTCAGTCAAGCCTATCCTAACTACACTAGCCAATGTTTACTTCTTTTTCTCTTGTTCTGTCTCTCTCTCAACACCTGGTATTGCTATTGTTTTTCCAGTGAAATTTAAATTTATACCCTACATTTCAGATGTGCCAAGATGACAGTTTAATATTTTTCTATGCAGGTGATACCGTCTTGCCCTGGGAGACCTCCTCATTACAGCCACTAAAGACAGCAATGGGTAGCTGGTGGTGGAAGGACACAATTTTGAATCTTCTGAGCTAAAACAGAAGTATATTTTAGGCATATCAAGTCTCTTTGGGGGAAATATTCCATCATTTCTCATCCCAAATTGTCCACCACAATTATCCTTCTCCTCTTTTATTGGTTTCTCCTCTTCATTTGTTTACTAAGATACTATCTGCCCTAGTTTGCTTTTTATTTCTGTGATAAATACCATGATCAAAGGCAACTTGGGGAGGAAAAGGTTTATATCATCTTCTAACTTCGAGTTGATCATAAAGTGACGTCTGGGCAGAAACTCAAGGAAGGATTCTAGAGACAGAACCTGAAGCAGAAACCATGGAGGAGTACTGCTTACTGTACATGGCTTTCCACGGCTTGCTTAGTTTGCTTTCTTAAACAACCCAGGGCCACTTGCTTAAGGATGACACCGCCTACAGTGGAATGGGCCTTCCTCCATCAATCATTAATCAAGGAAATGTTCCATAGACTTGCCTACAAGCCAATCTGGTGGAGGCACTTACTCAATTGAGGTTCCTTTTTCTACAGATGACTCTAGTTTGTGTCAAGTAGACAAAAAACCTAAACATAACAGGGAAGTTTTGTTTTTCCTAGTGTTAGGGGAAGGGATACTCTGTCTCTTGTTGCGGGTTTTTCTATTCCAGTTCAACTGGTCTGATCCAATTCTGGGTCACTGCTCTGGTTCTACTGTCCTCTGAAGTCTGATTAATCCTGCCTGGGTATCACAGTGGATATGCTTCAATATGTTTGCCATCTTTACTTAGCTATGGTATCTTTACTCTCTTCCAACTTATAGCCTCTGCTTGTTCATTGTCTACTCAAGAATCTCACTAGCCAGTCCCTCCCCAGCATATATAGAAATTTCTGGATGTTTTAAATATTGAGGATGAAGCAACATCTCAAGGTCACGCACCCACACATTCCTGTTCTACTCCCACTGCTTTTTACTGGAGCCACTGTAGGGTAGGACTTGAAGAGACTCTTTTCTATGCCTCATTTTGTGGTATAGGCTTCAAGGCACAACTGTGAGTAAGGTGCTTTGTAGAGACCAAGTCAGGCATCTCCACTCAGATGAAGACTTTCCAGATACCACCTCCTGCTCTAAAAAGCAGGGATTCCTTTTTTTTATTTTTTTATTTTTTTGTTTTTGGTGAGTACTGGATTTCATGACATGATGCTTCATCCTTTATATACTCTGGGTGTCCTTCCGTACATGGATGAGTTCTGCCCTTATTCTCTTTCTAGCTCATTTTATGCTGATATGATAAAACACCATGACCAAAACAATTTGGGAATTCCCCAGTGTCAGGGCTTCTCTATATCCCTCTTGGTTTTCCTTTTACATTACAGTGTCTCACTGCAGTGACAGCTTGTAGGTCATGTGATGCATTATATGGCAGCTTAGACTGACTGGTCAGTGGGAGGGTATGGCTGGTGTCACTTAGTATTCTAAGAGTTGTGGTATGACTCACTGCTGGAGACAAGGAATCTTGCCTTTAAAGACTTTAGGTTATTCTGATTTTCTATATGCTCAAGCTGCAAATGTTGATACAGAGTAGACAAATCCTACCCATTATGAAAGATTGTCTAATAATTTTCAAGTAAAATTTTTGTAACACAAAGCAATAGCATTTTATGTTCTTGTTTCCTTTCCAGGGATAATAAACTTGACTGGAAGATCCAATATTGCACTTGAGAGCTGGAGAAGCAGAAGCAAGAGGGGGAGGAGAGAAAGGAAGAGGAAGAGAGAGAGAGATAGAGATAGATAGATAGATAGATAGATAGATAGATAGATAGATAGAGAGAGAGAGAGAGAGAGAGAGAGAGAGAATGTGAATGAATATGCAAGGCCAGTGGTCTGTTCTCAGTAGCATTACCCTTTATGGACACACCATACAGCATATTTTAACTATTTTTTCCTTTTGCTACCAGTTTTCCTTTAGAATCCCCAAAGAGAACTTTTGTATGTTTTTAATTGAAATAGAATTACATCACTTTATCTCTTCATTTCCTTTCTCCAGCTCTTCCAAGCTACTCTTCCTCAAACCCCTCTGATGTCCCCCTCACATTGATGCCTTATATACTTTGGTTATTATTGCTATACACACACACACACACGTACACACACATACACATACATATACGTAAATATACACAAACATACACACACACACACAGACACATACATACACACACACATACACACACATACACATACATATACGTAAATATACACAAACATACACACACACACAGACACATACATACACACACACATACACACATGCACACACATAAACACACACACACGCACACACACACAGACACCTGGTTCTGCATGAGTTGGGAGGGGCTCCCCCCTCTCAGGGAGAACCAAGGCCTGCTCTATTTTAGAGCAAGTACACAGAGAACAGAACCAGTATCCACAGCAAAACTGGAAATGAAAGTCAGACAGGCCCTAAAGTTGATGCAATGGGGAGGAAAATGATAGCTGAGGTAGCAGAAAAGACATGAAGATGGAGGCGGGAGTGAAGAGGAGGGCCAGTGAGAGTCTGGTTGGTAGCCCATGAGAGGCCTCATGACTCAGGAGCCCCAAAGCTCTTCTCTGAACAAGTAGCAGAGAGGATCCTATGACCACTCATCCTGTCCAGTTCTCCAAAGGTTTTTAATTACCTGTGTTATCCTTTGTGTTGTTTGTCCAGGTTGAGCAAAGGCAGCAAGATAGCTCCTGAAGAACAGGGGCTGATTCCGTTATTAAAGGACAACTTTCCAGGCTGCTGAAAGAAAAGTGTCCCACCTTTCAATTTGAGAGAATCCAGAGGAAAAACTCTCAAAGCAAAGCAAATCCAAGAGAACAGGTAGCTTTTTGCCTTGGGATGTGGAACAGAGAGGCGCAAGTTCAAAGGCTTAGACATCAGAGTCCTCTCAATCTCCAAAGACAGCTTGCTTGAGACTGAAAAGACACTTGAGCCCAGCTCTACCCTTAACGACCACAGGGGAACAAACAAGCTGAGTCGCTTTCAGTAAGAAATTGATGTCCCCTGTGGCAAATGCAGTTACTCACAGGCTATCTGTGGCTGCAGTCCATACCAGGACACCCAGCCACAACATCTCTACTGAGTGATGTTTCAATCAACCCCCTGGGAAAGAACTATGCTGCTTCAAACAGTCATTATCGCAGCTATGGAAGTCCTGGCAGGTATTTGCATCAAAGGGCTCTCCAACTATTTAAACCAGATCTGCTTTTGTTAGCCCAAGAGCATTATTAGAAATGTTCTGCAGTTTGGGCTGTTGGATTTCATTTGCAAATGCACACATTGATAGGCTATAACACTGTCCAGACAGTGGGGCATTCAGAGAAGTGAGTCAAGGCGGAATAAGACCATCCCACCTCTGGGCACAAGAAGCCTCTCTGTCCTTCTCTGTGCCCATGACCTAACCCTGGTATACAGACAGATTGGGTAAGGGAGCTTGCTAGAATTCAAGGAACACATGCAAGGTTTCAGGCAGTGCTCTGAGTGGTCTATGTATCATTCTCATCTGATCTCATGATAGTCTTGAGAGGGATGAGCTATTTGTTGGAACAGTGAGAGTCTATTGAAGCAACACATATACCTGACATCCCAACGGCTGAACATAATGAAGTTTACTGTAATATGGATGCAGTATGGCTTGCTTTTCCAGACTGTTTCTAGGTCTTTCCTAGTGTAGCTAAAGCCAAAGTGCTTTTGATACCCACAGAGTGGACTTTTTTCTTCATATTGGTTCTCTGTGCACATTTATGATTTTCCCGTAGTCAAACTTTTACCCCCACGACTGAGAGAAAGTAATGCAACGGCCTATGGTGCTTTGATGAGTGTAGCCCTTGTCTGCTGACTTAGATGACAAAGCATTCTACGTGGTAAATGCAATTAAAGAGCATGTCAGCGGGATTCCTTGTTAATGCTAAGGAGAGATTAGAAGTCTCCTTTTATCCATCCACAAATATAGTTGTTTCACACAAAGACAATACAAGTTTCATTCATAACGCATAAAAGGAGTGAGAAACAAATGTTCTCGAAGCACAAATTATGAGATTTAGTTGGTTTGCTAAAACTTTTATGATTAGCTATAAACAATCAGGTTTAATGAAGCAATACATCTGTTCATAAAAATATAAGTGATTATTAGAATTGTAGACAAACATCCCTATTCACAGAAGGCCTAATGAAATGAAAACAGTAATTACAATGCCAAAAATATTGCTAAGTGTTAAAATTGACACTAGGAAAATGAAACACTTTGCATAATTTTTGATAATATTTCATGTTGAGACATGGCATGCCTAGTGTTTCGATTGACACAATTTTTTTTTGCTCGAACACATCTTATAGTTTCACACTCTGCTTTATAGTATTATTGTGCAAATTATGGCCTGACTCTGTCAGATGGATTTCAGAACATTGAAGGCCCACTTGTACTTCCTTCCTCCTTATACATTACCTAAATGCAAGAGTTTGGCTTGACCGATATTGTTATTTTTCATTTTATACTGCAGACTAATATTATGCTCAGAAATACCATTGCTTAAATGTGTTACTTTTCTTTCTAGGATATTCATCATATTTAGGGACAAAATTCAGGTCTTGGAACCCACAGAGAGGTAGTGAACTCTGGATCACAGAACGCCCACATGACACCAACATAAGGCAAAATATACTGAGAAAATCAATCATTTTACATTTTGTCTGACATTTTTTGGACCATCAAAAAGATTGCCTGACAATGGCTTGCACGTTCTATTTTAACACACTCCCTGTAATATATGCAGGCTGCTACAAACAAAAGGAACCCCACAAATTTCTGCAGGTCGACAATGTGAACAGGCCATCTCCTCAGAGCGCTGAAATCAGCAGCATTTCGAACAAAGCAACCTGTCCTTTTAAGAAAAATCCCTCTATAGAAATGCTGTAATTTCCCCGTTACAAAGGAGCCTTTTCCCAAGCACGTAAAGTACCAGTTTGTTCAGTGTGACCTCTGCTTTCATTCTATCAAGGTTGTATCTGATTACAATGTAAGACAGATGAAGAGGATGCCGTGCTAGACAAAGAAGAAAAAAAGTTTTAGTCTTGGGTCACTTGCAAAAGTGGTTCATCACTTTTATTGGCAATGTTTTCAATATCGTTCTGGGGAGGGTCTCCTGTGTCATTCTGAAAAGACCTCTCTGTAATGCATTTTCAGGCTCTTTGATGTACTCACTGAATGCTGACACATGTGGATAAACCCTGCACTATAGGCCTGCTCTCCTTATGGAGATCCACCCACAGAGCAAGCTGGAATCTCACCAGACAACCTAGCCAGCATCGCTGCCTCCAGTATGGAGAGCCTTTGACTCCTAAGCTTGAGCTTATCCATAGTCCAGGTCCTACAGGGATTGATGTATTTCTGCAGGAGTATCAACATGGTGAAGAATGATAGAGATTCTATTTGTGTATCATTATGAACAGAACATCACGATAGCAGATTGCCTAACAGAGTTGAGGGGTTTCCAATTTTGTTCAGCTACCTAGTGATTCTCCAAGATTGTCTACATTATCCGTACCATACAAGGTCACTTGTAAGTGACCTTGGGTGAGTTAACTAGCTCTCTGATCCTCAGTTTCATTCCCTCTTACACAGACTTGTCAATAACGAAATGAACTGATAAACAGCATTCCTTGGCCAGTGTCCAGGATATAGTGATTGTACACAAAATGTCAGGTAAGTTTACTACATGTAGTTATAGTATGTTAAGGAAGGAAATAAAGCCCCAGGAGTTTCTACCTTGCTGAGATCCATCACAGGCAATGTAGTTTATCATCATCAGAGTGGCATGGAATATAAAGTTTCACTGGTACATAGGTCAAAGTTCAAAGACTTTGGATAAAGCCATTTCTGGCATGGAGCTTCTCAGGCATTGAAATGATTTCTTTTTCCAAATGCCTGCTGTATAGGATGATCCACCAATTTTTTTTTCTTAAATAAATACAAGGATGAGATAACAAGCATAAAACACTGGCGTGTAGTAGCTGCTAGAGAGATGCCATATTGTATGCAGGCTGGATTATCTCCACCTCAGTTGGAAGCCATGCGCTGGTCAGCTTTACCTTTAAAAGCACATTGCAGCCTCCCATCGAGCCTTCCTCCAAACCCTCCACACGTACTGGAGCAGCAATCTTCCCCCTCCATGTGTCCCTGTGGTCACTTTTAACTCTGCCAGCCATTTCCCACCAGCCAGTCTGAAATTCTAAAATTATGAACCAAATCATGTGGCTCCCCTGCTTGGGTCCTCCAGCGGCTGCCTCTGCCCTCAGAATAAATCCATGGCTTCAGCCCTTGCCTCTTGTTTCTTATGCTATTGCATGTTCCATTTTGGAACCATGGTCCTCGATGATAAGTTTTTTGTGTGTTAACAGCTGCCCCCTCTGCAACAGATTGTTCCCGCACCCTCTTTCTTCTTACTCAGGTTTTGGTCCACATGTCTTTTCTCTCTGAGAGGCTCTTTGGCCATCTACTTGTCTCTCCACTCCAATTCACCGTGACCATGATCATGTTAGACTTGGGAATGCTCCCTTCTATTTTTCATGCATTTCTTAGACAAGAATTAAACCTCTCTGAGATCAGGTGCTTCGCATGTGTCACTCACTCTTGTGTCCTCCATGCCTAGTACAGGCCCTGGCATATGGCAGGTGCTCAATCAATGTTGGATTAATGAATATTGATTGTTCATTTCATGCCGGGCACTTGGTTAAGGTGTCTGGGATTCAGAGATGAATGGCTGTTTTGTTCTCAAAGCAGATAAATATTGCAGGAGAGATAAGCTATGGATATTAAGTGAGAACAAAAGAAAGACAAAGCCTCTAAATAAAGTGAGGGTGATGGTGGGAACACAGAGACTTCCCAGGTTGGCCAGTAAGTCTTGAAACTTGAAGACTAGGCACCAGTTACAATACTGCCTCTCTGGTCTCTTGTACTAAGTAAAAATGCACTACATATAATAATGCTGTGCAAATAAATGTTGCTGTTCACGTCACTGCTGCTTGGGTCAGGACATTTCTTTGCTCTTGATCCTCTGAACCATGCTCCCTCTAGCAGGATGTTTTCTTTTCTTTCTTTCTTTTTTTTCTGTACACATGCAGTAAGTGCCAGGCCTGTACACTCTAACCTCAAGTCTCTAGGTTTGAGAGGAGACCAAGAATGGTGAATTTAAAGGGTAGATAAGCCGGCAGTGGGCATGGCCCCAGGAAACTACTCCTGCTGCTTCAAGAAGATGATTCCTGCTGCTCCAACCCTGAACAGCACTGTCAGGGGAGATGCTGGCGAGAGGCTACCACAGTAGCACACAAGAAGAATTGCTGTTAAAAATATTGTGACAAGTTATATGAAGCACCAAGGGATACTCCCGAGTCCTCAAGAGTGAGGCAATCGTTCCCTGAGTCGTAAAAGTGCCTTGGCAAGCGAGGACAGTAAATGTAATAAAGGGGGGCAGGTTGTCTGAGCTCATAAAGGAGGAGGGTGATTGTGTAGTTACAGTCCTTCATAAAATCCTTGTACATGGTAGAGGGAGAGAAATTGGGCCAGCGGACAATGCTTCCATCACACTAACACAGACAAGAGTGGTTGGCTGCAAAACAAGACCCTCTCATTATTCTAACAAATAAAGGTAAGCCTTGGGAGAGTAAGTGGTCATTTTAATTTGACAGAGGACATGTTCCCAGACCAGAAAAATTGCTGGATGAGGGTCAGGAGAGCTAGGCTCAGAGTCTGCATTTTCTGCATTGCTATGGGTGGGCTTTAAGCTTCTAAATCAATCAGTTTATCAGGGTGATTAACTCTAGTGTCTATAACAAACTGCTCCATAATCTCAACTCATTATTCAATGTTACCAACAGAGGGCTCTGTTCCTCATATCCATTCATGTGTCCAATTCAATGGGCACTGCCTCCTTGGCTGCATGATTCAGTACATGTACCTTTCAGCTGGCAGATGAGAAAGGACATGAGGACAACATTGGGTATCATATGGTGCAGGCACTTTAAATTAAAATGATAGATTATTAAAGAGTAGGGAGTAAAGGAGTAAGGACAAAATTCCATATTTTAAAAAACCTTCCCATTTATAAGGGAATCACAATTGAGGATCCATAACAGGTAGGAACTCTGCAGCGCAGACCTCTTGAGGTATCCTTTCTTGACCAAGGAAACCCCCAAAACTCTTTTCTACTCTTTAGGCAGAAGACTTACTTCCATTTTTCTCTATGGCCCCATTTTTCACCTCTGGAGGAGAGAGGTTTAATTTCTCACCTTACATAAATATATGTATATGTATATTATATGTATGTATGTGTGTGTGTGTGTGTGTGTATACACACACACACACACACACACACATACACACACATATATGCAGTAGGTGTTGGAGAGAAGCTGACTTTGTGGGCCATGGAGTTTGTACAGCCTACTGTTTACTGTTGGAAGATTGAAAGACCGATGGTTTGTTATAAGCCTCAAGTTATCAAGAATCTATTTAGTCTGAATTTGTAACATAGTTCTTACAAAACCTCAGTGGGCTGCTTATCTTTAAGGAATTTATTTTTATTTGTGTGTCTGTGTGTATGTGTGTGTGTGTAAGAGAGAGAGGGGGGTGGAGGGAGAGAATATATCACACATGTGTGGTACCCTCAGAGGCCAGTGAAGGGCATACAGTTCCCTGGTGCTGGAGTTATAAATGCTTATTACCACCAACAAGGGTATTGGGAATCAACTCGGGTTCACTGGAAGAGCAGACAGTGTTCTTAAGTGCAGAGTCACCTCCCTAGCACCAACTGTTAAAGTTTTCAAATCTATTATTTCTCCCCTTTTTCACAACTTGCCGTTTTCTTCCAATTTCATGGTACATTGATTGACACTTTGCAGACCACATTTTAAACTTGATCTTGTTGCAGTGTTTGATCAGACTGTTTGCTTTCTTAAAGAAAAGATTTTTGTCAATATTATTACCTGCCATTTGGAATCTAGAATCAGCCTTTCTGATCCTCCCAAGGCCTCACAACTCTGGACTTCCTACAACTTTCCATTTTTGCTTATCAACCAATTAATGGTCCCCTGAGTACATCTGTTTCTCCAATGCCTTGTCAAAAAGCCAATATTAGCCAAGAACTCCCAACATTCAATTTTCTGCTGGAGATGAGGCCATTATTATCTAAAATCCAACACATCTCATATTCTTGGATCCTTTCTTGTGCTGAATATTGAAAACTGGGTGTGTTTCAGGAAAGTAAAATCTCTCCAGGAATTCTAAGCAGGAAATGGTTTGATATCAGCAACTGCGATTTTGCTCAGTCATCGTAAGATGCAAGGAGGAAAAAAAACAAAAAAACAAAAAAAAGACCAGAAAGCCACAGTACCTACTTTTGCACCATCCATATTGGTGTGCGTTGTGTGGAGACACATCTGAGGATGCTCAGGTGCAGCTTGGAGTCTAGCATGATCCAGTAGAGAGAATTATGTTCATGGTAGCACTCATTAAAAGCAGAGCCTTCCGTAGTATCTCACGATGCCTGGACACAGTAGCCTTGGGACAGTTGGTTCCCATAAGCCGCATTATTAGATCCCAGGTAGTAAAGCACTGTGTTCTCTCTGAAGGACAGTGTCAGGATTCAAAATGAGTAACGAGAACACTGTCTTCTTCGGCCCTTGAGCATGACACATGAGGGTGTTCACAGACTGTCTTCTTACCCCCTTAGTCTTTCCTCTGGTTGGCATCAGACAAAATCAATCTGTATTCTGTGAGCATAGCACGTTCTGTTCTCCTACTCTCTGCCTTCTCTTTGTCACGCTACGTCCTTGACCCATAATGCCCCTGTATGACAGCTCCTCTCACCTGAAGAAAGTTTTAAACAAAAAGAAAACGATGATGCAACTTATCAGAAAGTTTTGATGTTGTGAAAATAGTGCTAAGGGAGAAATTATAGCATTTTACTATAAATGCATTAGAAAAGAAGTGAGAATTAACATTAACAATGTAGGTTTATGTCCGAAGAAAGTAAAGAGAGTACTTTAAGCTTAAGTTTGAAAAAAAAAACAATGAAAAATATATTTAAAAAAAATCAATGAACCTGAGAGCAGGAAAATAATAGGAAATAAATCCAATTTTTAAAAAGATCAATACACCATTAAAACTTTTCTTGATTGAGTAACAAAAGAGAAAATGCAAACTACTAATATCAGAAATAAAACAGAGGTCATTGCTACTGATGCGGTGGATGTTGAAGGATAATGAGAAAAAAAAGAAGAATTTCCTTTGATGATTTAGATTAAATAGAACGATTTCTCTAAAATGACAAAAACACAGAGGAATGTTGAGCTGAATGGGTCTGTGACTATTCACTAAATAACTTGAATAAGTGACTAGTACTCTCTAGCAGCATTGAATTCAAATGATTTCATTGCTGAATTCTAAAAATGTTTCAGGAATGAACGATACCAATTCTCTGCCCCAAAATCAAAGCAGAGTAACCACTTTCTAAGTCCTTCTGTAAGGTCAGAATCAGCCCAACACCAAAACTAGTCTAAGAAGTTACCACAAAGCATTAACTAGTATTTCTAATACACAGAGACACAAAAATCATCAGCAAAAAATTAACAAAATGAGCCAACAATGTAAAAGTAGGATTATATAACAAAGTTAAACGAGTTTATTGTATGGAAAAAATAATAAATAGGTGAAAGAAAGAAAACCATATAACCAAGGCAATCAATGCCTGGCAAGCTTTTCAAAATATCCATTCATGACAAAACTCTCAGAGTACTAGGAATAAAACAAGTATCCTCCATGTGATCAGGGTCAGCTACACAACACCTACAACTAACATCACATTTACTAGATGGAGGTGTGGTGCTCACCTCTGCAGAGCAGGAACAAGGCAAGAATGCGCCTCTCACTACCATTCAACTCCAAAAGGGAAATCCCAAGCAGGGGATAAGACTAGCAAAGAGAAAAAATCAGTTGGTGGTGATGACGATGATGATGATGATGGAAAAAAAGATAAAAAAAGAACAAAATGTAAACAGACTGAGAAGGAAAAGACAAAATTGCATTTGTTTACGGATGACATGCTTGTCTAGGAAGAAAACTCTAAAGGATATACCCCCCCCCAAAAAAAATACCTGGAAATAATAAAGGATTATAGCAAGGCTGCAGGACAAAAGATTACTATGAAAAGTTAGTTGCTTTCTTATATATTTGCCTGTGACTTTAACCTAGATGTTGTATATATAGTTATATACCCATAAACTGCAGTACTTTTTACAAAATAAATTTTATAATGATCTGATTAAATGAAGAGATCGTTTGTGGTCATGAGAAATGAGGATATTACCTTAATAAATAGGACCATGTGAGTTGCAAGCATTTAGAGCTGGTTTGTCAGAAGAATATTGAAGGGTTTGGAACTGTGAGCCAGAGAAGTCCTTGCATGCAAGAAGAGCTCTTAAAGGATCATTCTGATAGGAATGAGGAAGCCAGAACATTGACAGAAACATGCACAGTGAAGGCCAAGTTAATGAAAGCTCTAGGCAGTGAGTGAATCCAGTCTTAAAGACAAACCTCTGCTACAACTGATAGACTTGTAGGGTTGGAGTTGCACAAGCTCATTGGATCTCAGATGGTATTCCCATGAGACCAGGATGAAGAACGTGGGACTGCAGGTTTTGGTGCTTATCCTGATGAGGTTTGGTCTTACTTTGGTCAATATCTCCTTGATATTTTTCCAGTCCTTTTGGATGAGAATGTTTATATCACACCATTGTCTATTCCACCTATGTAATTTTCTTTTTGATTCTACAGGGACCCATAGCTAATAGTTTGCCTTGAGTCTCAGAAGAGACTTTGGACCTTTGAACAACGTATAGACTGTTAGGACTATGTAGATTCCTGAAGTTGGACCGAATGTATCTCCCCTAATGAGATGGCATGAACCTCTGAGAGACAGGGATAGGATATTGTGGTTTGAATATGAAATGTCCCTCATAGGTTCATATGTTTTAATACACAGCCCCTAGCAGATAGGAAAGTTTGGTCCCTTTAAGAAGTAATACTGGCTGGCAGAAGTATTGCATTTTGGTGGACTCTGGTCTAAACTCTGTTCTTTCTAATACGCTGAATCGTGACAAGTAGCTGTCTCATGATTCTCCTGTGGAACAGGGAGTCTTTTGTGGTGCCTTCCCTGTCATGATGTACTATATCTCCTAAACTGTGAGCCAAAATAAACTTCTCCTTTAAGCTGTTGGGGACATGTATTTTGCCACAGCAATGAGGAAAGCAATGACCACAAACTCTAAGTATAAAGTAAATATTTAGTTGTGATTAATGGTACAAATAATTGAGTAAATTAGTGGAGGAGAACAGATGAATCTTCAGTAGAGAAGAATGGTAAACATCACAGAGACTCTGCCCTCAAGCAAGCAAAGTACTCCAGTCCCCATGTGTGGGTTGTGCGGAGCGACTTCCTTTTGAACTATTTAATACAGAAAGGGGGCAGGAAGAACAACTTTGGAGTGCAGTGACTGGACAAACGCTAGCTCAGCAAAGTATGCATGGCCAATGACAACAATGATACGTCATGACAACCCACTCCCTGATACATGAAGAAACGGTGCTAGGTCTCCTTCCCAATCTCACTACCCTGTGTAACCATCAAAAAAGTATCAGATAAAATTGAGCAGAAGAGAATTCCACAAATACATGATGGGAACTTTTGAAAACTGCCATGGTCATCACACACACATAGAGTCTATGGAACTATTACAGCCAGAAGGGTCTGAGGGGACATGGGGAAAACGAAATTAGTATGGGATCCTGGGAGGCATCTGATATTTGAGTCCTTCGGTTAAAAAACGAAGCTAGCTGAGCCAAGAAGAGACTTTAGCTAATAATAATATTTCCCTGCAAAGCGTTTCTTTGAGTGATCACATGGAACCCTACAATATTGAAAGGAACAAGGTGGTGGGTGATTTGTTTTGAGCAATGGACCATTGAGAAGTCTTTGTAGATTCCTTGTGACCTTTGAAACACAACTTCATGTATCTGGACCAGGTGGTTGCTTTAACTCCCTCGGAACCCTGCAAATTATAGAAGTAATCTGCCGGTTTTCCTCCTACTTCTGCTCTGTTTCTTCTGCTCCCTGGAGAAGTGAGAACACAAAGGCACCATCAGAATCTTTCCCGAGAACAGTGCCCCCAGCACTGTGTTGTGAGGTGCGCGACCTGGAATACACAGACGCTCTGCTAGGATACACATCAAAGTTCTCACCTTTCCCGTCTTACAAAGAACACCCTTTATCTCACCTTGGTTCCTCTTAATTTTGTGTAAAAAATATGCTGAAATGTCTTATTTGTGACTTTATATGGTAATGATTCCCCCCCAGCCCGCCCCGGGTTGGTTTTCAATGTTCTCAATTGAAAAAAAAAAAAGTATGGTAATACTGTCAACCCTGCAATGCTTTCTAAATTTTTTTTTTTTTTTGTGATATTTTGGTGAGCCGTCAAATTTCAGAATTTAGGACTGTCCCACCTATAACAGCCCCAATATGTACTTCAGGAATCTTTGTTCCATATAGCGCCCCTAGTGGTGATTTTTCAGGTTGCAGCAGCTATGGCACAACTCTCTTCTTTGGGACAAGGGTTCTGTATTCTATGCAAATTGACCCTGAACTAGATTGATTCCTGTGTGTAATTCAGAAAATCAGAGGAGAGATGAGTGTATAGTAAATCATATTTGGCCTGAAGGAAAAAGAGTTTTGATTGTGATTCTAGATTTAAAGCAAACTAGAGTTACAAATTAAAACCCTCTCAAAACTGTCAGAAAGAGCATTGATGGTAATGCTGTCCTCACTTCTAGTGGAGTCTTTCTTATCTATTTCAGGGTCAACTGAAACTGGAGGGCTCTCCAGAGTAGCTCTGTACTGACAGCACCCCCACCAAGGTCCTCTGAAGCCGTATCTGAATCTGAGACCCACTCAGTGCCCTTGTCTCCCTTTCTGCAAAGTCAAATGTTAATATGCTGAACTCCTTTGTGCTCATTGTTAATAGAAGTCCTTGTCTTTCAGCAGTGGCCTTGCTTGCTGTCATCCTAAAGGGACATGTGGGGACATTTTGCATTACTCCAAGTGACAGGCTGGGAGCATAGCCCTCCCTTCACTAGCCTTGGGTTCACTTTCTAGCAAGAGTTGCTCAAAGTATAAGGTTTAAGGTTTACTGCCCCCAACTTCCACCATGGATCCATCCTTTGATCACATTGTCTGTGACTATGTTAACCAAACAAGTAAAGCAGATGATTATGGTATTAGTGATGATGGTGGTGATGGTGGTGGTGTGTTCTCCAGGTGACTCCAAATCATTTCAAGTTGACAATAATCACTGATCATTCATTTCACATTATATCAAAAGTCTACATTCCCTATGGGTGACAGTCTGGAAGTTTCTAAGTGTTTGTTTTCACAAGACTCATGACAGCATTTGTGCCTGCCGCATAGTAGGTTTTAGATAGACTCAGACTAAATCTTAAGCACTCACAGAACTGAGGCCACATACTTATGAACTTCCAGTCTTAAGAGAGTGTCTGACATGTAGAAGTCACTCAACAAACATCTGTGGACTGAGTAAACACATTTAGTGCAAACAGCTCTGAAGAGAAAGTATAGGAACTTCTGGACAGACAGACCTAAGAGGTAACAAGATGTGGTGCTGCAGAGTGAGATAAACCATATCCCCCTGTTTTTTCAAGCAGGTCCTTATTCCCCAGTGCATGGACACTTTTGTCTTAACTGAGTATTAGTGATTTTTAAGGTAGAAAGGAACACTAATCATTTAGACATATATTTACTGGGCTCCTGTGATATGCCCGCACTGCAAAGAGCACCTAGCTTGCAGTATCATCAAGGTCTCACTAGGATTCAAAGATCAGTCTGACAAAATCTGAGGTAGGGACTTTCTGCCATGGGCTAGGTTCCTCAAAGAAACCATAGAAACTTGGACTCTTGTGCCTTTTCATCCCACTGTGTTATACTTATTACCACATGGCTGTGGTGTGGTGTATAAATCTTTAAAAACTGTATTCTTGTTGAGATCAACACATGAGAGCTGAGGAAATTCCAAAGGACAGTGGCCCTTTCCTTAGAAAAGTATGAGTCTTTGCAGAAGACCCCAGAGCAGTCTTTACTTTACATCTATTGGCTAGACCACATCTCATCATCAGGGCTATAGTGAGTCCATACAGACATGTTCCCTAGCACACAGTATACAGTCTAAACTATGTTAAGAATGAATTTCAAATGGACAACAATGAACTTTTTACTGGGAATAATCCATGTAATCATCATCTGAGATTCACATTTACATGAGTATCCTGTATTTTTTCTTAAATTTTCATATATTATATTCTGTTTATACTCCCTCCTTGACACACAAATACTCCCAGATCCTCCTCACCTCCCTGTCTACCCAACTTCATATTCTTTCTCTCAAAAACAACAAATTCCCCCAAAGACAAAAAACACAAAGTCATAACAACAGCAACAAAAAGTACACACAGTAGAGCACAGACTCCATTTTGTGTTGGACAACTACTCCTGAGTATGAGGCCTGCCCTGGATGGAGTGTGGTTGACATACCCAACATCACTCCATTGAAGAAAATGGATTTTTCTTTCTCCCAGAAGTTATCAATTGCAAATTGCTTCTTTGTGCCCATTTCTTCTTCTCCCTGCTGGTATTTTCTCTGGTTTGACTCTGTACAGGTCTTGTGCATGCTGCACAGTCTCTGTGTATGTGCATCAGTCTTGTGTCTGGAAGATGAGGCTCTATTGGAGTCATCCACTATCATTGGTTCTTACAGCCTTTCTACTGCCTCTTCCTCATAGATTTCTGAGCCTTGAAGGGTTTGATAAAGATATCCTATTTATGGTTGAGTGCTCCAAGGTCTCTCACTGTCTTCACATTGTCCATTTGTGGCTTAATCCCCATCTACTGCAAGAAGAGAATTGAGTAATGCTGTGGTCTCTGGGTAGAGAAATATGCCACCAAGATCATGTTTTTGCTATTTATTTTAGCAGAATAATAGTAGTAAGTTTCTATTAGGTCCATGAGCTATCTAGTTGCAGATTCTTGGTTCCATTAACTCTATACAGCATGGGTTCCATCCAATGTAATGAGCCTAAAATCCAATCAAGAAGTAGTTGGTTACTTCCTAACATTTGTACCACTATCACACTAGTATATCTGGCAGGCAGGTCATTATTTTAGATCACAGGGTTTTTCTAAATAGCAATGGTAGTTGATATGCTAATAATTTCTGAAAACTATTCTTTGAAAGGATGAATTTGGGTTGGCAAGACGGTTCAACAGTAAGAGCACTTGATGCACAAGCATAAGGACCTGAGTTTGGAACCCCAAAAGTCATGTAAAAAGCCAGGCATTATGCTCGGTAGGCATTAGGGTGAGTAGAGACAAGCAGATCCTTGGAACTTGCTGGATATCTACAGAGGTATCTGAAAGGGTATCTAAAACGTGGTGAGCTCCAGATTCAGTGAGAGACATGTCTCAAGGAAAGTGGGTGAAGACATAAAAAGATGGACAAAAAACATTCTCCTATGGACTCTGCACATACATCCACATGTGCACAACACACACACACACACACACACACAGACAGACAGAGACTGAGAGAGAGAGAGAAAGAATAGAAATAAAAGGAGGAGTTTGTGGTGTGTGAAGTACATCTTAATAATTACAGCGTGGTGTGTGCTGCTGTGTTGAAGCATATGCTGGGTGTTATGAAGTCTCCATATTTCAAGTAACTTTGGGCTCAACATCATTGACTGATTTTTTTTTAAATGCTAAATAATATTGTAAAAGGAAAAAAACCTACTCTATTACCACTATTGTCATTTTAAGAGAATGTTTTGGGATGAAGCAGTGTGAAGGTCACACTTTTGAAGTTGTTTACCCTGACTCAGCTTAGCTTCGTGAAACACAGTGTTCATCGAGTCATGCTCAAACTGTTGACAGCACATTTGGTAAACATCAGAGACCACGCTTGCTGATGGTGGGTTGGAAACACTGCTTAAGCCTGCAGATCCCAGTGATGGGATCTGTCACTGATACACAAAAACCATGTTATGTTTTGGACTTACAAAATGAATAAAATAATATGGTCCTTCTCTCATGGAGACTACTGTTTTCTAGGGAGATATCTGTTAAATAAATGAATTTGCACAGAGATCTATGAATGACTATGATAGGCGTGCTGAAGGGTAAGAGTTGGAACAGTGAGATACTTATGTGGCAGGAGCAGGAAAAGATGCTCAGATAGGCTCTTTTTCTCATTCCACTTTGAACTGGTGAAAGTGTCCCAGAGGTACACTCACCCAGATCTGAGAAACAGAGAGGAAAGGGGCTGAACAGGAAATGAGCCAATGCCGAGTGTCAGAAGAGAACTTGGGAGAAAGACAGAAGCTGTTTGAGCTCACTCGTGTAGATGTGCCTTTGTCCTGCTCTGCCCGCTGGGAGTTTTTCTGAGTGGGAAGGCAACCTGGTGGGAACAGTTGGATAAGATGGTTGACTCTGCAGACTTCTCACAATTTTTGCTACTGTCCAGGGAAGCCAGGAGACCTTGTCTAACAGCCATCTTTGTGCTCCCATTGCCCATCTGAGCAAGCAGCATTTCCTCTGGCATATTAAAAAAAAAGGAAGAGAGGAAAGTTACACAATACTTCTGATAAGTTAGATACCATATCAGGCTTTGTGCCTCTCTCAGCTGCACTCTGTGCAGCTCCTATGATGACCAGACAGAACAGAAATGGGGCTTAGAGTCCAAAGTGGATTCGATTTCTTAGAGCTGAAGTCTTAGCTTAGAGTTGCTTCCTAAACAAAAGGACAAGATAAGAGCTGTAACAGGAGCCTGTAGCCATACCTGCTGGGAAAGCAGAGGCTTCAGTATTGGTTAAGCATGGAGAAACCCTCCTACATTCTTTCAGTGAAACTATCTGAGGCTGAATTAAGAAGTTTAAGTAGATGGGCCTTGCCCTGTTTACATATGAACTTTCTAATTGTCTTTGTAGGTTGATAAAATTCAACAAGTAACCAGCTGATCCTATTAAAACAAAAGGCGAATAACTGAGCCAAGGGATTGATAGACTATGTCCTTTGGGTCTAATCAGCCCATGGTGTGTTTGCACAGAGTGTTAGACACCATTGACACTTCTTCACATACGTATTGCTTTTACTGCACATATGTTGCTCTGGCAAAAATGAGTGGCTGTCACAGACTATGGCTCACAATGCCTAGCATCTTTCCTATTTGGCCTTTTACAGGACACTTTTGCTAACTCTTAATCTAGGAACTTGATTCATTTAATTGTATCTATCACATTCATATTCATTCACCTGTTCATTCATTCACCCATTCATTCATTCATTCATTAATTCATATTAATTGTAATTCCCTCACTCATGTGAATTGAAGACTTACTGTGAAATGTGTTAGGGGTTTAGAGAAAGATCTAGAAGCCCTAGTTCTTGTCAACACATGTATGTTTAAGGGGAAAACACAGATGGCTGCTATCCAGGTGGCAACCACTATGAAAATAGCAAGCATAGCAGGTTGCTAGCCCTGGTGGATTGGGAATGGGTCCTTAGATGCTATGATGCTAGCTCCCAATGGCTCATGAGTAGAAGGACTGGTCACAGCCTGTGGTGATTAAGGAGGAAGTGGAACCTTTAAGAGGTAGAGCCTAGTGGGAGTAAGGTAGATTTGGGGGATCAAATCTAAGGGAATTTGGGGACATTGGTCCCTTCCTCTGTCTCTCTGGCTGTCTGGCTGCCATGAGATGATAAGCTTCCGGTGTCACATGTTTCCCTGCAGGATGCTGCCGACTCTGCCCCAAATAAATGACTCAGCTGACCATGGATCCTCCTAAACTGTGGGTCCAAAATAACCTTTTCCTCTTTCAAGGTTAATTATGTCAGGTCCTTTGTTATAGTCATGGAAACCCATTCCATACACAGGATGTTATGATTCCTATTTTGAGATTACTCAAAAATAAGTTTTGGTGACACAATACCTTCTACTCCAAGTGAGGGCACTGGACCCCCAGCACTGAAGTCACCTGGGTGCTCTTGTGAAAGGCTCACCACCTGTCCTTCCCCTTTCAAATAAGAAAGAATTTAAACAAACTTCTTAAGTGATTTGTTCTCAAATTCAATGTAAGAAGTTTTGACATAGACAAAGTGTGTGTCAGTTACCTTCATGAGTGTCTCCATGAACTATTTCACCCAACAATTTTTCTGAGAAAGCCCAGATTAGTGCCTGAATCTTCTCCCAGTGGAGCGTCAGTCTTGAAGGGCCTGACAGGTCGAAGTCAGAGAAACTGATGTGTTGTGAGGGCTCAGGATTAGACTCACCAAGGAAGGGAAGAAACCAGGGAGTTGTGAATGGGTCAAAGTCCTTACAGATTCTCACGTTTGAACAGAGTAGGCACCAACCTGCTATCAAGGTTACTGGCCAATGACAGGACCTAACTAACATAGCTGACAGAATAAAAAATGAGGGAGGTTGTAGGTCCTCTACAGGCACAAAAAGGAAAGCATGGCAAATTGAGACAGAATCAGCTAGTTACAGGCTCTCAGAGGCTTTGCAAATGATTCAGAGTACTATGCAGTAAGAATTGTTGATGCTTCGGGAGAACATTGTGTAGGGTATCGAGTTTCATTATTCAGGCAGGATGCAGGAGCTGACAAACCCAGTTCACACAGGGCTTCTACCTAATGGAAAGTCCCAGAAGTCTCCTTATTCCAAGAAATTCTTCCTGTTTCTTTAAAACCTTAATGCCTGCTGTGGCAAGTTGGGGTAACTGATGGCTCTTCTCTGCCTCTTTGGAAACTGGCCTAGACTCTTAGGTCCTGGAAGGTTTTGAGAGGAAATTCTGATATCTAAGGATGGCCAGATCTCCTCTGACCTCCTGCCCTCTGCCAGGAATTGCTCATCTGTGCTCTTCTTTTCCTGTTCTGTTGTTCCTTTAACAGGAGCTCCAGTCCAACAAAGCTTCATTACTTCCTTGTGATTTCCAAAGCTCCCTGAAGATAAAGAGTCATCCAGGGGGCCCTAGCAATAACTACCAGGCTAGTACATTCAGCAGCCTTCAGGTCCCCAGCTGAGATCTCCTAGTAACTTGTAGGTTTGGCATGTACCTTGGGAGACTTTTATCAGGGAGCCTGGGGAATAGTGGGCCCCAGAGGTTAGAACTGTGGATGCCTGAAACTGGATCCCTGGGTCATCATCAAGTTTCAGTCCATTTCTGCTCCAAAATACCACATGAGTTAAAGATCCAAGCAAGCATTAGCTTCCTCCCCTGTAGTATAAGGGTTAGTATAATGCCTTCCCCTTTGGCTTCTTTTGAAGATAAGATGAGGCACAAGAATGGAACACCTGACGGAGTATGAGGCATTGAGTAACCCTCATTGGGATATTGTTTAGCTTTTAGATTCTCCTAATGAGTTAGGAATAACTGGACATTAGCAGTGTTAACTACCGTGCACCGAGGGAGGAATGAGATCCGTATTTGCCCAGCCTTGCCTTATGGTCTTCTGGAAGGGTTCACTTGACTGTTCTTGCCCAGTGTCCGGTGGCACTCAACTCAACTCTGCAGTCTCACTTCCTGCCAGGTCTTTTCTAAAATGTCTTACTAGCTTTGGACTTGCATGCTCACATTCCCACTCACCTTGTTTCCAAGGCCCTTTTCAGGCAGTTTCTTCTGTCAAGAATATCTGCATCTCCTTCCATTCACCTGGTCAGCAGGTAGCTCCTTGTCAGGTCTGACACATAGCTTGGCTTTGTCATTCCCCAGTGTGGGAGCACGGAGCTTACCTTTCTCCTGTTTGTGTAGTACATCCAGGAGTCTCAGGAACAGAAAAAGGGAAGTAGAACACTCCCAAAGTAAGACATGCTTCAAAGGCAGGCAGATCACTGATTGATCCCGGAAGACCAAGGGCGGGGCCGGTGATACATGAAGGGCCTGACATGCCCAGCTGTGGTACTTACTTCAAGAAAGTACTTCTAGGGGAGAAAGGGAAACACCCTATGGCAGAGCTCCCAAGCAGGGAAGAAGCCTACCTTGGAAGCCCCCTCCCAAAGGTCTGTGATGTTAAAGAGAAACTTGCTGAACATTTGGTAAAGGTGTCCAGATGAGTTTTATCCAGACAACTCCAGTAAAAGCATGTATATAGCTAAGTCAAATGTGACAACAGCTTGTGAGGTGAGAAGAAAATAGAGGGGAAGAGAGGGCTACGTGGATTACAGGGGACATGAGAACAGCCCTGTGGGGTGCTGTGCACAAGCAGAAAGTTGCAGAATTGGGAGAAGAGCTCTGGCAGTATGGATGAGGATATGGCACACTTTGTGGTTTGACCACTTTACATTTCTCACATCAAAGACTTGGTCCAGGGGATAGCCTTGATCCATGGATTAGCAAAGGTTCAAGCTAGGCTGAAGTTTGGTTGAGCTTCTGGGTTCAGTGTTCACGGCAGTCTCTTGTGCTACATGGGAACTGACAGACCAAACTGAAATTTCTCCCCTGTATTCTTTGTAGATCTGGAGCTGAGCAGACTCTGGAGTTTCGCTTCTTCCTGGGGAGCAGGGAAGGATTTGATAGGAGGCTACATGAACATATGTAGAGAGGGAAGAGTTCCTAAAGCAGGCATTTACTGGTATGGGTTGCCTCAGTAGGAAGCAGGGGATCTAAGCTTTGCATTAATTGAATAGTGTTGGGGAAATGTCTGGTGCTACCACTTCCTCCAGTATGTGACTTCCTACATGTGGTCCATCCCCGAGAGTCCTTGTCAACAATGCACTGTAATAAGACATTAGTTCTGTATAAATAATACCCTAACTTTTAGCAGCTCTCAACAATAGGATTCATTCCTCACTCATTCATACATTTCTGCTTTGGTTGCTCTACCTTTACCACAGTTTATGCCCCTGAGGCCAGCATGAAGACGTAACTACTCCCAGGTAGCAGAGCAAAGAAGGTTCTGGAAGAAGTAGTACTTGTCAGTTGGACTCATATCCCAAACAGCCTGAGTTTGATCCCTAGTACTGAAAAAAGAATCTAAATATATTGACTTGTCCAAAGTTAGCGCCCATTGGCCAAGCCTGATGCCAGTGTTGCAGGGTTCCTTCCTCTTCATGGTGAGGCATACATGCAGCTCGTAGTGGCTGCACATTTGGGGGCCAGGTATTGCAGAGCTGCTCTTGTCTACATGGGAAGACTCTGAAGTGAGTGACAGCAATACCACATGGCTCATTTGTGTGCTCAAGTGTATAGTGACAGATGAAAACCAAGTGTCCCTCTCAGATGGGGGAAAACTATGCGTTGTATGCTACCAGAGAACTGCAGAGTGTGAAGCCAGGTGTCCTGATGAACACCAGTCCCTTGACATTCCTGCTCACCATCTTCCAGTTCTTATTTTGCTCCTTCTTTTTCTCTTTTTTCTTCCTCTCTCCATCCTTTCCCTATCCCCTCCTCCTAAACAAAACAAAACAAAACAAACAACCCTCCCCCGAAAAAAAAAAACAAAACAAGATCCAAGTAAAGAATACTGCTCAATGATAGAGTGATTGCTTAGCATGCATAAAACCCTGGGTCTGATACCTGGTACTGACAACAAAGAAATTCCAAAAGCTAAGTGACTTACCCAAAGTTAACAACCAGAAACAGTGTTCCCATTTCCTGTGCTGGAGTCATCTGCAGGGTTACAACTGGAAGAGCATTAAACAAAGTCATTTATAAAGCAAAGACCTCTCTGGCAAAAGCAATCAAAACAAATCAAAGCAAAATCAACAAAACCCACAAAACAAAACCCATAGAACAAAGCCTCCTACAAAACACCCATTTAGTTAATATTTATTAATTGAATTTCAGTATGTACCTGGCAGGGTTGGACTTGACATCCAAAGGTCTGGCTGTGGAGGCCAGTGCTGTAACTGGAAATCTTACCCTGTCTGGGTGCTACAGTGACAGTCATGGCACTCGGTGAGAGCATTAAGCACAGTTGATGTTTGCTAAAGGTAATTTATGCCACAGCAGCAGTTATTACAGAACAATCACAATTTCTCTAGGATTCAGGAAAAAGATAATTTGAGAAGCCACGCTTTCAGTGAGTTCATTAATTGTGTGCATGTCTCAGGAGCTGACAATCAAAGGAATAAAAAGGCAAACTTCTCTTACCATAAAATGCCCTTTCTTTCAATTATGTCACTCCTGTTGTTTTCAGAAAAACTTTGAGAATATATCCTGTGTCACAGTGGGTGATGGGACGAGTAGGAATGGACTGGGGCTGCCTCAGAGCCCTGCTGAGGAAGTCCAGGGAGAAAGACAACAAGCTCAGATGACTGTGTGACCTGGGGTGCCTTTCTCATTCTCCAGGTCCTCAAAAATCTTCCTGATGGGATTTCTATGCAAAATAAGAGTCATTTGTGTAAAGGCTTCACACACATTTGTCACCATATGGCCAACACATAGAAAAGAGCATCCAGATTTTATTGTGAAAGCCACTGTCTGTCCATTCCCATTCTGCATGCCTGCTAGCCACATTTTCTTTTCTTGTGTCTTTAACTACCCTACAGGGTTGGACTGGGTGGGAGGAGAGGAGTGTGCAGAAAGGCTAGAGTCACATTGGCAAGTATAATATCTCATTATCACAGATAGTTAATAGTGTTTCCCCACTCTAAAGTAATGAGCATCCACTAACTGGTCTTGTTGAATCTTGGACCTGGGAGGCTCTTAAATGCCTTATAGTTTAATCATAATTCAGGGCACAACTCCCATACACAACACCAGGAAAAGTGGCATATGTCATGAGTTTAAAGTCTCCTAGTGACCAAGAAATTGAGCCAGGCATGGCAGAGCTCTTTTGTAATACCAGCATTAGCGGGGATTGAGGCAGGAAGATTGGGGGAGTTAAAGCCAAGCCTTGGCTTTTTTTGAATTCTTGGCCCTGAGTTGGAATTATTTGGGAAGGATTAGAGGTATGGCCTTATTGTGTCACTGGAGGATGGACTTTGATGTTTCAAAAGCCCACATCATTCCCAGATAGCTCTCTCTGTTTCCTAATTGCAGATCAAGAGGTGAGCTCTCAACTATGTTTCAGTACCATGTCTACCTTCCTACTATCATGATCCCTGCCAAAATGGCCATGATCTTGTCCTCTGGAACTGTAAGCCCTCAATAAACTCTGTCTTCTATAAGTTGTCTTGGCCATGACATTTTGTCACAGCAAATGAAAAGTAACTAAAATCCTAGTATTCTACTAATCCCAGTAAGCATTGGAAGTGTAGCATTCCAAAGGACTAGAAAAAGCCAACTATCTATACGTCAGCATTTCAAGTTCCCTTGTATGTTCCAAGGCATATAGACAAGACACTGACAGTCTCTATTATAATTTCTTGATCATATTTAATTGATTTTGGTGAGAAGACTCAAAGTAGACTGAGTGAGATACAATATGTGAGACTCTCTGTCAAGTTGACTTAACTTGAAGCCCTAATGTTAAGGGTAAAAAGCCTCTTTCTCCCTTACCTATGCATAGAAGGCAGAATATTGAAAAGTTTGGGACTTTTCAAAGCCAACCCTTGCTATGGACATGAAAGTTTTTAGGAGGGCCAATAGGACTACTTTGTGTATGATTCCAAGAGAAAGAACACAACGAATACACTTTGTGTAAGCACCCACCTCAAGCAGAGTCTTAAAAACAACCATTATTCATTATCTGTCATGATTCTATGATCTCAATAAGTTCAAGCAGATTGTTCTTCCTCATGACATGCCAGTTGTTGGCTGTAGTCATGGGAGGGCTCAAGTAGGTCACAATTTACAAGGTATCACTTGCATGCTTAGTAATTGGTATGGGGTGTCAATAGGATTCTTTGCTTGGACTGATGACACAAGCCCCTCAGCCTGACTTAGAAGGACTTAGTACTTCTTAGACTTCTTAGACTACCACATAAGATGTGGTATAGTGGAATAAGCATTTGAGTTTTTAATATTTTGATCAGGTAGCATGGCTGCTCTAGTAAGGATCGCCTTCAATGGCTCGTGTAATCCAGCTTTCTGTGTGATCCAGCTTTCTAGAATGAAAAATATTTGTTCTTTTGACCCTTTGATCTGGCAACATGGCTGCTCTTGTAAGAATCACCTTCAATGACCTGTGTGATCCAGCTTTCTGGGTGTAGCTTTTTGGAATACAGAAAGAATGTTAGTCTGAAGAACCAGTTATTGTCTAAGCAATTGGTGCTTGGATTATCCTGCCCTCTGTTATCTTCATCTGCTTGTGTTAATGCTAATGAAAAAGATTTCTGTAATTCCCCCTCAGTGACTAATATTGAGATTTGGGAACACCCATATTGGCTGACCTGGCATTTGGGGAAGTGGATTATAGGATTCTATTCAATGATACAAAAGAAGACTTTGTATCTGGGGGAGAAGCTCTCAATCAATAAATCACTTGGGCTATCAGGCTGAGGGGCTTGGTCAGCAGTTTAGTTCAATCTAGGACTCAACCTGGCAGTCCTCTACCTAGGTCATTTCAGCTTGTAACTTAAGAGTCAGATTAACAACTATAATTGGCACCCGAGAAGTTCTATCCAGAAGTTCAGCCCAAAGGTTTAGAGCCTGTTCCTTCTTCCATGGAGAAATCAGGTCAGGATACTGGAGATTGTATTCCTTGTCCTTATTGAACCCACACACCTCCTGGCCAACTACCATTTGACACCCATTCCAACAACAGCATGGGCATCCTACAGCATGGTAGATAAGTTCCAAGGGAACTTTCTAGAGTAGGGCAACTATTAGAATGCCTAAAGCTATTTGAATTCTTAGCTTAGAAGATACATAGCGTTGCTTCCACCACATCTGGTTATGGAGTCTCAATGATAATCCAGAAGTAGTTTGGGGTAGAGGAGTTATTCAAGAAGGAAAATTCTGGGAGCTGGTGATCACTGAGGCCTTTGGTGGAGATTCGTTACGACACAGGGTGATGATGGTTTGATGGCCTTCTTTGGGAAAGATTGTGAGCCTTCTTTACGTGGGGGCTACATTCTGGAGGAGCTGAGAATAGGCTCCTGGGATCCCATGAGCGTGAAGGTAGATTCCCATTTAGACATGTCTCCAGGAGGTAAGGATGTTCGTTTCTTCTCCTTGTCTTGTTTGCTTTTCTTAACAGGAAAAGGAAACAAGTGTCTTCTGAAAACCGAATCCAACACATAATTGATGAAGAAGTGGGGTGAATCGACAACATATCAAACTGGCTTTGTAGTTTTCCCTGCAAACATTTCCCTACCCGAGGGTTAAAAAGAAGTTGAGGGCAGTAATGTTTTACCCTAGAGACAGACTTGTGTTCATTTGAACAAGGTTTCCATCTACCTTTGTCACTGCATGGAAATGAGTTCAAATGCTAATTCTGGATCTGGCTTATGTACCTCCACCCGGAAAGAAAAAAAAAGAAAGAAAAAACTATGAGTGCGTTCTACTAGGAAATAAGTTTGTGGCCCAACTGGAATAATCGTGCTGAACTCACAGCATGCTTTTCTGCTTGACGACCTTCTTTTATTTTGTTTTCATCTTGTTATTCCAGCTTATTTTCTCTTTGTCCCAGTTTTCTAATTTATTTTTATTTTTTTGTCTTGCTGTGCAATGTGTAAGGACTTCCTCAAATTATTTTCAGAATGAGGCTGAGTTTAAACAAACAAATGTGTCCTGAATTCACAATAGCAAGCCTCGAGTTGTCCTAGGCCTTTCCCTTCATTGTTTCCTCTCCATCCTCCTCCAAGTCATTAGCTCACACACCCTTGTCATGCCGAACAAGTCCCCTCGCTCCGTGTGTGTGTGTGCACACATTCACGTCGGGGGTTGCAATATGTATCTGTGCATGTGTATGTGGAAAGACAGAGCTCAACCTTGGGAGCCTTTCCACTTTGCTTTTATTGTTTGTTTGTTTTTTGTTTTTCAGGACAGGGTTTCTCTGTTGTAACTCTGGCTGTCCTGATACTCACTCTGTAGACCAGGTTGACCTTGAACTCACAGAAATTCACCTGCCTCTGGCTCCTGAGTGCTGGGATTAAAGGTGTGAGCCACCACCACCCAACTCTATTTTTTAATTTTTTTTTTTGAGACAGGACCTCCTAGTGGGCTAGAATGCCAGCACACTGGCCAGTGAGCTCCAGGGATCTGCTTGTCTCTGCCTTCTCACTGTTATCTTTATGCTCAACTCTTTTCAAATGAGTTATGGGGCTTGAACCAGGTCCTCGGCTTATACTCTAAGTGCTTTACTGACTTTCATCTCCCTAGCTGACACCATGAGGTCTTTATCCCAAGATCTGTCATGTCAGATTGTAAGGCTTCATGACTATATCAGCAAGAGTCGGCTTTTGACTATATCAGAAAATTCCCAAGAGAGTTATGTGTGTTTGTAACCAGACCTTATAGGGTAAAAGCCAGACCACTAGTAGCTGCAACAAGTTCTTCTCAGCCAACTGTTCCTGTATATCAATTAAAAAAAACAAAAAAACAAAAACAAGGGCTGGGGAGATGGTTCAGTGGGTAAGAGTACTCACGGTGTGAACATGAGGATCACATCTTTCACAGATAAACCATTGTCCTTAACCTTTCTTCTTGAGTCACCTTGGATTCTCAGAATAGAAGAACTCTGGTCAGGTCCTTCCTCACTATGAAGGCAACAGCAAGAGGTCCAAGCCTTTTCCTGGAGTGGAGATAATAACCCCTCAAGCATCCACATAAAAAGCTGGGCATAGCTGCATGTACTTAGAATCTTGACATTAGACAGAAAGATCCTAAAAGGTCACTGGCCAGGCCTAAAGAGTGAACTTTTAATTCAATGAAAGACTCAGTTCCAAAGTAATAAGGTCTAATGCAATACAGGAAGACACCCTGTATCTTCTTCTGGTCTCTGCATGCACACACACAGGTGAATACAATAGCAGACTCATATGCATCAGTCACTGGAGCATGTGCATGCTCTCTCTCTCTCTCTCACACACACACACACACACACACACAGACATGTATGTACAGAATGACAAGTAATAGTAAGCAATAAGAGAGATTTGTTCAGTTCAATGTGGCCATATAGAAAAGGGGAACAAAAGAAGGGGTATAGTATATCTTAATGAATTTTGTGGAATGGATAGGATTATTAGGTTAAAATAGAGGGCAAGAATAGGCATCATTATGCAGCCCTGGTTGAAGGTGGCTCCCTAATCATTGTCTCAGCTCTGATTCCTTAAGAGGATAAAATGGTTCTCAGGAGATGATAACCTCTTCTCCAGAAGAAGGCTTGGGCTTCCTGGATAGCTGCTTTCATAGTAAGGAGAGGTGTGTCCTTCAGAGCTCTTCTATTCTGGGCATCCAAGGTGACTCAAGAGGAGAGGTTAAGGGCAACGACTTGTCTTTGTGTCTTCAACACTAAAAAGGGGTGAAATAGGTTAGACAGCCACTTTAGGATTAACATGCTGACCTGAAAGGTAAGCAGGTGACCCAAAGTAAAGAAGAAAGATACAGAAAGAAGACAGGGATATATATATATATATATATATATATATATATATATATATATATATATATATATATATACAGGCTTTTATACTTCACTTAGTTACCTTGTGGCTCTAAGTAAGAAGCCAATACTTTGCTAGCAAAAACAGCCTCTAAGTGTGTTTCATGCTGGCTTCTGAGCATCCAGTCCTACACACCTGAAGAAATTACTCATTGGGAAATGCAAATGAATGGATTCTTTTACTGAGTTAAGATTCTAAGATTTTTCTACATCAATGTGATGATATATTGGCATTATCTATGAAATAACTATATTGCGTTTTTGGTTTTTTTTCTTGTAAAAATGTGTTTAATAGATTTAAGAAGGACTGTAGGTCCAAAACAGATCCCCCAAGATGGCAGTGCTGCTGACAATGTGCTTGCTAACAGACTGACTCTGTCTGGAGCAAATAGAAGGATTGTGATTGGATAAATTCAGCATCCCACAGGAATCTCCTAAGGAAAACCACTCCCTCCCTTATCAACTACCCCAGGCAAGGGCATCTAGTTAACCAGAACATCACACATCAGCTCAAAGACTTCCCACCTGCTGATTCCTAGATAAAATCTAACAGCTTTCCTGCCAAGTTGCTGTTCTGTGCCCCCAAGAGACAGCTTTGGCAGTTTGATCCTCCAATAAACCTGTCTTTCAACCACAGAGTGGTCCAGTTTGGATTCTTCAATGCACCCTCACTTCCAGAGGAAACACAGGGCTGGCACAATAAAAGTAGTCAAGAGCCAAGAGCCAGGGCACTCACAGGCCCCAGGGGTGAACCTACTATGATTATTCTGCTAAAGATACACATTATCAAACGGCCCTCTCAATTTCTATCTTCCTACTGGTAGATTAGTGCGACTCTCAGACCTCATCAGAGAAGTTTCTAATGTGCAGTGGGTGGTGGTTAATGCAGGTACTCACGACTGGTCAAAGTGCAGAGAATCAGTATCAGCAGATTGATCAGCCACAAAAAGTATGCCCACACCTTATTACACTTCCAAAGGCTCAGAGACCACCATGGTGGAAAGAATGTAAGAGCCAGAGGCTGAGGATGACTGGAGTGAAATCGTTTCTTCTGGGACATGACAGGACTGATGCACCCAGGAACTCACAGCATCAGTGGTCACCTGCACAAATCAAGCCAATCAACATTCTAGCATGAAGTGGGGAGGGTTTATGAGCTCCCTACTCCTAACCAAGGGCTATTTACAACAATGACTGCAGGAGAAGAGTTAATTTTCTTTAAGGACATGGCTTCTTGTAGGTCAGTGTCCCCGCAGATGCCCCCACACCCAGAAGGACATGAGTAGCACAAATTGGAGTTGATAGGTTATTCAAAAAGAGTCACAAAGTTAGGGGATAAGGTCATGGGGATGAATTTGAGAGAAGTTAGGGGAAGAAGTTGATATGAATATGGTCAAAATACATCACATGTAATTCTCCTCAAATTAATAAAAATATTAAAAATGTTCTTGAAATTGAAGGAAATATCGATAGTAGTTAAACAAGCTAAGATTATTTTTATTGCTTCCCATCTATCCCCCTATCCTGTAAGTTTACAGTCATTGGTCTCTTAATTAAACAACGTCCTGTAAACATGTCAAATGTTAGATAAATAAAGGACCAATTCTCATTTGTTAGGACAGTTATTCTTCACTGGGATCTCTCTTTTCCCTCCATTAAATCCTATAATCCATTGTACCTCTTGACTCACTTCTTCCAGTCTCCAAAATACTTATTACTGATATGGACTTTGCGTTCACTTAGCAAGCCCAGAGGATCATCAAGTATAATGGTTTCTAGACTTTCTTTTGTCCTAGATTTATGATTTAAAAGTACTTTACCCTGATGATGAGCCCCTTGGTTGGTTGTGCAGTGCCAAATGGTCAACCTTGAGATCATACACATATCAACAACATTGGATAAATGCAGAAGGTTGTATTGCTATATTAATGCATATATACGAATTGAAGACAAAGGGCATGAAGCTGAGAGGAAGTAAGGGGATGGGAGGAGATGGAGGGAGGAAAGGGAAAGGGGGTAAATGCTGTAATTATATTTTAATTAAAAATTCTTTTATAAAGGCAATCAGACATCCACAACATCCAGATAAACACTTCCACAGCAATGCCCTTTGTTATGCTAAAAGTCTTTCTGTCTCCTTTTGTTCTAATAAACTTCGTACATGGCAAACAACAGGAAATATCAAAAGAAAGGAGAAGGGGGGAAAATTCATATTTAAAATTTAATTTCCTTATCTTCAGGATTTTGTAAATTATTATGAGCTTTTTAATTAAAAGCTCATCTCGGATTCAATTTCAGTATTAAATAGGGTAAGGGGAGATGGAAAGGGTAAAAAAAGGACTTAAGCTGCTGTAGATGTGGGAGTCATTAACCATTATTCTTTCAGCTAAATGATGGTGTGCACACGTTTGCGTGCACGTGTGTACACACACACACACACACACACACACACACACACACACACACACACAGCAGCCCTGTAGAAGCTCCCTAGAGGATCTTGGGCATCTTCTTAGGAATGATTGGGAAGTTCCACCCTCTTCCATCCCTCCTTTGCTGGCTCCCTCCTGTACATCTAAAGGTACCAAGAACACCTCTTTGTCTCTCCCCCATTTACAGTTAGCTTTAATGTCAACTTGTCACAGTTAGAATGACCACATTTGGGAGCATTAACTGAAGAATTGATTGCTTTAATGGATTCAGAAAGACTCACCCAGATTGTGGGTGGCACTTTCTGGTAGCAGTCCAAATACAAAGGGCATGGTATAAGGAAGATCTTTTGCTTACCTGGTCTTCCCTTCACCTGCTGTTGATGCAGAATCTTTGCTGATATAGGAACCAGAGTTTACAGGCTTCTGGCATGGACTAAGGACCATCAGCTTACCAAGAACTTCCCAGGGTTTTGGTGCCAGATTGAGCCAGATGAAGCAACCAGCCCTGTAGACTAAGCAAGTACCAGGTTTTTAGGCTCCCAGTGAGAGCCACTGTGAGAATACTCCCTCTGCTGAGGCACACAATATTAAAGATCAAGCAACCTTAGGATCTCAGCTTCTCAGCTGTTCTTAGCATTTTCAAAAGACTTGCTTTATTTTTAGACATGTGCATGTGTATGTGTCTATGTGTGGGTATTGCATCCTCTGGATCTAGGATTTCAGGTGGGTAAAGGAAACTGAACTTGGGCCCTCTGGAAGAGCAGCAAGAAGTCTTAACTGCTGAGCCATCTCTCCATGTAGTAGTAAGTATGTTGCTGTGGCATTCAGCAAAGACAAGGAGGCATATTTCATAACTGTGAACCTTGCCAGACCTCAGCAGAGGGAACCACCATCATTGCCAGTGCCATACTCAAGTGGAAGCCTGAGCGCCACAGCTCAGGTGTTTATTCTCAGAACTCCTCAGGTATTCTACTGATAGCACATGCAGATCATTAGCAATTAAACAACCCCCACAGAAATCCAACACCTGCAAACAATATAAAATGCCCTAGACAGCCTTTCACCTAACAGTGCATAAAACGATTATTTTATATATAACTAAAAATAAATTTCTACAACACTCTAGGACCTGTTATTATTTTAACATAAACTGACTTATCCCATTGGTTTTGTTCCTCTAGAAAACCCTGACTAAATATACTTCTTCTTCTGGGTTTCCTCTACTTGGAATATTTATGTAGCTCTCTGCTCTCTCGTGTTCCTTGGAGTAGCAACTTCTCCCTCACTTAGTTTTCCCTGAAGAAGTTCCTGCATTGCTAGAAGTATTGGCCTTTCTTGGGTCAGTGCCCATTAGGGAGGCATAATTGCACTGTTTCTTTAACACAGCGTCCTGAGATGTTTGCCTCTGTGATGGTCGGATAGAACCTACGGACAGGCTTGGGCATAACCTCAATTCAGACACCTTGACCTGGATAAAAGTAATTTAATATCTTTTGGCTGAGCCTCTCCCAGGCTTGTCCCTAATAAAGCACCTTGAAACGGACCACTCCTATCACCCTTTCACTAAGGCAAAGTTAGCCTTCTGGCCTATAGCACCTTGGAGGAACATTGAAAACATCTGCATCCTTCCACAGGGCCAATCGCCTCTGCAGACCTAAAGTCTAACTGAGATGACTCTATTCCAGTCGTCCAGAGAAGCCCATGTTCTGGAAGTCATGGTTCTCCTCATATGAGTGTACTCTTCAGCAAGATCATCTCATCAGAACTCAGGCATCCCACAGGACTCAAAACATCTTTGTGGATCACCTTTGGAATCACATGTCATTTATACTATGCATGGGCATAAGCAGTCTAAAATGAGACCATTGCAGCATCTCTCATAGCTGGAGATGGCATCAGGTCCACGGATCATTCCCATGTCTTCAGTATTATAGTTTCTGATGCCCTAGGAGAAGGTGATCATACAGAAAGGCAGGCAGGCAAACAGAAAAGCAGACACACAGACATCCCCTTCCCCCTATATACATACTTAAGTAATTAACAATTTCCATCCTAAACGCTGGATAAAAAGACTCATTTCCCTGAAAAACAAAGATTAAACATATTCATCTTTGCCCATGGAAAAAGCAACTTTTCGTACAGATTGGAATAACTTCCATGCTGCAGAGTAAGTATTCATTTAAGAAGAGGCTCTTTGCTCTGTGTGTATGTGTGTGGCTGCAAAGGAAGGGTGTGTGTAGGACAGGTGGCAATCTACCTTTTGCACATGAGAAGAATTTTTCCCACAACAAAGCATCTATCTTCTGCAAAGGTGAACTCAATTGCTTACCTTGTATAACAGAATTTTGTAAGGTTTTGAAGTAAGAGACTTCAAAGACCTTGGAACAGTAATTGAGTTAAAGTTCAATATATACATGCTTCTCCTTCCTACCACACAGCACACTTTGCAATACGGGACCTCCTCCTTACTACTGGCCTCAGAATGGAAATAGGACATGAATAGTAGGATGAGAACAGGTTGTTGTTTGGGAAATTGGAGTGCTTCTGCTCTTCCTGATATCACCCAGGGACTCCAGCCTCCCCTCTTTTCACCCTGCCCTTCCTTTCTCAATGTGTGTGTGTGTGTGTGTGTGTGTGTGTGTGTGTGTGTGTATGTGTGTGAACATGAAAGCAAACCGAATATAAATTTCATCAAGCATCCAGCTGCCTTCAGAAAGCTGTCATCACATACTTGATTGAAAGACATTTCAGTTCTACACCTGATCTTTGTTGTACCAACTCAGGGTAAGATGAATCAGATATTTAGATCTGGAAGGGATGATTTTCCCTCAAATACTTTTCAAGTCAATTTAAAATCATTTGTCATGTGTAATAGGTCAGATCCCTCATGGCCCAGCTTGAATACTCTCTTGAGTCCTGGCTCTGTTGGAGTGGACAGTGCAGACAGAACTCCTATGTCCCTCACACTGGTGCTTCTCTTCCCAAGTTCACATCATGCATTGTTTCATGGACTCTGAAGAACAATTGTTAGTGAACTTCTACCCAGCAACCTCAAACGGAACCTAGAAATTCAGAGGATTCACATACACAATACTAACCCTCAAGCAGTGAGAATTCTACATCTCTTGCTTATTTCTTGGTTGGTAAGCCACCCCACACACTGTAGACATTGTTCACTAAGGCATGGGAAGAGTGTGTGTCCCCAAGTGTTCAAGACACTCATCTAATCAATTCTCTTGTTATGACACATCTCCTTTCTCCTCCCCTTACGTGTTTCTTCCTTTAGATCATCCATATTTTTTCATTTAAACTACTTGTCATGTGTGCCCAGCTCAGACCCTAGTTTTAGGGAAGCTCAGCCTAAAAGAGTTGGCACTAAGAACGGTCACAGGTATTCCCAGAGACTTGCGGCACTGGTGACCAGATGGAGGCACAGGTGGAAGCTGAATGATGGAACATGTGAGGCCACAAGGCAATGTTAAGTTCTGAGATCAAGCTGCTTTTCTTAATGGTTTTTGAGCCACGAAGAAAGAAAATCTCCAACCTAGGATAGCAACCTATTGTGGTGAAAGCAAGCAAATCTTCAGATCTACTGAAAGATGTCAGTATCTCTTATATCTGTTGGGATTATTAAACTGAATATCAGACCCAGGGCTAAATTATAGGAATGATAGACTGCAGATAAACTCTATCTACAGCCTCAACATGTCTCCTAGGAGAATCTCATAACCTGAAACCTAAATTGAGTGGAGAAGTCTTGTAGCCTCAAAATTCAATTCTCTGGATTTCCATGAAATTTCTATGGCGACAGGAGCAGCTTCTTCCCTTTTCCAGAAGGGAGACCCTTCTTTTGTGTCTAGAGACCTGAAACCATTGCACTCAAGGCAGGGCAGTTCACCAGCTGATAATCATTTTCTCTAAGATGTGTATGTCTCTCACCATTGTAATTGTGTTAATAGCTAGAAATTTCAGTCTAAAATGAGGCTAAGAAGAAATCTGCCTGCCAACAGGATCAGAGGAGCTAGTCAATCTGTATCAGTGGGAAGAATCTTGGGGAAAAGGAGCAGGGTTGGCATGGGAAGATCAGAACCTAAGGGAGATTGGCAGGGGATTTTTGAAGATAGGAGTGTTGTAACTTAGGGTTTAATTTCCTGGCAAAGGTACTTGGAACTGGTCCTCACATACTGCTGTAGTGGCTCCATGGCAGGAAGATGGGTGGAAGACAGGAAGAAAGGTGTCAGAAGGCACATAGAAGTGGAGGTAATGGAATGCTTTATTCTGTAAGAGTAAAGATTCCTGGGGCTTGGAGAGATGGCTCAGTGGTTTAGAGCACTGGCTGCTCTTCTAGAGGACTCAGGTTCAACTACCAGTACCCATATGGCAGTTCACAACTGTCTGTAACTCCTGTTCCAGGGGATCTGGTACCTTAACACAGACATACATTTAGGCAAAACACCAAGTACATAAATAAAAATAAATAAAATATTTTTTTAAAAGAACAAGGAACCCACCATCTCACTATACTTCCTGAAAGAGTCCAGAGGCCACCCCTTTTTGTTTAAGCAATAAGAGGGGCACTGGTTTTATAGATGCTTTCAGTAATAAGTTTCTTCTAGGCTATGATTCCTCATGAGGGATGATTTCATGGAATCATCTGGTACCAATGGTGATTATCAGCTTCCTAGAGTGTTAAAAACAGAATTTAAACAGCAGAGGCAACAAAGTCACTATTGCTGTCGAAGGGCTTTGTAGCAAATTAGTTGGCTACTGGGGATATAAATAGGCCATATGGTTTCAAGGGCAATTCAGATGAGTTGATACTACTACCAAGAAAATCAAAACACCACCATATTCCTTCCCATAAACAAAAAAGGGGACCATCGAGATGCTGCATTTGCTACTTATCTTGCTCTGAGAAAATGCTTGACAAAAGCAACATGGGGAGGTTCATTTGAGTCCACAGTTAAAGGCAGGGACATCATGGCTGCAGGCTCTTGAGATAGTCAGTAGTATTGCATCCACAGTCAGGAAACAGAAAACAGTGAATTCTGGTGCTCAGCTTTCTGTTCAGTATTTCATCCCAAGAAATAGTGCCACCCAAATTTAGGGTGAGTCTCCCCACCTCAATTAACCTGGTCAAGATAATCCCTCGCAGGTACTCCCAAAGGCTTGTCTATTCAATGATTCTAGATTCTGCCAAGATGACAAGCAATAGGCCCAGCAATGAAGGAGACTTGGACTGAATCTATTTTATTACAGAGCCGCGGATCTGCACATCCACCGTCTATGGTAACGGTCTTTTCAGTGTGGGGTGGGAATAGAGGTCCCTAGCCTTTGGCAGAACTAAAACTCCTGTACTCATTTTATGACTTGTGTTTTAAAAATCCATTAAAACAGAAAAGGTAAAGTCAACACATGTATGATTTCTTCCCAAAGCACAGCCTCTTGAATCTTCTCTCTGAAGGAAAACTCATAAAATCATAATCTTTTCCTATCTACAAGGGTAAGCCAAGAGCTGTATCACTTTCTAGGATGAGTTACAACACTAGTGACACCATCAGAAACATAGGAGATGCAAGGAGGGTCTTCTGCGTCAAATATCAGATATCGCTGTAGAAAAACCTATGCAGATGCAGGGTTAGAAGGTTTAAGGAGGGAACATCCCAACAGCCTTATCACAGACATTCTCTTTATTGGCACAGAGTAGCTCTGACACTTTAGTATGTGGTTATTATTTTGGCATATATTCTTTCAGCCTCTTTAATAAGGCAGACCAACAACAGTTCAATATATTCTTCATGGGCCTCTGTCATCTTGGTCATCTGTAGGACACAGTGTCAGCTTTGACTTTCTTATATAGGTAAGTATTCCTCATGTCAGGAGTTATTAATCATCATGGCTTCCCTTTCTTGAAGCTTGGCATTCTCTGTATACTGTTATATAATTCTCACAGGAAGTTTAGGCAGATAATTTTATTAAACCCATTTTAAAGACTGAGCAGAAAGATTGGTCAAAGTTTGCAGAACTTCAGTATAGATATCTGAGACTCAAATCAGGTTTGCATGTCATCACGGTACCGTACTTGGCACTTTTTACTCTGAAGGTCAATTTAATGTGACACTGCTGATCATTCTCTCCCTATAAACTATATTTTAACAGAATACTCCGCATATCATGTTTCTACACTGTTTTATGTCTGTGTGTTTGTTTACTTGCTTGCTTTTTGAGATGAATCTCAGGTATCCTAGACTAGCCTCTCTCTATCTTTGTAACTGAGACTGGCTTTCAGTTACTCATTTCCTTGCTTCCACCTCCTAAGTGCTCGGATTAGAGGTAAACACTGCCTACAGCTAGTTTGTGCTTGTATATGGCGATAACAATGCCCCGTCTGTAAGTAAGGAGCTTACCTTAGTGTGTTTTCTGAATTGCCTTTTTGGAATCTTGTAACAGTTTTAAGAGATAAGTACACTTGTGGACCAACATTATCAGGTGAGAAAACTGAATCTTTAGAGTTTGTGTCACATGCCCACAGTCAACTGGGTATCTAAACCTTGTCTCTGTACCCATTAAGCTATACTATATTCTTTAAAAGCTATTCATGGCAAAAGAGCCTCAGAAGTAAAGTGTCTGGGAATAAAAACTGAAGTCCAAAGTAGGAATATTTAACCACACTGATGATATGAAATATGTGGCCATGACTTACCCATTTCTATGTGTTGTGTTGTACACTCTGTGTCACTGGCTTGTCATTCAGGGTTGTCATTCAGTTCCAACAGGAACTCAACCTTCAGTTCTCAATTTCTATGTTCCTATATCTCATTGTTAGAATCAAAACAGATCTGAGCAGGGAGAGTTACAGGGGGGAGTCTAGCATACTTTGTTATATGGGCAGCTATAGTTAGAGGTGACATGCATTAGAAGAGAGACATATTTTCTAGCTGGAGCATTTTTGTCACTTGTTGTTCAAGGAAAATTACAAAGTTGTGAAAATCAGACATCTGGCTATTTCACCTTGCTGACAAGTATTTGGAAATGATTGATGGCTCTAGCTTGGGCCGCAAAACACACATGTAACGGTGCTGTAAAATCTTTTTTAGTTCATACATCTCAATTAAATTTCCAACGTTATTGATACACTTGGTGAACAAATACCAAGCATGAGGTTTCAGTGAGGGGAGCAAGCCCAGGGGAGTGAATTGAGTTGACATAAGTGAATTAGGCAGATGCTTCAAAGATGGGACTCAGTGAGGGTCTATATCAAGTGGAGAATGAAGCATGTTCCAAAGATGACTTAAGAGGGTAGTGAAGATATTTGGTTCAAAGTATCTGTGTGTGTGTGTGTGTGTGTGTGTGTGTGTGTGTGTGTATAAGGATCTTTTAGCTCCAGTGTACCTCACCATAGCTCTGGGTGCCCCACTCTACACAGAAATCATCCTTGGAGGACCCTTTGGCTATCTGATGACCTTTGAGGCTTGGAAGTACATGTTTTGAGCAGCCACTATTGTGTTTCCATATGTGGAGGAAAAAAAGAAACAAAGATCTCCCCAAACTTCCTGCCAAATGGTTGGCAGGAAAACCAGGAAGCTTCTCGGAAGGAGGAAGGTTTGAATCTTGGAAAGTAAGCAGGATTTGTCTTGAGAAGGAAAGACAGAGATCTGATTAGAGAAGACAGCATATTAACACAGAGGAACTAAAGTGTCTGGGACTCTGGGACTTATGAGGAAAGAGGGCTGATAAGGCTGATAAAGAAAAGCAGGGTGAGACAGAAAAAGAAAATATGAATTTTATCAGACAAAACTTTTTAGCCTTCTTATATCCACAGGCATTGAAAGAAGATGTCTTCCTTCAACACTTTTGAAAATCACATGTGATGAATATTAGCACACAAAAAAAAGCAATGGTATAAAACATGGTTGGGCTTTTCATACATTCTTTTGAAAACCATTCTTAGAGGCCACAGACATGTTGCAACAGATTTGAGCTAGAACAGATATGTTTACTCTGAACTGACAAGAGGAAGTAGCCACTTCCGAATCTAGCCAAGGAACACTGTGATTGCCATAGAAATCAGAATAGATAGAAAGGGTGAGGCTGATATGCTGAGGCCTGGTAGAGAGAGAGGCTGACCCAAGGTCAGCATCATGTGTAAACTTACTGGGAACTCTGTCCTAAAACTTTTCCTACAGAGCTCATCCTTTCTGAGCAGGACGAGTGCATGCTTAAAAAAAAAAAAAAAAAAAAATCCCAAAGCATAGCATTGCTGACTGACTCATTAGGAAAGAGCTTGTTTCCTGCCCAGAAGGATTTAGTCTAGTGGACAGCTTCAGGGGTTTCCACCTATGATCAGCTGGCTCTATTGCCTCGAAGCCTACAGGTAGGCAGAAACACCATAGTGAAAAGGTTTGATAGAGGAAATCTCCTTGTTTCATGAAGAGAGGGGGCAGGGAGGGGCTGAAGATGACAAACACCCTTCAAAAGGAACCATCACAGAGGCTCCCTTCCTCCAACAATACCTTCCCCCTAGTACTCCATTGAATGCATCAAGCATTTGTCCACCTATGACAGACACCATTATAATGTAATCATCTCTCAGTGACACTGCCAACTGCGAACATGTGAGCTACTGGGGTGGACACTCTCAACCAGTGTTCATTGAACAGTGTGGGATCTACAGAAGCCAGAGGAAAGCATGGACCCTTGCTCCATTTCCTAGGTGCAGTATGTCTTTTGAGAATTAGTCCTATCTGCCTCTAGGGTCATGTTTCCAAATGAATTCATGAATAGATTTCAGGACAGGGGTTCTGATGAAGTGGCCGATTGGAGAACTAACACTGGATGACTGAGCACTCTGTAGAATGTTGTAGCCTGTGTTTGTTCTTTAAGGTGGACATAACAAAATACCATCGACTAAACAGCTTAAATAATGGGAATTTATTTTCTGGAGTACGGAATGCTAAGATCAAGGTGGTTTCATTTGGTGATGTCTCTGTCACACTTGGGTGTGACCATATTCTCCTTGCATCATATCAGTATGTGTCTCGGTGTCCAAATTTCATTCTTTTGCTTTTATACCAACATCCACAATACTGGATTTGGATCAATTTAATCACCTCATTTAGGTTTAAAACCTTTGAGAAGACCTTACCTCCAAATGTATCTATACTTTGAGTTGTTATGTTGTGGGACTTTGGCAAGTGAGTTTTAAGACTTAAGAGAATTCAAGTCATGGAAGAGCTCCATGTAGCTATATTGAAGTGAAGGCAGGCAAATATGCAATGGAATTGTTGTTCTCACTGAACTAGAACCAGGGTGTCTGTGAAGAGATAAGCTGGCATGTTGCTATAACACTACCTGTTAAATTGTGTGGCTGGGAAGATGATTCAGTCAAGTAACTCTTCTACCTGCAAGTCTAAGGATTTGTGTTCAGCTCCCAGGTCCCTACATAAAAGTTTGGTTTGGAGGTGTGCATCTGTAACCCAGTGCCAAGAGAGTAGGGACAGGTGGATTCCTGAAACTCACTGGTCAGTTGGCCCAGATGCAATAGTGAGCTCCAGGTTCAGTAAAGAGAGCAGCACCTTGGAGGTCCCTTTGGTCTGTGTCTTGCTTCAACAGTGTTTGGACAGAACAGACAAAGAACTCCTCTTTGTTAGCATCCAGCCGCCTTGCAGTCTCTCCAGTTGCAGCCCTGGGACCATCTTCCTCTCTACCTTCGGCTCCTAGGACCAGCACAGTCTCTTTGCAGTTAGCTCCATAATGCGGATCAGCCACGAGTGCCCAGATTCATTAGAATTATTCCACCGAAGTGGAAGCTGCCGTGAACAGCCTGATCATGCAGGCTTCCTACACCTCCTCTCTCTGGGCTACTATTTTGTTTGGGATGACATAGCTCTGGAGGGTGTGGGCTACTTCTTCCGCGAATTGGCTGAGGAGAAGCCTGAGGGAGCTAAGTGATTCCTCAAGTTGTGGACCGATCGGGGAGGGGCACACACTTTTCCAGAATGTGCAGAAGCCATCTCAAGATGAGTGGGGTAAAACCCAAGAAACCATGGAAGCTGCCTTGGCCCTGGAGAAAAACCTGAACCAGGCCCTCTTGGTTCTTCATTTACTGGGTTCTTCTCGCACAGACGCTCATCTCTTGTGACTTCCTGGAAGTCACCTCTGGAAGTCTGGCAGGTGTCTCTGGGCAGGCATCACTCTCAAGCATTCTCCTCACTGTGCAAGGAGCTCCCTCCTCTGCTCTGCACAAGCCAGCCTCAGGACCTCTACCCAAACCTTTCAAGCCACTAGGCAGCTTCAAATCTGCCCTGGAACCCTTCCGAAGTCTTGGACCAAGTAAAAATAAAACTTTTGAAATAGAAAAAAAAACAACAACTTTGTCTCAAAAAAATAAGTTAAAGAGAAATTGTGAAAGATACCAACATTGACATCTGACCTCCACACACATGTACACACCTACATGTGTACCTGCATCAATGTATGCACATACATGTGCACACACATTTTTACACATATGTACCACATAGATACACACACACACACACACACTACACACAAACACACACAAACACACACATAACATAACACTGGTTATAAGCAAAGTACGGTAAATGGAATGCCTCTAGGGGTCATTTTATCCTGAGGAACTGGGGTGGATCTTTTGGAGGTGGTTAATATGTACTACAAGGCTAACGCCAGTGAATTACATTTATCTAAGTGCATCCATGTAACTGTCTTTTCCCCTATCCATTGGAACTGAGTGGCCAAGGCAGATCCATTTATTCCATCATATCATGTACATGGCCCTCGGCAACAGCACAAACTCACTAGGAGACATCTCTCTTGCGCAGCTCCGGAGTGATATGGAGGAACGGTTGAAGATGGTGGTGGAAGCTGCATCTCAGCAAGCCTGGACCCATGAGCAGACAACTGCTTTGCTCACCATTGCGGCACTGTGACTCCAGTCATCCCCAAGCAGTTTCATAACTGGGCTCTTTTAGACAAATTCCTTGTTCCATTCCTTCCCTTCTGTTTTCCTTTATTCCTATGTGTACGAACTAAGTTGTCTACTACCATTTCGCTACCCCCGATTCTACACTCTTTGGTTCCTCTTTCTACATCTATTGACAAAGGGTAGAGGCATCCCACTTCCCCATAACTCCCACCCATTGTCCCTTAGTTATTCTACCTGAGAGACTGGAGTTGATGGGTCTTCTTCTACTTACCCATACTTATTCAAAATGAAACTTCATATTCCACAGACATCACTAGGACAATCCTTCAGGTACTTTCTCACTTTCTCCCCTCCCTCCACCTTCGTTTTTCCTATATTTCTGCCATTCCTTCCTTGCATAGTTATAAACAGATTTGTGACAGAAAGGTATACTGCAAAGTCAGGGAAGGTCTTTAGCACCAGAAGTACATGAGGGCAGGCAGCATGTTTAGCTTATTTCTGATCTTGTTCCCAATGGCTAGCACAGTGTCCCACGCATGCAGAGCTCAGCTCATATTTACTAATTGTCAGAAAGTGGAGCAAGCAGGCTATCTCAGCTCTTGAAGAACTTACTATGCAATAAAAGGACAGTAAGAAAACCCTTTATATCCAGTGTGTGGGGTCTGAAAAGAGATTTGTGCTCGGGACAGCTGTGTTCTACTGAAATGATCCCGGATTCTAGAAAGAAAAGTCAGAAAAGGCTCTGCAGAGGAGAGCAGCCTTGATATGATTGGATGAACAACCAAGGATTTACAAGCAAGGAAAGAGGACATCTCAGCAATACATGTAGTGAGTGCAAAGGTACAGAAGCCACAGAGGAAGTCAAATGAGGAGAAAAGTCACTAGCAAGACAGTGGGTTCACTTTGTACAAGGGATGTTCCACATACCTAGGGTGTGAGATGACAGCGTGTCTGCCAGTACATGAGGATTTCAGACCAGGAGAGGAAAAGGATGGAGAAAACTCAAGTTGTATTCCCACACAGTCTTTGGTCTGTTAATGGATTGTTATTCACTATCTTTCCACTTTACAAGGTGCAGTCAACCACCCAGTACTGTACTATGCATCATAAAATAGCAAGTGAAAAAATAATTACATGTTCCTGGAATTGCTTGGTGGTTATCCTTGAAATATCAAATCATTCCGATGAATTACTTGGTAATGTAACTTTTCTTTTTTAATTTCATGATAATGTTCCAATTTACTAGTCACAAAACTCCCTGACATCACCGCCGTCCCAGCAGCTTGGATATTTTAAGCAGTTTTGACAATATAATTACAGTTATTAGGTGGATATTTGTTTCCCATCAACTAAATAATAACACCTTGTCCCAAGAATCCAGGTTTCTTGGAACAGTCTCAAAGTGCTTTACCAACAAGTGTTATTTTTCTCAAGGGGGAATCATAGAGGCCCCCAGGATACAGGAAGCACATTCTATAGTATGCAAGGTGGTAGGGGAGGTTAAGGAGACCTGGTCAATGTGGGACCTCAAGAGGAGTAAGTGATAGGTTCACATGATCCCTACTTCATCAGTGAGCTTGGAACCTAGATATACAGTCCTTGATCAGAGGATCTCAGGGAGTGACAGTCCCCGTCATCCAAGACTGGCAGGAATTTGCTGTTCTCTCTTCTGGAAGGACAATTTTTAGAACCTGATACTACTCCAGTAACTAAGTTATGTCCCTGTAAGTCAACTGTGATTTGTACAGAAGATTTTTACCCAGTGTATTCCTTCTCAGCAAAATAATATCAGTAAAATTAATATTTAAAACACATACCTTCCTTAGCAATTAAGGGTAACATTAAATAAACTTCTGATTTAGCAGAGAACACCTAGTGGGTAAGCAAAAGTTGATGGTGATAAAAAGAAACACAAGTGTTACATTGCTAGATCTTTCTAGAGAAAAATCGTATACAACTATACTTACAACATTGTTTCCTGGGCTGTGGATGCGGCTTCGTGGTAGAACATCTGCCACACACATACGTGTGAGATACTGGGTCCAATTCCCAATACCACAAAAAAGCAACCTCCCTTCTGCACACACCAACAGAAAATAATGACAAATTCCTTATTTCATCTGACTAATAATTTACTTTACATTTAAATAGAATTAAATAAATGATGGTTTGAGTGACTTTTCTTGTACTAGCTATTCAGAAGGCATGATATGCCTTAACCTGGTCTTCATAGAAAAATGGAGCCTGAGGTATCTTGTGTTTTTAAAGGTATATGATACCACAATGGCAAGTTGTGGATGTTTTAAAAGGTAGGTTTTATTAGCCACATATCGTGAGGATAACAGATCAGGAAACAAAGTGATGACCAGTGCAAATATTGCTGTAACTCTTATGAGAGGTATCTTGCCACGTCATGGAGAACCAATGGGTGTTGGTCAGGAGGCAGAGAAGCTGGGAATGGGGGGGGGGTGTTAGTTACTTTCTTGTCACTGTGACAAAATACCTGGCATGAGCAAATTAAGGAGGAGTGGTTTGGGCTCACAGTTGGCATTTAACTCATGACATCCCTGTGGGTCAATAAGCTGAGAGAGGTTTGGGCAGAAGTGGGGTGGGGCTACAACTCTTAAAGACAACCCCAGAGGTCCTCACTAGCTAGGCCATACTTCCTTAAAGATTTCACAACTTTTCAGACAGCACACCTGTCTAGGGATCAAGTTCAAACACAACCTGTGGGAGACATTTCACCTTTAAAAGATAACAGAGTTATAGGTTTTCCCCCAAGGCCATGACCTATTCAGTCTCAGGTTCTTGGCCACTTTAGCAGCATCAGGTAGGGGTTCCATCTCATTGAGTGGGCCTTAAATCTGATCAGAAAGTGTTTGGTTATTCCTGTATCATTTGTGCCACTATGAACCAGTATGTCTTGTGGTCAGGTCACTGTTGTAGGTCACAGTCATTGTAATTGGAAGATATTGATGTTTATCTTTATCCTCTGGTAGCATGCATAGTATCTTCCAGTAAGATTCTAGTTAGGCACCAACTTGACTTATCCCTATATAATGACATATGCAAATGTTATCTTCAGCAAGAATGTCATAGGTTGTGGAGAATAACCAATAGCCTTGGCTATAGGCAATAGGCTGTGATGTTCTGGGATTTCCGTGGAGCCTTTTGGCAAATGAGTCAACAAGAGATAGCCCATTTTGGGCAGTGGAGGTTTTATTTGGTAGCATAAGATGTCTAGTTGGGGCATTGTGTCCCCTATTATTTGTTGACTTCATTTAATTTCCTTTCATATATGTATATATTTTAGGAAGCTTCTATAGTAGCAGGTTTACATATGGTTTTTCAAAAGACCATTAGTGTTGGTTGTCCCTCCCCATAGCTCCTCCTTTACCCTTCTGGAGGAGGATTTATTAGCAAGTGCCTTCCTTTTATTGTCAGAAGTTGCTCTCTGGGTATACATACTCTGAGATCTCATCCCAGAAGAACAAAGAAACAGAGAGAAAAGTGCTGAGACCCAGAAAGCAATTGATATCTGCTGCAAATTAAAACTCAGAGAAAGAATCCAAATGACAGCTTCTATAGGCTTCACTATGCCTACCTCCAATTCATATTTGCAGTGCTAACTTCATGTAACTTTACTGGAAGACAGTCTTTAAGGATATCATATGACTAAAGTCTGTTTATTTGGGTGGATACCCTTGATTATGACCTATATCCTTTATAAGACGAAGGAATTTGGACACAAATGCACTCAGAGAGAAGCCCATGTGGGAAAGATTCCCACTGAGAAGACAAGGAAAGGCCTCAGGGAACATCAATTCCCCCCCAGTACATTGATTTTAGACCTTTTACATTCAGGATTGTGAGACAGCATATTTCTGTTTGAGGGATGCAGGCTATGGTACCTTGTTATTGCAGCCTGTGCAGGCTGACATAGCCACTCTACAAAGTTCACAAGGTTTGTGATTTACAACCACAAATTTTAGAACAGATAATCATTAATATAATGTCTCAGACAGCCATGTTTTGAACTAATGTACAATTGATAAATAAAAGTCTTCTTCCTACACATGGTATGGCCTGCATCAAGATAATCGCCAGAAAAGAAGACAGGCATGGGGACAGAAGACATATTCTGCTTACTGACAAAGTGAATGGAATGGAATTTTCCCCCATAAAAATGTTTTGATTAGACTAATGAGAAGCTATAACTAAACAAATCTGTCTAGTGCTTTTATTATTAATTGTTTCTTGAATTATTTTGTTCACATATATTTTGAAAGGAAAAAAATGTGCATAATTAAGTCACATGACTCTGTTGGGTGTAATTGCTCCTGTGAAAAATAAAAATCATTTCAAAGTTGTGTTGAGAAGGATTCTGAGGCTCTAGACTAAGCAGGGTAGCAGTGTTTGACGGGTAACACAGGACACAGGTGCACACGCCTGGCCTGGATCATCACTATATTCTCCTGGAGGTTGTATTTATTATTCAAAGGTAATCCCACGGAGTCTGTGCAGGCTACTTTGAAGTGGAGTTCTGTGCAGTCTATCATCTACATAAGCAATAGTAAGAATGTTTTTCAGTGGGTGTCTCAGAAAGACCTATTCCAGACCTATCTACCCTCATTGGGAACCTGAGAGTAATGATCAACTGGACTCTGTTCCTGATGTGGGTTTAGGTATTTCTGCTCTCTGGGACGGAGAAATCTCTTGCTACTGAGATTCTGTTGTTTCCTAGCTGATCCCAGGCAGCTTGGTTTATAGCTTCCAAAGAAAAATCAGCAACAAAGCAAACCTGAAGCCTTACACCTGGCTATCACTTAGACCTTTTTCATGGTCTAGTTGAAAAATAAGGCATGTGTGGGCCCAACTCTGTTTGAAGAATGCTGTCAGCATGGGTTTGAGTCTCCCATACCATCTGCTGAGAAGGCAAGTACAGTCAAGTTACTGTTCGCAGCATGCAGAGGGGGCTCGATGTGATTTTGCTGAAGCACATAGGGACACATTTTTAAAACATGAATTTGGGTTCAGAATGTTACACATTCTGTGTCACACAGAATGGCTGACACCAAACTTTGTGATACACAGAACCATACCTCATTGAGTCACACTGATGTGTAATGACAGTGGGGTGACTCTAGTCCAAAACGCCCCCAGTTTAGAATCTGCAATGTTTCACTAGGCAAGGTCAGGCCTCACACCTCCTTGGCTTTTATTTTGGGTTCAGAAAGTGTACATTGTATTTTAGGGGAAAGATTGCCTGTCTCTGCCCTCAATATGAAGAGTTTACTGTTGTAAGGTTTTCTTGGAATGTAAACAGCTTTACTTCTAAGATCAGCAAAATACTCAGTAAAGAGTTGGTCACTCTGCCTGAGAAGGGGTTCAATGATTCTAGGAATGGAAAGAGAAAATTGACACCAAAGGTGGGTGGAGCCCCTCTGCTAGTTCGGTGTTCCTGTCTGTTCAGTAAGACTATCCGGGACCCCAACAAAGACTGCTAAGCCAACCCTCTTGGTATATTGAAGAAGAATTTGTGGCTCTAATAGGATTTCTGACGGAGGACTCCAGTCAGTCATCCCTCCAGAGCTACTCAAAAGGCATCCTATGTCCTGGTGGTTTTCCCTTCCTTACCAGAACAGAAGGTTCCAGCAGTGAGGGGGACCCTCAGGAGAAGAGATGGGCAAGAAGAGTGATGCTAAAGCAAACAGAAAAGGTTAAAGGTAGGGTGATACGGGTGTGGTACTGACGGCAGGTGCCCCGCTGCGCAGCTTGCAGCGCTTGCTATAAAAGTCTCAGTTGTAGATCCCTGAACACCTGTCCAGGCCATGGTGAGGGCTCCCCAAGTGTTCAGATGAGTCAATGGATGATTGATGGATGCTTTGATAAGTCTCATAGTGATTTACCTGCTCCTACTGTAAGAAATAAATCACACCTTTATCTCTATAGCCATAGCCAAGTTATTTCTATAACATTACTTTAGCCTCTCCTTTACTCTCATCTGTCTGTCTGTCTGTCTATCTTCTATCTATCCATAATTTCACCCCTAATTCATCTCTATCTATCTAGATATAGTCATATATTTAGAGAGGGATATATAGGTGGATACCTTGAAGCCTGTTGTAGGAGTTTGGGGGATGTATGAGAAAGAGATGTGGGATTCCAACCTTATACATACGTGGTTTAGTTTAATTTTCACAGCTACATTATGAAAATTGGATTTGGTTTCATTTATTGATGTGGAACCAGAGATAAACAAAATCTAAGACACTTTGCCAAGGTTGCACAGTTAGTTAAAACTAGAACAAGAGTTGGACATGGCTCTGTGGAATGTCAGCAGGACCCCGTGGCTGCATCTGTCTGCCTTCCTTCTCTGAACTCCTAGCCACAGGAGCCACGCCATCTAGCTGTTTTGGGTTTTGAGAAATTCTTTTTTTAAAGTCTCCACAGAATAGAATGATTCTCACGATTGATTTATCAAGTTTGATTGACAGACAGTTTACTAAAAACCTCAAGCATAAAACAAGAAAAGAAAAATAAAGGAACAAAAAAGACAGTAATTCGAGGTGCTGGACTAAAATTTCTAAGCAGTGATCTAATGAAAACAGGATAACAGAAACAGTCTGAAAAGCTCACTTGAATGCACTAAGAATAAACAGAGGGTGACAGACGTGTTTCCTTCAGTGTAGGGGCCCTTCCTGCTAAGACTGATAGCCTGAGCTTGATCCCTGGGTCCCACATGTTAGAAAAGAGAACCAACTCCAAATACATGTGATAGCATATGCCCCACCCCACCCCCAAAACAGTGATAAAATTGTTACAAAAGAACAGAGATAATACACATGTATTACACATACAGAGAAGGGGTGGGGAGAGAGAGAGAGAGAGAGAGAGAGAGAGAGAGGGAGAGATAGAGAGAGAGAGAGGGAGAGAGGGGGGGGAGAGAGAGAGAGACTGGTGTTGGAGAGTTTTTGAAAGCTCTAAGAATCTATTGTCAAATTCATATTAAAAGGTTTTGAGAATTTTTTTTTTTTTATAAAAGCACAGCTTTTCCCTAGAGGTTGGAAAGCAATAAGAGATAACACAATTTTTATTTGGTAAAATGAAACTGCAAGATCCATTTCACACAAGACTCAGGGAAGGAAGAGCCTGGTTTGTTTCGGTTGCTCTAGGAGAGTGCTGGAAACTGAGTGCTGTTCTTGGCCAGAGAGCATCTCCCTCGGCTAGAGCAGGGGGAGACGGACCTGCAATGAAGGAAAGCATTGATCCACACAGCCAGCCTTCCTGTGATACTGCTCAATTCTTACTTTGCAGACTGCTAGATGCTTTTAAATACTTGATTTGACAGATTCCTGTCGCCCTTCCTATTTAGATAAACATTACCCTCAAAAAAGTCATCCCTAAAGATATCCAGTTCTGATATCTGGAGCCATTACATGTTGTCTTATATGGCATGTAAAACTCTGAAAATGTAATTAAGGATTGTGAGATACGGTACTTATTTGGGTGAGCTTAGGTATAGTAATGAGGAACCTTACCAGAAACAGTCAGGGGAGATTCAGCGAATGGGAGCAGCCAAAATGATGTCCAAGGCTAGATGCTGCTCTGCCCACTTTGAAGACAGACGAGGCCAAGAGCTGAGGGATGAGGGATGCAGCCCTAACTGCAGGATGGGTGAGTGAAAACAGATCCCTCGCCCTCAGAGGAGCACGGCATTTCTACAACTTGATAGAGTCTCCTGAAACCAGAATTAGGGCTCTGACCTCTGGAACTATGAAAATAAACATTCCTTCAAGCCACAGTGTTTGATCCAATGACACAGTAAGGACCTGAAAGAGCTGGGACTTGAACTCAGATCTTGGAATGAAAAATCTGGCCTTATTCCCAGAACTGTACTCTTTCCTGCTCTATAGAATAGAATGCAGTCATAGGCACCATTTAATTTTTACCCAGCCTCTGCCTTCCCACATTGACTCCCAAACACCACTGTGCAAAGTCCCAAGGATGAGAGAAAAGCCCGAAATGTTTCCATTTTAAAACAGGTGAATTTGATTCAGTTTCTAAGGTCTAATTTGGGCATCGTCAACACACTTTCTATTTTTTAATGCATCTTATATACATATTAAAAGAGAGAAAACACTATGCCAACAGGCTCATCTTCCTTTTGAACACACAAATACTTGAGTGGAACACAGAGTCTTGGAGAGGTTACTGTGTGGGAGACACTTGTGCTTAGCAAAGCATCTACCTTCCATCACCCCCGGGAAGCCAGGAAGCTTTCCTGTCTATGAAGAGACTATGACATACTCCAGCAACTTGCTGTGGTATTTCTTAGGCCTACTGTCACAAAGGACCATACACGATGTGGCCTAGAACAGCAGGAACTAAGTGACTCACTATGCTGGAGGCTGGATGTCTAGAAGAATCCAAGTATCAGGAAGCCAGGGCTTCCTCTGCAGCCTAGAGAGAAGACCTTCATTTTCCTGTTCCAGCCTACAGAGACCTGTAATGGTCCCTCACCATCCTCAGGGCTTCTTGGCTTGATCTCTGTTTTTTGCGGCCACATAACCATCTTCCCTCCTGAACGTCTCTGTGTTTCTTCTTAATTTCTTATACAGACATTAGTTAGATTTGAGGGAAGACCTACACTGACTCCAGCATCACTGCATCTTAATTTAACTAAATGCATCAGTGATAATCATTTCCAAATAAGGCCATAGTCTGGACTACTGATAGCTATGACTTCAGTGTATCTTTTAGGGAGAATTAATCCAATTTGTAACACTTGCCAAGGCCATTTAGCTAGTAAATGGCAGTGATGGACTCAAATATAGACCTGGCCCTTTTCCATTGTCCAACCTTGATGGAGTCTGTGTGCAAGTAAGTGGGTGTTTACCAAAATGAGAATGAAGTTCAGGGCTTTTCGATGCCTTCTTAAGTCTTCCTAGCAAGTTCCTGGCGCCAGGAAGTCTCCCAGGTACCTTTACTTGGGAGCTGTGCTTTGCTCCACTGAGCTCAAGTTGGAGGGAGCTCATGTTTGCAAGTCTTTTGTCCCTATTCCAAAAGGCTTAGCTACTTTATTTCCATTCTATTCGGCATGAAATTGCTCTCCAATGTGCAGACTAGGACGCTTTTTATTGGAATGAATTTGTTTCTACCTAAGAACAGTTGGGTCTCCTGGCCTTTTGGATCATCAGTTGAAAATTAACCATTCCTATCCTGGACATATTTTGAAATTTGGGAGCTGTTGGACTTTTTCTTCTTAATTTATAAGAGCCCAAACTATGTTATCCTTTAGGTGCCATGAGGAATATAATTTTTCTCTAATCTATCACTTGTCTTTTGGTATCACTTTTATACTCCCTTCTCATGTAAACACCACAATCCCCCTGTGGTCTGCACGCACTTTTTCTTCTTTGTTGCTACTGGACTTCATGTATTGCTTAGGAGGTTCTCTCTGCTCCCTAAGTGATATGCACACCCTCCTTAATCTTTCCTTTTACCCCATTCTGATTCCTAGAATAGCTTTTTCTCTTATGCATAAATGGAATATGCAAATGATTAAGAAGCTGATGACTCCACTAACCAGATTAATTGTGCTAAAGTCTGTTTATTAAACTCAAATTAATTGTAATAGTTTAGACTATTAACAGCCCTCTGTGATTTATGGCTTGCTTAGGGGAAGTGGAGTCGTAGTTTATATGACCCACCTCGAGAGATAAATTCTAGTTTCTGTGACTTTCCTGGGGAGGAAATGGGATGGAAAACGGGAAGACAAAAGGTCAGAGAGATTGCTTTTAGGCCTCACAATCTTTCAGTTCAAAGCATTCAGCAGCTTTTTATTTTTTTAGCCTGACTCCAGTAGAGGGTGAAAAATAAACCTGATGACTGTGTTAAAACTGGCATGTTGGTGAAATTCCGTGGAACTGTGAGAAATTAGGCACTAGGATTATTTTGAGGCCTGCCCTCTACATTCTGTGGCCAGTTATTACACCTTATTTAAGTTCCCTACAAATGAAAGATGGGCAGGGAGCTTGGTGGGCCTTTTTGGATTTAGAAAGTTGTATGAACCATATATGGGAACTCTGCTCCCTACTAGACAACTCAGAAGTCTTCCAGTTTGATTGGCATCAAAAGAAGACTTTGCAATGGGTTCATGTTGCCTTAAAAGCTATTCTGCCACAAAACCATTTAGTAGAGAAGACTGATGCTGTCATTTCCATTTGAAGCAGATGAAAACAATATCAGAGAGCCTGGGAAATTCAATAGAGAAATCAGAGATTTTGGTACACAAATGTGCTTTTATCATGGAGAAATAGGTAATGCTAAAAATCTCTGCCACCAGGTAATGAGAAAGACCAAATACCTGTCTACAAATAACAATGTAATTATGGCTACCTATCAAGATCTGGAAATTGTCAACTCTACTGGATAATAATGGTTGGCAGGTATAGCAATATTGATCATATGATGAAAATGGTCCATGATGGAGTAAGCTTAGGCTGGTCAAGAAATCACATGTAAATTATACAAACAAATAACCCTTGTTACCTGCTCCTGTTGTACCAGACCACCTCCTATGGCCTATAGTATCTCAAAGGGACCATCCCCCATTACCAGTGGTAAAGGATGAGAACACTAGTCCTGGTGCTCAAGTGGGCTGTCTCTGTTTGTCAGCATACTGATGGTGGTATGCAGCTCCACTCTATCTGACTCAGTAGGATCCGTGACAGGGGCAAGTATCTGAGCATATCAACTTTGAGAGACGGATCGCTACTGTTGTATGGAGGTTGGTGTGGCCTTAGAAAGGGTTGATGTGAATGGCTTAACTTAAAGGATGAGTGTCTAAAGAAACAAGACTGGAAGACTGGAAGCAAAGAACTCTACAGATAGTCATGTGTACAGACAGAATGAGTGGACCTAGAGAATATTGATCTGTCTGGCTCTACCATCCTCATTCCCAGGATGTCAACTTCTTTGACAGTTTCCTTTATCTTCAAAACATGCAACTCTGGTCTTGTTGGACTAAATGTGTCAGTTACTAAGAGAAGTGTATAAGGATATTTCTGCTAGATAAAATCTTAAAGATCTTATAAGCTTGATATTAGCTGCTGCCTGGTTCTGCTGGCTCTTCATGATAGTAGAAGGTTGGAATTGAAGTAGTTACTAGGTGTCACAGAGGTAATTAGCTACTTATCATGAGAGATGAGGATTCTGATTGGCATAAAAACAGAGAGAAGTGTGAAAATGAGCAAATCTACTGGAGCTGTCCATTCCATTGGTAAATACTAGAGTGGACATCAGCCATGATATAACAAAGGTATTATAAACAGGGGCTTCATGCCTTAAAGATCAAGCTCTGAGACAGCACTTTGCACAGCAACTGTGTCATCATATATATATATATATATATATATATATATATATGATATTTATAAATATATGATATATATAAATATATATATTTAACTCATCAGAATCCCAGCCAAGGCAGAAGAAAATAGAAAACCCTGCGGTTAAATCTGGTACAGGCAGAGCCTTCTTACTCTACCATAGGTCCCTCTGTCTGAGGACTCTTTCTGGCTACAGGAGTGTGCCAGGCTCAAGATCAGGTTTAAAGGGCAGGTAGTTATTTCCCCTATCATGTCCTATTCTCTGTAACCTCCCTCAGGAGGTCTTATGTAGAAGCCAGGGTCAAGAGCCCACCAGTTACACACCCTTCCATGCTTTCTGTTATTTTCCATTTCTACTCCCCAACTGTGCCCCCCACCCCACCGTGCTCCCACACAAATGGTATATAAAAGTTCCTCATCTATCTGTGTGTTTTTGTGGGAATCTCAGCTTGGATATGCAGTAGGCAATAAACATTAGTATTGTGCCTACACCTGTTATGGCATGCCTTTAACGTTTTCTTTTTGACTTTGAAAGACAGATTGATTACATTTCAGATGCCACCAGATTCCAAACAACAGTGAATACTGCCGGATCTGAAAGAATAAAAGAATGCAAGTTTTTTTTAAACAAATTAGATGAGATTTAATATAGATAAATATAAGATAACACATCTGGGAAAGTCATAATCAGCGTTAATTTAAAACAGGAGCCTGTAATTTGTAAAACAATCAAACCAACAGAAACCAACAGAAATAATAATGTGCAATAAATTATGAATGAAGAAATGCATGGTTTGTTAAACAGAGTCTGTGATTTTATAAAGCAGAGATGAAATGTGATTAGAAGTGTCATTCTAGGATCCTTACCAAGACAGAACTGGACACTAAGGTCCAGGCAATCATGTAGAGTGGACAAAGTTAGAATGGGGCATGGGCTTTGGCTCAGTCCATGGGAGAAATTCTGGGCTTATAGGGTTCTGTCTAACCCCAGATGTAGCTGGTTATTAGGCTGAGGAATCAACAGCAGACTCTCAGCCAGGCTGAGGGAAAGTACAATCAGCAGACACAAGGCATCACCAGTAATGAAAGTCTAGGATCTAAGTGATTCTGACCCCATTTCTTTGCATGTCTATGTCAGAGTAGAAATGAATTGCAGGATATGCTGATCTCCCTCTCTCCTAGGCCCTGCAGGTGGGTCAAGGTACAAGCCCTAATGGAGGCAACAGCTATGTGCCTGGGGTGGTAAAGGAAACTGGTCATGTCACACACTGACTTATGTCATCTGTGATTCTATTTAGCTGTAAATGAGAGGAAGCTGGACACAGCAGCTTATATAAGTGTATACGTTGTTTCTCTTATGAAGCAAGATAAGTAGGAGTTCTCTATTTCTGGCCTCAAATGAGCTGTTTGTTGACATCAGGATCAGGGAGTCTGAGTATATCTTCATCTTTTATGATCATAAGATGGCTGCCAAAATGCTGAGTGTTATGGGTCAGGAAGGAGGGGCACTAGGGGAAAAACAGGTGTCATGTTCATGTTTTGCTTTCATTAGATAGTAGAGCATACACTAAGCACAAGGACTTCCCCAGTTAAGCACAGAAGTACTCAGAAGAATGTGTGCAACCATCACTATGATCTGCCTATCTGATGTATGTTGCCCATTCTTTGATAATCAAAGCCCAGTTTTATTAGAAGCAAAACGATCAGCTCAATTGAACTGAAATCCTTGCTTTCCCAAAACTTCACTGCATCTAGGAGTAGCCAGGTCACAGATTTTGACCTGTGAAAATTCTTCTTAAAATTCTCCCCTCTGGTAATATTTTGTCCCTAATGAAATATGAACATGTAAGCACAGGGTACCACAGTCTTCTGTCCTCTTCTCCTTCTTTCTAACTTGGACAAAAGCATCATACCAAACATTGGCAGTCCCCTTGTGATAGAAGGAAGGTCTAAAAGTACACAGAACTCTCCATCATTTAGGGTTCACCTTCACTTGCCCTGTAACGCAAGCATTCCTGACCACCCACATGCAGACTTGACACATCTTTTCTTTGGTTCCTCTACTGTTTCCACCAGCGATCATTTAATTTATGTTGCAGTGTGTGCTTTGTATGCATATTTTCTTGTCCACTAAAATGAAAACAGCTCAGAGTTGGAGAGCTGGTTCAGTGGTTAAGACCACTTGTTGCTATGTCAGAAAACCTGGGTTCAATTTCCAGCACCCGTATTGTAGTTTACAACCATCTATAACTCTAGTTTCAGGAGATTCAGTGCGTTCTTCTGACCCCCAAGGACACCAGGTATGCACATGGTGCACATACATGCTTGCAGGCAAAAGACACACACACACACACACACACACACACACACACACACACACATACAATTAAAATGAATAAATATTTTTTTTTAAAAGGAAATCATGTTCTCATTCACATTCTTCTGTTATTTTTTAAGTATTTTATTTATTTTCACTTTATGTATATTGATGTTTTGCATGCATATATGTCTTAGGGTGTCAGATCCCCTCTAACAGGAGTTAGAGACAGTTGCAATGTCATGTGGGTGTTGGGAATTGAACCCTGGGTCCTCTGGAAGAGCAGCCAGTACTCATAACCACTGAGTCATCTTTCCAGCCCCCAAAATGAATACATCTTAAAAAGAAGCTTAAGCTATAATCAGCTCCTCAGGGTTAGTTGTGGTGCTAGGCAGAGAGTAGCTACTCAGTAAACATTTGCTAAATTCTTGCATAATGTCCCTAGAAGGTAGAAGCTCTCAGTCCTAAGCAGCCTTTTTCCTAATAGAACCCAGAGGATCAAGCGCCTTATGCAGAATCTGAGTTAGGAGACCCAGTTCTGCCACTATATGACTTGCGGCATTGGTCAAAGCATCTTAGCTCTCCTTGGGCTCCAAATTTCATCCAAGCAATGAGAGTGATGGGATGTGATCATTTGAAGGACCTTTTCACTCATAGCTAATACACTGACCTCTGATTTCTCTTGTGACTTCTCTTATTTTAGGGAGTGTCTTGGTCAGTGTTTTATTGCTGTGATGAGACACCATGACCATGATAATTTTTATAAATGAGAGCATTTAATTAGGGCTTACTCACAGTTTCAGAGGTTTAGTCCTCTGTCATCATGGGAGAGACCGTGATGGCAGGTAGACATGGATCTGGAGAAGTAGCTGAGAGTTTTACATCCAGATCTGCAGGCACCGGGAAGAGAGAGAGAGACACTGGAACTGGCTTGGGTTCAAAAAACCGCAAAGCCTGCCCCCAGTGACATACTTCCTCCAACAAGGCCAAATCTCCTAATCTTTTCAAATAGTGGCACTCCCTGGTGAGCAAGTATTTAAATCTATGAGTTTATGGGGGTCATTCTTATTCAAACCATGACATGTAGTTTTTAGAAGTTTTCAATTATGACCCTCCAGAAATATTGAAATTTACATCACAACTCATGGTGTGTCTAATTTTGGAATTATCTTTGAATTTTATTTTAAAAAATTCTTTTAGATGCATTTCATGTGTAGAGTGTTTGCCTGCCTGTATGTATGTGTGCTGTCCATGTGCTTGGTGCCTGCAGAGGTCAGAAGAGGGTGGTACATCGCCTGAAACTGGAGTTACATTATGGCTGTAAGTCACCACATAAGTGCTGGGAATTGAACCTATGTCCCCTGCAAGAGGCTTAACAAATGCTCTTAGCACTGAGCCACGCATCTCTCCAGGCGTGGCTTTTCCTTTTTCATCTTTTCATTTTTAAGGTTAACAGTTTTTTTCACTCCTCTATTATTGGATGGTTACCTGAACTTGGGTGCCTTGTCCCACGAAATCTCCGATGGGAAAATATTTAGTGGTGATGATATTAATGATAATATGACATATTACTAATAAATTGTAAAATAATTATTGTAATGTAACCATTTGCAATAATGTGATAAAATAATAAACGCAGCATATGTATAGCTCTTTAATACTCACTGCATATCTCATTTATTTATTGATTGGTTCTCTAATGAGAATAAATCTATTTTTATATCAGAAATTGAGCTCAGAAAGCAATTAATATGCCAGAGACCCTTTTGTAAGCCAGTGGCAGAGCCAAGACTCAAACCACAAATTTAAATTCCTTGTTCAGACCTTTTCCTCCTCTTAAATGTGAATTGAGATGCAGAAAATTTAGATGAATCACGTCCATGACTCCTGCTACAGTGTCTCCTCTGCAGCATCTACTCTGACTCTGCTAATTCCATTGTCAGCTCTGGATGTCAGAAGGGAGACCTGGAAACTCACAAGACAGGCACAGACCTATTCCAGATGACTACAGAGGCTTGTGAAGACCTCATCAGGAAGATCCTGCCCCTTCTTAACAAAGAATCACTGAATGAATTGCTTGACTTCCCATCAGCTCACTGAGAACAATTTAATCAGTTTAACCACTTCCGAGCTTGTGAAAGGTTGTTGTGAAACCCCTTAAGCAAGTTGAAGCCGTGGAGTTTTGCACGGCCCTGTCCTCTGCCAGGGATGTCTGCTTTTCATCTTGGCACAGAGTCGTCGTCTCTGAGATCCCATTCACATGTCTCCTCCTGTCCTTTCAGTTCTGCTTAATGTTATTCTCACTTTTACTTCAGCTCTTTCCATGTCCCAAATATTTGCTTCGCATACATAACAGAGCATCTGCCATGTAGTGGGTGGTCATTAATTCCTTTACAAAACAATCATATGATAGGCTGAAAGTTTTAGGTGGTTCAGAGCAGTTATTATGTAGCCAGTAACTGTGGAGACTGGTGGGGGAAATCTCCTTATGGTTTAGTGACTATTCATGGGGGCATATTAGACCGTGGCATCTGTAGGACATATTTCTCTTCTCTACCTTTCATTGTCTTAGGAATGAGCTGTGCCTGCAAAAGTGACTATAGCACTGGCTTGGATTCAGGTGGCCTAGCGATGGTGTGATGTCAGTGAGGTCAACGTCCAGGAGAGAAAGGGCAGCGCTTTGAGATCATGGTGATGAAGTCAAACAAAGTATGGAAATCATCACTCCATGTCCCCAGGGGCCAGAGATAGATGAATAGAGAATGGGGGAATCTCTAGGAGATACTCTGGGATGCAGAGACATTGTGGGGACTTGGAGTCATAATAACCTGGGCCAGGGCTGATTTATTCTCTTCCTTCCTTCCTGCTATGCTCCTCCAATGTCCACTGAGCTTCTACTGGGTGGTGGTTTAAAAATATCAATCCTGGGACTGGAGAGGTGATTCAGGGATTAAGAGAACTTGCTGTTTTGCAGAGGACTCAGGTTTTAGTTCCCAGCAGCTCCATGGCATCTCACAGCTGACTTTAATGCCACTTTCCAGTGATCCAATGTCCTTGTCTGGCCTCTGTGTGTACTGTACACTTGTGGTCCATACATATACAACCAAAACACTTATGCACATAAAATAAAAAAAATGAACAAATATTTCAAAAGTCAAAATAAAGACCAATCTCTCCTCTTCATGGATCTTGTCTCCTAATAGAATAACAAATCCCTAAAGAAGCAAGTACGATGATCACAAGGAACAGATCCTGTTAGATGGGTTTGTTCATGGTCTGGTTCTTGATGTGACAATATTGAGAGATGTGGCCTCCAAAGCTTGGACATTTTAACTTCAAAAAGCATAAACAAAATAAACATTTTTTCTTAAAAAAAGTACCTAGTCTCATATTTTGTGATAGCAACATGAGCCGACTAATACAGATAATTACTATTTAGAAAGTAAAACTGGGCAATTGAATAGAAAGGGTAGGGCAAATGAAACATCTTTATTTAGTGGGATGCTCGATAAAGGCCTTTCAGAGGAGGTGACCTATGAACTCAGACTTGAATGAGGTTTTGAGGTGACAGTGCTGATTATATTTTAAACCTAAAATATGATAGTCGAGAAAATGAGAAACCTTAAACTAGGATCCAACTTTGGTTTTGGTAAGGACAGGGGCCCACTAATCCTGCCAGCTGAGAACCAGAGTGTTCCCTTGCTCGTCCATTACCATGCTTCACAGCCAGGCATGCCAAGAGCTGCTTAGCTTTAATTGCTTAGATTATGGAACAACCTACAAGGTACAGAGAAGGATCAACAAAACCTCCACCTTGACATTTGTTTCATACACCACTAAAAAGTAAAACATAAAATGGAAATGCATCCATCCAGTTCTCTTTCTTCCACGAGGTAATTAGGATAAAGAAATTCACATTATATCAAATTATATGGAGAACGCACGTGCGTGTGTGCATGTGTGTGTGTGTATGTGTGTGTCCCCACCTGCCTGTGCATGCCCGTGCAGAAGTTGTTGTCAGGTGTCTTCCTTTATCACTCTCCACCTTATATATTGAAGCAAGTTCTCTGATTTGAACCCAGAGTTCTTCAATTCAGGTAGTTTAGCTAGCTGGTTTGCCTCAGGAATCTCCCACCTCTGCCTTCCAAACACTGGGATTATATCTGATTCACCATTCTTGTTTGGTGTTTACAAGGACTCTGGGATCTACATTCTGGTTCTCACATTTGTACCGCAAATACTTTCTATTGAGGTATCTCTTCAGCCTTGAAAATATGCACATAGACATTTAATACAAATATGTGGTTTTAGAATATATATATACACATATATATATGTATATATATATTGTGACATTATATATAAATGTTTATATACTCAGGTGTATTTTTCATTTTGAGTCTTGCTGCTGTGTGCTTTTTTAAGTATTAGGTCTGTACATATGTGTCTTGTTCATAAATTTAACTGCTAATTATCACATCTCAAAATTGTATAAGATTTTATCCATTTCTCTATTAATGACAAACTTCTTAGCTTTCTTTCCTGTCACTATGATAAAAAAATGACAAAAGCAACTTATAGGAGAAAGGGTTCATTCTGGCTTGTGGTTTTAGAGGGATACCATCTATTATGTCCAGAAAGACATGGTAGCAAGTGGGAATCTGGCTGGTCACATTGCAGCTGCACTCAGGAAGCAGAGAGTGAACAGGAAGTAGGGACAGGCTATAAAGTTCAAGGTATGACTCTAGGGACCTGTCTCACTTCTTCTGGCTACGTTCTAACTCCTTAAAGTTCTGTAACCTTTCCAAAGAGTTCAAATAAGTCTATGGGAGATATTTCATATCCAAACTGTACCAGATAGGCATTTCCTTTCCCCACTTCCTTTCTATTTTCCTGCCTATTTACTTTTCTTTCTCCAATGTTTCCCTTTTTGTCACTTGTTACAAGTGATTCTGGCTTTACCCTGGAGCATGACAACTTGTGCACACTTCGTTGTCTCCCCAGAGAACTGTTAGCAAGTTAGTTGCAAAATGGAGCAGCACACTAAGCCTACAAGGCTGCCAGGTATATCTTATTGCTTTTCTGAGTGGTTTTCCTTGTTTACACCCCACAGTGATAGATGCGAGTTCCAGGCTCCTCACAGTCTCATAAACATTAGCTCTTTACTAGCCACCAAGCAAGAAAGATACATCCTTGTTGCTTAAATTATATTTCTTTGATTTGTGTGTGGGGGTGAACCTCTTTTCAGGTGTTCATTTGGCTCTATTGCCCTGGCTAGGTTTTTATTACATTCAGCCAAATGTCAGCCCTAGTGGGTTTTCATTTGTGACCTCTGTTATCCAGCTTGCCAGGGTCTACAGTGGCAGCTTATAAACAGGGAGAGGGCAAAGAAGATTTAAAGGGATTTTACAATTCAATTTTGCTTGTGCTTAACTGTTCAAGCCCAAACCTAAGCAACTATATTTTTCCAAGTTGATTCTGTTTTGTTTCTACCACATGGCTTCTCCTGACTGGGTCCCTCCATGTCATGTCCTTGAAGGAACTTCTAAACTTGGGAAAGTTAATCCGGACTTGACAGAAACCTTTTTGTAGGTCAGTTCTGTATATATTTTCAAATATGTCTTATGAACCACACAGTGTTCCCCAGCACAGAGGACTTATCCCCTTTCAGGACCAAGTAGCACAGCTACTAAAGCAAAGAACAGATGCAATATGACTACCCTTCTCTCCCGAGGATCCTGGTACCTCAAGAATGACAGTATCTTCCAGCCAGACATGGCCGTACAGCAACTCCAAATAAGTCATCAGAAGAGTTCCTGGTCTCTGCAGCCTTATATCCACAGCACCTGGCTATGATGTCCTTCCACAGGACCCTCACCCCCACCCCAGCTCAGTGCTTGTCTGGGCATCATCAGGAGAGCTCCTGCCACCAACCTCAACCACACTTGGATTTAAGAAAAAAACAAAACAAAACAAAACACCACAGATGGTATTGTGGTTCCAGGCTAATTGCAGCATATTTATCTGATAAGTAATTCTCATTACATACTCGTCAAACGATTATGGAAACAAGTGGTGGCTCCATCCTTGTGCCTGTCAGGTCTGGTTAATAAAAAACAGAAAAAAAATTAAAGAGAGGAAAATTGCTAGGCTAAGAGTGGTCTTGGGACCAGGAGGCAGAATGTAAAAAGAAAAAAGCACTTTTAGGCAATTAACAAGGATGGCTCAGACCCAGCTGGCTGTGCTTCCTCCGAGGAAGTTCTGTTTCCTCTTATGACCCCCAGCCCCTGGCCTCAGATGGAAGATCTGCAGAGTCACCCAGCCTGGCTCTGCCCTTTGTTCCCTTGCTCTTGGCTCTCTGACCAAGTAAATTCTCCAAGAGGGTCTTTGTCCTTGCACTTGGAGATATTTCTCATGTTCTTGTGTAGATCCTTGGATCTAAGTCGACATAGAGGCCAAGGATGTAGGATGAAAATACACTATTGTAGGTTCAATCACAGGTCCAATTTTGGGACAACCATCTACTAGTCACTGCCTGACCCTGACGACTGGACCCTTCTGAATCCCAGATCAAGCAACAATGGGCAGCACAGCACTGCTACCCACACAGGTCCTGGGACTTCCAGAGCGATGCTATGTTGCATGCAGAACCTTTTTCACAGTGGGCTCCACACAAACTTTCTGTCAAGGTCACAATTCTTGAGCCATTTACTCCTCACTTGCTTGCCACTTCCCCGCCCCCCCCCGACTTTGTTGGCTGGTAAACCCCACAAGCTCAAAAACGCTTGGCTTCCAGAAGTCCCTAACATCATTTCAATTGAGGTTGATTGGGGAAATCAATGCAAATCAACAGTGAGGCCTACAGTCACCACAGATCAGAAGGCCAGCACAGTGGGTAGGCAGTGATTCACAAGGAGAGAGAATGTGGGACAGCAGAAGGTCGAGCAGTTTGTAAACTTATATAAAATATTATCATATTTTTGTGTGTGGTATATATGTGTGGCCATGTTAGTGGGTATGTGGCTGTGGATATGAAGATGTACATGGAGACCAGAGGTTAATGCTGGGAGCCTTTCTCAATCATTCCCAACCCTATGTTATGAGACGGGGTCTCTCATTAAACTTGGAACTTACCTTTTCAGTTAGACTGTCTAGCCAGTAAGTACTAGGGAACTGTCTTCACATCCCTGGTGTTGGGATTATAGATGTGGGCTACCATACCTCATTCTTAAGGGGATGATGGAGACCCAAAATCAGGTACTCATGCTTGCATGGCAAGCGCTTTATTGACTGAGTCAACTTTAGGGCGACTAACATATTATTTTATATGTAGAAAACTAATATAAGTAGTGGGGCATTACAAGCCACAGTAAAGAACACATCTGGATAGTCTTTGCAACTGGCAGGGCAAAGACTAAAAAATATAATAGATTCTCCTTTATTTGTCTACTTTGCATTTGAAGAAATAGTAGGTGTGACTGGACAGTACCCGAAGGGTGGGGAGGCTATTGGTTCTAAAGTTCACGTGTTCATTTATTTAATCATTCACCAGCAACTACTTTGGATCCTCATAAAGACCATTCTACAGGAACCAAGGCCATGGCTATAGAATCTGAGAACCCACTCAAAAAGGAGGCCACACCATCCAAACACAATAGAATTTGATGAGCTGAGTTTGTCCACTGGTGAAGGTGAAGAGCATAGGGTTAGAGACTCTATGTTCAGCACAGAAACAAGTGGTGTGACTGGGTAGCCATTCCCCCTGAAGCATCATTTCACCCACAGTGTCCCATCTGCATGCTGGCTTTGGTGCAGATTTAAGCTGGAAGGCCTGTGAGAACTGGGGTCATTCCTGCACCCTCACTGGGTTACAGAAGGCTGACTCTGAAGGTGCCAGACAACTGACGACAGATAAGAGGACCTGGATCCTGCCTAAGCAGCTTTTATGACAACTAGTAAAGAAGAGAGACTGACCCTCAGGGACAGCCCAACATGACTTTCATGACAGACTTCATCCTTGAAGAACCAGTGATGCTATTTCCATTTTTCCTATTACTTTTATTTTAATACTTTCCATCCCACCCTAGTCTAGTCTAAAAGGACCAGAGGCATCAAATCTGTCTAGTGTTGTATCATTGCAGTAAACCAGATGAAGAGAGCTGAGTTTGGGGTGCCACTAAAAATGTAGGCAGACAATTCAATATGGGGCCCTCTGCAAACCACCTATATATCCCAACCCGTGTCACTACCTTCCTCCAGCCCCTCATGGAGAGCCATAGCTTTGAGCTTGGATGCTTTTTTATTCCCCCTTTTCCTCCTCTTCTTTCCACACACTTTCTCTATCCCATCCCAGCCACAGTCTCTTCCTGTGATCTGGAAGTTTTATCTGGTTAGATGACTCTGGAATCATAATATTTGTCCTGGGTTTCATGTTCTTCCTGGCTCTGTGAGTAAGGCCCCCGTTCCACATCTGAGCATTTCTCCAGGCAGGTAACTATCCTCTAATCCAAAGGAAGCTTTAAAGTCAACTCCAGGATGCTTCAGCTTTATAAATGGATTGATCCCTTGTGAATGCATTTGTTAATGTATTCACTCATTAACCATTTTTAATGCTATTGTTATTATTTTCCAGATTGGAGCTGAGTGTTACAAAAGAGAAGTCTTGCTAATAATTAGGGGACTAAAGTTCCTGAACATGCAAACAGATCACAGTGAGTGTAAGACAGACACATTAGGAACCAGAGTCCATGCAATCATAAATTTCCAGAGTCACCCATAGGTGTCTTCTTTAACTCATCCAAGTGATTGAGTTAGTGCCCTGATTGAAGTCATACAGAAGGAAGCAGTACCTGATCTTTGGCAAGGTTAAGTGAGTGTTCAAGGAGCAACAGTCAGTCATATAGGATCAGAGATGGCAATTAAATGTGAGTCCTTAGAGCCTTCCTCCTGTGCTATTTTCTCATTAAAGGAGATGTCTACCATTAAAAAAGCAAGAGCCACCCATAGGTTAGCAGCAATTCTTGTGTGAAATAGGCAAAGCCACACAGACATTAAAGTGAATATCTTTTCTTCACACTGGGGTGGGGGGGGGCCTTGCTTTTGCATTAGGCAGAGTTCAGAGTAAACTGATGCTTGTAATCCTCCAACAGTTTCTCAGCCTTGTGTATTGATCTGACTGACAAGTCTCCAGAATCCTTTGCTTCCCAAGGGCTCAAGCCCTTGTTCTGATCATATCAATAAATGAAGAAGCTTCACAACCCTCAAGTCACAAACAGAACAAGGAACGCAGAGGCACTGGAACATCAAGAAAAAGAGGTTGGGCAGGGGGTCCTGAGGATGGAGTGAGGTCTGGTGCCACCCAAAAGGAACTGGGGCCCAGTGAGCTAGCTCTGTTTCCTTCTTGCAGCTGCCAATGGGAAGTGGCAGCTTTGAAAAACTGATTCCAGGCTTCTTGGATTCCTGACAACCAGGTGTGGTAGGTCCTAAGGTCTAACTGTCCTATTTAAGAAGGATCCCTCCCCATTTTGGGACCCCAGCAATGTCAAGGATCCAAGATGACTTCTGAATCCTGGACTCCATTCTTGTACATAGCCTTGTATACAGTTCAGCCTTAAAACCCGTCTCTGTGCGCCTGTCCCCACTGACCTACCCTTACTGCATTCGAAGCCAGAGCCATGGGTCTGTGAGGTCTGGTGAAGAAACAGATGAGAGGAAGAAGTAGTGTTCAAGACAGTTAACCTCAGTCCCAAGAATCCAGCTGATTTTCTGGGTCCTGCTCAAAGTCCTTGTTCCTGGCTTGAAGGCAAAAAGCTGTTTTTTATAATTAGGGGAAGGCAAGAAACCCCAGGCTTTTTATATATCAAGCATTGTACTGGGTCTCACCAGTGAGTCTGCAGGTTCCTGATGCAGAGAGACTCAAAGCCAGCCCTTACTGTACCATGTAATGATGAGAAAAGGAAAGAATGGCAATACAGTCTGTCTTTTTTCAAGTGCCCATCCAATCCCCTCTCACCTCTCGTCTTGGACCCTTCAAAACGTGATCCCAACTCTGGAAAGCTAGCCACTGGTATTCTTTTCCCATATCAGTGCATAACACCCAGTGTGCTCTATTGCCTGGGCAAGGTGGCAGTGCTTGGCTGCCGGATCCTGCACTGTTAATGGATCTGCGGCTTTGATGTCCACGGGCAGAGGAGCTAGCAAGCTAGCGGACAGGCCCGACTGCGGCTGCCCCACGGTGATTGCATTGCATTTGTTTTTAGTCTTAGTTTCCTCATGAACATTCATGTGGTGGGTAACCTTTTCTGTGTTTACTTTTGAGATTATAATTTAATTACAGCACTCCTCCCTCCCCTTTCCTACCCCCAAGCCATCCCATATACCCCTCTCCCTTCTCCCTTCTAATTCATGGCCTCGGCTTTCATCAATTGTTATTGCATGCACATATGTATTTGTACATGGATAAATATTTCCAAATATAACCTGTTGAGCCCATGTGATACTGCTTGTATGTTTGTTTTTAGGGCTCTTTGGCACTGGAAAACTAGTCACTGTGTTCTTCCCTGGGAAGGACCACCTCTTTGACTCCCAGCTTTCTTCATTTCCCTATAGTTCTTTGTGTAGGGCCGGGACCTTGTGGGTTCATCCCTATCCAGTTTGGCATGCTCATTGGTGTCAACCTTGTTGAGCGCATGCTTGGGTAGTCATGTGGCTGAGACTTTACCGGTTATCTTGATTGTCAATTAGATGGAATCTGAAATCAACTAAGACACATAGCTCTGGCAAGGTCTCAGAGGGCATTTCCATGAAGGATTAACTTAGAGAAGTTCCTCCCCCGGTCCAGGGATGACTCCAGACATCATGGATGTGTATCACCTCATTTAATCCTCTAGTACACACTGTCAGGTGAGAACAGCAAGTTCCTTTACAGTTGAGGGAGTGCAAGTTGAGGCTGGAGTGATGGCTCATTGAATTACCTCGTTTAGAAGGTAATTCAGGGCAGCTTTCCTAGGACCAGACCTGGACAGAGGATGAGTAAGAGTGATACATTAGAAGAGAAACACTGTGAATGGGAAAGTGAGACAAAGGGACAGAGACAATAAAGAAATGGTCAATGAGCAACTTCAGACCAAATCCCAAGGAAAGGAGACTGAATCTTAATCCACAGGGAAGTCTCAAAACTTCAAATTTCATGGGCGAGGGAGCTGCAACATTCATTCTTTCCCAGCATAACTCCTTGATCGAGGGTTGTGCCTGGCAAAGGCCTCAATATATGGGGCTGTCCCTGATGATAGCTCACCAGCAGAGGCCATGGGTGGTATGCAGGGGTGAGAGTGGGGTTTGGCTGTTAAGAGTGAGGTTCAAAATAGAGAGACAGCAAGGCAAATATAACAAAGGGATTAGATCTAAGATAGTGAGCTATGACCACAGTACTAAGAGAATCTACTAGAGGTCGGTGAATAAACAAAGCCTCCTCAGAGGAGGTGGCTTTTAAGAGGAGGAACAGCAGAGTAAACCAGGCACGTGAAGGTACGTAAAACACCAGGAATCACCATAGTAAGTTCCTTTTTAGCCTTCTTGTTTTCTAATGCTAAAAGGGGTGGGGGGAAGTGATCTCAAACAGACGGAGCAGCTTGCACAGGGTCACACACCAGGTCACAGAGAGCTCAGGGCAGACCTCAGTTCTGACACGCATGGCCAGGTGAAGGGTACAACACGCAGGAAAGACCCCTTTGTTAGGCAGGCGCTGGAGAGCGGGAGAGACAGCTCAGGAAAGGCAGTGAAAGAGGACATATCCCCAGCTCTCTGCCCGCTGCACGCCCCACCCCCACCATACTTGCATGTTATTTCTTAGAGCAGAAGAGCCTCTCAAGTACACGGATACGACTGAGGAGACACAGTTATAAATAAAGTGACAGATACCATGGCAACAGGGGAAGCAAAATGAAATGCATCATCTTATTGTAAAGGGCAAAACCTACTCTATATATACATCAGTGAGCGTCTCCGTCCTCTTTCCAGCACTTTCTTGCACGAACACTTCAGACTTCACATGAAGCCGGTCTGCCTCCTCACCAGCAGTGATTCAGTCACAGATTATATATGTATTTTTGTACATGTCTCTGGATCTCTGTATGCTTGTGTGTTCAGTTATATAAAATGTGGCTGTGTCTCTGTCTATGAAGAAGCATACTGGGGTAGATATAAACATCTTGTAGCTGTAAAATAGTAAAATGCATGGATGTAGGACCTATGGCAGATTATAATTTTCAAGGGTAGCAACAGTGGTACTTTATATCTCCTTGCTTGCCTACAAGGAGACCTTGACGCCTTTGTCCTTGGCCAGGCAGTCTGGAAGAATTCATTATTGCGTCATCCAAGTAGGTGGTCAGTGTGGCCTTGTGTGGTTTATGTGGTCTTATTAAAGACCAGACATCTTCCTCTGGTTCCTCATTCACTCCACAGGAAGCCAGTCCTATACAGAAAGACCAGTGGTTCCAAGGTTACCCTCCTGGAAGACCACACACTGCTACTCTAACCCAGAGGATAGGCTGAGCTTAGCCCTCACAATCTAGATGCTTCAGGAGCAAGTGCACTAAATTACTTCAGGGGATGCCTCAGAGAACAAAGGATCAGCCACACCCTGCCCAAAATTTTGGGCCCATTGAATTTGTGAGTTGTAATAAATGGTTGTTTCTTGAAGCCGCTAACTTTAGGGAAGTTGCTTGTACTGCCCTAGATGACAGAAACACCCCATTTTGCTGAAAAATGCCATTTTCAACTGCCCAGCATGTGTCTGATGCTTGACTGAGACTGCATATGTATCACCTCATTTAATGCTCCAGTCCACACCATCAGGGAAGAACAAGTCTGTTTTCAGATGAGAAAGTGGAAGTTGAGGGCTGGAGTGATGACTCATTGGTTAAAGTTCTCACCATTCAAGCACGAGGATTGGAGTTCAGATCCCCGGAACCCACATAAATGCCAGCTTGGCATGATGGCCTCCTTGTAATTCTTGCCTTGAAAGGTTATAGAGCAAGCTGGATATTGAGGCTGGACCTGTCGGGGAACTCCAGGTTTGACAGAGACGCTCTGCATCAGTGAAACAAGGGGAAGAGCCATTGAGATGCAGACATGAAACTTGGACCCACACCTGCATGCTCACACAGGAATACATGCACTCCTGCACATGTGTCTATATAATGCTAACATGCATAGTACACACATGAAAATTTAAAAAGAAAAAAAAAAACCCAGAAAAATAATTAAATGTAAAACAGAAAATAGGAGTTGAAGTGGCCCAGAAACTTACACAAGGTGACAGACCTGGAAGTGAGATCTGGTTCCCTGGGTCCCCTCCTCCTAACCACATTGCTTAAGATCAGATTGCTGTATCCTCTTTGCTTTGCCCTATGCAGCCCCTCCCTCCCTCCTCTCTTTCTTGTATTTATTTTTCAGAGAAATGGATGCTACTACGCATACTCTCCTGTAACTTGCCACTGTCAGCTAATAGATTTCCGAGCTAATTCACACAGATCTGTGTTACTGTTGTAAATGGCACAGGGTAGCACTTCGGATAGATTTACTCTAATGCATTAACCAGTCCTCCTGAGGAGGGATATTTGGGTTGTTTAAATCATTATTTTCGCTCCTACAAATAATGTTTTAGGAAACGACCTTGCACGTGCGTCTCTATGCCCCAGTATAATTATTTTCCTAGAACCACTTGCTGCACATCAATAAATTGAGCTCTGAGAAGGCTTCGCTCGAATTCCTCTGACCATATATGGGCTGGTGTTTAGTCACCACATGAGGGATTCTCCACTGATTTTTATTTCTGACAGTGGCATTATTTTTTTCTTTCTGTTTGTTGAAGTCTGATGAAGGTTGGTTTGGAGGTGAGAATGTAGAGTTTCCTTCCCTCATAAAATGATAAAAAGGTGTTTTGAGAAATACCCTTGAGAGGTTGGAGGTATGAATCCCTGTGTTTGATTGTTCTGAGATTGAGCCTATGGTGACATCTGCCATGATTGTGACCACAGATAGGTCACGTGACTTGTCTGAGCCAATTTCTTCATCCCAGAACTCTCCTTAGGATTCATATCAATAGTACAGGCTAAGCCAGAGTCTCTGAGCATGACAGATAGCCAAATCACGACAAAATATCATTTGGGGTAAGGAGAACACGTCTCAGTGTATCTGACCACAGAGTTTCTAAAGTCCTGGGAGAAAAAAAAAGCAGAATGTGGGTGTGAGAGCAGGTGGCTCAAACAACACCAGCCTCATCCTCCGGGACTCACATCCCACAAATTCTTCTGTTATCCCTAAGACTCACCGAGCATAATCCGTAGCACCAAGTTACTTAACAACTGTCCTCAAACTGAGAAAACTTTTAAAACATTTTAATTTTTCAATTGTTACAGTTTGAAAGTGAGATGTCTCTCCTAAGCCTGTGTGTTTGAACACTCGCTCCTTGGCTGGTGGCATTGTCTAGGAATCAGGGGTTGGCTGGCGGGGGGCAGTGCGGTCTCTGTGGTTGTAGTCAATCTCTGATTCTTTTCCCATTCTGTTCTTCCTAGTCCAGCTGCAATGTTAGCATCAGCTCAGAGACAGGAGCCTCCTAACCTAGCTTTTCCAACCATTAGGGACTGACATTCTCTGAAACCATGAGCCAAAATGAAATCTTTCTCCCCTCAATTGCTTCTGTTGAGCATTTTGTTGCAGCAACAAGGAAAGTAACTGATATGAATCTAGGAAGAAAGGATCAGAGGATGGAGATTATCCATGTGAGCATGCCTGGACTTCCTATATACATTCTGTTGTCGGAACTTGGTCATCCATACTGCAGGAACAGCAGTTACCTAGCAAGCGCCCCTCCCCTCCTTCTCAGAGTAACATGTCCCACACCTCTGCCCATTGTCCTCGACAAGATAAATCTATCTACCCACCTGAGAGGAGAGCAGCAGGCAATGAAACTTTGAGCAGAGGAGGCAAGGGAGAGAGACAGAGACAAAGATAGAGACACAGAGAGAGACAAAGAGAAAGAGAGAGACAGTTAGAGACAGAAAGACAGAGGCACACAGAGAGACAGAGAGTGACAGAGATGCAGAGAGACAAAGACAGAGAGTCAGAGAGACAGAGATTTATTGCTTCACTCACTGGGGCCTCATTTCCTTTGAATCAACTTGGATCTTTAGCTAGGGGTACAGCACTCACTTTAGAGACCTAGAAATGGCACAGGTCTTCCTGGTATGTCTCCTTTCTTCCTACTGGAACTTCTTCCAGAAGGTTAGCCTTCATCATAAAAGACTGCAATATAAGGTTTCCTGAACCCTAGGCTAAGGAAGCTCTATCCTATTATTCACTCCAGAGCCTTTAGTAAGCCAAGCTTGTTGTTCAATAGAATCTCTAGATACTCTGCACAGAGTCACAAAAAGACCCTTAATGGAAGGTGATTCAGACGCCTCAGCCCCCTGACATCTGCCATGCTGAACTTGCTCCTGGGTGAACAGCTTTCTGCTGGTATGGATGGGTACAGCTTCTTCAAGAACTCCTCATTGATTGAAAACTGGGATCTGATTTCTAATTCAAGTGAGATAATCACTACCATCAAATTATACAGGAGAATCCCACGGTATCTTAGGGAAGAGAACAAATCCTGGTTGCAATTGCCAGGTGGGTTATTCTAGGTTTCCAGATTCATTGGCTAAGAGTAAAGAATACATATGTCAGGTCAATTTGGTTCCATGTGAACCATACCTCCCCATGTACTCTGCTTTTTGATGGTAGATATTGGGATACTTCTGTCTGACTGATAAAATGCATGACCAAAAGCAACTTTAAAAAAGAGTTTAGTTTTGGCTTATGATTCCAGAGGGATGGCTCGAATCTATAATAATTAGCAAGGTATGGCAACAGGTAGGCATGGAGACAGGAGCAGGGAGTTACAGCCACATACAGGAAACCTCAAGAGGGAACACAGAAAGTATGATGGTACTACAACCTTACAAAACCCACCCCAGTGGAGTACTTCCTCCAACAAGGCTCCACTTCCTAGAGGTTCTATAATCTTCCTCCAAACAGCCTCACTAACTGGGGAGTGAGCTTATGGGGATATTTTCCATTCAAACCACAGTATTTACCTTCTTTATGTTCATAACTTCTAGAAGTTCTAGGGTGACTCTGTCATTAGCTTTCTTCTTAAACATTATTTCCCCTTTATACTCTTGGTGGAGCCTCTTGTTTATTTTTTCTTTTCATTCAGTTTTACTGATAAGAGAATTTTGTTTTCAAGAACTTTCTAGATTTTTCACTAGTGATGCAGCAAAACAGATGGAGTTAAGAAAAAGTGGGGCTCCCAGAACCATCCACAGTTCAAGCTGATCTTGGACATGTGTCCTTCTGAACTGAACACAGGAATAGGAATGGTTTTCTAGCAGGCCAGTGTTGGCATGCCGTGATATCACCTTAGGGTTCCTCTATAATGACCATGCTTTTCCTGGATCCTAACCCCTAACTTGGATGGGCATTTTATTTGATACAGCCTCTCCTGTGTAACCATTTGATTCAATTGCCTTAGAGTCTAAGAAAGGGCTATTATCCTGCCCTAAATAATGTCTCTATGCACAGTTTTGAGAATAAGCATCAAAAGGCTTTTCTGGTCAGAGACTAACTTTCAGAACATCATCATGGTCTGCTTGTTCAGCCCCTGAGTCTTTCACTCTGTAAAAGACTTATTTTGTTCTTGCTGCTTTACATGATTTTTGCTCCACTCCCTCTATCATCGAGAATGTTAGGCCCAAATGCATGTCTGTTTCCTCTGCACATCTGTTTTTCTTATCTTCTAGGAATGATGTTATATGTCATATATTCGTTTATGCATTTTTCTCTTATGCCAGAAGGTTTACAATCCATGTCAAAGGCACCTGCTTTTTTCTAAGGCTTAGCTACCCTGAGATCTCCCATCTCTATTTCCTGCTTTGATATCAAATATGAGATTTTAAAAAATCAACCAGTTGAATTGATCCACAGTTTTAGACAAAATCCGATACATTATTATTACTTATTTTCCAACTTAACCTGAGAAATCAACATTAACCCTATGGCATAGATGATCATATCCTATCTGTCTCTATCTATCTATCTATCTATCTATCTATCTATCTATCTATCTATCTATCATCTATTATCTATCTATATAACTATCATCTTCATCACCATCTATCATATATCTATCATCTACCTACCTATTCATTCTCTATCTTTATATATCTCTTTCTCCCTTTTCTCTTCATGATCCTTGTTAGTGGATAGAACAAAATCTGGGTCTCTTAAATATAAACGGTGGCTTAGGATAAGGTATCAGTGTTAATTAGTCTAAGGATGTAGATGCATCTGGTCCCTTCCACTAGCTTTTGGCTTCAAAACACAACTCTTCTACATTAGTGCCTCTGTAGCTCATGTGGAATTTAGTCATTTTTCCAATTTTAAGTCCTGGCTTACTATCCTTACTGAGAAACACAGTAAAAGAATCAAAATGATTATTCCTCCTACCACTGGCTTAAAAGCCCATAAATGGAAGCAGTGCCTGTCTTGATGCAAACCTTCCCTGTAAGGGCCTGATACTTGCCTAAAGTCAGAACCAGCCAGTACGACCTAGGACAGGTATCACTAGTCTCCTATGGCTGGTATTCTTTAGTAGTTGTTCATATAGACACAGTAGAATTTGCCACAAACCACAGGAGGGAGTTCATTTTCTGAAGCACAGAAGCCTTCTACCATGGCCACACCAGGAACAGTCTTTATGTACAACTATGGACTTGAAGTCACCACTTCTGAAGATTGTAGACAAACTCTTTTACATATGATATTTTAAAGTAGGGCATTTGGCATCCTTGGGGTTTTGAATAAGTCAAATAATAGCACTCAAGAGTCAGAAAAGTGAAAATTAACATATCAGCCCTATAATGAGCTGACTGCAGGGAAAGGGATATGTGCTTTGTATGTGGCTCCTTGTTCCCTCCACTCCCACCACGATAGTATTGGCAGCACAACCTTTAGGCTTCCTTCACCAGGGATGAGGTTTTCTATTCCTCTGAGTCTGTCATTTGGAAAAGCAGAAATCCAGGGCAAATAAAGGCCCCCAGCCCATTCATCAGAACCTTGGCTTCCTTCCCTGAGTTCTCTGTAAGAAGAACCTGGAGTTGGAATGGGTCAGAGAAGGACCACAAGTAGAAATTTCCAGAATGTAAGTGCTCTTCTAACACCAATTCTGGTGCACTGTTGTCCTTTCCTCAATACTCTGGTTTACACCAGGATAAAGTTCCATGCACTCAGAACATGCTGAGTCACAATGGCATGTTCCACTAAACACTAGCCCACACCATGCTGACCAAGAAGCAAAGGCACACAAAAACTGGAAGATATCTAAAAATGTTCTGGAGATTTCTGCTTACACTATATCTGCAGCACACCCTGTCTCCTTGGTTCTGTTCCAGCTCCAAACCATAGGTATACCTTCAGTAGAGAATCAAGAAGGTGGAATGTGGAGGTGGATAGAAGCTCAGAGCTCAGGTCCAGGGAGAACTCAGGTTGATGTCTCATCAGGATAAGGATAGAATGGAATAGGAGTGGAAGACAGTTTTAAAACGATGACTTGAATTCCTGCTGCACAGAGCATATACATTGCTGACCTGACTATTCAGAAGACTGAAATTATTGAACTCTAAAAAGTCTTGGTTTGATAGACAAGTAAGTGGAGAGCTGTGAAGGTGAAGTGAGTCAGTCACTGTACACTGTGGGTGAGCTAGAATTTGAAGCTGCAACTTCTGACTCCCAGGCTGCTGCTCACTAGTAGCAGGGGGCTCCTTTTGGACAAACTGAACTAAAGCCTTCATAACTCTGCCATATGTCTTCATGTCACAGAGAGGTCTCTATGGCAGCATAGGACTCCAGCATTGCTTTATAAATTGATATGCAAATTATCTCCTGCCTTAACTTCGGGTGACATGCATTTGTTCATAAAAACACCAGCCATGTATACACAAATACTCCCCCATGTTTGGAGTAGGTAAGAATCCTTCTGGCATAAGAGAAAAAAATGCATAAACAAATATATGACATATAACATCATCAGTAATGGGAAAAACAAATTCTGAGTTGGATCAGAGAAGAACAAAAATCTCAGAACAGAAAGCAAAAACACTTGAAGAAAATGTCATAAAAACAGCCTCCGCCTCCAGCTTGCAATTTCTACTCTTCTTCCTTGTCAGCTCAGGCCAGCTGGTGTCTCCCTCAGCCCCACCTGCCACAGCTTCTAGGCCCTGTTTGCAGTTCTAGTTCAGAGATACCACCCTTTCCTGTACCTTTGAACCTTTGGAGGCTGCAGAGCCACAGTATTGTTCCTCCTCTGATGTTTCTATGACTGACCTACCTGTTCTTCATGGCCAAGTTTATGTATTTGTTTTTCTGAGTGAACTGCCTACCCCAGAACATTTTGGGGCATAGAATCGTGCCAGTCTGTACAGGTGCATGGAAGTAAAGTATACATCACCCCCAATGTCAGGTTATTTGCCATTATCAATGGAGCTGCAAACATGATTTTTTGAGGACAACATCTGGGCTATCTATGGCTCATTGTATGAGCCATACTGGAGTAGCTCAGAACTGACTATACATCATGTTCATGTGTATTTAACACATTCCCTTAAACCTAGAAAAGAGAGTCCTGAGTGTGCCTGTCTATAATTCAGTTAGAGGTTCTGAAGACAGTTTTATTTTTGACCCAAAATTGAAGAAGATTGATTTTTTATTTGAGACTATAAAACTCAAAATTAGGTAAAAATATTACATATAAAATATCTAATAAGGGTGATCTGTGCTAAGTAAACACAGACACAAAATTAAGTGGCATAAGTGGGGATTGGGAGATACCTGGCTTAATGTTTAATAGTACCTCATTTACCAAGTACTTCAAATATTTCAAAATTATAGAGATTGAAAAATTGTGTTCCAAAAGAGTTTAGCACTGTGCATTTCTACCAGTGTCAGGCCTTTCCAGTTAGTAATCCACTTCTAGAATACTCTCCTAAGTAAGTAACAGTGGATTCTCATAAAGATATTTACATACAAAATGATTAAATTAATGTAACAGTAAAGTAGTAAAAAATGGAAATAACTTTAAATTCCAGTGATAGAAGTGTTTGGTGGACTGTTATATACTCATTATGCATTAAATTTTCAAGGAGCATTCAATAGGACTACTTCTTCACCCTTTGCACATTTTTAGTATAAAATGTTGGCTTTATAACTCAGTTTGTTCCTTTAGTGACAATATTTGAGGCTTCATAGAAAAACTGATAGGGGTATAGAATTAAGGGATAAACTATGCCATCATGCAATCGTTTTTTCTTTTTTCTGTCTAAAGCCATCCCCTGAACTTTCCCCACTGTTCTCCAAGAAGATACAACCATCAAAAGCTATCTGAGAATAAATGAAGACCAAGCCTCAGACTCCTGGGCTGAGGACTCCTGTCTCACTTAGACATTGGACCCATGCTGACATATGCATGGTGAGTGACCCTCAGAGAACAATGCTAAAAAGCACTTTTGTATTCATAGTTATTCCTCAAGGATCCACAATACACAAATGACTTAGGAGTTCATTTTTTCCTGCCTTGTGATATATATCTTGCAGATTGTATCAAGAGGTAGATGTTCCTGCCACTTTCCCTGCAGTCATCATCAACACCAGAGTAAACTGTGCTTCCTGTTTCTTCCACATCTCTCCTGTGGTTATCTGCAGGCTTGATTATGAAAAAAGAGCTGAAGATGATACCCTCTACCTACTCCTCTTCTTAAACTGCTAAGAATATAAAGCAAATGGAATTCGATGAGACTCTAGAGAGGAAGCACCATTAAATTTCTGAGGCAGAGTCAGTTAATAGATGTCTTGTACCCCAGACTCATGCTTACAGGCACAAGAATCATGACATTTTAAAGAAAAAGGAAAGAACATTGAGGCCATCTATACTGAGATGGGTTAAGAAGTAGTAAGGTCAGAGGTTTGTGCTAAAGCAAGAATTTTTTTTTAATTTCTGCTTTTCCACTTGTCCACTCTATAATCTTAGATGAGAGCTTCACTGACCTGTTGTTTAGATTTAAGTGCTGTGTTGATGAAACACTATCTTCTAGTAGCACTCGTAGAAGTGAAGCCAGTACTTAGTGTGCTGGCTAACCAAGTCAACCCTGAACAGGTAGGGAGCACTTTACTATTACAGAGAACACAGAGGACTTTGGAATGAACTAGGATTGGATTCAAGTCTTTATTCTGTTTTATTAATTTTGTTTTAGGGTGTGCAATACATTCAGTCTACTAAACTTTGGTTTTCTAGTTGTACAGTGGAGGCAAATACTTCTTTTTGTAGTTGCTTTATGTGTTAACTGGTCTCAGAAAAAAGATCAGTATTCAGTGTTTTATTTGTTTTTTGTTTTTGTTTTGCATTATTCTGACAAGAACTCAAGTGCCGTGTTGTCTTATGGGCATGGTATCTTATGAGCTCTTGAACCACAATCATTCACTTACATAGGACAGCCTTGCTTTAGCCAGACATGATTTATCCAGAACTCTGTTTTTAAAAGCTTCTTCTCTGTTTATTTTTATTACAAAAGATTCCATGATAAAGTATAGTGGGGGTGCTGAGAACAGGAAATAGAAAGATGTTTCCTGATAGAGCAGCAACGTTTTATTTGTTTAGAAGTTCATTCAGGACAAGCCAGGAGCAACATGGGTGCAATAAAACATGAGATTCTTCCCTTTTGCCCTGCATTCTTGAAACTTTCTGATTTTGCCCCTAAGAAATGCAGATATTTCTATTCAGAAGTGATGTATTGCAAGGTATCTTATTATGCCATCACACACATGAACTGCATAGGACTTAGAGAAGAAAGGTTTTGACAGCACGGTTAGGTAATAGTCAACACTAGACCAAGAAGCATTAGTGCACTTGTTCAGTAGCATCTAATCACAGGAACTGCATTCATTTCCTATTTCAGGCTAAGCCATGTAATAAGATTCAGACTCTGGCCTTAATAAGCCCTAGTGCTTAAAGGTAGCTGCAGAGTAGAATTAGACAGGAGAGACTACCAGCATGATCAAGGTCTACGGCAGGAGTGAGGATCTTTCAGAACCAAGGAGAGCTCCCAATGTACCCACAGGATGTGATTTTATTAGGGTAATGGAGATAGAGGGGTCTAGGAGGCACCCAGAAGACAGTAACTCACTGCAGTGATAATGGGGAGGGAGAGACGTTATCTTTGATGGCATAGCCAAGTGTTAGGTACCTATGATTCTTACAGGAGCATGAGTAAGAGATTGTTTACAGGGTAACAGGTTAGCTCATGTCAGATTCAATTGAGGTTCTGGTCTTTGTGTTTTTGTAATTTCCCTCTTGTTTCTCAATGTTCCCATTCTCTTCCAATAGTTAAAGTCAAACATATATATATATATATATATATATATATATATATATATATATATATATCACACATATATATCATATATATATGCTTTAATCATATTCATATACTTGCAAAAATACATACTATTTTGAGTGTATGCATTTTTAAAATATAAATAATATTATCCTAAAATCCCTGTTCTCTTTTTATTTTACCATTTTTCTTCTCTGTTTTTGACCAACCATGCTATTTTAAGCTTATCAAGTTCAATGCCTTTTACCATTGCATATAATTTAAAAGTATGTAAGCACTGTATTATATGAATCCATTTCCTTAGTAATAGGCACTTAGTTTGGCTTCAGCTTCCCATTAGCACAAAATTGCTGATCGGTCATGTGGAAAAAGCATGTTGAATTTTGATAAATATTTCAACAGCTCTAAATCATGATTAAATTTTAAAAACAAAAATCTGTTTCCCTATACCAGAGATAACCAAACCTCAAATTCAGTATGTGCATAAAATGGGAATGGCCTATGGATTGAGTCCAGTGGGAAACCCTGTTTAGTAGGGTAACCTCAAATTGTCTGTAGCCGCAACCCTCATGTTCACAGCTGACACTTTTTGCCTCACTTGACTGTAGAACTACTCTTTGGGAAAAATGTCCATCCTTCTACCCATCTATCCATCCTTCTTCTATCCATCCTTCTTCTAAGGAGCAGCAGTTTTCTGCCATCTATGACAGACATTTGTTTCCCATTGTCTTATAACTCCAAATACTGGAAAAACTAAGAGAGTTTTTACTCCTTTTTCCTATAAACATTTATTCAATAACTACCATGTGTCAGACACTTCTTCAGTGCTGGGGGATGCCAGATGAACAGGCACAATTCTTTCCTGTATAATCTGACATCCATGTAAACAAAAGGCTGCATGAGTAGACATGTTGATAGCCAGAGTGGGGCATGATGAATCAGGGAACAGGTGTCACATCAGGACAGGCATCAGCTAGGAAGGGAAGCACAAGCCCCCCTTTCTCCCCATGAGATCTAGACCTTTTGGGGGTAAAATGTATGTTTTCCTTGTACATCATTGTGCGATGATGGCTGATACAGACATTGATATATAGGATAGTACTTGTCATTCTTAAGGGATACATGAAATGAACCTTTAAAGACAATGAAGTATTTACATGTCAGGAGGCCATTTCAAGATAAATGAAAGACATATTTTTAAAACCATGAAAAATCCCTGAAGTACATGGACATCTGTAGGGATTTCCAGATTACCTAAGGTTTGAAACTGGGGAAGGCTGCAAAGGAATTTATCTATATACTATTTTGAGGTGGTTAGATTTCTTCCAGTGGACAACAGTAGTACCTATGGAAAAATTTAAACTCAGGCAGGGAAATTATCAAATCTTTATTTCAGAAGTAAGCACAGAGGAAGAATGGTGTCTCTGTTGTAGGAAATAGGACAAAATGATGTCAGAAAACAACCGAGGAAGTCTTGTAATTGGAGCATCATCAAAAGATGAAGAAAGTCTAAGTTGGACACAATGTGAAGGGTTAGCTAGACTTTGGGTATAAGTTATATAAGGAGGGCAGGGGCCTCTTGGTTTTGTTTTTTTTTTAACACATTAGTAGGTATCGCCTTGTGGCTATGAGCAGAACTATGGCAATAACTTAGGAAAGATGGATTGATTTCATCACTTGTCTTTTCATGGAAGTTCTCATTTAGTACAGTCACTAAATAGCAGATGTTTATTGAGGCCCATGCAAGGAAAACCCTGGGAAGATGAGTACAATTATCAGATATCCAGTTGAGCCTTTCTCTAAGTAAACTTCCTGCAGGAGGCAGAAGATGGGAAGTCACCTGAAGAAGTGAAAGAGAAGTGAAAAGGAAATTTGAATTTGAGACAACCTGAATAAGGAACTGTAAGCTCTTGAGATAAAGTCATAGCTAGACCCATGAGAAAAAATTAAATAAACCAGTAACTTAGGAAAGATGGATTGATTTCATCACTGAAAACAGAGAATTCTAGACTTTTTGGCCTTGAACTTGCCCTTAGTCATATCTTTTGGCTCATTCTTACAGGAGATGGTAGCTTTCCTTTCCGGAGTACTGATGTCAGTATGGGGAAAAAAAACAGAAGTGTGAACAGAGGATGTAACTTAGTGGGAAATTTGTATTTTTCACAATGTACTAGGAGATGAGATTGAGAGATTACATCATTTTACTAAGGCATAAACAGCAATTCCTGCCAGATCCAAGTTTGTGTCCAAGTCCAGATGCTCCAGTGGGGTACCCTTCAGGTCCCAATTTTCTGTCATGATCCCTTCTTATAGATTTAGGGTTGATGGCAGAAACTCCAGGGGAAATGGTTCAAAGGATTCTCATTGACAAATAGCACCAGGCTGAGGTTCTGGGAAGAAAGTTACAAAGTAAGTTTTCATCTTGGCTCTACTGCTTGCTTTTTAAAATATGACTCAGTTTTGGTGAGAAATAAGTGTTTTGGCTGCTCCTCAAGAACAGAGCCTGTTGTCGATATGGATTAGGGACAACGTGCTCTCCTTCTCTCCAAAGCCCTGCTGTCCTCTCTTCCAGCATCGTTATGTGCTGCTTGGGAAGGAACAGCAAACCCAGCATGCATGTGTCAGCTCTGCCTGTGTCTGCAAGAGCAGAGCCATCTGCAGGGGGGCAGATATGCCAGCCTGTCACCAAGCAGGGGAATCCACTTTACAAAGGGCGAGTTTATTCACCTCTTCTCCTTTTAACACTTAGAAGTTCTTGCTTCTTTAACTGAACTTTCTGGAAGCTTATGATGAATACAGCCATACTCAAAGTCAGAAGTTTGGTTTCTTATTCTCCACACTGTGCCACAGTTGAGTATCTGCTCACAACAGTGTACATAGGCCAGAGTCAAGAAGAAATTCCATATTGGAACTTTAATGCTTAGATTTCAAAAATTCTCTCTGTCCTCGCCTTCTGAGATTCTGATATAACAGGTAGAGGATGTGGCTTGGCATTCAAAGTTTTATGAATCTTCAAAACCTGGTTGAAAAGATGCTTCTCAAATTTTAATTTGTGCTAGAGTCAGCTGGGCATGTTATTAAAATAAAGCTTCTGATTCACTGGGTCTAGGGTTAGCCTGGGATTATTTCTTTCTATAAGCTCCCAGATGATGCTGGTATTGCTGATCTGAAGATGCAACTGAGTAGCAAGATTCTAGATTAACACACTCTCCAACATAGACTACTGGCAATCCTTGCCTGTTCAGAAAATTAATTTAAGTCTCTGTTACAACACCCTTTGCTCCTCAAAGACCCTATTAGCATCTTAGGAAATTCCCCTGGCCTCTAAAAAAAAAGGACCATACCTTTCTGTGCTCTCATCTGAACTGGCACAAACTTCTATCATGGCTCTGGGACCCTCTACTCTCAGGCTTTTGAAGTCTAGATGTATTCCTACTTTCTTTGGAAGCCCCCATGAATTGCTCAGAACAATTCTGTAAAAAGAAAGGAGTCTGATTTACCTGGTCTATTCTTTCTGTTTTATATCTCGTCATAGCTCTTTGATTTTATCTGTCTTTCCTCAACAGAATGTAAACTCCCAAAGAAAAGGCTTTGTGTGTGTGTGTGTGTGTGTGTGTGTGTGTGTGTGTGTGTGTGTGTGTGTGTGACTAGTATATGACATAAAAAAACATTTATTGAATGAATGTGGGAATAAATGCTAGGTAAGGTACTGTATTCAGTGTAAAGCAATATCTAACCACAGATGACAAGGTCATCTGTCATTCATTGGAATGGGGAGATGAGGAGAGTGATGGGAGTAGGAATTTCTTTGGAAGACATAGTACAAATGAAATAGGAGACAAATCAGAAGGAAACTTTCTAGGCAACGCAGTAGAGTCCAGACTAGATACCTCTTAACAGAGTATGATAGAATCTCATTGCTGACCCGTTCATTAGCTTATGCCTTCCTCTAGCATCATCAACCTTCTTTCTCTCTCTTCCTTCCTTCCTTCTTTCCTTTCTTTCTTTCTTTTCTGACTAGGCTTCATCTCTTTCATACTTGAACAGTTGCATCCTCTCACAACTTTAGTGGATACTCGAAATTCTAGGTCCTTCATCCTAAAGTTTAGTGACAAGTCTTTTATTCTAGAAATGGTGGAAGAAATCAGAACTCAATGGGTGTGGCTAATCAACCTGGCTACATATTAATGGCCAATGCAGGTTGCAGATCATCTTCTTAGTGATTGGCTGACCCTGAGAGCCACAGTAGTCTGAGAACCAGGTAGCCAAAGGCAGTAAAAATGGTCTATGACACCAGACTCAGACCATATTCAGTACAGATCTTGGGGAGCTCTCAGCCCAATTAATTCATTTCACTAATAGGCAAAACAAGTTGGAGTGAGATTATGGCTTGTATAATATCCTAAATATCACAGCTGGTATATGGAGGTAAGGATTAGTGCATGTGAGTTTCATGGTTTCTTATCACTAAACAGAGGCCTTGATGACATGGGTTAAAGATAGCTATGTATTTCTGCATAATGGATACCTATATTGCTTAGTAAAATGACTTGATAGTTAAGATCCTATGCCTGAGTAGGTGGGCCTGCATGAAGATTTAATTCTGATTCATCACTTGCTTGATTTATAGTTTTGGTCATTACTCAATCAATTTGAACCTAAATTTTCTTATCAATTAATGGGGTATAACAATAGTATAAAATTACTGGTTTTATTAAGAAATCTCAGAAACATTGATGTAGTATCTGATATACAGATATGCAAAAGATTCTAAAAATAACTGCAGTTAGTGGTATTCTAATACCTTTTCTCTAATTCAATATAAATATTAATTTTATTGCGTCTGTAAGATTTAAGCTCAATATCACAAATCCATATACTTATTTTCACACCATATACCCATCTCTTCATTTACCCCTCACCCATTTCAGATTAACCAATCAAAAAATATATGTACATTTTTGCCTATGATAGGACAAAGGATTTTTTTTTATTATCAGGAGAGTATGTTGGTATTCTTTATTCAATTGCTATAGACAAACAACAAATATGTTGTTAAAAATCTCTTTCCTTGATGACTGAAAAGTGTAAGTGCTAAGATTAATCAGGAGAAACATGTATTCAATGTCAAAGACACAAAACCAATTCCATTTTCTCTAAGGTTTTACCTCAGTCTTGCATAGGCATGTATATTTTTCTTTATTTATAACAAATCAGGGTCAACCATAAAGGAAATACCTTTCCCACTGCAGAATTCAACTCAGGAATTTTCTGGACAGAGTGGGAGGAGAGGAGAATCAGAAAAAGGGGCAAGGATTAACTTCTCAGGCACATCCAGTATAACACTGTTGAGAGATGATATTGTTTAGATGGTTCTACAGAGACCTGCCAAAAATAAGATTGGAGGCAATAGGGCTGGACAGGGCTCAGCCAGACAATCACTCTGCATTGCTAGCTAGCTAGAATGGTTCCCTGAGATGTGCTTTACAGTTATTTGTCCAGATTTCTATGATCTTAACAGATTGCTCCTGGGTAGAAAATAGGTTGCTTTTTCCAAGACCTGACTTAATTCAGCCTCGTTAATTCCTTTGTAGCCTATATGAATCCCAGAGGGAACCATAATTATCTAACTATCTCATTTGGTGCCTGGTTCCTCCACGATGGTCAGGGATGTTGCACTTGATGATTTCCAGTGGTGCAGGTGCCAGGAGCACATATTGCACTTCTTATGGGTTCTTTAGCTTTAGCAAAGCATCAAATCTATTCCAACTATGTTTCTAAGAATGGTCTGTTATACCAACTCTGCTTTTCTCTGAGAGCCAACAACCTGGGGATTTAGGGTTGACATAGATGGAAAAGCATCAACAAGGGCTTTTCGTACAATGATTTCTAATTTCCAGTGGTTACAAACAAGCACTAGCCATCTAACATGATACTTCTTCCTAACTATTCACAGACATTTTCATATTAGCACATAAAAGTTCCTAGTCTTTATTTGATGTATAAAACAAACAAACAAAACACACATGATGATTTGATTGATTACTGATGACTGACGTTGTAAATGAGCTTTTGTTCCATATCAGCCAAAGACTGACTATGGCTAAATCCTTTCACCTCTCTGTGCCCGTGTCAGCTCATCTCTATGGTAGAGGGACACAGCCACTTGTAAGTATAGACTTGGTGTTCATGTACAGCTATGTCTGCATTTGCTAGTTGATTTCTGAAAGTTTGTCCTTATCAGAATTACCAATAGTGAAGTAGGTATTAGAGGAGTACCAACCTCATAAGAGTTTTGAGAGGAACAAATACATGGATACTTACAAAGTATTCAGAATAACACCGAGTGTCTGATAAGTGAGTTATAAACATTTGCTACTTAAAAAAAAACAAAGAGTCTGGCTGAGTAGTGGTGGTGCATGCCAGTACTCATGAAGCAGAAGCAGCCAGATCTCTGTGAGTTTAAGGCCAGCCTGGCCTACAGGGTAAGTTCCAGAACAGCCAGAGCAACAACAGAGAAAAACCAAACCAAACCAAACCAAAACAAAACAAAGGAAACCAAAGAGTCCATGACTTGGAGACATTGCTTTCTGAGGTAAAGAACTTGTTGTGCAAGTATGAGGACCTGAGTGTGGATTCCCAGAACGCATGTAAAGCTGAATGTGGTAGCATGCATCTAGCATGCATCTGTAATCCCACCATTTCTATTGGGAGCTGGGAGGCAGAGACAAGATACTCTTCAGAAGTCTGGAGGTCAACTCGCCTGGTTGTATAAAATATCAAACAAGAGACCTTGTCTCAAACAAGCCTATACACACACAAACACACACACATAAATACACACATAAAAGAGTCATACACACATAAAAGCACGCACCCATACACATATAGTCATATATACATAAACCCTCCCCTCACACATAGAAGCATTGCTTTGTTGCACATATATAAAACAAAACACTGAGGGTTCCCACTTAAAGCTTGTTTCAGATTAAGGTGCAGGTTGCTATCTCAGTGGACACTTCTAGCTGCTTACCCGTCACTTTCTTCACTGTTTCCCCTTTTCCTGAACTCTCAAAATCCTTTGGGAAAACACCTTCATCCATCTCATACTTGACAAAGGAGCATGGTTAGAGACCATACTGGCTTAAGTCAATGTCAAGAAAATGGCTCTTTATAAAGTGAACTTGTTAAGAATGTCTTACAAGGAAATTATTTCCCTAGGGCACTATTAGTAAACTTGAAAAATACCATCGTAGCTATTTAAAAAAAAATCAGATCCACACTATTGCATAATTCGGGTCAGAAATTATTCCTTTTCATCCCTATCAGAAAACTCATTTTGTGATGCTTCGTATTAGAAAACAAACAAACAAACAAAAACCTAAAACCAGAAATCTAGATAAACTAGTTTTCTGGAGGGTACAGTGATCTTTTTCATTCATAAAGCAATGTACAAAGATTTTGTCTCCATTCACTGACTTTAGTCTTATAATAAATTTTGGAAGTCCTGTTTTCAGGAAAATAAACTAAGCCTTTGAGAGAGCAGATGAGATTCTTGGATGGTTTGGTGGTTTGAATGAGAAACATCTCCAGCAGTCTCAGGTGGTTTGAACAGTCAGACCACAGTTCATGGATCTGTCTGGGGACTCTATGGAACCTTTAAGAGGTGGATTCTGGCAGGAGGAAGTATGTTATTAGGAGCAGGCAAAGAGTTTATGGCCTCACCCTTGTTCCCATTCACTCTCAGCTTCATGTTTAGAGGACGATGTGATCTCTCAGCTTCCTGTTCTAGCTGCCTATTGGATACTTCCCCTCCCACCCTGGAACCATAAGCAAAAGTAAACTCTTGCATCCATAAGTTGCTTTTAGTGATGCTATCACCAGGATGAACATAACTAACACAGAAGTCTAGTGACCTATTCTCTTGGTGGAAACTGGTAAGACCAGAATTTCCAGACACATTCCTGTAGTAGTACACTGCTGTGGAGGCTCAGCAAGGAGACAAGGAGGTATTTTCATAGATGTAAATCCTCAGGAGAAAGAACCACTGTGCTGGCCAATGCCATACTAGATAAACAGTGGCTCCCCAAGCATTTGCACTCAGGTGTTTTAGTGACTCAGAACTCCTCAGGTGCAGATCATAAGCAAAAAATTATCCCCCACAGAAATCCAACACCTGCAGACAATACAAAATATCAACGCCTATGCATCCCCTTTTCCAACGGTGCACAAAAAGAATTATTTTAAACACAACTAAAAACAAACTTCCACAACATTTCTCCTTTTCTGTATAAAATGATTACTTTATATTTACAACATAATTTAACACTACACCAGCAAATCATTTACAAGAGGAACAATTATGAGACTTCTAGTGCACATGACCAAATGATATCAAACATCTATCAAGCTTTCACAATGTCTTTGGATGGCAGAAAAACATTATCAATGTCCAATTATCTGGGATTCACTCATAATATTCTGGGCTCCTCCAAAGGGCTTGGATCTGGCTCTGTCCTCTGCAGCACACACAGCTTGTCCTCCAGGCTCCAGCTGGCTTCACTCCACTGCTGCTGCTGTTCTTGGTGGTCGTCCTATGGTACTGGCATCTCAAAAACTGCTGGAGTCCCTTGCTGCAACTGGGCTGCACTTTCACCAATAGCCTCTCCCGGACTCTTTTCGTGGTGCCAAGCCTCAACTTCTCTGTATGACTCCTTTAATCTGGGCCTTCAACTGCTACTTTGGCTGTACCTTCACTAATGGCCTCTCCTGGCCTCTTACAGTGCCAAGCCTCAGCTGCTCTCCAATGACCCCTCATTCCTTCAAAACCAGTACCAGCTGGGTGACACAGTACCAAGTGTGGCTGCCAGCACAAGATACAACCTCAGCCAGTTTTGGAAGACAGCTTCTGTGTGCTGACCCTGAGGAAACATTTTCCAGGTTTTAAGATAGAATCTGGTTTGCAGGAAAAACAACTGCTCACCTTGTCTGCAGTAAGAGTTCCTTCATAGTGTGGAGTTACCACTTGTAGACAGATTTGCAGAAAACAAAGCAAAGCAAAGCAAAGCAAAGCAAAACAAAACAAAACAAAACAAAAAACCCTGGTCAGTTTAACTAAGCAACTTTTTGGTTCAAAAAAAGCAGGGGTTCCTGGACCAGTGGGAAGAATCTCCAGTTGAAACATTCTGACAGTTTAGTGTTCTTTCTTACTACCACTATGCAGAAATATACACCCTTCTTCATAGACCTCAAACACAAGATCTTGAGCTACCCACACACAAAAAGCCATCAACAAACTCAGTTTGTGGAACAGTATTCTACCACTAACGGCAGGAGGGAGTATTGGCTCCAGTAAGAATCTTGCTTTTTTTCTGCTCCCAGATGAATTCTTTATCTCTTAAAGGCTTGTTCTGTGGCTCTCACCTCGGAGCTTATTTCTTCATTTATTTATTAATTTCACAGCCTTTTCTCTTCATAGAGGCTTATTTCCTTTCTCTCTCTCCTCTTCCTTCAGGAGCCTTCAATTAGTACCTTAATCTCTATCCTCTGTGAGGTCTGTAGTTTCTTTCTCTTTTTCCTTATCTTCTCATTGGATTAGCTGTCGTGATGTCTTGCCCCATGTTGGTGTGCCATTTGTAGTAGTACATCTAATGTGGCAACTTAGCAAACAGGACAAGGAGGCATTTTTCATACATGGAAGCCTCACAAGACCTCAGCAGAGGGAACCACCATCCTGGCCAATGCCAGGACGGTGGCTCCCAGAGCATCTGAGTTCAGGTGTTTTAGTGACTCAGAACTCCTCAGGTGTGGATCGTAAGCAATCAAGCATCCTCCACAGAAACCCATCACCTGCAGACAACACAAAATGTCAAGGCCTATGCATCCCCTTTTCCAAAGGTACACAAAAACAATTATTTTAAACACAACTAAAAATAAACTTCCACAATACATCCCTAGGGGTCTCTCCCCACGTTTTGAGACACTTTCTTGATTGCATTCTAGGAAACCCACATTCATTAGATTCTCTTATCCAGGGGCCAATCCAATTCGATCACATTCATTTTTCTCTTTCATTTTTGTGTGTAGGTGTTCATACAAGTGTTTCCACATAAATGCAAGTAGAATGTGCACATTAATGTGCATACACCTAGAGGCCAGATACTGATGTCAGATGGTGAGGAAAATTTTTTCTTCTCCTTTTCCTCCTTTTTTTGTTTTTTGTTTTTTTTGTTTTTGTATATGTTTCTGTTTTTGTTTTTCGAGACAGGGTTTCTCTGTTGTAACTCTGGCTGTCCTGGAACTCACTCTGTAGACCAGGCTGGCCTTGAATTCAAAGAGATCCACCTGCTTCTGTCTCCTGAGTGCTGGGGTTAAGACAAATACCACCACAGCCCAGCAGGAAAACTTTTCTTTTCAAGACAAGCTCTGTCATTCAACCTGAAGCTCATCAGTTAGGCAGGGCTCATTGGCTAATGAATTCCTGGGATCCACGTGTCTCTACACACACACACACACACACACACACACACACACACACACACACCACCTTCATTCCTCATCTCTGAGATTATAGAGCTGAGATTATATATGTGGACCATGCTCAGATTTTATACTGATGCTGAGAATTCTTCCTCAGGCTTGTGTAACAGGCATGCTCCTGCTTAACCCCATCTCCCCCAGTCCCACCTTCCCTATTCAACTGTCAAAGCTTTAGGGGAATGCTTTTGCTCCTTCATTCATTCTCTACTATTAGATAAACCTATCAAGTTTAATGGCTTTGTATATTTGTGTATGTTGTCCTCTTACTGCCTGACATATTTATCGATGGTATTCATGTTAGAATGTAAATTCTGAGGTGGCAGGATTTTGAGACCTGTGCCATTCTGTATCCTCAGAGCCTAAACAATAGCAGAGGTTGGTCCTAAATAAATGCTTGAAGAGGAATAAAAAGTCAATTGTAAATAAAACACATTTGCTTTAAAATGCACTGTTTCTGACATCAGCAACGGACACCCAGGCTTCTCCATCGGTGCGGTTGGCACGTGGGATGGTTCTCTGTGGGAGTTATTCTGTGCACTGAAGATGTTTAAAAGCATCCTTGGCTTCTACCTTCTAAATATCAGTGTGACAGCAACAACATCAACAAAACAAACTGCTTCAAACATTTCTAAATGTATTGTACAGGGCAAAATAACCCTTTCTGATAATGACTAAGCCACTAGAAAATCAGTCTATTAGAAATAAAAGATCAGGAATCTATTTTCAGCTCTGTGAATTTACCCCATATATTAGATGATAATATTAATTACCTTTCTAAGCCTGTTTGAACACCTGCCATACAACGTAGTTGTGAAGATTAAATATATTCACTTCCCCTCCAAATAACCAGTACAGTGCACAGTTGATGTCAAATTCCCTCTTGTCTTTTGGCCTGACCTGCCTAATGGGGTTACCATCATAATGGAGTTATTATGTAGCCCAGGCTGACTAAAAACTAATGATTCTCCAACCTAGGCCTCTCAAGTTGTTGGGTTTATGGGTATTTGCCATCACTGGTAGATTTGGACCACTCTTCTCACATTATCAATCTGGCCACTCAGGCGTAAAGAAAGTCATACTATGCCTGCAACTCCACTGCACCCAGAGCTGTGTGGAGGCAGATCAACGTGCCTAAAGTAATTTAAGAGTTTCAACAGCACACAAGAGCACTGCCTGCCTGGGACCTGGATTTCTAGTCTCATAAATTAACTGGTTGTTAGTTAGACCCCACCCTCCCCGACTCCCCCACCCCCAGCTATGAGATAAATATCTATTTGCCTTCCTTGAACCAGATAATCCTGAAATCCCTTCCAATTTGCACATTGCATATCAAAGGTTCAGACACTGAAGAGAGAAATGTTTAAAGGAGACAGAACTTTTCAATCAGAACTATGTTTCTATCCCTGGCTACTTCTTTGAGGATAGTATGGTAAAATGGCTACGGTCAAGGTTTAGAGATAAGAATAGAGGAGGAAAGCTGGGTGGTGATGGTGCATGTCTTTAATCCCAGAACTCGGGAGGCAGAGACAGGTAGATCTCTGTGAGTTTGAGGCCAGCCTGGTCTGCAGAGTGAGTTCCAGGGAAGTCAGAGATACAACAGAGAAACCCTGTCTCAACGCCCCCCCCAAAAAAAAAAAAATTAAAAAAAAGAAACAATAGAGGCAGTATCCCCAAGTGCTATCCATTAATGCTTTTTGTTTTGTATCAAGAGCTGCTTCTATGAGGTGTGTAAGCAAGAACATGTGAGTGGCAGGCATCTGGTACAGAGCTGGGGAAATAACTCAGTGGCTAAAGCACTTCATTTGCAAGCAAAAGGACTTGAATTCTAATCCCAGAACATACTTTTTAAAAGTCAGGTGTGGTGGTGCCTGTCTTTAATTTCAGAGCTAGGGAAATGGAGACTGGTGAATTCTGGAGACAGGTTCACTGGCTACCTAGTTTAGCCTACTTGACAAGTTCCATTCTAGTAAGAGACCTTTTATTTATTTATTTATTTAAAAAAAAAGTGTAAAACAGTGCCTGAGGAATGACTCACAAGTTGTTCTCTGGCATCTGACCACACACACACACACACACACACACACACACACACACACCCCTGACACAAAATGAGCCTTCCTTAAATGTCATTAACTCCTACTTTTTCTTTCCAAGCCTTCTATCTAATCTTTATGTTATGTAGTAAAAGTTAACTCCTTTGAACAATTCTGTTCCACTGAGCTTTACATTTTCCGACATCTCTGCTGGGGTTGAGTGTGCAATGTCCTACATTGCCTCATTGTTTAAAAACTTGGTCTCCAGTGGGTGGTGGTGTTGGGAATGTGGTGGAATCTTTAGGAGGCAACAGCTTGGAGGAAGTGTCAGCTTTTTAACTGTGGAACCAATGTGATCAGCTCCTTCATCTCCTGCCATCGTGCCTTCCCCGCCACAATGGAATACATCTTCAATCTATAAGGTCTGCCAAACCCTTGCTTCCTTAAAATGCTTCTGGTTAGGTATTTCTTCATAGCAACAAGAGAGTGAGTAATACAGTCCTCTTCAAGGATGCTGTTTTGTATAGTTACGATTCAATTAAATATCTATTGAGTTAAATGACCTTAGATTTTGTCATATCATCACAAAATAGGAAAGAAAATTATATTGTTAAAATACATAGTTGCAAATAATGTGAAAATAAGAAGCTTCCTAAATCAGAACAATAAAGATAAATTGGCCTAGTAGTTCAATACGTGATCGGAGGTAGGCTTTGCATGGGTGAGCAGTTATTTGGAGGAAGACGAAGATGAGTCTGCTGTCAGACTGATCGGGTATCTGGTAGCGTACCAGGAAAGCAATTCAAGTAATAACTGCTTTGTGGAGCTTGTGTAATATACCTGAGCCCTCAGAGTATTATTTATAAGCAATCGTTTGCATCTTGGAGACACATTCTCTTAATCTGTTAGAATAGAAGTGATGATGAAGAGGATGAAACAAAGTAATAGAGGTAAAGGAAGGACTCAGGCCCCTGAATGTGCTTTGTGTGATATATAGCACAGTGTGACTACTTCAGAGTTCCTATATGATGTCGGGCACACTGATGCTTCTGCGTGTGAATAGGATTAGTACAGATTCCCAAGTGTTGGAAAATCATACCATATATCACATCGGGAAAGCTCCCAGACCAGTAGAAGAAACAGCAGTGTTTGTGGCATTACCAGCGGGATAGTCAACAGTTTAGCTATAATGCTTATAAGCTGCCCAGTACTGTGCCAGTTGCCATCTGTTTCTGATCCTTCTGTGTGATTATGTATGGAGCAGGTATGCTGTAAGAGATCTTCTATTTCCAAATATGTCCAAGGACTAACTGCCCTTGAAGGGTCCTTTCAAGGTCAAAAAGATGGCTGAAAGATGAGGTCCAATTTCTCAATATAAATTAGGTATGCATGTTTGAGGGTGGAAGTCCCAAGAAGGTAGTGTTGGAGGCAGGGCACCCTAGGAAACTAAAACTTCAGAACACCAAATAACTTGATTGAAAACCAAAAGGGCAAAACTTATTTTTCTTCTGTGGTTCCTCTCCTCCCATTGGCAGAGGTCTGCACCATTCATTTGATTGGTACAGCAGATCTCTGGGATGCCAGCGTGATTCCTCTATGCCACAGTGCTCCAGAAGAGCAAATAATTCCTGCAGGAACCTGAGAGACCCTCAGGGAAATGCCCAAACTTCTTAGCACAGCCTATAGGCTCTGTGGGTTCTGGTTCTTGTCTTCAACTCTGGTCACATCTTCAACATTCATTCTTTCAACCTCCATTAAAATAAAAAACATTCACAACCATTCTATTCATCTTTCTAGGTTTCTTCCACAATCCAGAACGTGTCCCTCCTATTTCCTGATGATGGAGCTGGATAAACATACCTGAACTGCTCACTGCTCTCTCCTCTCTCACCCTGCTCCTCCTTCTTCCCTTTCTTCTACCCACCTTTTAAACTTGGTTCTTTTTATTTAGATCTTTGAGCATTCCTATGAAAAAATGTTTCATTTCCATTTTCAAAACATAAAAAATAAAACATACCTGCCTTTTTGAGAGTTTGAATGGCTTATCCAAAGTCACATAGTTGGGAAGGAACAAGACCAGCATCTGTGCCCAGGAAGTGAGCGGCACTCTGAGTCACCGGGCACTCACCATACTGCTCAGTTGCCATTGACAGTGGGCACCATAAAGGAAGGCTTGGGCTGTCACACATGGTACCTGACCTGAGGATCAGAGGACACTGTGGCATTGGAGGATCAACTTTCTCATCTGTGGCATGTACACTGTCCTTCCCCAGTGATGAATTACCCCTTCCTTCTTCAGTCTTTTTGGATGTTTGGTTTTGCTTCCTAGAAGTCCTGCTGCTCTTCACTGAACCTGTTTAGTTATGCAGGCAATTATTGAGCCTGCTATTATGTCAGGCACTTCCAGAGTCTGAGTTCAGAAAGAGAAACAGAACTAACCTCTGCCCTTTGGAGTTTACCATAGATAGATATGGGCATGCAAATCAGCCCAGGATGGACAAGACACCCGGATCAATGGTGTATGCACAAAAAGGGCTAGGTAAAGAGAAGTGCTGCCTGTTTGTTCCACAAAACATCACCACCATTTCAGTCATGAAAATGAGTCATTCTGGTGTATATTTAGAGCCAAAGATCATTTCTCATTGTTACAAACTAGCAGTCTGAATGCCTCTGGTAAATATTTCTTTGTGAAGTATATTCTCTTTTCCTGATTCCTCCCACCCATGCTTTCTTCCCCTTTCCTTCCCTCCCTCTCTTCCTCCCTCCTTCCCTTCTTCTTGCCACCCTCCCTCTCTCCTTCCTTCCTTTTCCTTTCTTATCATCACTCAGAGATACTCACATCTATTGCCAGACACTACTTTTGTTATTTACCCTTGGAAACACAGCTTAGGGTGTGCCTGCAGAAGCCCCTGTATGAACCACAAGCTTTCAGAGAAAGTGAAATGGGACTTCCTTCCTTTGACTCCCAGCGACCCCTTCATGAACTACTTACTACGTTTGCTGTTTGCCTCTTGATTGAACTGTGCTTAAGGGAAAGGGCTCTCATATAGAGTTTGTTACAGTGCTTACACATGTAGTAAACATAATTGATTAGTGAACAGTCACTCTACATATAAGTAAATTAAATCAAAAAAGAGAAAACGGTTTTCTGCATAGAGGGAATGCAATTATATAACTTGGGCTTTCTTGCAACCCACTTCTATTAGATGTTCCAAGTTTTGTAAATCCTGTGATTATGCAAGGAGACTGCAAGCCTAATTCCTCTTTACTTAGCATATTTCTCATGATATCAGGACTGTCTGACACACATCTTTACTTAAGATTCTGACACAGTCTCTGATTTGGGAAATGGACTTTATTGTCCTGGTTTTCCAAAGTAGTAGAATCTCTGAATAATTAATTAAGCCCATAGTAACCCATAATAAAATGTGCTTCTCCAAGGCCCTTTCAGCCAGCTGTAGTCAAGGGAAAGCTGTCTCTTCTTTCCACTTCTCTCTTTAAAGGCACAGGACATTCCTATTACCCACCCATCAGTCCTACTGGCTGGAGTACTATATCCACACAGTGAGATGTCCATTCAGACTTGGGCTGTGCTCAAAGGATAGAGGACAAGAGAAGCAAACAGTGCTTGAGTCTTAGAGCTTGGAATGCTCAAACCCAGACCTAGAAGGAGAAAAGCTAGAAACAGACCTCAGTGTTGCTTTGGACACTGTTTACACTGTTGAGTCTGGGCCTCTATTATATCCAATGGCAAACTAATATTTCCCAGAGTATGGGCCCTCTTATTATAGGAATTGAATGTGAGAGACACAGGGGACTTCATAAGTAACTGAATCCAGCATCCTACAACTGCTTTGGAGTCAAGAGCATCTCATTTGTTTTTTCTAGTGATGGGAATCTGACTTCAGGCTGGACTCCTACTTTCACAAGTGAGGCTCCAGTAAAGACTATATGGTGGGGTTCTGGAGATAGTTTAAGTTTTTGCTAAACTATCATTCATTCATTCATATGTGTATGCATACATGCTTATATTTACAAACATATTAGTGAATATTTCTGGGGTCGGGCATAAGACATCACTTCTGTTCTTCTATCTAATGAGTTAGTTCAGTGTTAAATAAGATAAAACACAAGTATATTTATAAAAAGAAACCAGGGTAAGTACTAAGAGAAAATAGGAAGGGAGCAGAGGAGATCTACTGGGTATCAGGGAAGACCACTATGTGAGGTGTCATTTCAACTGAGCCAGAAAGATAAGAATGGAATTGGACATTAAAGTGTAGGGAAAGATGGTTCAAGGAAACAGCTTGTGTAAAGATCTTGAGAGAGAATGAGCTAGAATGTTAAAGAGCTGTCAGGAATGTCAGTAGAGTAGAATTGAGTAACTTGAATTGAGGTTGAGGTACAAACCAGGGCAAGATCACATAGTCCCGAGAGGTCTTTTGACTGACTGCTAACAAATTTGGTCCTCTGTCTTAAATGAGAACCCATTAAAAGTCCTCCCTGACTTGTGTTGAGAAAGATGAGTGATGAGACCATGAGTTTTTAAGAGTCTGCCGGGGTTACTTCATAAAAATGAGTTGGGAGGGTGAGTACCAGTGGATGAAGGGAAACCATGTGAGTGATATATTTATTCATACATGTATCTAGTGGAATTGGGTGATAAGGATGGGTTTGAAATGTATTTAGGTATAGAGTGTATTTCATCTTGATGCAAGGTTGGTCATAGCATGAGGACAAGGGACACGTGAGAGAAGAGCTTAGTCTCTCAGGATTTTCACAGGAGTCAGCTGTGGGATTTGCAAGAAAAAGGGAGCATATGTTTACTCTGATGGTATCCATACTGGCTTGTCTGACCTGCTTAGACCTTTTCTCTGAATACAGAAGCTAGGCAAGGCTGAAATCTGAATGCCTTTGGTAAGCCAGATCCCATTTCCTATGGAAAAGAGTGAAAGTTTCACATTCAGAGTAAGACTAGGAAAGATTTTGTTATTTCCTTTTGATAAAAGTACAACAAATCATTCAGTGATAGGATTTGAAGGCAAATATCTGTTACAGATTTTGACTAATACTGATATGAGTTTAATGGAAAGATAACTATTTAGAACTTCAAAGACATCTGAGAACATGCTCATTTAATTACTCACAATTATGTCTCTATGGCAATAACTTACAAATCCTCTGGTTCATGCTAATTTCCACAATAACCTTAATGAGTTTTGTTATTTTTACTTCAGTTTTAGGAAAAACAAGACTCAAAGTGTTAAAGGCCCAGTAAGGTCAGAGAGGGCAACAGCCAGTGTTTGGAAGGAAGCATGGTTGAATCACAACAATCTGAGTTTTGTCTCATGTCACTCCAGAGAGATTTTCTGTTTAACTTACTTTTCAAGTACCTTCAGTTCTAGAAGCAAAGAGATGCTCAAATATTCAGAAATTCCCTCAGCCACCCTGCATTCTGAGATAGTTCTTGTAACTTTCATGGTACAAGATTTATTGACTCCAATTGTTTCATCAGTTTTCTTAGATACTTTTCCAGATAATTTTAAAAAAAAAAAAAAAAGGTAACTCATTCTGGGTGTGGTGGCACATGTTTTTAATCCCAACATTCTGAAGGCAGAATGTTGGGATTATAAATAATATTTATTAATAATTTATTATAAATTTATTATAAATTAATTATAATAGAATATTATAAATATAAATTAAATTTATTATAAATAATAAATCTTTGTTATCGTTATACACATTCATATTTATGCCTATATATAAATTCAATATGCTGAGTCCATTTGGCATTGCTTATATGCATGCAGTTTCAGAACTGATCATTTGGTATTAGGTAACAAAGAAACTAAGGGACTCGTCCATGGAGAAGATGATTTCTGCTGTTCTTCTCCTTCCCTCGTTGCCTATAGTTCTTTGTCCAGGGGTGGGATCCTGTGAGATTTACCCCTTCCATATTAGTGTGCTTATTGTTGTTGTACTTCTTCTGGATTGTTTAGGAAACCGTATTGCTGAGTGAAGCTTCCTTATCATTTCTAGGAGACACAATCTCATTAGATTCCCTGGTCCTCTGGCTCTTACAATTTTTCCACTCCCTCTTTCTTGATGGGTACTGAGCTTTGGGTGCAATATTGTAGATGACTCTACTGGGGATAGGGACCCCATAATCAACCATTCTCTACATGTTCACCGGTTGTACTTTTCTGTAATGGTCTCTGTCTATTGCAAAGAGAGGCTTCATTGATGAGAGGTGAGAGCTACATTACCTATTAGGAGGTTTTACTTCCTCACCCATCCAGCTGCTCTACAGGCGACATGTGCTCATGGCAAATCACTGACTTCACTCAGAGCAAGTGGCACAGACCAAATGGAAGCTGAAGACAATTTTATACCCCAATCTTGGAAGTTATATACCAGCACTCTTTATTATCCTGCTTACAGCCAGTCAAGAACGGAGCAGGTCAACGACCACAGGGTGAACTGTAGCCTTCAGATGGCTGCAATCTTGGCTGGCAGATGGATTGCAACTATGAGCTAGAGCTACTCAGCTAAGCCACTCCCAAGTTCCTGATCCCCATAAGTTATAGAATAAAGTTTGCTCTTTCAAGCACATAGTTCTGCGTGCTTTCTTAGGCAACCACAGGTAACTAATACAGCCACTTTTCCCAAGCCCCCAAGGCACAATATTGTTTCAGCAGTTTTACAGTAATCACTTTTTAAACAATTATAAATATGTTTATCACCTTTACAGTTCATAAACAGTTTCCTTCCTTATGCTCATTTCACAGAGCCATTCTCATCCCTCCAATGTGCTGCCTTCCCAGGCAGTAGCAAAATTCCTAGGGATTCACTTTTGCTAATGCTCAGCAGAGTATGTTAGAAAGATTTGCTACAGGTACAGATCAATGAGATTTTGCAATTGCATATGCCTCTCTACCAAAAACACCAGTAAGAGAAAGGATATTTCATCTCTCTGCTCAACTCCAACTATCCTGGAAGCAACCAATGTCCCGATAGCAATAATCACAGATTCGTTTACACCATTCTTGTAGTTTATATCAGCAAATATGAACTTCATGTTCATATTTTGTAAATCGTCACGGACGGTGTCTGGTTAATTTCACTAAATACAGTATACTTTTTTTAAAAATTCATTATTTTTTAGTTTATGTTTATGGTGTTTTGCCTGGGTATATTCAAGTGTAATTCAAGTGTACTGTAGGCATATCTGGTTCCTACAGAGGCCAGATGAGGGCACGAGATCACCTGGAACTGAAGTTGTGGATACCATCTACCATGGTGAGCCGCCACATGACTGCTGGGAACTGAACCCAGGTCCTCTACAAGAGCAACAAAGTACTTTTTTTAATTTTTAATTTTTTCTTCTCTCATACAACTTATACAATACATCCAAACCTCTCTCCTCCCCTCCCTCCACTCCCCAGCTCCTCCACCTCCCCTCTTCACAAACATCTCTTCCCTGCTTCTCTCCAGAAAAAGACAGGCTCCCCAGGGTTACAGCTCAAACACAGTATGGCATAACAAGATGGAAAAAGGCATGGCACAAATCCCTACATCAAGGGTGGGCCAAGCAACCCAGCAGTAATAAAAGGGTCCCAAGGCCAGGTAAATGGGTTAGAGACTCCTCCATTCCAGTCTGTAGCTGTTTTTCAAGAACACTAATCCAGACAGCCATAAGATGTATTTAAGGGATCCTGCAGATTCCATGTCTGTCCCTTCAGTCTCTGGGCCCCTAAGAGTGCTAGTCAGTTGACACCAACAAAGTACTCTAAACTACTGATCAGTCTCTCAAACCCCCTCAATACAGCATTCTTAAGATACGCTCGTATTGCTGTGGCTGTCGGCCTGTCATAACATGCATGCATTGTTTACTACAATTTCACTGGATTAAAGTGGCAACACACTCTTCCACATTCTGTTGGTGGGCATACAGGTTCATTCTAGAATGGAGCCATCTGATTGAGCTGTAGCAAACATTCATGGTTAAGCATCTTCTTGGACATACTTTTCTTTTTTACTTTATTTCTTGAGAATTTCACACATTGAATTTGATCATATTTACCTCCTACCCCCAACTTTGTTTCCAACTCCTGCCTCCTTACTTACCCAACTCTGTGTCCCTGAGAAAATCAAGTCAAATTAATGATGCTGATATATTCTTGATTGTATGGGCATCCACTAGAGGTTGTTCAACCTGTGATCAGTGGGCACACCCTTAAGGAAAGCTGACTCTTCGCAGAAGCTATCAATTACCAGTACTTCCTTGTCCGGGGTGCTACTTTATGCCCATTTTCTTTCTCTATGCTGAGATTTTTGTCTGGCCTTAACTTGCGTTTGTCTTGTGCATGCTTTGACAACTGCTGTTGGTTCATATGTGCAACTGTTCTGTTGAATCTGGAAGTTCCCTTGTAGTTTTTGACATATCTTTTCACTTGTTTTGAATAAATTCCTAAGAGAACTTAGTAGAATTTAGTAGAATTGCTAAGTAATAGGATAGAATTAGAAAACGAATTAAACTCAGTGTATTTTGTGTGCATGTGTGTTTGTAATGTTGTCCTTTTTCTATTACGTTTGTTGACAGTTCCCACATGAATATAATACAATCTGGTCACACCCACCACCTTTGTTTTTTTAGTATCTCCTGTACCCTCTCCTGCCATCCTTCTTCCTTCCAGAGGCTCCAGCAGCTGTTAGGTCACTGAAGACAATGATTCTCCCTCTGCTAGCAGCTGTCAACATCCAATAGTTCTCCAGGGCCAGGCTCCAGAAAACCTTCCTTCATCCATGGCTGAATGCTCACAGGTCCAGTCTTTGCAAGCCCGATGTAGGTAACTCATCTGCTTTAAGTCATGAGTGTAGCAGCCAAGAATGCACAGAAGAGAGCACTTCAGATTCCATTTTCTGGTAAGAGACTACCAAATAGTTTCTCCAAAGCATTTTTATCATCACATTTCTACTGTGATGCAGGAACATTCTAGTTGTATGGTATTCTACCAATAGTTTTATTGTTTAAATTTTAGCAATCTTAGTAGGTATATAGTGATATTTCCTTTTGGATTAACTTTGTTTTTTCCTGATAAACCTAATGATGGAGGATTCACTTTATAGGCTAATTGCTTGCCTAAAGATCATCTTTCATGAAGTACCTATTCAACTCTTAGATCCCTTTTAATATTCTTTTAAAGTTATTGATTAATAGGATCATTTTATATTTCAGATGTATTTTGTTAGATGCGCATGAATGATTTCTTTCAACCTGTAGTGATCCTTTTCTCTTTATCAATGGGCTGTTTCTGAGTGGGAGTTTTTATATTTGATAATGTTTCATTTATTAGTTTTTAAAATTTTTTTTTGCAAATTTTGTAAATTTTTTTGAGGGCTTTCTGAGTCCTTCCTAAGCACCCTTTGCTTATCTAGAGTACAAATATGTTCTTTATTGTCTTAAGTAGTATTAATACTATCATCTTTAGCATGTGCGCGTACACACACACACACACACACACACACACACACACAAAAAACACAAACACACAATCTGTCTAGAGTTCATTTTCATGCTCGAATAGAAAAATGTTGATCTCCTTTTCTACCCCATTTGTTGAATAGATGTTCCTTCCCTGTGAAATTGATATTGTGCTTATTTATTTACTTATTTACTTAAAATCAATTCATTCAAATGGGTGGGTCTATTTTTGGATACTTTCACTGTGTTCTATTGATTTACTTGTCCACAGCAAACAAAAATGCCACGTGGTATTTATGGCTGAGATTTATAGCAAGTCTAGAAATCAGACAGCAAACACCTTTCATATTCCACATTGTTTTCCCATAAAAATTTAAGAAATAATTTAACTTGTAGAAATATTGTATAACTTTTGTAAAGTTGTGCTATTTTGATGATTTATCCATTTTATTCAAGTTGATGAATTTATTTAAAATATGGCTTTATTATTTCTGTATTTATTTTAAGAGCTGTACTGTTTTCCTATCTTTCATTCATCCCAGAGTTTCATAACACTTATTCCATTTCACGTTTTCCAAGGCTTTTGAATCTACGGGCAGATTTTCTTAATTAAACTTGAGAAATTCTGACAATTATTTCCTGAAAGATTTTTTAAAATTATTTCTTTTATTTTTGAGATGATATGATTTACATAATTTCTCCCTTCTCTTTCCTCCATCCCAAACTTCCCATAAACCTCTCCCTTGGTCTCTCTAAAATTCATGGCCTCTTTTCTCACACATATATAAACATATATGCATATATATGAATATATATAAATATGTATTCAGTTTTTAATATATATGTTTTCCTAAATGCATATAAGTACAACCTTCTCAGTCTGTATAGTGTTACTTGTATGTATGCTTTCAGGGCTGACCATTTGTTTTTGGATAACCACTTGGTGTGCTCTTCCCTAGAGAAGACTATTTTCTGTCATATTCTCTACATCCCCTTCTTTAGAGGCTTTGATAATGTATGAAGTGGACATTTGCTCTTATATCACATGTCATTGAGGCTCATTTTCATTTTCTCAAGCCTTTTACCCATGTTCTTGAGTTAGGATTTCTCTCTCTCTCTCTCTCTCTCTCTCTCTCTCTCTCTCTCTCTCTCTGTGTAAGTGTTCATGTTTGTGCACAGGTATATGCAGGTTTGAATACACATCTGTATGTGAATTCACACTTCACCTTACTTTTTGAGATAAGGTCACTCGTTGAACCTGAAGATCACCAAGAATGCTAGACTGGCTGGCCAACAAGCCCAGGTATTTTCCTGTCCCTGCCCCTGCACCACCCCACCTAGTTCAGGGATGACAGATACATGCCACCACACCTGAATTTTGCATGTTTGCTGGGGTTCTCAATTCAGATCTTCCTGCTTGTGCAGCAAATATTTTACCAACTCAGCTGTCTTTTCAACCCCAACCCCACTGCTTTATTTTTTTACCTTATATCATCTTCTATCATCTCGAATACAGTAAGCTATTAAATAAATGTTATTATATTTTAAGTCTTATAATTTCAAAATCATTCTTACAAAAAGTCTCCCCTTTTTCTGAGATTCCTTGTCTTTTCAATTGCTACATCAATATTTTCTTTTACATCCTTAAATTTATTTATTTACTTTACTTTGTAAAAGCTCTTATTAAGGGTATAGGATTTTGCCTCTTATATGCAAAACTGGTAGCAAAGTCAGGTAAAGAAAGTTTTAACTGCAGAAATACTTGTAGAGAAAAATAAGATATCCTGGATGATGTAATTTCCCTTTCATCGCAAAGAGATGAGAGAGAGAGAGAAAGAGAAACAGAGAGGGGGTAGAGAAGGAGAGAGAGGGAGCGAGAAGTGAGGGCAGACAGGAGACATTAAGACAGGATCTCACTAGCCATGTAGTAGCCTTCATGTAGCCCTGGCTAGCTTCAAAGTCAGAGATCCACCAGCCCTTGCCTCTCGAGTTCTGGAATTAAAGATGAGTGCCACCATACTCAGCCTCTGTGTATTTTTTTTTTAAAGCAAGGTCTAGCTATGTAAGTCCAGGTTGGCTTTGAACTCACAGAAATCTTCCTGCTTCTACCTCTAAAACATTGAGATTAAAGGCATGGGCCACCATGCTCTGCAAAACTTTTGTTCTACCTTTGGCTCATGTGTCCTAGTCTGGCGTCAAACTCACTAGTGGACAAAGATGACCTTGAACTTCTGATCTTCCTGCCTGGGGATGGAACCCAGAGTATTATTAGTGCTAGGCCATAATCCCAGCACCCCCCAAAAAACTGTGTTCTTATATCACTGTATAAACTAATAATAGTTCCCCTTTAAAAGGATGTAATCTTTTAAATCAGTATTTTTATTCCTCTTTAAAACTCATTTATTAATTTGGGATTAAAAACAGTACAATTTACCACTGAGCTGTAACCTCAAAGCTCTCTTATGCCCGGGCTATTTTCTCTTAGGATCAAAGCTAAGTACACTTCTGCCATTTTAATAACATTTTAGGCAAGCCCTCTGACGATTTTACCTACACATTTCTTCCAATAACCCCCTATGATTTGTTGCCATGTTCCCTTCATCCTTCCCTGTGCTATTAGCCTGATATTTTTTTGCTTCCTTGAGAGTAAACAGCAATGCCAAATTACAGTCAGTCCACTGGCCCGCTACATGGTCTGGTCTCTGCCGAAGAGAGAAAAGGGTAGTGGGGCATGAGGAACGATGGGTAGAGGTCTTGAACTACCACAAGCTCAGCTTGTGTGTTCAAAGCCAAGCTCTTGGACTTGTGTCCAGCAAATAAATCCTCAGTGGCCAGAGAAGAGGAAAGGCAACTTCACAGTCTCCACAGAGATGGCATTTCTAGGGGCCACTTAGGCCAAGAGCACAACCCTGCAGTGCTTCAGCACATACTTGTTGCTGCAGTATTATAAAGTAGTGTGATTCTCTACGGTGTTCCCAAACATCCTTAGCATTATTTAATCTACACTTTTCCCTCCTTTTTACCCTCACTTTCCATTCCCAATTAATGTCTCCCCCATTTGTCCCTTTTCTCCCTTCATAGTACTTATGTCGTACTGGAAACCACACAGAGAAGACTAGCTTGACTCCTATGCATGGATGTTTAGCAATTTTTAATGAATATTAGACATTTGAAGAGATATATTGTGGGGAATACAGATCATGATATATCCCTTTAAGAGATATTACATTCTTTCTTGAGGGCATTAAATGACTGGCAAATATTCTCGACTCTCCATTGTAGCTGTACATCTACTGTGGTGTCTCCGCAAGGAAGACGCAGAGGCATATTCACAGGTGCAAACCCTTCAGCCCTCAGCAGAGGGAACTGGACAGTGGAACCCTGAGCATCTCATCTCAGAGGTCTTTATTGACACCTAAACTCCTCAGCTGTTCTATTGATAGCACACACAGATCACGAGCAATCAAACATCTTTTACATAAAGCCAACACCTGAAGACAATACAAAATGTCAAGGCCTGGGCATCCCTTCACCCAACAATGCACAAAACAACTATTTTAAACATAACTAAAAATAAACGTCTACATCATTCCATGCTTTGTTTTATACTTTCTTTCTTTTTTTTATTAACAAGTAATATTTTATTTTGGTTTTGTTTTGTTTATTTCCCCCTCTCTCTCTGGTTTTTCAATTATTTTATTTTTAAGATTATAATTTAATTACAGTATTTCTCCCTTCCCCTTCCTCCCTCCAAACCCTCCCGTATACTCTTTCCTGTTCTCCTTAAAATGTATGGCCTCTTTTTACACTAATTATTATTGCATATATATATATGTATATATTATATATATGTGTGTGTGTATATGTATATACATATATATGTATATACATATATATTCCTAAATATAACCTGTTGAGTTCATATAATGTTACTTGTATATATATATATATATATATATATATATATATATATATATATATATATATATATATATATATATATATATATTCAAGGCTGACCATTTGACACTGGACAGCCAATAGGTGTGTTCTTCCCTGGGGAGCATCACCTCTCCCTCTCCCAACTTTATTCAGTTGCCTATAGCTCTTTGTGTAGCACTGATGGCTCATGAGCTTTCACCATACATGTTGGCATATTCATTTTTGTTATCTGTGAAGATCATGTTTGGGAAGTCATGTGATGAAACTTTATGAATATTACTTTTAGTTTTATTCGAGAACATAATCTCAGAGTGAACTTTCTGTCCCATTTTCCATGCTGTTCTCTCAGCCTTAGATATGGGAGTGTTTTGTAGACGTATCCAATAGGACTGGGTTCCACAAATATGCATTCTGATTGGTACCTGTCCTAAAGAGAAATTTCCTTGATGAGGGGTGAAGACCACACTTATATGTGGCTATAAGGAAAAATGTTTATAGATTGTTGTTAGGGATTTTGCTGGTTTAGCAAATTAGTGGTTATAGAGTCCCTAAAAAAATGCCAAACCATCAGCCCTGAAAACATACATAAAAGTAATGTTATATGGACTGATCAGGCTATATTTAGGAATATGTATGTATATATATATACCCAAAAATACAATAACCCAAAAATTGTAATAACAATTAATTTAAAGGGGTCATGAATTTGAAAGAAACCAAGGAGGACACATGGTAGGGTTTAGAGTGAGGAAAGGAAAAAGAGAAATGATATAAATATAACATAATCTCAAAAATAAAATGAAAGATTATTTTTCTTATTTTATTAGTTATTTGAAAATGTTTACATTTTCATTTTGATCATTTTCACCCTCTTTTCAAATTCCTTCTAGTTACACCACCTTCCCTACCCATCCTCTTTTCTAAAAGTATACCTGTCAAGTCCAATTTGTGCTTCATGTATACTCTTGGATATGTGGTCTTCAACTGGAGCATAATTGACCTACCAGAGGCTTCACCCTTAAAGGAAATTGACTCTCCCTCTCCCTAGGAGCTACCGCTTGCCAATGGCTCCTGATCTAGAGATGGGACTTTATACCTACATCCCCTCTCGATGTTGGGATTTCGTCTGACTTTATCTTGTGCAGATCTTGTGCATGTTGTCACAATCTCTATGAATTCACATGTGTAATTGCTTTGCTGTGTCTGAAAAATACCATTCCCTTGTAGTCATCTACTGCTTCTAGTTTTTATAATCTTTGTGTCTCCTCTTACCCAATGATCCCTGAGTCTTGGAAGGAAAGGATAAGTTAAATGTCCTATTTAAGGCAAAAATTCTATAGTCCCTTACTGTCTGTGCCATGGCCATTTGTTAATTTCTGTGCTAATCATCACCTACTGCAGTGGTTCTCAACCTTCCTAATGCTGAGACCCTTTAATACAGTTCCTCATGTTGTGGCGACCTCCAACCATAAAATTATTTTTGTTGCTACTTCATAACTGTAATTTTGCTACTATTATGAATCATAATATAAATATCTGATATGCAGGATGGTTTTAGGTGACCCCTGTAAAAGGGTCGTTCAACCCCCAAAGGGGTCATGACCCACAAGTCGAGAATCACTTATCTACTATAAGAAGAAGCGTCTCCGATGAGGGTTGAGAGATACACTGACCTATGAACATAATGACAAGTCATTAGAAGTCAATTTAACACTATGTTTATTTATCAGAATAGTAGTAGTAGAGTCTCTCCCTTGGGCCTATAACCTGTCTAACAAGAGGTTCTTGTCCCATTAATGGTGCCAGGCATGGATTTCTTCTTTTGAGCAAGACTTAAATCCAGTCAGAAAGCAGTTTGCTACTGCCATAATTTCTGGGCCACTACTACACCAACAGACATGTCTTGCAAGGTCAGTCATTATTGTAGTTTTCAGTATTCACAGTTGCGTTAAGATTGTTAATTATATTTCTTACCTGGCAACACATACAAAACTTTCTAGAACTATAAAAGCTATTCAGTAAGGATGAAGTGTCCAGGTGAGTCTCTACTTAATTTCTCCATGTTCTGTAAGTCGAGTATGTGGTACGTTTAGTAATAGCGTTTCTCCTCCAAGTTATGGAAGGAAACCAATAGTATGGGCTGTGGTTCTATGAGTCCTCACTGGCCAACAATTCCAAAAAGTGATAATCCATTCCTGGTACTGGGTTTTTAATTTGTTAGCCAGTAGTGTCTAGTATTTATGTGTTTGTGTGGGGCATGTATATATAGTTGTCCGTGGGGGACAGAAGAGGATGTCAGATCCCCTGAAGCTTTATTACAGATTGTTGTGAGCTGCCAAACATAAGTGCTGGGTATTGAGCTCAAGTCTTCTGGAAGAGCAGCAAGCGCTCTTAATTGCTGAGCCATCTCTCCTGCTCAGGTTTTATAATTTAACCCTGTCCTCCTTATTCTGAGGATTAATCCCAGCTATAGTAGCTGGTCTTTACTCATAATCTCATCTTTCCCTTTAGGTTTTTCCCTATAGAAACTTCTCTCTTAGGCTGTGGTACAGTCTTTTCCTGTGTACATGAAGCAGGACCTTTCCCCCGGATATATATCTCACCCCCAACATTAGTAGCTCCTATGTCTTTAGTACTTTCTGAAGCAAAGTCAATGTCTCCTCAGTTCCTCCATATCATTTCAGCTGGACCCCACCTCTCCATGTGCAACTTGAGTAAATGCCCCTAGACTGAAAGATTAAAAAAAAAAAAAAGGGAGATGTTCATCTTGTGCTGATTCTCATTTCTTTTCAGGTTTTTATTGTTTGATGTCCAGTGCTTGAAACATTATCTTCATATGATTTTTATAGTTTTATCAACATTTGGGTCAGGCAGGTCTGTCTGTATTAGTTACTTCATTATGGCCAAAGCTGAACTTATTTCTCTCTCTTGTCCTGACAGCATCTTGCTATATGACCTTGGTCAATTTAATTCATCTGCTGCATTTTCAGTTTATTTATTTACAAATGGAGGTCAACATATTTAGACTCTAAGGTCAATGAGAATTGCCTTCTGGGCTGTTTGGCTTGTATCTGAATCTCCAATGTTTAACACAGTGCCTAGCTTGTAGAAAGTAGTCAACTCTTGTTCATTATTTAATTGTATTAATTCATTACTATTCCAGAAAGGTTACTAAATGAACACTTCACAGAGATATTGCAAAGAATATACCAAATGGAATCATTTATGTAATATGCTCAGTGCAAAACTTTGCTCAGAGTAAGAATGTAGGACATTATAAATATTTTAAAAATCATTGCTATATATAATTTGAGTATAATTATACTTCCAGAACCTAAGTCCTACAGAGACAACATTGAAGGAAAAAAATTAATAGCATCAACCTGCCTCATGTCAGGTCCTTACTGAATAGACTGTGACTGTCTCTGCTCATCTAAAGGATTTGAGGTCAGCTCATCCTCATGATTGATTCTGCCCCTGGAGCTTTTGTATTCCAAGTGCTCTTGATGTGATGGTCAGAGAGTTGATTGTTTGGCCAGTTGGTATTGGTGCTTCCATCCAGGTGGGTGGACAGGCTGGCTGAGTTTGCTTAAATGAATCTGTACCACCCTGAAGGATCAGTGTCACTGCCTACAGAAATGAGTCTCCGCACTGAGATAGTTTGTAAACAAGCCATAATTTCTGGTCCAGTATGAACCACAGCTGCAGCAGAGAGGGCAGAAGAATGAAGAACAAGAGAAAGGCAGATCTATGAGGCTCCAGGGTGGTATGTATGCCTCTGCCCTCTGGCAATGCAGCATCTGCTTGATTAACAGTACCCTCTATGCCGACTGCTTCAGCTTCCACAGTGTGGCTCACATTGGTGACCTCTGTCAATACTGCTGTCAAATAGCAGATTATATGTCACCATTTTAGAGAGAAGAAAGCAGAGCCAGAGAGAAACAATGGGGCTTGACCAAGGACCCAAAATCAGGATCTTTGAAAGGCTTGTTGGGAATTCTCATAGCAGGGTGTGTTTACTATTTCCATGATCTTACAAACAAGGATTTCCACCCTTTTCACCTTACTGGTGGCCATTGAGCTGAAAACCCAGGTTTATTTGCCTTCATGCAGAATGTGAGTGAGTCAGGAGTAGTAGAGCCTCGGGAACCAACTGGCTCAGCTGTCTCAATCTACAGAAGCTAAAACAGAAGTTGAAAATGGTCTAGTTACTCACTGAAACTCAACAGCCAGCTTGCAGTAGAGCCTCAGAGCCTGGTCTGGGTTCACATATCCCAGTGTGTGTGACACGTGTATACTCACACCATGCTGGTTTTGTAAAAGCCTCTCTGGCCTCTGGCTTTATGTAATCAAAGGGAACAAGACAATGTCAGCTTTGGGACTTGGAAAGAGCTCAGACCCAGACTCTGGGACAGGCTGTGGGTCAATTTGACAGGTTACCATCAAAGAACATTTTTATGAAGGCAGTGCTTTGAGGCACCCCATCAGCACCATGGTTAGTTTCTCTAACCTTAAGCTGAGCCAAGCTGTATTGATCAGGACCGGTTGGGAAATGAATTACAGAGGTTGATCTATAAAGAAATTCAATCTAGAGATAGAGCAGAGGTTGATCTATAAAGAAATTCAATCTAGTAGAGCAAACAATTGTCAGGATTCCTTATTAGGCACTTCACACCACAAGCTAAATAAAGCAAAAAGATAGGCCCCAAACAAAGGTGAGCTTTTTTTTACAGGATGAAAATGACCATATGACCAAGGAATATGGTCCAGCAAATAACATGGTAAATGACCACTTCTTAATAATCAACAAACGAATCCTTCTCTAACAGTACCTCTGAGAAGTGAGATTAAAAGGCAATGCACCAACAGAGGGTGACCAAATGAAATTAAACTTCGAACTTGGCTTTTACAGTGCCCATAAGAAGAACATAGGATTCTATCAGAAACTGTATTCTACCAAAAGGACAAACTTTCCTTACTTTAATTAGGAGCGAGAGGGGTTGGGGAGAGATGGGGAGTCTTCTGGGTGAGGGGAAACCAGCAAAGAGATCAAACCCTCTGTTTCAAAATTGCTTAGCAAAAGCAATTTTAATTGCCACCTTTGTTATAAAAGATTAAAGGTAGTTATGTCCTTGCGTAGCTCACTTAAAGCAATCAATACATTCCTGAGTAGTTACATGCAAATCAAATTTTTGTAAATCAAATCCAATTCTGAATGTCTTTAGACAGCATAGTGTTTCAAGGAATCCCTTTAACAAATCTTTTTATAAGACCTAAAACTATCTCCTAATTTATTGGTTTAATTTTTTATAGAAGATGATAAATGGAGTCAGTGAAATGTTTCCCTCACCTTCTATAGAGGAGAAAGGACTTGAAAATGAAATGGAAGTGAAGTGTGTTAGTGAACACAACATAACGACCAGTGGCCCCTCAGGTGACAGGTTAGTGAGCTTCGGAGGCTTCTCCATTCACAGCTGAAACATTGAACAGCGACGACCAGTGTTTAACATGAAGACAGTGAGAGAAAAGAGCGGCTTATTTCCTGGAAGTAATTTTAAGCTCTATCTGCTCCAGCCTTGCTCACAAGTTTTCCTTTGAGACATTCTAGAATAATGAATATTTAGGTAGACCTTAGAAACCGCTTGAATGTATTGTGGCATTCATTTATAAATTAGCCCATTAAATATTTATCGGGTCTTAAATTCATGGGGAGCTAGGTTTGAGGGAAATAGGGAAAACTATACACAGTGTTCACTTTATAGAATTAATCTACTTGAAAGGGCAGACATTAAATAAGTAGTAATGCAGACAACAGATACTTTGCCGTTGTGATAAATTCTATGAATTTTAACTCTAGCAAGCTCTATGAATTAAAATGAGTCATCGCAAAAGTTTACATGTTGAGAACTTACTTTCCAATGCGACAATGCTGAGAATTGCACATGTAAGAGGTGACCAGGTTACCACCAGGGCCCTGATCATACCAATGGGCTACTTATCCGAGCACAGGGTCTTGATGAAAGGGTGATACCTGCTCCTTCTTGCTGTTTTCATTCATGTTCTTTCACTAGGTGATGATTTCTTTCTGCTTCATGATGTATCAAGATCTCAAAGCAGCTTCTCAATGCTGGACTGCCCAGCCTCTCGGGTAATGACCAAACTGCTTATAAGTCACTGTCTCAGGTATTCTATTATAGAAGTATAAAATGGACTAAGATAGAATGCTATAAAATTTGTCCAGGAAAAATTTAACTGAGGAAGTTAATTAAAAATAAATCTTAAAGTATAAAATTATGAAAGATAAGTAGAGGCTAAAACAGAGAGGAACACTTAGAGCACACCGTGTTCAAGTTTGCATAGTTCAGGTTGTATTTGAAAAGCTCAGTCACTCTGGTTTTGTTGTGCAAAATGTAGGAGAGGACGGAAAGAGTGGAAACAGGGTGTGGTCGGGGTGGAAGATGCTAGTTACTGAGGCCAATGTGCTGGCCATGGGGAGGAACAGAAGTAGATTGTGCTGAAAGACTAGGGAGAGTTGAATTAACAGAACTGGGTGGCTGATTGGATGTCAGCAAAGTGAAGGATCATGTGACAGTTGATCTTGATTTTCAAATTCATTGGATGTGGGATCAACTAAAAGACACATCTCTGGGCTGGCTTATGAAGACTCTTTCCCCAGGCCATTAGCACCAGATTGAGACTGCTGAAGCATCCAACCAGATGGAATAAATAGCTACCAGACTCCCAGGCTCTCTAACGCACATCGTTGTGCCATTATTGAACTATCCAGCCTGAATCTTGGGAGCCAATCTAATAAATCCCCTTTAAAACATGTACTCTTCCTACCCATTCTTTTCCTCTAGAGAACCCTGGCTAGCAAAGATGGCCTCTGCATTTTTACATTGGAAGTAGAGTACTGCTATTCACTGCAACGGAGTACATTATGCAAGAACAGGCTGGAAAGGAAAGATGTAGAACAGTTGGTTATTGGCATATGCATGTGGCATGGAAACAGTGGCGGTGTTCAGTAACTGAGTTGCTCTAACCCAACAGACTGTGTTCATCCTATAGGAAGGGCAGGGATCCACAATTCTCTAGACCTTGCTCAGAGCTAAAGGACATAGATTCAATATCTAGTGGGAACAAACTTCTATTGGGACTCAAGTGTCAGGACAACAGCCTGAACTATAATGGTAATAGATGGGCAAGGACTGAGAGACAAGAAGCAGTGAGACCATAGGAGTATAGCTAGAGTCTAATTGTTAATGTTCCCATTCAGAGTTTTAGACTTTTGTTATGTCATTGAGTTAATGATAGCAGAACCAGTGACACTTTTGACCTTTGATCCATAAGCGATCTAGTGGGTGGCAATGCAGTATTAGACTCAGAGCTTGGGAGTAAATGTCTATACAATATTAAGCTCTGAGTCTATTTGAGGCACATAACATACCAGACAAGTGTGATACTTTACAGAACTGCTCACGTACGTCACATTAGGCAGCTACAGGCTTGTCTGGAAAGATGAGAGCTGGGGTTTAGTTCTATCTTCTTTGTTCATTCATCCATTTCTTTGGGTTGCATATGACCAAACAGTACCTAAAAACTTAGCATAAGGTATTCTTTAGGATTAGGAGTAGGCCCATGGACAGGAATTGGGAAAATCCAAGTCACTCCTAGAACTGAAGCAGTTGGAGAAGAAGTACCCTGCTTCCTCCAGATGGCCAATGTGAATACAATCAGCCAGGAACTCTCAGTGTACATATTGGCTACTGGATCAAGAGAGGCTTATTGATAGTGAACACAATTCAGACTGGCAGCACAGGATGTCATTTGCTGTCCTTGATTTAACTCATTCTGGAGTAATTTTACTCTTGGTTTTTACATGGGCCTATAGATTTTATTTTCTGTTCAAGTTACTGGCTTTGTCACCTGAAACTTGAAAACCCATGACCAACTTTATGCACGTGATTCATTTTCTCTCCCCTTGGACATTGAACCACATGCCTAGAATTGGCTAAATGTGCTGATTGCCTGTCTCTTGGAACACCTCCTGATACCCAGTTTCCAGGAGTGGAATCTACAGATTGTGCAGTCATATTGAAGTCTATAGATCCAGGAAGATGGGTTGCAGTATATAGCATTCTCAGAATGACATGGATGGGAGGAGGAAAACAAAGAAGAATTGCTACTGAATTCTGCAGTGATGAAACACCAAGAAGATGAACTTAGCTAACCAGGTGTCCCGTCTCTTCAGGATGAGCAAGTGAGGGATTCTTTTCAGACGGAACACCAAAATTATACAAGCTACATAGCCGAAAAGAAACACGCCATACTACTCCAAATCAAAGACTGTCTATCGCCAAAAGGCCATGTTTGAGATACACAAAATACGGGAAAATGACTCAAGTAGATTTGAACATCTAGCAGTCTAAACTCCAGAAACACATCTTTAATTTGCATATCTGCATCAAAAGTTCCAGGACAACTTGAAGTGATCTATAGACTGGAGAAAAAAACTAGTTGGCCATCTGAGTTTTGCTAAACCTTCTCAGAAGTCCTTTCCTTGGGGGAAGGATTGACTCTTGAGCCTGGTGCCTAGGTGATCTCCATCCTAAGCTGAGGGATACATTGGCCACTGCAATGCGAAGGAGAAGGAAGGCACACACTTGCAGCCAGGTAGCACCTTGTAGAGCACATAGGGAACTGATATTCTAGAGTCTAAAATTAGAATTCACATCATGCTCTGGGAATTCCATCAGACTGATAACCTGCCCTATTGTCCTCATTCTTTGAATATTCTTATTCTCAGAAAATAATATCCTCTCCAGAAAAGCTGGCATCTAGATCAAATTCCTCAGTGTGTCGTGTCTCCCTTCCTTTCTGTCAATTATCTTTTATCACATCTTACCAGAGCTATTTCTGTCTGTGGAGAGTTAGCAGGAAGATCACATATTGTACAGAGAATGGGGTGTTAAATTTATGCAAAGGGAAGCAATGTGTTGTGGCAAAAATTATTTATTGCATGGCGTCTCCCTTGAGGGTTAGTCTCTTGCTAGAGCTTTAAGGATGGCAGCTCTATATTTGTCTCATGGCAGAGCCATCCTCCTGCCTGCCGCCCACTGCCAGTGCCAAGAGCATTTATGTAAAGTCGTGATGCAAATCTGCCACCTTTAGGAGGCACGATCTGGTCTACCAGAGCATGTTTCCTCATAGTCATTTGTGTTCCAAAAGGAGTGACTTTTCAGCCAGCAAGAAGACAGAAAGATGAAAAGAGAAAGGTATTGGGTATCTTGGAATCATCACACATCACTGTAAACAGCTAGTTGAACAGAGATATTTTGTTGAGCTCTGGGGGTTTTAGAAAGTGATGTGCTGTCATTTCATATCAAGAGCCCATCTGACCTACAAAAGAAACAAAAAGCTACATGCCATATCTAACGCTTGCAAGCTATGGGTCTTAGAAAGGTAGTTGACAGCTATGAGCTTCTTGCCTATTGCTAAGGTTTGAATCCTAAACAAACCTCCAGGCTCATGTTTTTTAGGCTTGTTCCCAGCCAGTGATGCTATTTGGTGAGGCTGTGTAATCTTTCAGATCTATTCAGCGGCTGGTGGAAGTAGGTCAATAAGGAAGAGCCTTTGAAGATTTACCTTGTCCCCAGCACTCTCCCTCCCTCCCACCTGTCTCTCTCTGCTTCCTGGTCCAGAGTTATGTGAGAAGTTTTGACAGCCTACTAGTTTGAGCTCAGCTGCTCCAGCATGTCTTCTCCATCATGATGAATGAAATCCTTTTGAAACCATGAGCTCAAATAAAACCACTCCTTCCTTACGCTGCTTTCTGTCACATACTATAGCCACAGCTATACAAAAGTTAGGGAGCACTCCTTCCCATCTGCACTGTGCTGTGAGAGAAGCTCATTCTCATCTGAAGATACTAAATTTGGGTTCATTTCTCCTTCCACTTTTAATGACATTAAATATTAACTCGCTCACTAATTTAAAGACAATCCGTTCCTGGGAGCATATGGGTAGTTCTCCTTAAACAGGGATAGCAAATGCTTGGTACCCACAACCACAGCTTCTTCTATCCTTTCTTTCACCAGGCATTTGGATTTAGGACTTCTTTAGGATTTCTCTGGAGTCTTTTCAACACAGTGCTTCAGGTGGTCACTAAATGCAGAGGAGATATAAAGTAAAGCACTTCTCCATCTGTGATCCACATCACGTTCATAAATTACTCTGTTGATTATTGCACCCAGAATGTGCAGATGGTTTTAATGTACATTAAATGTACAAATGGCCCTCCAGGAGCTTAGAGGACATGTACTTGTGAAAGATGTGCCAACATATTCTTCATTCAGACATTGCAATCATAGGGTATCGATCTCTGTTTTGGACATTAATATCCCACAGCATATGTTCTTAAAAGGAGGAATGTGTCAGGTAATCTTCAGCTTCTATGATGGGTCCAGGGTCATTGCTGCTTGGGAAGGTAGTATGTGAATCGAAGGTGAAGGACCACATTTTATAGTAAGATAACCTCTGCCATAGCTAAGTTATGTAAAGTTACTGGCTAAGTTAATTAAGCTTACTGAACCCCAATATTCCCATTTGTACAATGAGCATAACAAATACCCAATTCCATGGCAGTCATGAGGATTATACGAGACGGTACAGGTAAAGGACAGGGTAGAAACACAGGCTTATCTTCAACTGTGCTTGTTATTATTGTCATCCTTGTGGCCATCCTCACCATCGTTATTACTGTCATAGCCATCATCACCTTTATCATCACTTCCTTCATAATCATAATTACTGTCATCATTATCATCATCATCATCATCAGAATGTATACAGAATAGGAGATCCCCAGAAATTAAAAATAATTCTATAGAATAATAGAAAAGGAATTGGAAACTGAAGCCAGGAAAAACAGTGCAACAGAGCACTTACTAGCCATCTCCAAATATTTCAAACAGATTTGACAATGCTGTTAATAATTTTATAGTTCTCAGATATTGGCTGTTCTGTCCTCAGAAACTTCCCATCCTGATCATTGAATGGTTTCTCCCTCCCATTTACTTCACTAGACCAAAGTAGAGCATGTGCCTTCATCATTGTGCCCAAAGGTCATTTGGAGCCAGCATACGAATGAGCAACACAAAAGTTTGCTGTTGGAAACCACTGTGACCTTGAGGTTAGTTGTTACTTTAGCATAACTTGACCAAAATAAGATAGTAGTTTCTCTGCCTTATAGCTTATAATTATTATCTTTCAGAAGGATATCAAACACTTCCTTTCCATACAGAAAATAACTCTGTTAGTCACAGTGATTTGGAAACATAGAGGGCTGCCTTTGGTGGGTAGTAGTATCCTCCATAATAATGGAACCATCTGGAAGATGTATTCTAGTTTCCAAATTGTTAGAGCTGTGATAGCCTGTAGAAGGCAATAATTCTCAGTATTTGGGAGGAAATGGGTTATAGAGTCAGAGATCATCATTTCAAACCCATCTCTGAATTTAGTATGTTGATATTTACTAAGCCCATGACATTTACTAAGCCAAGATATACTGTACATAGTATTTTCAAATGTTCTTGACCACACAATCCAACTCTTCTCACCTCGCACCACACCAAAAAGTGCATCATGTGGTTTAAAAGAAGCTTTTTATAAAACACATTTCACGAAATGCTGTGCTGACAGCTGCATGATTGGAACTGGGTTTGGGCCACACAGAATCTGGAAGGTGTTTATAGCACTAAGGACTCCATGGATGCATTTGCTGTGTAGATGTGTTGGTTACAATGAAAAATTTCACACTCAGGATGAGCCCATCTGAATCTGGCTCCCTTCCCTTCTTACTTACTATTTTGCCTTGGGAAGGTCATGTCATCTTCTGTTGAGGACTTACATTCTGATAAAATGTCTTATCCACTCCGGAAAGCCCATATTCTCATCTTTAAACATTTCCTTTCCCCAATCTTTCTACTTCAACATACCATACTAGTGAAATGCCGGATTTTCTTGCTCTTTACAACAGATATTCTTATTCTTTCCTCAGACATTCTACCTTTTGATTCATTGACTGTATTCTTCATATTGGTCTTCCAGTTCCCTAGTCATCTTCTTCGGCTGTATCTAGTCTGATATTTGACTGACATGGTAGAATTTTAAGTTCAGAAACTCAAGTCTTATTGTCTAGTCATTTAAGTTCCTTATCTTGTAAAGTAATTCAGCTTTCCTTAAATTGTCTTATTGTCTCTTATGGTTACTGCTCTTCTGTTTATCTGATTAATACTTTTAGAGTATTCTGTTTGTGTAGTCCCTTTGGACTGTTATGTTGTCACAATGTCTTGGAAGTGTTAGGTCCCCTGGTAACCATGATCATTGAAATTCTCCTGTGGTGAGTCACTACTCATGTAATTTGTACATGCTTTTTGTTAATTCATCTTCAGAGAGAGCTAATTTTATCTTGTAGGAAATGCACGTATTTGGGGAGGAAAGTTGTGCTTCTAAGCACTTTGTTTTGGCTCTCATCAAGGGCTTCAGAGATGCTATAACCCAAGGATCATGTTTTATATTAATCTGCTGGATTGAGATTTCTGAATTTGCATTGTGGAGTCCAGTCCCCAAAACATATCTGTACTGAGGGTTTTTATTTTTTCCATAGAGCTCTATTTGGCGAGATACTTTTTTTTTAAAATCATACTCTTCTTAGCTGCAGTTTTTCTAATTGTATTTTTCATTAAGAAGTTATGTTCTACTCTAGTTCCTGCTTTCTACAGTCTCAGTTATAACTTCGCACCTATCACAAATTGCAGGCCTATCTCCTGTGTATATGTGACATGTAAGCCCCAGACCAGGCAAATCTGTCCATTTTCTACTTTCATTGCTGTCTGCTCTCCACTAAGGGTACCACAGTATGGCATGTTGCAATACCTACACTATCTTTCAATTGCTTCTTTACTGTGCTTAGTAATTTTCCTCACTTGGAAACTAAAGTAGAGACATACATTTTATCTTTTAAAAGAATTATAATTTACTCATCAACTCTATTAATTCATGGTACACCTTCAGCATATAGGATTCTGCATTATCTCAGACTCTCTAGTAGCCAAGACAAGAACAATGGACTAATTAGTCTCATCATTTATAAAACAGGTTAAACAGTTTGCAATTCATTGGATAATGTGATGATAAAACACATAAGATGATTGTTTTAATGAGTTAAATGCAGCATCAAGTGTGTATTGAATGTTTGATATCAGTATCATTATATACATATCAGTATTATTATTATTTTACTATTAAATGAATAAACACTTGGAAAGACAGTAGTTGATGTTGGGAGATCTTTAAAACACAGTGTGTTTCTGTCCCTTCATCTAACATTTCTAGTTTTTTTTTAACCTAAAGACACCTAGGCTCCTGGGAAGGGTCATGGGTATCCTCTCTCCAACCCCTCTGAAGCCTTGGGCACAACTAACATTTGAAATTGTGAAGGGAGTCTTCAGTGGCCAATAACAGAATGCATAATCCCACTATTGCTCACCAGAAAAAGGGAGAATTGAAGGATCTATTCTTAGATATTTTGTAATAATCAGACACAAAAGAAATATGAAAATATAGGAAATAATGGTTTGTAAGAAGGGTAGTAGAGAAGGGTCGGTGTTTCTAAAACAGTCTATAGATGAGCATAAATCCCACCTTGACCCAGGAGTCCCGGGGCTTTGCTTCCTCATTCCCCTTCCCTCTGTGGTCTTAGCTTAGGGGCAATCAGAAAAAGACCTGGGGAAAGAAATGAAGTTGGACCATTGCATTAGAAGGGTTAGGGATTATAAATAGTAATAAGAAGCCATGAAGAGAAGCATGATCCTTTGCACCCAACTCACTTTCCCAGCTAAGACAGCAGTTATTTCAATGCTACTGTTCTTCAGAGACTCCAAAGACACATTCTGAGCTTCTCTTGTAGGTTTACTTTGGGGGCCTGGCCTGTTTGAAATGTTAGGTTTCAATTCTGTTTGTGAATTATACAGCTTGGTGGTGCTTCCGGGACCATGTCTCTTTGCTTTGAGCTCCCTGTCCTCCAGATGTCCACTTCCCAAGGCCTTTCACTTGTGTTTAAGCCAGGACTCATCATTAAGCCCTTCTTTTTCTCCATAATATTTGAAGCTCAAAGAGGTTCTTCTTTCCTGACTGAGCCCAGGGAGACACCTCTGGACACTATGATCCAATAAGTACAACCAGGGCTCAACCTGCCTCTGAACTTCAGTGAACTTGCTTGCTCTATTCTGCTCTTTCTGGGACATCCAAAGGTCTTTGCAAGTCTGAACTTATTCACATTGATTTTTTTTTTTTTTTTTTTTTTTTTTATTCTTTGAACTGATTCGCTTGGAAGCAAGAAGACAGACAGGATGAAATTAAGAACTTGGCAAGAGATGGGTGGTGGTGCTTTGGTGGTACACGCCTTTAATCCCAGCACTGGGGAGGCAGAGGTAGGCGGATTTTGAGTTTGAGGCCAGCCTGGTCTATAGAGTGAGTTCCAGGACAGCCAGAGTTACAATATAGAAACACTGTCTCAAAAAACGAACAAACAAACATGAAAGTCCTTTCCAAGAGAAAGAATCCTTCTGAGTGTAAATGTCCCAAGCTTATGGGAGTTCTTAACCGTATGTTTAAAAAAACTTCTTCAGTTTTCTATTGTAGCATTTATTTCCTTCTCTTGCCATCCCTCTGCACATTATCCTGTTTACGTGTGTCTGCATGTGCCTGAATGTTAGATTCAGGTGGACATATTGGTCACCTTGTACTAATGAGTGTACAACAGAAATTAGAAAACTAATGAGTGTGCCCCAGTGCTCTACATAGATGCCTGTGGAGTCACCAAGCACCCCAACAAGTCAGAAATGAAACCCTGAACCAACTTCCATGCTGATAGCATGTTGTTGTCTCAGTCATAATGTTGACGATGGTGGGAAAGGTGACTAGAACCAAGTCAGAATGTTCTTCTCTGTTCTACCTTATAGTTTTCAAAGGTTTGGTTTTTAAAACAGATAGTCCTTACTAAGAAATACCAAGTATTTTAGAAGAAAGGGGTAGATTATCTTGGATAGAGGAGAGAGGATGAATTTGAAATATCTAGAACTATCTGGCCAGAGATGAAAGAGGACCCTAGGAACCTGGTGTAATGGGAAGAAATTGGAGAGGAAAAAATTCTCCCAGAGATCCTGCAGAGAATAGAATTAGGAAAGAGAAATGTGTAACAAGGGATATTTTTTTTTCTTTATTTTGCTGAGTTTTGTGCTTTGTAAATTTTCTCAGTTGCATAACTGTCAGTTAATCCACGTTGCTCACTAACAGTTTGGTACAAGTGGGCTCTACAGGGGAACTGGAACAGCTGCTGAAGTCTGCAGCCAGGTGGGTTATGAGATAAAGTAGAGACATTATATGTGGACAGTAGGTTTGAAAGATGGGCTCATAATTGACATATGTTTTACATTCCATAATGATGTACACTAGGGAGAAGTTAGAAGAAATCTTGCCTGGAGATAAGACTTTTACTCTAACTTATGCCAAAAAAAAAATAAAATTGCTGAAAGCTGCGGGATGTGTTTGTAGTCTAACCATGCAAGTTATTTCACACAAAAGAGGCTGAAGAGGCCTAAGAGGTAGGAGTCATCAGTCCCAGTGGGTAAACCAGATTCCTTTTCCTTCCCCTGTTACTGATATACTCAGCTTCTCAATGTTCTTCAGACTAATGTTACAGAGAGACGATAGGTAAAAGCTTCAAGAATAACGTACATACTGGAGGAAAACTTCCACGTCTGGATTCCTGACTGATGGACACTTGCTATAGTTTGCCCCTCAGGTGTCTGTGTGCAGTTTGATTTCAAGAATAATAGCACTGAGAGGTTGTAGAACTTTTAGAGACTGTAGTAGTTGTATTTCTGTTGCTGTCACACAATATCTGACTAAAGCAACTTGAGGAAAGAAGTATTCATTTTGGCTCACAATTATAGAGTGTGGGCTGTTGCGGTGGGGAGGGCATAGTGGCAAGAGCACGAGGCGGCTGTTCACATTCTGTCCACAGTCAGGAGACAGAGAGATGACAGCTGGTATGTAGATCACTTTCTCCTTTTTATTCAGTAAAATAGCCCTAGCACATGGATTTCCTGCCTCAAAAAACAAAAAAAAAAAAAAAAAAAAAAAAACCGGAAACTAGAAACTTTCTCATAGGCATGCCCCTGAGGTTCGTCTGCTAGGTGATTCTAGATCCTGTCACGTTGACAATCTATGTAAATCATCACCAAGGTGGGGCTTAGAGAAAGACAGTGATATCCTGTGAGCACTGTTCTCAGATTAGAACAATGCTCATCTCAGGAGAGGGCTTTCAGTGCTGCGGGATTAGACTGATTACCACGAGAGTAGACCGCTATAATATTATTTGGCTTTCTCTGTTCACACGTCCTTTCTCTCTCACCAAGTAGCCCTGCTTTTCCTTTTCTCGTACCACTCACCACTCTCACGTGTGTCCCAATAGTGTGATGCCAGCCACGTTACAAAGACCGTACGGGGCTCTTGCTAGATATATTAGATATACTGCCTTGTTGCGAACTTTTGGCCTTCAAAACAGTGAGTTAACCTCTTTTCCTCATAAATATTGGTCTCATATATTTTGTTATAGCAAGAGAAAACAGTCTGAGATAGAGACAAACTAGAGAAAAAGATTTCTAATAGAGAGGAAGTGAGGCTTTCAAATAACAGCAAGTACTACGGTCCTGAAAAATGAGTGAATCTATTTTGTGTTTCCAACCCAAGCTGCCTGTGCTGATATCATGTAGGACATTGATGAAATGTTCTACTTAGCAACATCTAAACTCCTGACCCATGGAAGCAAGCAAAAATGTGGTTGCTATTTTCATCAAATAATGAAAAGCCACAAGACTGTCATTAAGCCATACATGCTTTTCTGCATAAGCACCTTTTCTTTTTTCTTTTGTTCCAAGTTATTCTTCCTGTTAACCTGTTTTGTTGTCATCTTTTACCCTTGGAGAGAAGGGCTTTGGAAAGTTTACTGTACAGTGAGTGTTAATGCTCATTTGGGGCCTGGTAAATCAAGAGTTCATAGGTCCCTCTTGATAATGAGTTTGAAGAAATTGAAATAACAAAATACGAACTCTAGGGAGGTGACCTATTTCGTGCAACCAGCTGCTGGTTGAGGTCTTTGTCCTCTTTCCTTGGAGGATAATTAGTACCCGAAGTTGTGAAGTGCCCTTCACACAAGGATGCCAGACAAGAACCTTCCTCGGGACATCACAGAGGAGGTGATCTCCAAGGAAGTCCAATTAAAAATGTGTTTGCTTGTAAGCAGCCAGGATTTAGTTATTAAGATACCTGTCAGCACTTATGAGTTTGTCTTCATAATGGATTTTTTTCATCAGAAGATTGTTCATAACATCAAGGACTTTAGGCTACAGTTGACCTTCAGGTACAAAAAACCTTGGGATAGATACATGGCTCAAGAATGTAATAGACAGCAATTATAGAGCCTTATTTACATGACTGGAAAGAAGCCTGTGGAGGTGGTACTAGTGAGAGGAAAATGTGATGGCTGAATCCCCCTTACCTAAGGATGCTTGCTTGAACTGGAACCACGTTTTGCTGTTACTGATTCAGATATCCAGGGCAACTCTGGTGTTACTCTTTAGAGCACAATGCTGAGAAGGGCTCTCAGTTTCCTTCTGAGCCTGGTGGTTAAGCCTTCTTTGGTAAATTGCAATGTCTTTCTTTGCAATAAGAACCCAAGTGTAGGAATCCATGCTACATGTCTACTGTATTTTACATCGTTTCAACTTCAGTTTTACAAGTGGGACTAAGAAGGTGCATGTGTGCAAAGAACTGGTCAAATGTACTTGGAAAACTGTTGTGAGAATAAAACCATGTTAGAAGAATGTTCCTTATTTGTTTGTACTACTTTCCTAATTTATATTAGGCACAGTGTTTGGGTCTATAACCTGTGTTGAGGGTAAGAGAAAGAGATTCCTTGATAGAATCAGGTTTTAAGGATTTCTGTTCAGAATTGTCCCTATGTCCTGAGACTCAGGGAAGCCTGCTTACCCCATCTCCGCTTCTGAGTAACAAATGCATAGGTTAGAGCTCCACCCACATTTTGGAAAGGGGAGTTGGAACAAGGCTCTGTTTAAGGATATTTCTCTAGGTTGTTTATATTTCTTATAATTAAGATTTGGGGTGGGGACTTTTTTTTTTTTTTTTTTTTTTTTAGTTAGGGTATCCCTATGTTGCCCGAGCCTGGAACTTGCTATGTAGATCAGGCTAGCCTTGAATTTATAGAGATCCACCTAACTCTGCCTCCGAACTTCTAGTATTAAAGTATGTGCCACCACACCTAGCAAGATACTTTTATAACTTCCAAATGAATACCACTACTATTATTGAACTCTTATCTCTGTATATATCTGTGTGTCATCCTTTGGATTAGGATAGTCACAAAGACTAAGAAACAGTGGAGATTGAACTAGTCAAGTAATATTCTCTATCCTTTATCCATTAAAAGATGAATCCAGCTAGCTATTGAGTATCTTGTATGTAGAAAGAATGCAGAGTATGAGTATCTGACTTCTAGCACAGAAGGTTCCAGACTCAACATAGGGTTCAGTCTCAATAAATCTGTTCCAGAGCACTGGGTAGAGAAGGCACGCAATGCACCTGAGCTACTGAGAATCTAAGTTCAGGAACAGTGCACTGTAGCATCTTGGTTTCATCTCTTTTGTGATCACATGACTACCTGGCATCTGCAGCTCACTTCCACTACCAACCTTCCAGAGAGGTATCACACTACATAGCAATAACCTGGGGGTGATCAAAATTCAGAAGATCCCCTCAAGATCATGGGATTGACTGAGAGTCATTAGTCCAGGAAAAGATCCAAATTCAAAATATAATTTCTTCCAGCTTTGGTGACACAAACATGTCTCCTGGGCTTGAGAGACAGAGGCAGGTACATCACAACAAATTTGAGATCATCTTCTGCATAGCAAGTTCTAGACCAGCTAGGTCTACACCATGAGACTCCATCTAAAAACAAACAAACGAACAAAAAAGCAAAACAAAATGCAGTTTCTAGTAGATGTGTATTGCTTTTATGCCACTGTAAGTGTGAAAAGGTGTCAACTGAAGTACCCCAGTCAGGGCCTGACTGAATCTGATTTCCTGGCGATTCAAGGCAGTGTGTGGAGAAAGAAACGCTCTTGTCTCTATTTTAGCCCAGGCTCTAAATAACTAACAGTTCCAGCTGACATTCTACCTCTGGGCTGTTGACTCGTGCCCAACCTTTGGGGGCCGACTTCTCATTACAGATGGAAATGCTCTTGCAGCAGAGTGGACACCCTCCAGCTGCTAACCCTACAGCCTTCCTGGATAAAGATCATCTCATTTTCCTCTAAGCTCCTTCAGCTTGCTGGGCTTTGACAAGCATTTAAGCCCTTGCAATATATTGCTTTGCATATCTTACAAACACATTGGCGTGTGTGTGTGTGTGTGTGTGTGTGTGTGTGTGTGTGTGTGTGCGCGTGCATAGCTCTAGAACATTGTTTCTAGTTACACCATAGAATACAGCCTACCCAGGCAGTCCCTGCTTTATTATAATATTTCTCTGGAAGAATTTGGCAGTGTTTTTTATAGGCATTATACCAGAGACCGTTCTGCTAGTTCCTGGCTCAGAGTGCTTGTGTTAATCAGCTTCCTGTCTTAGGTTTACTTTGGCTGTCCATTTTAGAGGCTTCTTCCTGGATCAGCTGGTCTCATTGCTTTGAGACAGTGGTGAGGTGACACAGCATGGTGAGAGGGCATGCCAGAGTAAAATGACCCAACTTATGGACAAGTTGCTGAGACCAAAAGGGAAATCAGGGTCCCACAAACCCCTAAAAGAGCATCCTTCTTGACCTAAAGACTTTCCAGCAGCTCCCCCACCTGTTAAGGGTTTCATCATTTTCCTTGTAGAACCTCCTGAGCATCAGGCCTTTAACACATGACACAAGCAGCAACCGTTGATCAATGGGACACATCAGCTGGAATAAAGCAAGCTAAGGCAGCACAGCCATTTAGGTAGGAATGTGGCGATGTGTGCTGGCTTTCCTCACCACTATGTGTTGGTGAGATCTTATTACCTTATTAACTCTTTACCTGAGTCAAAACAGTCCAGTTAAAAACAGAAACTGGGGAAGAGAGTCCCAAGAGTAGGTAGAAGAGTCAAGGACAGCTCCCCCCCTGCCACTCCCACTGGTAGGAATCCTACAAGAAATCTAAGCTAAATAACCTTAACATATATGCTGAGGACCTAGAGCAGACCCATGTAGGCTGCATGATTCCGGCTTCAGTCTCTGTGGTTGCCTCTTCCAGCCTCAATATGAGGGCTGTGTCTAGTCTTATTGTACCTTGTTGTGCTATATTTGGTTGATCTCCCTGGGAGGCCTGCTCTTTTACTTAGGGGAAAAGAGAGAAGAAGAGTGGATCTGGGGGAACGGGGCGGAGGGAGGACCTGTGAGGAGTGGAGGTAGGGGAAACTGTGGTCTGGATGTATTGCACGAATGAAGTATAAATAATTTTTAAAAACTGGGTCTTTTACAATCTTTCTGCCCCATCTTCCACACTTCAAAGAAACAACATTTTCCAGACATAATAGGGCAGAGCAGGTAAGAACTAAGGGAGACTGAGACAGCCAGACAAAATCCTAGTGTGGTGGAGAGGAGACAGGCACAAAGTCCTACTCTTAGCAAAGGAGATAGTGGCCTTTGATTGCTGCTTGTTGAGGGAAAATCAGTGTCCTTCAATTGAGTGACATTTGGTATGTTAACCCACTCCAAGGCAGGCTTTATGTCTGAGAGTAGTCAGCCAATAAAAACCAGACTCCCTGGAGTTTGCTTTTTTGTTTGCTTATTTGTTTATTCTTTGAGAGAGAGAGTACATGAAGTTGCATGCATAGGGAAGGAGGGGAGGATCTGGAAGGAATTAAGGGAGGGGGATGAATACAATCAAAATGCATTGGATGAAATTCTCAAAAAATAAATATAAACATTATACCAAAAAAGAGAAACGGAAGCTCTAGAGTTTATTATTCCATGTCATACCTGTGATGAAGCCGGGAACAGATTCAGGTCTGAAACCCACCTGAGTGCTCATTCCTCTGGCCCACATGGCACGACATCTTCTCAGGACAGGCACTTAATTAATGTGGACTAAGAAGTGAACTGCAATTAATCACTCAAAATGGACTGCCATTCACAGCAGCCGTGTGAGTGCAGGTCTTGTATTAATGCAGAGTTACTAGCAGTGCTCATGATAGAGATAAGAGTTATGAGTAAATCATTCATGGTGATTATGACTATTACAACAAGGAGCTGAAGGTGGCTATAGGTGGATAAAACTGCACACACACTCACCAGATCTTCAAGAGACAGGGAGTCAGTAGTCAATACACTTAGGAAACACCCCAAGTTCCTCTTGAAAACTTTCAACATTCATGAGTTTAAAGGCTCTGAGAAGATTTTCAGTGGAGATGTCTGTTTCTTCCTGTGGTTTCCTTTGCTCACCAAACCATCTTAGAGGGTACCATTTGTCGAGGTTCGGTAAGGATGTCTATGGATCAAGCATTATCATGGAGCGTAAATGACAAGGTGCCAGCTCAGCCTTGTTATCTTTGCTCCCAACAGTCTTTTAAGTTATGGGTTTTAAGCTGTGTTCAGTAGGTCTCAAAGAGAACATCTTACAGGTGGGGATGAAGGGAGTGGCCGAGTTCTTAGCCCCTTGGTCTGCTCCCATTACAGACGTTCTGCTTTTTCATGCTTTACATATTAAGGTTTTCTTTACATATTCATCTATTTCCATTGCAAATGTTTACAGAGTGTCTAGCATGTGCCAGACCCATGTGAGATACTTGGACAGATAGTTAAACAGAAACAAGTGGAAACTTGATCTCATGGGACTTTATATAGAAAGAAAGGCAATTGTAAATAAACTCAAAGAATTGCTTAGTGTATTAAAAGGTATCGAGTGTGTCAGGGGAATAAAATTAGGATACAAGGTCCTGTCAAAGGTGAAGGATGTCATGTAGGGAGCTGATATTTCACAGACACATTGGCATAGGCCCACCAGGATTGAAGGAGGCAGGTAATTTAGCATGTCTGGAGAAGAAGAACTTCCCCCACAAAGAGAATAGCTATGCAAAGATCTTGCGGCAAAATGGAGTATTGAGGGGAATTGCATCAGAGAGGTCTGGGGGAATCAGGAGAAGAGTTATGCTTGGGTGGTGACAGGGGCTTGAGATCGTGTCAAAAAAAATGTAAAAATAAACAGGAAGGAAATACTAGGAACCATTTGTTATAACAGGGTAAGATGGATGAGAACTCCATGAACAAAATTAAATATTTACTTTCCTCAAAGGAAAAACATGGAAGAACCGAGAGCACTGATCACAGACTGTGAGGAGCGATAGGTGGGGCTGCTCTCAGCTTCCTCTGGGTTTGGGGGGAGGGGGGACAAGTGGGAAAGGCAGTGTCCTAGAACACCTGACAAAACTAGAAGTGAAGAACATCTTTCTGGAAAGTCGGAGGAGGAGTAGCTTCTGCCAGAGACACCATGGGAGGGTTCTCCTCCTGCCTGCCTCTCAGAGGCTCCATCCAGTGGCTCCCCCAGGCCTAACTACACCTGGGAAAGCAGGGCTTGCAGGATTAGCCCTCTGAGCACAGCTATCTCTTGTGTCCCACACTGCCCCACAATTCTGTGACTGAACAGCTGCTGCTTGCTATACAGCACCATGGGCGACTACAGTTCACAGCAACCTGTTAAGTATTTTAAGAATAAACTAGAAGAGAGGAACTCTAACACAAAGTCATGATAAGCTGGAAACGCTAATTACTCTAACTTGATCAGAACATATGGCACACATGGGTTGGAATACCATGCTGTACCTCATATATATGCACGACTATTATGTAATCGTCATTTTTAAGATAGAAATGTTAATTCTCCTGACTTGATCACTAGACGCTGAATACTTATACTGAGTTTTTGCACTGTATTTACCCCATAAATGTATACAATTAGAGTCATTACTTCAAAAATGTTTCATTTGCTCACTGTCTTCAAACTTCTACGTGCATGTGTGTATGACCGCTTGTTACTATGTGCAGTCGGTGCCAATGCCCAAAAAAGGCCAGAGGAGGACATTGAATCCTCAGGAACTAGAATTACCAGAAGCTGCCAGTCACTCGATAGGGGTGCTGTGAAGCAAACTCTGGTCCTATGCGAGAGCAGAAAGTACAGCTGAGCCATCTCTCCAGTCCCGTTCTGCTTGAGAGTCTCTAAACTAGTCTTGGTTTGTCCAGCACAGCCTATCATGCTACAGAAGCTTCAGTGAGGGTGGATGCCAGGATATAGGATCATTTTGGCTGGAGCTGAGATAATGCAGTTCGCCTCTGTTCCACCTTTAGCTCAGTTCCTCATTTTCCCACCATGCTCAAACTTTCTAATAACACAAGGGCTTTAGGGTAGATGGGTTTCTCATGGCAACTGGATTCCAAGATAGCTTGTTCTTAAAAGTCATGCGGTATCTATATTCCGTATTTTTCTCATTGCTGTGACCAAGCGACAGAAATCACAAAATGGCAGAGAAAGGAAAAGGAAAAACAGCTATTGCTTGCTTCGGATCTAACAAGAATCTGTAGCTGATCGGTCTTTCTGTAACTGTCTCTAACTGCGGCCAATGTTCCTACCATCTTTCTTCAACTCATTAGCCCATGTTCCCCTGGCCCTTGATCAGCATTTATTTTGCTGTGGTCCTGTTCTATTGTGCTGTTTCCTAGGAATGGGTCACAGCACACACTTCTATTCCTGCAAATCTGGTTCTTTACAAGCCTTCCTTTACAAGCCTCTGTAGTTTTACATTGGGTTTTGCTACTGAACATAGGAGTTCTATGCTGTGCCCCAGTGTCCAGCCCCAGTGTCCAGGGAAAGGACATAGGTCTGCCTATTTTCATTTGATGACAAACATCCAACGTTTCTTGGTAATAGGATTCAGCACATCTTCACTATAGCAGACTCCCTTTTTGCCTGTTGGCTCAATGGCATTAGTAACCAACTGACAAGTTCTACTTCCAGTTTAAATGAGCCAGTGCTAAGGCCTCTGGGAAGGGAAGCGTTCTTACAAGAGAATTAAGATTTCTTGGCTAGCAGAGCCTACTCTGCAAGGGGCAGGACATAAGACCCTACAATTGCATCATTTGATATTGTAGAGAGAGGGCACATTTCCAACTTTCCAACATGATTCTCAAGCCCATGCATTCTAATTAATTTATGCAATGCCAGTTATCTGTCCCCATGTCAAGGAAAACATTTACAGGATCTTGTAAAGCAGTGATTGACGCCACCAGTAATGGCTCAAAAGAATGGGCAAAGGAATTTGCGTTATGACTCTTCAGATTTTCAACTAGTTTAAAAAACAGAATCACTTTTGAGGGAGTCTGAAAGTTATCATAAATGTAATCAGACTCTTAAGCTAAATGGTAAAAGATAAACCTTACATTTAATTCTACAAAACGAATTGTTCAGGATTTAACCAAGGAAAGAGAGATTCCTTTACACATTTACACACTTACAAACGTGTTTTTTGTTTGTTTGTCTGATTCTTTTTTGTTGTTGTTTGTTTGTTTGTTTTTAGATAGGGTTTTTCTGTTGTAACTCTGGCTGTCCTGGAACTCATGCTGTAGACCAGGCTGGCCTTGAATTCAAAGAGATCTGCCTGAGGCTGGGATTAAATGTATGTGCCACCACCACCTGGCTAATCATGGGTTTTTAAAGAACCACTTCATTAGGGTGTGATGGACACACAAAAGGCTGTAAATAGGCAATGCATACACCTTGATGTGCTTGGTAATAAATGTAAATCCATGAAACCGTCACTATAGTCAATGCTATGCATGACCTCTACCTTAAGACCCCTGAGTAGTTAACCTAAGGCTTTCTCTCACAGTACACAGTACAGTATTGATTCCCCTTGGGCAGAATTATCTGGCCAGAATGATGTTGGAGTTCAGGCATTTGTGTAGGGGTGGATGAGGTTGAAGTCAATCACACAGTGGGAGGGGGGAGGCCCATAGAAGTTCTGCCAAGCTGGTAGTCTCTGGGATGTGGGGAGTAATACTACCCACTGAGAGCAAGGAGTAGGGAGCAACTCCTGGGGGCTTGTGGGAACAGGTGTGCCTGGTCACCTGCTAAAGAAGAAGAGACTGGTGTTTAACATTGCTTCCTAAAGTTGCTTTCAACAGTAAAGGACTCCCTGGAGCTTCAGGTTTATGGTTATGGATTTAAATGAGGCCAGTCAAAGTGACTGTGGGTTTGTTTCCAGCCTTCTCTTACTGGATGATAGCAGAACAGCAATTGCATTTTATTGGAGTTCTGAGTTTTCCAAGGGGATACAATGAAGAGACGGGGCAGGGTAGATCACTGACATCACAGGAGGAATTGCATGGCTGTGGAAAGGAGGACCCGAGGACATCATCAGTGGGGTAGGAAATGGTTCAACTCAAGGGCTCCAGAGGGTGGGGCACTGGCAGGAACTAGTTGCAAGGTGAACAAAAGCTGGACGGCAGGCTACTGAGCTTTGGAAGCATCAAGTTTCTAAGGTATGAACCACTGAGCTCAGGTGGAGGAGATGACAAAGGAAGCAGAACAAGACAGAGTTGGAAGGAAGGACCGGAGAAGTGATTTACAAACCCTCTTCCTTAGGTACCTTTTACCCTTGCCTCCATCATGTTGGCTTATCTTTGTTCAAATAAGCTCATTTGTATTCTCAGGGCACATGACTGGGTAACCCTGTCATCTGATCTCAGGGACAAGGGACATAAGCCACCCGCATACCTATTCCGTTGCTCCTGCTTCCCAGTACTGTCCCTTCCTCAGCCCCTCCCTACACTTTGCTAAGAAGCCAAAGAACTGTGTTCTTCTAGACTCCCAGCATCCCTTTCAGATGGTCTTGCCACTCTGATCTCATAGGGCTTCACTCACGGTACCTTCCTGGGCGAAGAATAGCCCATCAGTGATGAGGTGGACCACTGCAAGTCTTGCCCTATGGAGGCTGAAGGGAGAAAGCACACCCTGCTGAGGTCCTGTTGAGGCCGGAGGACCCTGGGAGACATTCGAGAATGGCTGTACCTGATGGCCATCAGAAGAAGCCCTACCCCAAGGAGCTCACAAGCACTTAGCTCTCAGTCTGTGGCTGCTGGGTACCAGGCTTCTTTTGACATGAAAGTATAATCAACTCCCACCGGACCTGCCTTGCTTTTACATCAGAAATATTTTACTTAGATTTTTTTTTCTGGTATTTTTTTCCACCTTTCAAATCAGACATTTTCTGTGTAGCAGACACTACCCTACCTTGCCCCTTGCCCCCAAACACCAACCTGTCAGAAGAGTTTCCACACCCACAACTATAGATGTTTCTCTCCTCTTGTTTCTGTGAAAATTGAATGAGATAATCTATTCTCAAGTGCTTTGCAAAAAATAGATAAAAAACCATCAGGGACTGATTATAATTTATATTACTCTCACCATTATCATTTTGGACTTTGATTCCAGTTCCTTCTTCCTTTGCCTTCTGGGATGCTCCCTGCATTACCCAGAAATCTCATTCATTAGACACCAAGGATGATTCCCACATGGCCGAAGGATGTGCAGCTTCCACATCGGCTAAATTAGAAACGTTTAAATTTTTCATCTCCTCCCTTGTCTGCTCTTTGGTCAATAGCTTATTCTGACAACTTCATTACCTCCTAATTACTCTGAGTTTCTTTGCTCATTTTCTGTGCATGGAAAAAAAAATAACCTACTAAGAAAGGAATTTGGCGCGTCAAATCCTTAGACTGACATAGTCCTTTGCCCGCTCACAAGAAGAGGTTGTCTTCCCTTTCACCTTGGGAATGGATTTGGAGAAAAGCTTCTGATCCTGCCCTGATGGCGCAGCCGGCTCCTTTCCTGCACATGTACCTTCCACTGCGAGCTGCAAGCTATTAGCAAGATGCATTTTCTCCTCTCTCTTCAGAGCTGATTTATCCTTTGCCTATAAATCTTTGAGCAGCCATTCAGGAAGCTGTATCAGATGAGCTTTAATCTTTGTATTACTCATTTCTTAAAGGGATTTTAATCTACTGGGCTTTAATTATACAACCCTCAGAAAGTGCTAGCCTTTTCCTAGCAAGGCACTTTCTTCTTGTAATTTGATAATCACTTTTGCTCTCACCTCTCGTGAGAGTATACTTAGAAAATTGGGAGAAGGGTATTAGAAGTCACCCTGCTGACTATGACACCCAAACCTGGCAACCTCTGCTCATAGCAAGACTCCCAGTTAACATCATAGATTCACAGTTGACCTTGCTATAAGCCTGGACTCTAGACAAGGTTGGAATCCATCCAGGTGAATTGAACGAACAGAGGGGAACGGAGTGCCTGGGCCATGGATGTAACCAGAATGGCTTCATTGTGGAAGGGAAGATTGGAGATATTTGGATTCTCAAGGATGTGGATAAAAATGCTGTGACCTCATTCCAAAGCAGCATCTTGGGGCAACTACATTATTCTTTGTGCTCCTCATGTTCTGACATCAAGGTGGGTATCACAAAGCTACAGAAGATAGTTCTGGGACCTAACCCAGAAAAAAAACAAAAACATATAAGACACTTAACATGGGACACACCACCTGGTAGGAATTTATTATCTCTTTCTTGTTACTTTCAAGATGGTGCAGTCTGATATAACTTTTATTTTCATTCTTACTAGTGTATATTGCATATATTGATGCAACTTCAACTTATATCCCTACACCACTACAAAGGTGCTGCCCTCATTGTCTCTGACTTACAGATGAGAGAAAAGGTTGCAACTAAATTGTACCAAGTGATCCAACTCAAGTGAAGGTGTTGGGTGCCTGGAAGTTCTGGCTCCAAAGTCCACTTCTTCTAATGCTTCCATTGGGCATCTCAAACTTTCTATTAAACTCTTTCTGTAAATTCCAGGACCAGGACAAGGCTGGAGCCAGCAGTAAGCCTAGAATGCTATATTAAAGAAGCCCTTGCAGTCAAGGGCAAGGTGGATAATTGTCTGCCCTGGGAGATGAGGACCTCTGTATGTTCTTAAGTTCTGAGTCCTAGGACTGTCATACGGATCACTTCAGTGAGTGGTGGATACCCTGGTGAAGGAAAAGCAACAGGTGGAAAATTTGGAAATGTGAGAGGCTTCTGCTCTTTCCCACTCCAAAATTATGTACAAGGGACATGCAATGCCTGAGTAACTGAAGGAGTGGGGGGCAGGAGAAGGCAGATATTCAGGAGTTTTATATGGCATCAGGGCTCTGGCCTTGACTTTCCTGTATCCAGGCTGGAGCAAGCCAAGGCCCATGTGGGTGGAGCCTCTACTATATGAATAAACTCAGCTCACCAAACCACCTCTTCCCCACGAAAAGTACAATTGCTTTGAAATAAACAGACTTCCCCAACCTGACCCGACCAATCCTCAAAAGTAGTGAGAGGATGGAGGAAAACTTAGACACACTGGATCAGCTGTGATCACAAGGGAGCAAGGAAAACTGGAACCAGAATAACAAACCCTTGACTTGGGATCTTGTATTACTTACTTCTTGTTAGATGACTACAATACCTGACAGAAACAACTTAAAGAGGGTAGATCCACGATGGCAGGGTAGATAGAGCAGAGCAGTGTAGTCCATGCCAACAGAAACAGGTGAGAGAGGCCATTAACACCATAATCAAAAAAATGAGAGAGAACCCAGAGGCTGCGTGTCGTGTCCTTTTCAGAGTTCCACTCCTAGTGACCCACTCCAGCTAGACCCCACTTTTAAAGGTTCCTAGCCCTTTAACCTGGCACTACCAGCTAGGAAACGAGTGTTCAAAACATGAACCTATGTGGGTTGGAGGCACTCAGTCTCAAACCATAACACTCTCTTACCTGAGTAAGAGATACAGTCATGTGTGATGGTTCACAGCTCAGATGCAAATTTCCAAAACTCTCCATGGTAGAGTCTGAGTAGGTAACCTTGCCCTATAGGTCAGGAGTGTGTGCTCCCAATGTGGACAGATTGTCTTGTGAAACAAATTCCCCACCCTGATGGCTACTCTGCATTGCCTCACTGATTACTTCCCATAAACTCGCTCTAGGGCTTTCTGTTGCTGTGGTGTCTACTGTCAATAAAAGTGGGATGCATTTGACTGAACCATGACATGTCCACATTGGCCCATCTGCCACAACTGATTGCATAGTGGAGATGACAAAACCCTTAGAACATTTCCACATAGGGAGAAGCCAAGCCACAGGATTGTAGAACTTGGCAGTGAACCCAGAACAGACTTGGAACTGTCACCCTGAGCATTGTTCTCTGCATTAGAAAGTGCAGAGGGAGAAAGGGAGAGAGAGTGAGGGAATAGCAGCTGTTGGGGTGGGGGGAGGCGATGGAGAAGAGGAATTGCCTCAGGTCTGTTTGTTCACACTTCCCTCTAACCAAGGCTGTGCCTCTCAGCAAAGCAACAAAGAAACAAACTGCCTCTGGTTGGCAAGACAGAGTCATCAGTGAGAATAGAGTGCCTGCTGGGATCCTGTTCTCCTGAGGGTTCAAGGGAGAGTGGAATGCGCTAGGGGAGAGACTGCCCAGGTTAGAAGAGAGGTTGGGGCTTACTCAGTCTTTTCACAGAAGCTGGCGGTCCTGTAGTGTATCCTCTACGTTCTCCCCCTCTTCTTTTTTTTATTGGCTGTGACTTGACTCGAACAAGCTTTTACAAGGAGAGAAACTTAACGGACAGGAAATGCACTGTCAATTTCGTACTAAGGTGTAACGGAATAAGAAAATGTTCATTTCTGGAGATTTTACTTGTTGTTTTGAGAGCAACAGTCTATGCAAGTGTGTATTCAATGCCTGCAGGGGGTGAATTCTACATCCATAAGAAATGGACAGTGACAGGGACCTTGGAAAGTGTATACCACCTCCTGTGCTCCTACAGCCCTCAGACTGCATTACAGCTCTCTCAGTCTGCACGCTTCCTAGCCACTTATTCTGTACCCGGTGCTGCGGAGATGCACACAGCTCTAATCTACAAGGCGTTCACTGTCTTGTGTGGGAGAAAAAAAATGCTGTGGTCCAGCATGAGTCTAAGATGTGCACATCAACAGGAAGAGGCAAGAAGGGCTAAAGAGGGAAGGCCATGGAGGGGATGGTCAAGCACAAGGGTGAGAAGGATACAGGCAAGGGGAAAAGACGAGAAACTGAGAACTGCTCATGTGAAGACATGAGCTGTCTTTAAAAAAAAAAAAAATCGAGTCCCAAAGTTGGTCAGTGATAAACCAGTGCTTTGAGTCCACATCTGTTCAACTCTGAAGCCCATGGCGGGAAAACCCTCACTGTCCCAACAGCAAAGGGAAGATGTGTTTCTGGTACGCTGTGGGACGCGAGCTCTTTCGGAGCTGCCGACTACATGCCTGTACTGGCTCCAACCCAGCCTTGGACCAGTCATACTTTTCAAGATGCTGCCTTCCATAGAGAGGAGACAGGGGTCTCAGTGGCTCCTGACTTGTCCTCATATTCTCTCTGCTCAGTAGTGTGGGGTTTCCAGTGCCCCTGTGACACTGTGATGGGCCAGTTACCAAGATGCTTTCCTTGGAAATTTTGAGCTCATAAAACAAAGAAATCAGGAGTTGTTTTTCAGGATTTTTTTTTTTTCTTTCTCAATGGTCCATGCTTTTGAGCCTCTTATTTATCGAAATTACATTGAACTCTGAGAAGGTTACAAATGGCCTGTGCTCTGAGCCCTCCCTGGAGTTAGTGTAGAAACTGAAGTTCCTGGGTCAAGAGCTAGCAAGGACAGAGTCCTTGGTCCCTGGATTCTTTGTAGTGTTCACTGCCCCTCCCCCTCCTTGGACATTAGGTATGAGACTCTGGCTGTCAGCATCTTCCCTACAAGCTTAATGATAGCACAGATGAATTACTTTCAAAAACCAATTTTTGTTGGGAGAAAAAGAAAACAATGAAGATCTTAATAAAGAAGTAAACTTGAGTGTTGCATGCTTGGCTAAGGAAAAATAATCCAAGAAAAACTGACTGCTGACAGAAACAGATAAGACAGCATGCAGACACTGGGAAGGAGGCAGGGGGGAAAGGGCATGATCAAGAGCTGTTTTTTTTTCAAGAATTCCTGTAGCTGAGTCCGGGCCAGTCTTCTGAAGCATCATCCATGGATCCCCATTGCCTGGGGAATACGATAAGAGATGGGATATTTAACTTCAAAGCATTTCTAGATGGTGATTATACAGCTTAATCCATCATTTAATTTTAAATTATTATTTTTATAAATAAATAAAGAGGAATAGGGATATAACTCAGGTGGCAGAGTGTTTGCCTCACATGTATAAGAACCTGGGTTCAATTCCTAGCACTTCTACCACTTAAAGTAAATAAGAACACATATTGTTGTAGAAAATATAAATCATACAGAGAATAAAATTTATAATATGTCTTCATCTTTTATCTTACTTCCTTTCTTCAAAGTAACCACTATTAATAGGTGAAATTTCTTCTATAAAATGGTCGGTATATTTGTAAGCATATTTTTGAGGTTTTAAAAACAGTATTTATAAATTATATGAGAATTTCATATATGCATATAATCTGTCTTAATTATATCCACCACCGTTCTCCTCATAACTCTTTGCAGTTCCAGCTTCCTCTTCCACACTCACTTCCAATCTTGTACCCTCTTGTTTTATAGCCCACCAAGTCCAATTCATGCTGCCCATATATGCATGAGTATAGGGAGCCACATCCTTAAGGAAGGCTGACTCTTCCTCTCCCAGAAACTATCACCTGTCAATAGCTGTGGATAAGTGATGGGTGAGTTCCTAATCCCTGCATGCTACAATGCTGACTGGCTGGATCTTGTACAGGTCTTGTGCAGTTAACCACAGCTGCTGGGAGTTCATGAGTGCAATAGTCCTGTGTCCAGAAGACACTGTTTCATTTGAGTCCTCCTCAACCTGCGGCTCTTACAATCTTTCTACCTTCCTCTTCTGTGATGTTCCCTGGGCTTTGGGAGAAGGGACGTGACATAGATGCCCCATTTGTGGCTGAGCACTCCACAAACGTTTATGCTCTACACTTTAGCCAGTAATGCGTTTCTACATCAAATCCTGTCCACTACAAGAAACTTCTCTGATGAGGTCTGATAGCTGCAGTGGTTAAAGAGATATAAATTTACAAGTAATTTAAGAGTATGACCATTTAGTAGAATAATAATGCCCTGGGAATTTTGACCTTCCCAACTATGCGTTTTTGGCCAGATTTACAATATCAGGAAAGAATTTCTCCCAGTGGAGTATGCTTTAAGTTTAATCATAAAACTGCTGGTTAACCACAAAACATCCATGCCACTATTCCACTAGTTATTATTGTAGCGCATGGGATGCACAGCTGGGTTAGATTTTTGATAATCCCTCCAGTACCTAGCATAGCACCCTTTGGTACTGTGAAAGCTGGCCAATAGGGACAAAGATTCCTGGTCATTGTACATGACAATGTACAAGACATTGTACAAGACAGTACAGAAATTCTTTCATCTTGTATTCTTATTTGAGCTCATTTTAGGTTTAACTAGAATTTGATTTCTTTGATTGAGAATCCCATGGAAAATTATTCAACTTTTCTAGGAACCTAAAGTCAAGATGTCCCAGCTAACTTATCTTAGCTTCTTAGCTTCTGTTAAACTGCTTGCTTGCACCTCCCCCCTCCCCCCCACATGCATGCTATGGAGCAACATGTGGTTTTTGCCTTTAAAATTTCCTTGCCCTAACCACTAGGGGCTACACTTGGGCTCTGAATACCTGAATGTAGTCCGGGCCAGCTGGAATAAAGACTTTCATTTGGTTATAGACTGTATCTGAGTAGTCTTCTCTGGTGGGTACCCCTGTAATAGTCAGTACCAACTTGATTTCTCCACCTCCTATGACCAAAGCGTGTAGTGACTTCAGCAGGACTCTGGTGAACAAGCAAGAAGAATAGCAGCAGCCTGTATTGTTTTGAGGGGGGCTCTCTAAAACAGGCTTGATGAACAACTCAAGGGGCAGTATCTCACACCTGACAGTGGGCTTTTTATTCTGCAACCTATGGCTTCCGGGAGGAGCATAATCCTCTGTGTAAGGTGACCACAGCAAAACTCTTTTATATAGATATATAAACACACATAGAGGAAGACTATAATAAAGACTAGGTTTCCAACTTTCAAACATCCTTAGTGATAGTTATCCCTCCTCTACCTCTTCTGATTGTCTTCCCTCCCATTCTTCTCCCCACTGAAATCTCTGTCCCCATCATTCCCCTTTCCCCTTCATGATTTCCAAGATTTCAAACTACTGGAATAACTTTCTGACTTTTGATTTTCATACATCCCCAGATATGCACATATAGATTCCTGTATCTCAGGGTAAATGTGGATTGGGCCCATTCTTTGGACACAGTTGTATAGCATTGTACAAAGAAAAGGTCACCAAAATTTATGTAACTCCTCTTCTTTTAATTAACACTTAAGTTAGTCTATAAATTTAACCATTAAAATGTTGAAATAGATATTCTTGTAAAAAGAAATTTATGCACATGGGTGGTTATTTCAGTAAGACACAGTCCTATAAACCAAACTGCTGTGCATTTTTAACTTGGATGCTTTCATTGACAGGGAGTAATAAACTGTAATCATCACCAGGTACTTGGTGCCAGCCACTTATCAAAGAACTGCCCATGTTGTCACATTTAATCTCACAGTAGCCGTGGAAAATAGGTAAGTTTAAAATAAAGAATAATAAAGATAGGCAATATAGTTGTTGAAAACTCTATCGAGAAGTTTGTGGCACCAAACATTCTGGAGTTCTAGCCCACGTTCCTAACCAGTTTGATCTGCACTGATCGTTCATTTTCAAGAATTTAACTATCACTGGATTTAATTAGCTAGGTTTTATTTTAACCATTAATAATTTAATACAAATTTAATTTTTAAAATATCAATAAACATGTCACTGGTGTTTTTTGGGATTAACAGTTTTATCAGATGGTTATTAACCTTTTATATATTTTATATTAATTGATCTTTTTATATGAAAATTTTTATAATGCCTTTGTTTATATGGACATTTTAAATGAATGATTGTAAAGAGCTCTCTGAATATTTTCATTATTCATCATTTGTTATGTATACCGAAACATTTTTCTTACACTGGCATCTTTCTTTTGACTTTGTTATGTTATTTTTTCATAAAAAGCACATTTAAGAAAACATTTTATAATCAAACATGTCAGTCTTTCTTTATAGTATGAAATGTTTTAAATCTTCTACAGGACAATCTTCCCAACCTATTACTAAATTAAAACTACTTCTTAATATTCACTGTAATACTTTCCAAAGTTTTCTTTTAAAGCGCATCATTTATACATCTGTGTATTGTTTTTACATGTGTTGTGGCATGAAGGAGGACATTTTCCACTAGTTATTCAATTATCTTAGATTTTTTGAATCCTGGTTATTTATTTTTGTACTGATTTGAAGTGAAACTCTCATCACAAATTCCCAATACCAAGGATTGGATTCTGTACTCCTTCTGTTCTTCTCATGGGTTTGGTTAGTCATTGAACAATGACCTGTTTTGAACAAAATTAATTCCTGGATCTCTAAAGTGTAATTTCATCTTTGCTAGGGCAAGCTGATCTTTCGGTATTTCTTACACAAAACACTTTCATCTGTCTTTACTGGTCTGCTCTCCAACATGCTTTAGAGTCATATCACTGAGGCATGTGAACAGTGTGCTACAATCCATTTTCAGAACAAGCGAGACAGAGCAGGCTGGGATGGCTGACCAGAGAGCCAGACCCATGCAAGCAGCTTGCCTTTCTCACCTTCTCTGTGATCACTTATCTACCCTGCCTTGTGTGTTAGACAAACACAGGATAATACTTCAAGACCTCACCTGCTTCTTGACTCCAACCCTGCAACAGAGATGACCCCTGCCAAGTTCAGTGTTGTTCCTCTATGCCACAGCACACAGTTTTCCTCTCTCTGTGGCAATAGCCTATGTGTGTGTCTGGGAAAGTGGCATAACCTTGAGGTGGACTTAGAGTCTCCTCATACAGTAGCTTGAAACAAGAAATCTGACTTTAGTACCTGTGGAGAAGCCCCTGCATCCAGTCGATGCAAATACAAGTTTCCAAACCACTGGTGAGTGCCATTGTCAGGTATGAGTTGCAAAATGAAGGTCTCTTGCAAAACCGGTGTTTGGGTAGTCTCCTGTTTGTTCACCAATATTTCATTTCTTTTGTGGAATTTTGAAAGGACTGCTCTTCCTTGCCCTGTTGAAGTTAGGTCAAGCAATAAATATCACCTGTTTTATCCAGCTAAATGCGAACATAAATGATATGTGTCACTTCCAGATGGCGGTTTTAACAGCCAACACGTGGGCTGCAGATTTTCTTTACCTTGCCTGAATGATCATGGGAGCCTAAGTTGAGACGGGACCTTTGTTGATCAGGTTTCCTTAGTGACCAAGATGAATGGACCACTCTCTATTCTGCTCATCAATCTGTGTGTGTAACATGACTGAGGAGTAGATGTTTGTGACTAAGCCATTAGGATTTGGGAGTTGCTACCAAAGTGTGGTTCATCCTTTCTCTACCAATACTAGGCAATCCCACAAGTCAAGAAAGATGCTCTTGTAGGGACTAGAGAGCTGGTACTTACAGCTCAACTGCTCACAGACTCTTGGTCCCTTGAAACAAACATCTTCAAGCATATTTGACTCACAGTTTATACTTTTAAACAACTTTAATTTTTTTCCCTTTATAAGCTAATTGCCCAGAAAGGCTTTTTTTTTTTTTTAAAAAAAATGGAACATTGGTAATTATACAACAGTCCTCGGAGATTATGTCAAACATTAAAAATTAGTAAACTTGGTCTTATATAAAATACAAATTGTGTATTTATTCTCTGAAGTTCCTCCAACATACACAATTACTTGATTCCTTAATTCATCACAGGCAAGAGGTCCCATAATGAACATTGGTTCAAGGTGTGAAAGCTAAAAGAAGGGACAGCAACAGTTATGATAGATTTAATGATAAGGTCAAAGTGGAGATTAGGAGCCACATTCCTCTTCACACCAATACCTTTTGTGGGGGGGTCCTTTCTCTCACATCAAGATGTGGCCTGGTTTAAAATATGGGGACTGATAGTGATGTACTAGGTCTTCCACTGAGAACCCTTCAGCATGCTATAACTTCATCAAATACCATATTTGGTAATTTGATAGCTAAAACTGGCATTTTTTAAACTGATTATCATACTGGCTATTTATATCAACTTGACACAAGCTAGAGTCATCAGAGAGAAAGATACTTCAACCGACAAAATGCCTCCTTAAGATCAGGCTGTAGGCAAGCCTAGTGGGTATTTTCTTAATTAGTGATTGATGGGGAGTACCCTGCCTGTCATTGGTGGTGCCATGGCTGGAATGATGGTCCTGAGCTCTATAAGAAAGCAGGATGAGCAAACCATGTGGAGCCTGCTCCAGGTCCTCATTTATGTTCATTATATTCATTGGAAAAAAACTAGAAGGAAGTGATATTCACCCATTTTATGGGCTCCATAGTGGAAAGATGGGATAGACTGAAAAACTGGATCCTCCTCTGTCTGAAAGGACTTAGAAGGACAGTTCGAAGAAGAGAGCATCTCTAGAATGGACCAGACAGACACACGGCCATCTGGAGGAACTTCAGAGATGGAGTGTGTCTGGAGTCTGGGTATGGGGACATCCATGGGCAGGGAATAGGCTGGACCATACCTGGGAAACAGCGTGGTGCAGTAAACAGAACACAGATGGAGGCAGGTGGATCAGTGTTGGAGGAAAACCCAGCATCTTCTAGCTGTAAGTTCTCCGTGCCTTCTTCTGTGAAATTATTTAGAATTAGAGGCATTGTGTGTAACATATGTGTCTGGCTCAGTGAGAGCAGCTGCCTTTAGGAAATGAGTGGTTGTTGAGGTTTTGCTTGTAGTATTAGAAGGTCATCTCACTGATAGGTAGAGCATAAATGGAAGAGACTCCTCCAAATTGCTGCATCTCACTGTGAAGTAAAGAGTTGGAGGTCAGTCACTATATGGGATGAATGGTTAGAGGTACAAGAGGCACAAGCCCTGTAGTTGGTGTAAGTGATCTAAGCTTGGGAAGTAATAAGAGTTTAAGACGATCGTCAGCTGCTTGCTTAGGTGATAGGTGTTGTGGTGCTCCCATGGAAGGCAGAGGATCACAGGAGGGAAATTTTCATAAGGAAATAGTCCACACTTCAGTACAAGAGATACTGAAGACAAAACTGTGAAAATCAAAGTTATAAAAATTAAAGTTAAACTCTGGAGTCTACATGGTAGAAAATTCAAGTATTTTTAAACATACAAAGGCAGTACATCATAATGAAAAAACCCTGCCTGACTTTTGATTCGGAAGGCCAGGGACGCAATCTGTTTCTAGTTAATACTTGTTGTGTAATTTTGAGATTTCTGTGCCCATCTGAGTGGCTGTCTGCCCAGCCATAAAGATAATGCCTTCATCCACTGAAGCACAGGACACATGTCCAGGGAGTCTTTCTTACCAGCCACATGCTAGCTTTGGAGCCTCAGTCTCAAGTGCTGCAAACCAATCAGATCTCAAGTCGATTATGAGCACCTCTCATCTTCATGATTTTTGAGGTCCCAAATACATTTGTACTTTGAAAAAGTCATGTCGAATTCCCAATTCTCCTGGATGCCTTTCAGAGCAGGGAACTCTGAGAGACTCAGGACCACAGATATTGTTCTCCTCTGTGGGGACTCACCTCTTCCCCTGCCATCTGTCTGTGGCACAGAGAAGATCTGTCCTCAGCAGGACCTGGTGATAATCAGGAAGAGAAGGAACAGGAATGTCTGCTCCTCTTTGAGCCCAAGAGAATATTGATTGATGGTTCTGCTCAGGCTTCTGGAGACCACGATGAGAGGGGATGTGGGAAGATTAATTGACATACAGGAAGTAAACGGATTTGCAGGCATGGTCAGAAGAAAAGGAAGAAGGAAGGAAGAAATGAAGGAAGGGAATGAAATGATGGGATACCGAGAGGGAGAGAAGTAAAGGAGGAAAGAAAAGGATGAAGGGAGGGAGGGAAGGATGAAAGGGAGGAAGGAGGAAATGGAGAGAGGGAAGGAGGGATGTCTACTATTTATTGACCTTATGCTATGTGTCTGGCAAGATGCCAAGCTCGAGAGCTCTTTCTGCCACCTCCCGCCATTTAGTGCTTTCAAACAACTCTGACGTTACAGATAAGTAAGTTACAGCCTGAGTCAGAAAAGCTAAGTATCTCATTCAAGGTCACACTGATTTTCTCAGCCACAAACTGTCTTTTTCAGTAAAGCATGTTGCTTCCCCTTCCAGTCCTCTATTCTTTATACTGACTGTGTGGCTGGCAGCTGGGAACAATGGCAGTCAGGCCCCGTGAAGAAGACATGGCCTCTTCTCAGGCAGCAGCCTGCCAATCAGGGCGTGTGCTGTGCTGGGCTACCCTCTTAGTTTGTCATACTCCTTCTTTGCCCTGCACTTTTAGGGGTGTTGGACAACCTAGATTTCAGAGGAGGTCATGAAAGAGGTAGGTATGCTGGTGGCTGGAGGCCTGAGCCTGGAGTTTTCTCAAGGCTTGGGCAACTGCCTTCAGACAGTCTATTCCCTTTAAAAATGGTACTCTTTATATATCTGCATATATATTAGAGAAGGTGAGGGCTGTGGGGAGCACTGGGTGAGGAGACCTGGCTGAGTGTGATAAGAACTGGCGAGGCTCCTCTCACGTCCAGTGTGGGTGCCCTACACTTACTGGAACAGATCCCAGGTGGCTACTGTTGTTCAAGATCGCAACTCACTGTGAGCACTTCAGTGAAGCTCTGAGTCCTATTGTAACCCACACCTTCAGGGTGTTCTGATCAACAAACTGAATTCCATCTTGCATTTTGGGGGTGAAGAGAACCTCAACGGTCTCATCACATCATCCAGTGCACCTGCTCTTTCTTCTCAATTGAACTTAGAGAGAAGCTGCCCTTAACTCTCTTGCTCAGGTGAAGTTGGTTTCCTTTGACGCTCCACAAGTCTTCCCCTCTGTGTCTGCTCTTTCTTGGCTTTCTTCTTCACAAGTCTGGAGACAAGTGTTACAACCACCCGTCCCTCCAGTCAACAGACTATTGTGTCTGAAGCACACAATGTGTAATTTCTCTAAGATCACAGAGCTGGCAGATCCTGGATCCAATATTTAAACTTAAGTTACCATGCTGTCACTAAAACATATACACTTTTTTCATTTCAAACTTTTTTTTAACAATAAATAGATTTTGAGCACTCCTTAGAATATGTGCTTTCTCTACAGTTAACCTCAATCTGGATGCTCACTGCTGGTGCCCAAGGGTCCTAGGGTGATGGAATAGTCTGCCTTTCAAAGAGAATGATCTCATCATTCACTCACAAGTTTGCCTTTCAATTAACTGAACACTGTGGCTCTTTCTTTAATGTTATTTCTATGTAATCTAATTTCAGCTTCAGGTTAATGGACCCTTAGGGAGTTATGGCTAGTTCAGTTTCTGATGAATTTAGCAGCATTCCTAGATTATTGGTTGTTAATGGGATCATCCAGCTGTTTTGACTTCCTTCCAACCCTTCCCGAGGTGACTGCAGAGGAGAGGACGAAAACGGAGACAGTGGCCTTCACTTTGTGGTCACTGGTACTGCTGGCTTTCCTTCTGTCACACTTGGCTTCCTGCCCATAGAAAATTACACACTCATAGCTGGACCCAGAATTTTCTCCAGTGATACTCAGGTGGAGACATGTGTCAAGCACACACTACACCTAAGCTCTGAGTTTGTGCTGTTGAAGACACAAGGAAGGATCAAGTGGTATGTGGAAAAATTCTTAACTTGTTTGGGCAAAAATCACAAAAATCTACCAAGCTGTAGTTACTGTTCATTGACAAGGTATTTATCATCCACAAATTATTTATGCATTCATTCAAATAAAATTGAGTGCAAATATGTCCTGGAACACTTTTTAAAGTGTGTGTGTGCGCGTGGACGCACGTGCTCAACTGCTTGCACACATATGTGCTTGCATAAGTTTATGTGTGCTGTTTGCATACGGATCCTAACAGCGGCCAGAAGAGGGAGTCTGGGTCCCCTAGAACTGGAGTTACAGATGATTGTGATCTGATCAATATGGATGTTGGGAACTGAGTCCAGGACCTCTATAAGAGCAGTAAATTTTCTTAACTGCTAAGCCATCTCTCCAGCTCTGAGCATGTGTTTTTATAAGGGTTCTAAGCTCATAGGAGTTTGTGTTTTCACAAAGGATATGAATAAATTAATGAGTACAGCAATTTAAGGTGATAGGCCAAAAGGGGGGAAGTATTAAGAACTATAAAAATACAGAAAAACTGTCCTTACTTGGTATTGAGAGGTCAGGCTAAAGTTTGCAGGAGTCTTTATGCCTAGGAGTTAGCCAAGGGAATTGGCAGAGTTAGGGAACAATCAGCACCTCAGTCAGAAGCACCAGCATTAGCACATATGTGCAAGGCGATAGACTCTATAAGATGAAGTCTAAACCACAATGGGGAACAAAACACATTTTATAAGCCTGGAAAGCAGATCACATTTCCTTCTGTGGGCAATAGAGCATAGGAGAGTCCTCACTATTGAGTGACAGAAGGATCTTGGCTTCTGATGAATTACCCAGCTGTACCATGTCATGTAGTCATGATTTCACTTGCAAAACTGGAGACTGGACAACTGGACCAAGAGGATACTATGGAGGAAGTGGTAAGGGTAGAGATGAGTGGGATGGTTTGCTGGGGAATCAGAAATAAAAGTCATACGATGTAATAGAAGTAAAATAAGTTCTTCTAACTTTTAGAAAAATGAGTCAGTTGCTACCCATCTAATGCCTAGTGTTTGAGTTGGTGACTCCTAAGTCCATGAAGACTGTCTATATTGGAATATTAGATCAGTGATGCTCTGCTCACGACCTATCCAACTTAATATTGGAATAAGAAATAGTTGGAGATACTGATAGCACAAGATGCCTTTGACTGCAGACTTTGGGGTGATTCAGGATTCGGTGGGTCATGGAATACTTTCCCCAACAGTCAGGCTAAATGAGTGGTTTTCATTTAAATCAGATAAAAGCTTCATTTTCATAGGCTTGCTAAATTATGCCTCTGTGATGGAATATTAATTGATTTGGAAAGCAAGATAACTTCTCAGCTCCTCAAAAAAAAAAAAAAGAAAAAAGAAAAAAGAAAAGAAAGAAAGAATGCAAAGGCTGGTAGCCTTCCCTTTGGTGCTTCACTTGGGAAATGACTTCAGCATTTAGAGAAATCATTGGAGGCAATATGTTTTACACATTCTTGAAGCATGAGAAGTCTTCACTCTGGCGAAGGTGATGTTTCCAGTTTTCAGGAACTCACGCCCACACTTCTGCACTCGATGTGTGAGCAGGAGTGGAAGGGCACACTGTCTGGAAGCACACCAGCATGACTGGAACACCTGCTTTTGCCCAACCAGCCCTGCAAGCTTGGGGAGGTCGTCTTCCCAGTGTGTGGAGCAGGTGAGAAATGTGGGCAGTGATGACAAGCCAAGTCCCAGGGTGATTGCAACACTCAAATCAAAGCATCCCTGGCTCACAACTTTGAAACTCTGTCTCATTTTCTGCAAGGAGAAAAGACATTCTGGTGTGCTATCATCAGGTTTCTGACTGCTTAAGGGAAGTCTGAGGCTTGGAGTGCAAAAGGTATTTGAAGTTACAGACCCATGGTAGAGGAGCAACTGTGACCAAGGTGTCTGAGAGTCCAGTGTTCTTCTCTGGTACCTCAATAATGTCCAGATTCCTGGACACAAAATGCAATACTGTGGTGTTAATTTTCTGGCTTTCTTTGTTGCACATGGTAGTTCAGGAACCACTTAGAAATGAGCTCAGAACTCCTCTGGCTCAAACAGTCCTGTCTTTTGGATCTAATATGTCCACCACAGGCCATGTGGAAAAGGCTTGATTTCCAGTGTGAGTGGGTCAGTAATTTGATGTGCTATTGAGAGGTGATAAAGCTTACGAAATAGGACCTAGTTGAAGGAAGTGGGTCCTTGGGGTCTGAGATGGTTTGGATAGGAACGGCCCCCGATAAGCTCATATATTTGAATTCTTGCTCATCAGGGAGTGACACTGTTAGGAGGTGTGGCCTTGTTTGAGTAGGTGTTGCCTTGTGGAGGAAGTAAGTCACTGGTGGTGGGCTTAGAGATTTCAAATGTTCAAGCCAGGCCCAGTGTCACTCTCTTCCTGTGGCCTGCTAATCAGGATGTAGAACTCTCCTCCTTCTCCAGCACTGTGTCTGTCTACAGGGTGCCATCCTTCCCACTATGATGATAATGGACTTAACCTCTGAACCGATAAGCCAGCCTCAAACGCTTTTCTTTATAAGAACTGCTGTGGTCATAGTGTCTCTTCACATCAATAGAGCACTGACTAAGACAGGGCTACACAATTAGGGACCTTATATTGTCTTCATCTCACCTTTCCCTGCTTCCTGATTACACGAAGTAGGTAGCTTTTCTTTTCCATGCCTTTCCACTGAAATGTATTTCCCCATGACTGACTCAAGGGCAGTGGAGTCAAGGGTCAGTACACTGAACCCTGTGAAACCCTGAGCTAAAACAAACCTCTCCTCTTAAGTTGATTTCCTTGGATTTCTTGTCATAGGAATATATATATATATATATATATATATATATATATATATATATATATTCCCATCTCCATTTCCTTCCAGATCCTCTTTGCCATTCTACCCACCCAACTCCATACCCTTTCTCTCTCTTTAGATAACAAGCATGCAAACAGCAACACAAACAAAAAAAATGTTAAACAAAAACAGTTCTTGCTTCTGAATCCCAATCTCTTCTCCAATTCCAGACTCACATTGCTGCAGACTGTTCCCCTCAGAAAGGCCTTTGTAATGCAGTGGATTGAAGGACGTATGCAGACATTGTCTGTGGCCCTCCGAATGCTGAGTACCTCAAGTGCAGGGTCTTGGTCATATCCCATCCGTGAGCTCTTCTGTCCCTCAGCCCTGGTGAGCATATTACAGGCACTCAACAGAGTTGCCAAAATTAAATATAACAAAGACATGACTTCTACTAACTCTTCATTGCCCAGGTCTGGGCTAAGAAAAGAAATGAAATGCTGAAAATTTGACCTTTCTACATTATGGTATGTCAAATTTGATTAAAAGAGTAGAGCCCTCTGCACTGTTTCTCCTGAAATCATTTTAGCAGCACCCCATCGTCCCTCTTTCGCCATGCACAGGGTTTGAATATTTCATATCGGGAACAGGTGCTAAACCCAAATTCCAACTCTATCACGTGGTTACTGAAGTCCTTGATTAAGTATTTGCTAGGAGCAGAAATAACAGATCTGAGGCACCACACAGCCTCCGATAGATAGGGGCTCATACCATTGAACAAGGATGGACTCCATGTGGCCCTGGGAGCTTCCCATTTGCAGCCTCTTCCTCCATCACGCCACTCTACTCTCTCCTTGCTCCAGCGTCTGCCAAACTAGTCAGCTCAGGGTTCAGCCTACTAGTAAATCCACATTAAAAAACTAAATGGAGATTTTGAGACCAGGGTGATCAGCTTCTTCACACTACCGTCAAACCCTTCACAGTGACACAGGTTCACACTAGCTGTCCTGGCTAGTGTGCCACAGAACTGACTTGCGAATTCCCCTGTGTGTGTGGGCTCGAGGAGGATGGTAATGGGAGGAAGGGAGGTCAGGTGTGGGGAGAGGGATGGAGGGAAGGAGTGTATGGAAGGACAGCAGAACTAGGGGATGATGAGAGACCTTGGCGAGGACCTCTAGTAATGGGGGATGGGGAATCTGAACAGGCCATCTCATGTAGCCCACAAGGCTCCCAGTGGAGGGACTGAAACACCACCCCTCCCACAAAATGTTTGAGTTATAACCTATTGTCCCTATAGGACCCACTGGGAAAATGGAAGGGCAGAGCCCCATGCTAAGGGAGAGAACCCATACCTGATTCTTCAGGATAGGTCAGGAACTAGAGTGGATAGCCAGGAGACAATTTCTGATGATGTCCTGTTCTACTCATGGATCAATCTGTACCTAGTCCAGTCTCCATCAGAGAGGTTTCTGCTGGCAGTTGAGGGGAACAGATATAGAGGCCCAGAGCCAGTCATCATTCAGAGTTCCGTAAAACTCGCAGAAGAGGAGGAGGAAGCATTTCGGGGACCAGTGGAGTCGGAGACATCAGGAGAGCAGGCCCTACAGAATCAATGGACCAGTGCTCTCAGGGTCCCTCGGAACTTGAAGCATAGGACAGGGGACCTAAAAGTTCTCCTAGATGTGTTATGTGGTTGTCTGGCTTGAGGTTCTTGTGGAGAGCCTGCAGGCTGGAGTGTATGTTGGGGTTCATTGACGCTTTTGCCTACTCTTGGGACCTGTTCCCTTCAGCTGAGTTGCCTAAATGTGGTGACTGGTACTTGGCCTTATTCCATTTGTTGTGCCCTGTTTGAGTGGTGACCCTGGTGGACTACTCTCTTCTATGGGGTAAAACAGGGGCCAGGTTGGGGGTGTGTGTGGAGGATGTATAGTGGGAGGAGAGGGAGGATGAGAAGAGCTACGAGGAATGGAGGGAGGGTGGGAGAGTTGGTGATATCTATACGAAAGAGGGAAAATAAATTTAAAAAGAGCAGAGATTAGCTCATGCATACCCTCCTAGAATTACTTTTCTTCTAGTACAACTTTTCTTTTAATTAAAAGAAAAATTATTTGGTTTTTTTTTTTCATTAGTTAGTTTATATGTATATTCCTGCATATATGTCTGAGCACATGCATGAATTTCAAATGGTTATGAGCTGCCATGTGGATGATGGGAATTGAATGAGGATTCTATGGAAGAGCAGTCAGTTTTCTTAACCACTAAGCAACATCTTCAGCCCCCAGGGCTCCCCCTCCCCACTTCTTGAAATGGAGTTATAAGATATAAAAAGCCTGGCTGTCTGAGTCACTCCATGAAGGAAAGTGCCCTGGTATGTTTCCGAAGCCTAGCATGAGGAAACACTCAACCTTACTGATGCCTGGCTTTCTAGATTTGTGGGTTATTTGTTGCTTTAGGATACCCTAATCTTCCCTAACAAGCACAGAAGCACAATATTTATTAAGCATCTATAATCGTTGGCTTTGCACCAGACATTTAAGACAAATGATAACACAATCACGTGTGGGCCCTGTTTTCATTTAGATAATAAATGAAGAAGTAGAGAAGCAAGCTGACAATTACTACCTGGTGTGATAAATACCCAACTACAATTTGCTGCGAGAGAATAGAGCATGATCTTATTATGGTCTATGGCAATGGTTCTCAACTTTCTTAACTCTGCGACCCATTAATATAGTTCCTCATGTTATGGTGACACCCCCCAACCATAAAAATTATTTTTGTTGATACTTCATAACTGTAATTTTGCTATTGTTATGAATTGCAATGTAAATATCTGATATACAGGGTGCTTTTAGGCAAATGACCCCCGGGGTCGTTCAACTCCCAGGGGTCCTGACCCATAGGTTGAGAACTACTGGTCAAGGATGCTTTCTAGACAAACTAGCATCTAAGCAAAATCTGAAGAAATAGTGCTATCTCAGGGATAAGAATGGCTGTCTTGGAGATTAAATGATGTGTTACGAAGTATAACAGTGTGCCTTTTACCATGATGTGTTCTTAGTACCAGATGTCATGTCTCCCCTTAATTTTTCATGTACTTTTTCTTAGATCTAGCTACCTACCATCTTACTTGAGTAATACAAAATGCTGTCCTCCCTTCTGGAGTTCCTTTACTCAGTGTGAGCTTTAGAGACAATGCAAAACAGGTGTGACTCATTCTGTCTTGTGACTTAGAGAATGTGTCTTAGCTACTGAGTCACAGAATCATACAGGCACAGAAAATTTGGATGAGACCCTAAAGGTGGGGGAGGGGGAGACACACACAGAGAGAATCTCCTCTTGGCACACAAGATATCTTAAAACAAATTTATAGCAGGATGTTAAAGCCAAAGCCTCTGGCAAGTGCCATGAGGTAACATATGAGAAATTCAAATCCAGATCCCCAGTGAGAGAATTCAAAAAGAAATGTCAGGCAGCCTGCCCAGGGGGCCTCAATCCACATTGCAGTTGCAAAGAAAGTTAAAAGGCCAGAGGGAGGAAACTGGCAGGGATGTTTGCAAAAGTGCATTTGGTGTCACCTCTGGTTTCAGGAGACAGGCTTCAGTAGGTCACCCCAAAGCTTCATGAGGTATCCCCTGCATTGAGATCAACTTCTCACCAAGGAAGCACAGAGGATAGTAGTGTTGATCACTGATTTCTGGAAGGAACCTATTTGCTTGGAAACCTAGGGTTTCTTGGAGCAAAAGACACAGCAACATTTTCCAGAAGCCAATGAGGCAGTATGGGACCTTTTCAATTGAGAGAGGGCCGTAGTTGGCACATTGGAATTAATAATGTAAGTTGTGATGAGATCTCATTATTTAAAACTATCAGAATTCTAGCATGGAAGGAAGGAAGGGAGGAAGGAAGGAAGGAAGGGAGGGAGGGAGGGAGGGAGAGAGGGAGGGAAGTAAGCATCCACTAAAATACAGTTGCTTCCATCTGGGATGAAGGACTTTCAGAGGTTTTTGTGGAAGTGGGTATCTAAAGTATCCAGGAATGTCAATGATTCTGCCAGGTCCTGGGGTACCATTCAAAGCAGACCTCCTTCTTTTACCTCTTCTCACCCCTTCCATCCCAGAGGGACAGAGGTGAAAAGAAGCTGACATCCATGGAACAGTTAAAATATAAGTCCAATATGGATAGACCAACTACAAGGGCCCCACCTTTGCCCACCACAAACTCTCAGCATCTATGCTTGAGAGAATGAAGACTCAGTCTAAAATCTCTTAATTTGGCCTAACATCTTTGAGTGGGCACTCGGGTACTAAGTCAAAACAATAGCTGGGACTTAAAGTGACTTAAAAAGCTATGAATGAGTTTGTGTTGCTTTTATTAGGGGCATGAAAAGGCGGACCTACAGCATAAATTTGAAAGAGGTGACCGGAGAAGGCAATAGAGGAATGTTTTAATTGCTTTTTCAAGCTGTGCTTTTTTTGACCTGCATTTTATAGATGTGCATTCATCTCTTTGAAACAGCAAGGCGCAAAGATCTTTCAAAATTACTTAAGCATAAGAAATGTTAAGAAGATATCAGTTGTACACCACCCATTTTCTGCCACTTAGGATGTGAAAATGTCCTTTGTGTGTTCCTGATTTTAATGATCTGCCTTCAGTTGATAATGAAATGTTAAGGAATATTTGTCAAAATCTCTTTTCAAAAAATGTTTGTGTGATTATTCATGTGTATACATGTGTGTTGTGCAGGTACTGATGTCTGTAAGGGGGTGTCCACGCATGTGGACATATGTCAACCTTGAATGTCATTCCTCAGGAGCTATCCATCTTGGTCTTTTTTTTTTCTTTTAAATTAATAGTTCTTTGAGAATTTTGTATAATGTATTTTGATCATATTCACTCCTTCCTCCAACTCCTCACACACATGCCCCCTACCCTATCCACCCAACTTGTGACCTCTTTTATTTTAACCCACAGATTGATGTATCTTGTGTGTTGAGACAGGATCTCTCACTGGGATGTAGGGCTTGAAGATTAGGTTAGGCCACCTGAACTGTGAGCCCCAGAGGTCTTCCTGTCTCTACCTCCCTAGCAGTAGGCTTGCACCATGCATACCATGCCAGGGTTTTATGTGAGTTCTAGAGCTTAAACTCAGATTCTCATGCTGCCATGGCAAGCACTCTGTGGAACCGAGCCATATACTCAACCCCATAATCTTTACAGTAACCTTGTTATCAGAAACTCTCACACTATCCTGGTAGGGACTTTAGTGTGCCAACCAGGGATTCTTACCCAAATATGTTTTGGGAACTGAACCTTCAGGAATGAAAAAACAGACTGAGAAAAATATGTGAAAGACAACTGTCCACAGCCATCCTGGACCATTCTAAAGGATTCTGAACTTGACCCTGTGACCCAGACATAGCTGAAACCTCTTACTGTGTCCCAATCTTAAGTCTTTCTAACTGCATGAACATTGAAATAGAAGCAGGAGAACACACATATCATGCACATATATACATAAACATACACACAACACACACACAAACCACTTACATAAATGATGTAGACATACATATGCACATACGAATACATATTGATGCAAAAAAAAAAAAAACCAAAAAACTACAACTCTCACTTTAAAGAGTGGTTTATACTGGAGACAGTTTATTCCGGAGTCAAATTTGAGTGGCTGTGGCCCAGGAACACAGATTTAGATTACCCTAAATTCCATGTTTCAACATGGAAAGAATTTCACAATGTTTTATAGTTTTATGGAACATAGGCAGTAGTAAGTCAGGTAGGTTTAAAGTACATTGGTGGGTACATCAGAGAGGTGGTTCCAGCAAGACGGGGGAAGGCTTCAGATCCTGATGATATTCTTAGCTTTAGGGTTGATAGAAGCTAATGACTTGCTAAGTTAAGAGATTTTTCTAAAAGGTTTTTTTTTGTTGTTGTTGTTGCTGTTGTTCTGATTTGTTTTTTCTTTGTTTGCTTGCTTCGTTTTATTTATTAGTCATGGAGACTGCCAAGGAATGGCTATTCATGGATTAAAGCTAGTCCAAGATAAAATAATTAGTCTCTGAGCCTGCAATATTACAATCTTTCCACATCACTGTAATTCTAACCAGAAATTCTAACCAGTCTCTGTGGACACAGCTTCTTTCCAGAAATGTTTGTTAACAACACATATTCATACTCATGCATGCATGCATACATACACACACACACACACATACACTAAATCTCTACTCTACTACATCAGAAATTGGATTAGGATCTGGAAGGAAAACATGGATTTTTTTAAAAGTTATGACTTAAGAGGAACTTTATTTGTGGTTACACAGAGGAGCAAAATACATCTACTAACACTCCAGACTTACATTTCTTCATTAATCATTTCCCTTTCCTAGAGCACCTTCTTTCTTCCTTTCCCTCCTTCTCCTTCTCTCTCCTTCCCTTTCTCTCTCTCTCTCTCTCTTTCTCTCTGTCTCTCTCTCTCCCTCTTACCTCTTTCTCTATGTTTCTCTCTCTCCCTTCCTCCTCGTTTTCTGCTCTCTTCTCTGAACTGTTTAAATTCTCTCCCAAATCTATTCCATCTTTCTCTATACCTTTCACCCCATTAGTCCAACAAAGGTCCAGTTTTAGCCCCACACCCTACCAGCTACCTAAGGCTTGCCCTTCCCCTTGCATTTTCTTGGACCATTCTATGTAATTCATAAAAGGTTATCTCCATCCTCTTTTCTGTATGTAAGTAAAGTCTGTCAATACCTTTACCAATTTAGGACATGACAATTAACTGAGCTCCTTGGATTCTAGTCCTACTAACAAAACCATGTTCTCTTCTCCATCATTCTTGTTACTGAAGCATATATAGCTTCACCTATAATCTAAAAGTATAAAAAACAAAACAAAACAGGAACTCATGGAGGCCAGCCATTTTCCCCATTTTCATGTGTGTGTAGGTTTTGTCTCTGAAGCTGGAGTTACTTGCAGATCATCAGGTCGGGTCCTCATGCTTCCATGGCAATGCTTTGACCATCGAGCCATCTCCAAAGCCTCTGGCTACTTAATTTTAATGTGTAAATGGCCTTTAAGAATTAAACAAACAAAGATCACCTTTTTTTAAAATCACAATCCTTTGTCATCAGCTGAAAGAACAGGATGAATTTTCAGACTGAAGTCAGCTTCTGTATCTATATTTACATCTGTATTCACTCCACAATGGCGTCAATGACAAAAATGTCTGAAAAGTTTTAAGAAAACAAGAGACTAGGAAAAATAGAATATATTTCAAGATGTAAAAGTAAATTGTATTTCATTACAAATGGAAATCAGAATGAAGTATAAGAGGGAGCCATCAGTCTTTTAGGACTTTGAAGGTGATAATAAAAACAAGCAAAATGTTCATATCCATTTCAAAGTACATAAATATTTAAAATCTAGCAACACATCATTCTCTCTTTCTCCCCCTCTCCCAAGGTAGAATCAACTCCCAGGCAGCTCTGTGGAGCATTACTGCTGCATTTTGCATGTTGTATAAGGCATGAGTTCTCCATAAGAAATGTCGCCTAGTTTTGATGACCTCATTTTACTGAATAATACTCCACCCTGTCACCTTTATCCATGAAGGTAAAACTTGACAGAGAAAGAGGCAGCAAAATCCTTTGACTTAAAATCAGAACAAAAACTAGGCTGCATCAAAAGAAACTAGGGCATGATAGGCCTTTAGTCAGAGGCTGTATAAAGAAGATGAGGTGGGTTCTAGCATACCTATCTAAGCACCCAAAACTACAAACCAGCCTGCAGTGATACAGACCAGAAAGAGTTAATTCAGTTGTACCTTTACTCTTGAATCCACATATTTTTTGCCTCTCCACTGTTCTAGGAGATAAAACCGATACAAACAAAACTTGGAGGATGGTCCAAAAGGTCTCTTCCTTGAGACCAGAAGGAAGATCCTTAAAACTCTATGGAAGAAATAATTTTCTGAAAGCCACAGAAACTCAAAGTCAGGGTGTGCTGGCAGGAATAGGAGGTTGGTCATTCTACACATGTTGGTGGTTTTCACATGACCGGAAGGCTGAGGACATGCTCTAGGTGTGAATTCCCAGACTCAGTAGAGGAAAGAGGGTTGAAGTGAGCACTGATGGCCTCACACCCACAAAGGAGGTAATTCAGAAGAAAGAATACTCAAGAGGTGTTTTTTGCAACTCAACATGGAGGAACTAGAGCCAATACAAACAAGCATGGAGAAACGAAGGCAAGTTTTGATACAGCCATTACAAAATGAGGGAAGAGTTTTTGGATAGGTAAATCCAACTGAATGGATTTTGTTGTGAGAAAATGAGCATGATATCAATACCCAGTAATATTCTAAGAGGCAGTCTGATGCCTACCTGTCACAGAGTTCATTCAAGAGCCTTACCCAGCATAAAAATGTGAACGGGGCATGCTCAGTCCATTCTATTCATCACTGGGCACAAATAAGTCTACAATCTTTCTAACAAATATATGCCATTCAGGTAGTGTCTCTTTGCCCTTACCTTCTGAGGAAAGCGTGCCCAACCAACAGCTCTCTTTCTTAATATGCCTTAATATAAGTAGTTCCTCTAAGGAACTACTTGAAATGAGTTCAGTTTTATATATTTCATTGGAACTGTGTTCAAAGGCATTTGATACTAATTCCAGCTTAGCACTGAAAATTTGTTCTATGGATCTGACACAGTAGCCTAGGACTTTGAGCCCCAGACACACATGTGTTATTTTTGTATCACTGTGACAAAAGTCTCTAAAAGAAACAAACTAAGAGAAGGATTATTTTGGCTCACAGTTTCAAAGAGATTTCAGCTCATAGTGATGAGAGCAGAAGGTAAAAGTAGCACTGTACCTGGTCTTAGGAGTGTGAGGCTTATGTCTCTTCACATCATGGAAGACCAGGAGGCCAAGACTATAGCCCGAGCAGGGCAGACATAACCTCCAAAGATGCCCCCTTAGTGACCTACCTCTGCCAGTTGAGCCACAACCCTAAAGGCTCCACAGCCTTTAAAATAGTTCCATAACCTTGTGACAAAGTACTCAAAGCTTGAACCTGTGAGGAAATTTTCAGATTCAAGTCATTACATTCTAATCCCAGCTCCAAAGACTCATGCACTTAGTTTAATTTTAAAAGGTCCTGTGGCCTTAACATTTAATACTCATTCAGAAGTTTGGAGTTCAAAGTCCTTCTGAGATGAAATTCAAGGCAGTCTATTGGCTGTTAGTCCCTGTGAAATAAAAATAAGTTTATGTACTTCCAATGTACAGTGGCTCATAATGAACGTTCACATTCCAAAGAATGAGAGGGCAAAAAAGAAAGACTGCACAAGAATAAGACCAACACCTAGCAGGAAAACATCAAATCCCTATTGTTCCATGTGCAGCATCCAGGGTCTACAGTGGCATGATATGAACACTGATGGTCTTGGGTGGACCTGTTCCCATGACCCTACCACCTGTAGCACACATGGGCTCCCTCCTTGACCAGCTTCACTAGGTACCTATAGTTCTCCTCAGTAGATGTTCTATGCTTCTATACCAACTACTAACTCATTTTCTACAGACATGGTATCTGCTCAAACTCTTCCCTTTGTAAGTGTATATTGATTGCTATTGCTCTACCTCCCAGCCTGGATAGTGAGATGCTAGCTGCACTGCCACAGGAAGGGGCCATGTATTTTGCAACCCTGGGGCATGTTTTAAAGACATCCCAAACTTCCATACCAAGATGGATTGAGAGCAAAGGGGAGAAAACAGATGGGATAAGCTGTATCTGAAGAGAAGCATTCATAGAGGAGTGACTGGTCATGAGTGACAGGTGGAAAATGGAGCAGAGAGATAGCCTTTGAGGCAGTAGAACTAGAAGAGATAGGGCAGCTTACAGAGGGCTCAGCAGGTTGGCAGATGTCTGGGTTGGACTCTCAGCTCCATCTTTCATGTTTGCCTATGCCAGAATTCTCCTCCTCATATTGGACTCATATTACCACACTATTAATCCAGTCAAAGCTGGCTGCAAAGGCCCAGACCTCTCTTTGTGACTGCAATCAGAAACTTTACTATGGAAGCTGAGGAAGAAGATTTCTCATATTTCTTCCAGTATAGTCATGGCAACGCTATTCTCTCACTTCTGTTTGAGAAGCTTTCCAGGCTCCACTACCTGGAGGTTTCACTTCTGAAGACTGAACCCCATAGTTTGCCTTTCTATATATAGCTTGCCTTTCTTTACATAGTTTGCCTTTCTATAATTACCACAGGCATCTTTTCATCCATTTACCTAAGCAAACATCCCCCTGACACCTGCTACTTCCCAGGCAGTTGCAATAAAAGGTGTCTGAAGTACATAGTCTGCTCTCAGGAAGCTTGTGGTCATCCCTCACATATACCACCATCTGGCCTCATTTCCCTTTCTGGTGTATTTCCCATGATACCAATTTGGATAGACCATTCCAGGTTAACAGGTGTTCACAGATAACCCCAGTGTCTTGCATAAAATCCAACAGGCACATAAAGCCTGGCTTCAAACTCATTTCTGTTGCTTCCTTACACACTGCTTAACATTTCTGTGCCTTGCAAGGTTGAAGTAAGGATTGCATTCACACAGTAGTCCTTGTATTACTCCAATGCATTTCTTCACTCTTCTCTCTGAATCTCATTTGCATGTGCTCCCTTCAGCATAAAGGGAGCTTTGCCTCTCCCATGACTTACTGCTTCTTCCCAGTAACTACTCTCTCTATTTATTCCTCAGGCAGCAGCTGAAACCTAGCATGGGATCAAAGGTGTGGGGCTCCCCTTCTTGTATGACTGTAACTGGGACATGACTCTTGTCCTATCTGAGCCTAGAAGGCTTAAAAAGGTCATTTTGTCATTCGGGTCCCACAATGAAAAACCTAGGATGTTATAGCCTGAAATCTTGGGCTTTTGAAGTTAACCAGAAAATCTAATGTTCCCTAGAATTTTCACATCATAGTGTTTGTCTGCTTTGACTCGTAAATTCCCAAGGGTCAACCCTATGGGCACTGACCCACAGTTTAGTACTTCCAGTTCATTTCCTGCCTGAGGCAGAATTGGGAGACTGGGATGCTTAGCAAATCCTTAACAATATGTTCTGTGCTGTCACCCCTACAGGTAAAGAGTTCTAACAGCAGTCAGAGATCATTAGTGATTTTCCTACCACAACGGAATCCATCATTGTCACCATCGCCTTCGTCATCATCATCGTTATCACCAGCAGCAGCATCACAACCACCATCATTATCATCCTCATCACCACCATCTCCATCATCATCACCATCACCACAATCTTTATCCACAACCACCATCATTACTGTCATCATTACCATTATAACCATCAACACAATTGCCACCACCACCACCATCATCATCATCATCATCATCATCATCATCATCATCATCATCTATATGGTCATTTATTTTCATCTCTGTGTCAACAGTACATAGATTGAGAGAAAGCAGATTCTCAGTAACTATTCCTTGGCAAACTGAATAGAAATGACTGGCTCTCAGTTTTGAAAGCAGTTCTGCTAACTTTCATTCCTTAAGTAATAAGTTAATTGTTCCTTAAGTAATCATAGATGTTTGCAAACCAACAGATAGTAAGCTGATTTCTGAAGCAACGTGTCTATTTCTCCATGATCCCTAGAGTCTGTTTCTGATGAGGTGGAAATTTTAGGTCCTTATGCTGCAGCTTGCCTTGGCAACAAGGCATTTTGGGCCAATGAGCCTCAGAGAGGATTTTTCTGAGCTTGGGGCAGAGGTTTACCAATTATTCCTCCTCACTTAATGATAAAAAAAAAATATGGATTTTTAAAAACTCTAAGCACCCATTTTTGCCTTTGTCTTTGGGCATTTTAATCCTAGAACCATGTGCTGCTTTTTTTTGGCTTCATCAATGCTTTCTGAATCAGCACTGATAACAAATCGCCATGTCTGGACATCTAGGAAAAATTACTAGGAAAAGAAAAATATTTAGTATTTATGCCATGTTTAGTGGAATGCTATTATTTCTAGTTAAAATACCTGACATACAACTGACCAGCACTCCTAGGGGCCCACAGAGACTGAAACAATTGACACGGAACCTGTAGGAGCCACTAAATGCATCATACAGTTGTCTAGATTGGTGTCCTTAAACTCCTACAGGCTGGAGTGGGGGTGTCTCTGACATTTTTACTGACCTTTGAGACTCTTTTTATCTGGTGGGGCTGCCTGGCCCACCCTTGATATAGAGATTGGTGCCCAGCCTCTTTCCATCCTGCTATGCCAGACATGATTGTGCTGTAACCCCAGAGGGACGGTTCTTTTCTGGGGAGAAGGGGGGACATTAGTGGGTGGTAATGGGGGTAGATATGGAGAGATGGGAAGGGGTAGGGTGTGGAGTAATGGGGGAGGGGGGCCCAGATGCATTCTGTAAGTTGTATGAGAGAAGGAAAGTTAAAATAAAAAAAACTTTAAAAATCCCTGACATAATTGTTAGAGCTAACTGTAGCTGTGGCTTACATCTTGTTGAGATCTTGCTGTATGTGTGCAACTGCTGCGAAGTTTGTGGTAATACTGATGAATGCTCCTAACTTGGCATTACTGCCTTTGGGAGGCTCATAAGAGAAGCCTTGGCTGTGATTTTTAAAGAGACAAGAAGGGGGGCATGGATTCTACTGTGTTGCACCCTGAGGAACCAAATCCTATCTCAGCTACTTCTTAGCTGTAAATACATGTCAGCACAGGGTGTCATAATGACCTACCATGGACTGGCAGATTTAAACCACAGGAATTTATTTCTCACAGTTCTGGAGGCTGGGAATTCTAATATTAAGGTGCTGGTTGAATCAGATGCCCACAAGGACTCTCTTTCTGAACTATTGAAGGCTGCCATCATGTTGTATTCTCAGTGGATGAGCTCTTCCATTGCAGGCACTAATCCCACCATGAGAGCCCCTCCCCCACCAACTCATCTAAGCCTACTTTCTCTCAAAGGCTCCATCTCTAAACACAATCACATGGAGTATGAATTTGGGGGAATAATTTCTCCCCCAAACTAGACTATCATCTGCTGTACATAACAAAGTACCTTCTGAAGATCTCTTCACAGCAGAGACCTTAGGAAATATTAGCAACCTGACACTCGATTTCCATATGTACAATGTGAAGCAGGACAGCTTACCCCAGATCTTTGTGGAGTGCAGTGGAATACAGCACATAACTCAGCACATAACTGGCACACAGTGAGAACACTAGCACTGTCTGCTGCCTTTTGTCTTCTCCCCCTGGGCCTGTCTGACAATAGCCAAGGAGTCATGGAGACTTTTCATTAACTGGAGTAAAGAGCAACTTACAAACCATCACTGGCCTGATTTCTGGAGATTACACAGAAATGGATCCAAACTTGCATTCTTGCATTAGAATGAAGTCACTTATTCTGTCACTTTACAGTTGTGTGCATTGTGGTCCTTTTGCCTGAAGACCAGACTCCATTCTCTGACTAGGTCTTAGTTATTCCCCAAAACACTGTACTTTGCAGGCTCATGACTTCTCACCCCACACCCCTTCTCCTGGCCAAGGCCTGCTTCTCTAACCTGCCTGGGCAACCCTCTCCTGGTCAACCACAAAACTGTGCGTTTGATTGTTTGTTATCTGGTGAAGCGGAAACTCAACATCAACTACAGTCCTGGCAGATGTAACTAAACATAGGTTGAATGAAATGTTGCATTCTCATAAAAGTAGAATTAAATTTAGTGATAAATAAAAACTTTCTATGCAGCTGTACACTCAGTATATGAAGTAATTTTGTTTGCTCTTTTGTTTTCTGTAAGATAAATTGGGTGTATTTGTTACATCCACAGGACATCTTTCAGTGAACCTTCTGCTTTATTATCACAAAAGTAAATAGATTGCTACTATCTTACTTCAGTGAAATCATGCAAAGAAACAAACAAAACATATGTTTAGAAATTGAAGAAGCACAATTAATAATTCATGAGCTAAATTGGCAATCATAATGGGAATTTAGAAGTGAAGAATGATAAAAGGATTACACATTAAAGCTTAAGTAATGCAAGTTAAAGGATATTTAGAGGAAAATATATTGTTTTAAATCTATGTATTAGAAAAAAATTAAAAGTAAAAATGTAAACATCTAACTTATGAGTTAGAAGAAAAGATTGAGACTTAGCTGAAAGAAGCAGAAAGACAAAGTCAAAAAGAGATTAAGTAGATATAATAACATTCTAAAAACATATATTTAAATATACATAAAAATGTCATTTTATATTTATATGTATATTTTTAAGGTAATTTATGGGGTTCGATCAGCATTTAACAGATTTCACTGCTCTTTCAGACAACTGGAGTTCAGGTCCCAGCACTCATGTCAAGTAGCTCAAAACTACCTATTCTACCTCCAAGGGATCTGACATCCTTTTCTGGCTCCAGCAAGCACCTATTCAAATGTAACCAAACACCACACACACACACACACACACACACACACACACACACATCACCGCTGGCTTTAAAAAGATTCAATAGAATAATAACATTTGTTTATATCTACAAGAACAGTAGAATGAGACTTTACTGTTGTATATTCTGTATTAAGAGTATCAAATCCATAACAATTAAGGTAATTTTGCACATAACTTTTTACTTCAACAAAAATGTTGTACATAGTAATTAAGAAAAATTCGTGCCTGGAGCTGTAAACCTAGCCAACTACCCATGGCTGAAGAGGTCATAGACAGAGAACCTACTACTGCCATGTTCCTAAACCAATATCATTTCTGACTGTGTTCTAAATACTTTTCCTTATGCTTATATATGGCTTTTATCCCTCATCATTTTTTTCAACAGACAGAAGCTATTACAGAGATCAATAACTGATCATAATGCAGAGAATAAATGAGTGGCGCCTAGCTCTAGTTGGAATATCTACATCCAAAATCCTACACATACGGCTTTGGGAATGTGTTGGAAGAAAAGGAAGAACGACTATAAGAGACAGGGAACCTTCTGATTTTCCAATCTTACCTGATCTTCCAATCTTACCTGATCTTCCAATCTTACCTGATCTTACGGCAAGATAGTCTTCTAGACTGCACTAATGAGATCTCAACAGTATGGTTACTTCCACAAGAAATGCATAAGGACAGCATCAGTGGCCATGCCAACGTGGATGAGGGAAATTTCACAAGGCTCCACCCCTTCATAAAGAGCTGCAGGCAGCCAATGGCAAGCCTCTGTCAGGTTATGTAATCCTAAGGGGTCAGTTCCAAACACACACATATATATGAGCAAATTAACTGGACTCAGTGATATATATCCCTGAACCAAGAGCAAACTATAATACTCTGGCAGAAAACAAGAAACCTGAACTCCTGGGTTCTGTCACTCTGTGGCTAATCCCTTCGCCGGTGGGCAGGAGAAGTTACACCTATAGATCTATCATTTGAGTAATTTGAGGTTAATCAGCTATTATATGAGGTGTTACCTGAACGGTGATAGATAATATTGGCTGTTACCTTGATGGATTGAAAGACAGAGATTAGTGAAACTCACCCCTCGGTGTGTCTCCAAAGGTGCTTGCTTTGGATCATAAGGATTCTGACTTATTAAGTGGCTTAATCCATTTATAGATTCAAACTTCAAATAGATTATTGAGGGGTGATAGAACTACAGGAGGTGGAGCCCAGGCAGAAGAAGTAGGTGTCTGAGGCATGGTTTTGAGGGGTATAGCTTAGCCCTGATCCCTTCCTGTTACTCCCCTCTCTGCCGGCTGCTTGTTATGAGGTAACCATTCCTCCCTATCACACATGGTATTTGTTACCATGGTATTCTGCCTCATCTTAGTCCCAAAGTAATGTGTCCATCCCACCTTGGACTGAAGCTTCTGAAGCCATATCTGGAATAAATCTTCTCTTCTCTCAGTTGCCTTTCTCAAATGTTTGGCCACAGTGACAAACTCTGTCTGTTCTCTAGGAAGACAGAGTTTTAATACTAATGTAAATACTACATGTCAACTTAGCTGGGTCTAGAATCACCTAGTAGACAACCCCCTGGGCATACTTGTGAGGGATTATCTGGATTAGGTTAGCCTCTGGGAATGTCTGGAGAGATGTCTACATTAAATTAATTGAAGTGAGAAAAGCCCCGACTCATCACCCCACCACCCTGTCATGACCTATACATATGCTTAGGTGCCCGACTGAATAATGAATGAAGAAAGTTCATGAGCACCAGCATTCATTTCTTGCTGCTCCCTGACTGTACATGCAATGTGACTCGATGCCTCAAGCTCCTGTCACCATGATATAATGTGTAGCTCAAACTGTGAGCTTTCTTATCTTCAATGCTTAGGCCTTCAGAAACTACTTGTTGATATCTCACACACATACATTTACTGAATACACACACACACACACAGACTCAGGCTTACACCCCTTGTTTTCAGTTCCAATCCTTTGTCCTTCTTGTCCCTCTTACCTGTACTCTTCACTGCCTGTAAGTTAATTCCTAATCATTTTCTAAGAACTCTTTTATGGACCACCTTGCCTATAGGTTTCCCTTGGTAATCTTCCTGGGCTGTCTTCTGCATGAATAGGAGCTTGGATGCTTTGTTTGTCAGATTCATGGCACAGGTGTTTTGAGGTCAGCTCAAATGGTGGGAAAAGTGCAACTGATTGATATAGACATGTGAGTCAGTTTTTAATTGATTAAAAACAGTCCGCCTTCCAACAGCTCCTTATGCCCTGTAGGAAGAAACTGAGCCTTTTAGCGTGAAGATTGCCTTAAGGTTCTAGGACTGACGTAACAAGACATCACAAACTATACAGCTTAAAACAACGGAAATACATTCTGTCACCATTCTGGAGGCTGGGAGTGAGAAATGAAGGTGATGGTGGAGCTGGTCTTCCCTTAAAGAGACAATTCTATCTCCTGGTTTCCAGACATTGCCTATAACTCTTGCTGTTCCTTGTAGTTTTGTTATTCTGACCCCTGCCTCTGTCATCATAGAACATTCTCTTGTCTGTGTCCTCACGTGACTTTCTCATAATGATGTTTGTAGTTGGTTTTAAGACTGATCCTAATACAATAGGCTGTCATTTTAGTCAATTATATTTTCCAAGACCCCATTTCCAAATAAGGTCACAATCTGAGGTTCTGGGTGAGCAGGAAACTCTATAGAATACTCTTCAACCCAGTGTGGAGATGGAGGATGTTGCTCCCTGTTTGTTGAGTACTGATCGGTCCATCTGTGTTTTGGCTTTCCAGGATGAATAAATTTGCTAACTTTGGAATCCATGTCTCTTAATACACTGTGAGGTCTTAAGGGCCAAGTCAATTTGGGTTTTATTTTGTGTTGTTTTCTCACCTTTCATGATCCAAAGTGTTATACAGAGTCAGGTTCATGGTGCTCAGCAAATGCATGCAGAATTTGATCTTTGCAAGACTGGATAGTAGAATTTCCACACTTGAGGACACTAGAGTCCTTGAGGATCTAGCAGCCATCCATCCTGCTACTTTCTCACTAGTGCAGAAATGGGTACTGGGTTCTGTTTTGTTACTCACATACCCTTTGACTATAGGCTGGTCATCTGTTTTCTCTGACCTCACATTTCCATATAAATGAGGGGTTCGAGCTGCATGCAGTCCCGACTTCCATTTTCTGATTTCTATTATCTTCAAAATCACATGGGCCATGCTCAGGTGGACCGAAAGTTATTAAGAGGTAGGCATCAAAGACTATTTAGGGCAGTTTCCCTGAAGTGCATCAAACAACTTCAATTCACCACCATGAACATTTTCTCCTTTAAACAGATGTACCTGCTGCTCCTGCGAGAAGCCTTTCCCCAGCCTGCCTGGCAGGCAGTCAGCCCGGTGTGGAAATTCCTCTGGTGAAGATTGCCAGGGATGCCAGAGAGCAACAATAAACACAGTCTTTTCACCTGGACCCTTCATTTAGATCTGCTTTCTCTTTGAATCTCAATCAGCTGCACTGAGCTTTGGGTACCTTGCTGAGGAGGTGTTTGGCAAATCATGAAAGGGCATGGGGCTCCCCAGAGAGGATATTTTCCTTCATATCAGAACCTTTCAAAACAGCAGGAGGAATGAGCAATGGAGAGAAGTCTTCCAATCAACCCCTCTCCCACAGAGAGGAAGAGGGGACAGAATTCTCACCTTCAGGCTCTGTGAATTTCCAATTTGGAGAAAGCAGGCTTCTTTCTGAAAGAAGGCAGGACTTAGAAGCCACACTTCTCAGGAAGCCTTCATCACCACACCCAAGGTCTCAGGCTGGGTGCCCCTTCTTCTGTGTCTACAGTTCCTCCAGATTTTTTTCATGACAATATTTCTATACCAGGTTGCTTTCCCCTAGACTTTAACACCCCCTTCCACTTAAGCACTGAGCTAGATAGTTTCTGTTTGTCCTTCTTCATCATTTTCCATGAGTATCAGCCTTAATTTCTCACAAAAAGATCTTGGGACTATTTCTGGGAAGAAGGTAGTTTATTGGGCAGATGACCTCAGGAAGTACACCCGAGGAACAGGAGGTGTGTGTACTCTGCAGGTGAGATGCAGAGACACAGCTCATATCTTTATATACTCACTTGCGTTAGGCAGTTGTATTTTAGGTTGTCCTACATAACAGACAGAAGGATAGTCCACATGTGGTCAGAAAATGTCCTGCAGCCAAGAAGCAGAGGAGAAAGGCTCCTTTAGAGTGCAGGTGTACTCACGAAGTGGGTTAAGGAAATTCAGAGTAAGGATGACTAGGGCATACTCTTCACCTGGTTGTAGTTCTGGCATACTCACCTGTGTGGTCTGTACCAAGGATTCCTTGTAGTCTTTCTGTTTGGCTTTCCTTGGGCTCAACCAAGAGGAGAATGCAGAGGGCAACAGAAGATGCTTGAAAGGGAGACACTGGGTAATTCATCTCCCTGGTACTTTCTCTGCCACAGGGCTGCTGGGTATCCCTCCATCAGCAGTCATTTTGTCTGTAGGGTGTCCTTTTCACATTGCTTCCTTTCCCTGAGAAGTGGTATCTTCATTCTTAGACAGAAGAGTTAAGAGATGTAATAACTCCTCTCTCTCCAGATCCAGGCTATTGTATCATTCCTGTGCTTCCCTGTTAGTAGGTTTACCTGTAAGTAGGATTTTTATTTCCCTCAAACAACTATCTGCATTAGTTACTTTTCATGTGACTCTAACAAGAAGTGACTTCTGGGAGTAAGAACCTGTTTAGTACCCAGTGGTGGTGGTGGCACACACCTTTAATCCCAGCACTAGGGAGACAGAGGCAGGTGGATTTCTGTGAGTTTGAGGCCAGTTTGGTCTTCAGAGTGAGTTCCAGGACAGCCAGAGTTACAACAGAGAAACCCTGTCTCCGGGGCGGGGTGGTGGGGTGGGGGTGGGAAGTATCTGTTTGCCCATGGTTTGTGGGGATACAGTTCACTGTGGCAGGAAAGACATGGTGTTAGGAATGGCTTGTACCTACTGGGTTCTTACTCTTCCTGGGCAGTCCAGGAAGTAGAAAGAGGATTTCTGGCACTGGCTGCCTTCCCCCCTTTTGTTAGGTCTGGGATCCCAGCCCAAAGGAAGATACTACTCACTTTCCCCACTTTTGGGGGCAGGTGTTGTCTTCTCAGTTAATTCTCTTTGGAAACACTCCCCAAAGACACACTCAAAGGCACGCCTCACTAACGCCCTGGAGGGTTATTTATCCAATCAAGTTGACAATAAAAATCTATTGTCCCTACAGTGCTAGTCCTGTCCTTCTTCCCGAGACTGGAGCCTTCTCTTAACCTCCTGACCTAACGTGATTCATTGTCCTTATCTCTGGTTTACCCATCAGAGTCAGCTCTGGTTCTTAGTTCTTGGCTACTTCACACTAGAGAAGCCTCTTGACTGAATGTTAGGGTTCTTTCTTCATATTCGTTCACTCCCAGAAAAGATAGTTTCTAAAGCCATCTTTCATTGACAGTTCACTGTGGGGCCACAGCCCAGAATGGAGAACTGACATCATTCTCCCAGCATCCCAAGGTATGCTCAGAAGGCCTTCCTCTTGTTCAGCTCTTATTCCAACCCTGGTTCTATCTAATGTGCTCTGGTGCCTACTTAATGAAGGATCTGTAAACCTACAAGTTCTTATTTTTATTAATAATTAATAAAAGTAATACTTTTATTAATTCTTTTGAGAATACATTCTTTTCATACAATGTATTTCAACCACATCCACCCCTTCCTCCTCCCATCATACCTCCCTACCACATCTTGTTCTCTTTTTAAACCCTGGAGAGTGGTTCTTTTCAAACTCAAGGTGTTGTAGATCAGTATTTCCTAGTGTGTTCTAACAGTCAGATGCTCAGAAAAAAAAGATGAGTTTATTTTGTGCTCTAAAAGCTTAGAAAGAGGTAATGCCGTTCCTTGAATAGCTTTCGTATCAGAATGCCCAGAATTTAGGCCCCTGTGAAGTATTGCTTAGAATTCACTAAAGAAAATTGTCAAACTTTATTCACTTAAAGAAGTTAAAGACAGTATTAACAGGGAAAGAGAAGCAAAAGAATTCTTTCAGAGGGGTCAGGTCAAAGATAACATGGTGGAGAGTGTTAAAGTTTGCCAAGTCCACACCCCACCCTTACTGTGCATCTTGTCTTTGTTCCACTGACCTGGGGATTCACTCAAGGCATTATGAGCAGTAGGGTCTGAACCATGTCCAAGCAGAGCTTTCAGTGAAATTCCTTGGCCTGACTTCCTCTGCTTTGTCCTGCATGGGGGCTACAAGGCTCAGAGTGAGAAAGCATATGGAGCAGAATGAACAGAGTCAAAGTAACCATTGCCAAACCACATCTGTTAGCATGTGGAGTGATAAGAAACACCTGTCTGTAGTGGGCAGCTGAGATCATCTGTGACTTAGCAAATGAATCAGATGTGGCATAGGTATTTCACTTTTTAGCAATGAAACATCAATGACTGTGCTTTTGAACTAAATAGCAAATGGTTTTGTTTTGTGGGCACCATGTCATTAGCATTAGCATGTGCATGCATGCGTGCATGCCTGCATGAGTGCCAGTGTGTGTGCATGTATGTGTGTGTCTAAACTACTACTCAAATTAGTATCATAAACACTCAGGTTTTTTCCCTGAGTGAGAAAAATAGCATCTGCTTATTTACTACAAAGATTTTATATATTGTTTGCCTTACTTTCTTAGCCAAGTTATTCAGGAAATATTTTTTATTTCTGTCTGTGAGTGGCAAATATGAGACCCAGAGAATGTGTCTTATCCAGAGCTCTGAAATTCTGACAAACTGCATTCTTCTGTGCCACACTCAAGTAGCAGGCAGTCGCCACTGGGGATGTCAACAAAGATTTCCTGTAGCAAGCTTCTCTTTCCAGGATAAATAAAAATCTTATGATTGTGCATGCCTGTGTGTGTATATTACTTATTTATACATTATATGCATATTCTAGCATATGATGTATAATATAAAGTATGTACAAAAACACTCATTTTAAAAGGCATAGATGAAAAGATTGTAAGACAGAAGACCCACACGATCTTCCCACATTGAAATCGACTGCCTCTGTGACCTTTGAGCACCACATTCTCTGGAGAATTTTGGTCCACAGGGAGGGGTCCCAAGTTCTCCTGTACATTTGAGACCAATATTTCTCTTACTCAGCCTTCTACGATGTCTGCTTACCACACCTCTTCACCACAAAGAGCAGCATCTCATTCATGTCCGTCCTCTCCAGGCCTGGAGAAGTGTGCAGCACAGAGCTGGATCTACAGACTGTCCTGAAAATGACATAATGAAACATTGATGTTATTGCTATGACTACACCACAGCTCCAGAATTGAAGGAAAGGATTCCAGAGATGTCTTACCAGACAACCTAAGGTTCTAAGTTTAGAGCTACACACTTTTGCTAGAAATTTAAATTTCATCCACTCACCTAACCCCATTAAAGACTGGCTTCTATGACTTGATAATCAAAATATTTAAATTACATTGAAGGATTGCACATGCCAAACACTGTGCTTATTTAGTGCCTGTATAATAGGCATGGGTAAGCTAGGAAGGGTCTATTTTTAAGGGGTCTACATTCAGAAGCCTGTGTGGTCCAGATGCAATGTAGGCACACCATTAATCCCAGTATTCAGAAGAGTGGTGGTCCATGCCTTTAATCCCTAAGTCAGAAACAGAATGTAGAAGCAGACACAGGAGGCAGAGATCAGAAGGTGCCAGTGTCACACAAGAAGTGACACTGAGATGAGTCTAAGTGAATGTCAGACAAAGTGACTAATCAGAGGAAGAATTAGCAGAGTGAGTCAGAATGAGGTCACACCCCTCTCTCAGAG